>CP092872.1:8089930-8156043 GCA_030710605.1 Cordylochernes scorpioides
TTATTGAATAACTTATTTCCAGATGATAAATGTGAAGAAGATACAAACATCCATAAAAGTATAAGAAATTATAATTTAAAACTACTCAATAAAGAAAAACCGATGGTTATGATTACTGAAGTTAACGACTTAATTGACAAATTAAATCCAAAGAAATCTCCCGGAATAGACAACATCTCTAACAACATGATAAGGCACACTAAACAATTTATAGCTCCTATATTGGTGAAACTATTTCAAAAATGTTTGGACCTACAATACTATCCTGCTGAATGGAAAAGAGCAGAGGCAATAATTATTCCGAAACCTGGAAAAACAGATTTTAATAACTATAAAAATTATAGACCTTTATGTCTTAATTCCAACATTTCTAAAATATTTGAAAAAATAATTAATAATAGAATAATAAAATATTATGAAGATTTTAATTTACTAAGTGATCGACAACATGGCTTTAGAAGATCGAAATCTACTATTACTGCACTAACTGAAATAATAAAAATTGCGTTAGAACATAAAACAAGAGAATATGCAGCAATAATTGCAGTGGATATTAGTGCAGCGTTTGATAATGCATGGTGGCCGGCCTTGATGAAAAGACTAGATGAAGATGGTGTGCAGGCTTCAACGATAAAACTTCTACAATCATACTTTGATAATAGAAGAATAAGATTTAGATTTTCCTCAACTGAAATTAATAAGAAACTAAGTAAAGGATGTCCACAGGGAGGACCACTGTCTCCCACATTATGGAATATTCTTATTAATGAGATACTGAATAATAGTCTGGATGATAATTGTGAAACAATAGGATATGCAGATGATATTACGTTAATATGTTGGAATAAAACTCCTGAACAACTAAGAAAGACAATAGATAATGTATTAAGTAAAATCAATAAGTGGTGTGAAAGTCGTAAATTAAAATTGTCAGATGAAAAAACAAAAATATTATATTTATATAAATGCAATAGCGATATAATAGTCTCAGGTAGCAAGTTAATTAAACCGGTTGAAGAACTTAAGATCCTAGGAGTCACTATTAAAAATCACCGAGTCAGAAGCAAACTGGACTTTACGCCTCACGTTAATGAAATGATCATAAAAGTAACTAGAGCTAGTGGATACCTATTTGGCCTGACAAAGAAAGCATGGGGTCTAGACTTTAGACGAAGACTGATATTGTATAAGACATTATATCGAAGTACAATTACTTATGGTTATTCAGTATGGTATCCATTCATAAACAAAAAGTCTAAGGACAAACTAAATTCTCTTCAATATAAAATATTAAAACATTGTATACAGGCCTACAGTACAACATCATCGGACTGTACACACATACTTGCACAAGTCCCCAAACTTACTGATTATATTGAATCTAACATGTTGAAAACCGAAATAAATTACAACCGATTTGACTCTTCAAGTAGGAATATAATTTCTAATTATATAAGGGAAAAAAATGCAGAAATACTATGAGAAGACTAATACCATTTTCAAGTCCTTCTTCACTGACTCCCAAATACCCAAATATGTCAAGCCAAATTTTTACAGTGTCCAATTTTTTACTGGACACGGTAACTTTAGATCATATTTGTACAAAGTCAGAAAGACGGATTCGCCTAAATGCTCATGTGGTGCAGAAGAAGAAAATCCTGTACATATTCTAACGGACTGTCGACTTGTAGAGGACTTGAGAGTCAAAAATCAAATAAATATAAATTGTCTAAATCAAATAGTTAATAATAGATATATGTATATAAATTTTAATAGATTTTGTAGAATGTTTTTTAGTAATAGATAGCCTGGGCTGTAATAACTGATATATAGTTATATGCTGTAAATAGCTCTAAATTTCTGTTCTTATCTGTGATGTTCACTAATATTCATTATAGGGTAATTAAATCGTTAACTAACTGACAAATATGTTAATAATTTCTATTATATAATAACTAAAATCATATTAATAATTACTGTAAATAAGCTCCCAAACTTGTGTATGCATGCAAATATCCAAGACGGATATCGCGTGCTTTGTAAATGATAATAAAATAAAAAATGATTATCATGGCCTGTACCATGTGTACTAGGAATAAGCAAAAAAAAAAATGTAATCTATACACAAGGGGATAAGAAACAGCATTGGCTGAAGGTCTTTATGCCATTCTTGAGGAACAATGTTTCGAGAGATTGTTCATAATCAGCATTGTATTGGCTTTCTGAAAACTGAACCCCATTCCATGAGATCATGAACTCATGGAATTCATGTAATCTATACACAAGGGGATAAGAAACAGCATTGGCTGAAGGTCTTGATGCCATTTTTGAGGAGCAATGTTTAAAGAGAATGTTCCTAATCAGCATTGTATTGGCTTTCCGAAAGCTGTTCTCCATTCCATGAGATCATGAACTCATGGAATTCATGTAATCTATACATAAGGGGATAAGAAACAGCATTTTGTCTTTCCTATCCAGATCATATAATTTTCTCCACCAGGTCCAGCTGAGAGCTGTAGTTGAAATCCCAAAGTAAGAGCAGCCATCAAAAGAGGAATGTGAAGCAAGGTAAAACAATGGTGGAGGGGGTATAGGTAACTTTGATATCCCCAACTGAAGAGTAAATCCCTTGCTGCTGTTGTTCAGCTTCTCATCAAGCTGGAGACCCATGACCAGACAGATGGTCCCCTAACCCAACTGCCTGCCGTGTCCGTCGCACAAGGGGGAAAACTCAACCTGCGCCTCCTCTTCAACAATACCAAGAAGCTGAGTACAGAGGCACCCAACAGCCTTACTGTAACATGCGGTGAGAATCCCTTCTTGTAACAGTCCCCAACTCGCTGCTTCTACACCAATCTTCTTTGTAACCATTCAATGATAGTGCATGGAAGAAGACAATTATCGACAGTACACAAGACACAATTATATTATGATGCCATGTGGTACACTTACAGTAAAAGCAGTCGCCTACCTCTACCCACCATGATTATCATGGCCTGTACCACATGTACTAGGGATAAGCAAGAAAGAAGATATTAGATATTATGATGCATCAGCGTGCCATCTGTTTTGAATATACATAGCACAATTTTACTGATCCATGAAGTAATGCTTCTTCTATCATTTGTGGCGCTACCTTCAACATTGGGTGGAATGGGTGATCAAGCCTTAAATTAATAAAACAGGCCCAAATATAAATATAGGAATATGAAAAATTAGAACAGGTTTTATAAACAATATCAGTTTTGATGCTAACAGTATGCAGTTTGAGTTTTAAGAAAAAATAGAAAGCAACAAGAAATAAATAGTTGTTAAAGAACTATGAATGCCGGCCAGGGGCAACCTCTATCTTCATGATTAGAAATGAATGAATATTCAAAACTTTTTTTTTTTTTCAATATGGCAATTTAATTTCTAATTAAATATACAGTAAAACCCCTCTATAGTGAACCCCAATGGGACAGAGCTTTTGGTTCACTATAGCCACGGTTCACTATAGCCACGGTTTGGCCATTTTTTTGTACTTTTCAAAATTTTTAGACCGTATAATTAAAGGACAGCCATACACACAGGAAAAGGCTGCCTATTAATAGTGGTCACTTTGTTTTAATTCCCTTAATTGACCAATTTCCTTATATTAATACTGAATAATAATAGAAATCATCAGATGATAGGTTCTTCTTGTCATTAGCATACATGCATCTCTATGTCTAATTTCAAAATCAAGACAAATCCTAGGCAAAGTTTTATTAAATATATATTAAAGATATAAAATGATTTTAAAACATCATTATCACATTATATAATACAATGTTTACTTGAAAAAATGGCTCTAATACCTTGTTGCTTCAAAGGACTCTTCAAGCATTGCACCATTCAAAGAAGTTAGTGTTTTTCTTCCATTTCATGTTTCCACATATTCTTCTAGGTCTAGATTTCGTTTTTTTTTTTTTTTAAACCTGTCATGCAAAACATTGCTGCATAGTTCATTGCATAAAAATAGTTTTTGTTTCATCACGGGACCGTTTATTTGGACTCTTTTTTTTTTTTTTTTTTTGTAGCCCTAAAACGTATTTATCTTTCATAATAGAAAAGTTATATTATCTTATTTTAATATGTTCTTAACATTTTGCCTGTGTTGTTTCGTTTTGAAAAGTTCTGAAAATGGCCTTTTTTTAAAAAAGAAATAACCTTTTTTTTTTTAATGTCTTTGTTTTCTTCAATTTGGAAGCCATTTGTATTTTTTATATTTCAAATTTAATGGATGCCAAGATATTCTATTTAATAAAAAGTATAATGTGTAAAAATTTATACAAAATGCAGCAAAATAAAGTGCAAAAATCAAAACAAACAATGCCGCTAAATTTATTGTTTTGAAATCGTGATCCGCGAGTTGAAACATGCTCAAAATTTTGTTGTTCTAATTTTTTTTTTAATTACAATTCTAAGTTCATTATAAGCATAGTATTTTTAATAGATTTTATTATTTTGGGACCGAAAATAGGTTCGTTATAGGGATAGTTCGTTATTTAAAAAATCGCAAAGTTCGTTATAACGATGGTATTTTAAATGCAATGGAATTGGGAATCGGCGTGGGTTCGTTATAAGGGAAGGTTCGTTATATCCAGGGTTCGTATTAGCAGGGTTTTACTGTATACAGTTAAACCTGTCTATAGCGCCCCCTCTAAATAGCACCTTCCTCTCTATAGCGCCTGATTTTAAATACGTAGTACGATGCGATTTACATTAAAAGTGACCTGTCTATAGCACTGTGGGATGGTTGCGTGCGTGTTGGTGTGGCTTGTGGAAAGGCTGCTGATAAAATTATAATTATTTTTTATAAAATAAATTTATTTATTTAAAGAAATATATAAAGAGAGAAGAAGTAACGGCCGTTGGAAGCAAGCCTTGTTGTTGATGACGCGTGTGGCCAGAGAGTCCCGGATGCCGCCCGCGCATGCATAGTCAGGTTGCCGAGGCCGTCACACTACTGACCGTATGTTTAGTGAAGCTTTGTCCCAGTTCGCGCTCGCTGAAGCAAAGTGTGGTCGCCACAGCACCCCCTCTCTATAGCATCCTATTTTGGTGAGTCCCAAGAGGGGGCGACAGGTTTAACTGTATATTAATTTTCAGTGATAGATTATGATAAAATAAAAGGATTTAAAAGCGCGAATGTTTCTTTTATACATAAAACGAACTTCGCTTATAGCTTATAATAAGCTTATGTCCATAGTTTACTTGAAAACCATTTCTAAGATTCCATCCTTCAGTGTAGCATATATAAGCAGAATGATCCAATACAGTATTAGAGCTCTGAGAAGCGGTCTGGTGGATTAAATTGGCGAAACCGCTGGGAGGGTTCACCACTGATGAGCCAAGCCCTCCCAATATATTTTTTCATCGCAGTAAGGACAGAAGAAGTTTGTTTTATGTATAAAAGAAAGATTTGCGCTTTTAAATCCTCTTATTTTATACTAGACGAATGGCCCGGGCAACGCCCGGGTTTTACCCGAGTGCGAATATATTTTAAAAAACGTTTTAATCTTCATCTAGATCTTCATCTTGTCTACACCTTGTATACATCTTGCTTCCTAGGGTTGCCTAGAGTGGTCGCTATAGACAGGGTGGTCTGTATAGACAGGTGAATGTAACACACTGATGATAACAGGGTTGCCTAAAGTGACCGCTATAGACAGGGTGGTCTGTATAGACAGGTGGATGTATCACACAGCTGATAACAGGGTTGTCTAGAGTGGTCGCTATAGACAGGGTGGTCTGTATAGACAGGTGTATGTATCACACAGCTGATAACAGGGTTGTCTAGAGTGGCCGCTATAGACAGAGTGGTCTGTATAGACAGGTGGATGTAACACACTGCTGATAACAGGGTTGCCTAAAGTGACCGCTATAGACAGGGTGGTCTGTATAGACAGGTGAATGTAACACACTGATGATAACAGGGTTGCCTAAAGTGACCGCTATAGACAGGGTGGTCTGTATAGACAGGTGGATGTAACACACTGCTGATAACAGGGTTGTCTAGAATGGCCTCTATAGACAGGTGTATGTATCACACAGCTGATAACAGGGTTGTCTAGAGGGGGGGCAGGGAGATCACGTGTTCGCCGGCAGCCAATGGGCGCGCATTCTATCCGTGAGCTTCAGACAGACAAAATAAGGCAATTATATAAGTAGATATATAGATGGCGCGTTATTGCTTTGTGTAGATTATGATAAGATGATGATTAATTAAATTGCCCAAGATGTATTTTTCTTCTCATTGGAATAGGTGATTCAGTAAAACAACCTCCATGAGAAGACACTCCTGCTAGTGGACACCTCTCTCTACAAAGGACAGTTTTCATTAACGAAAATTATCATTTTTACTAAATAACTGCTCTTCAGTAAGGATACTTTAGCTCTTCAACTAGGTGTTGTCCTTTAGAGAGAGTTAGTTCTACTGTAGTAAAAGCAAAAGAGTGATGATAAAACAATGATTTGTTTTACCATCATCATTTTATAACTCAAAACTAAGCTAATCAGTTAGTTTTTTTTTTTTTTTTTATAATACAGTGGAACTACCTCCCTGTAAAGGACAACACCTAAATGCAGAGCCAAAGTGTCCTTTAGGGAGAGGTGTCGTCTTACCAGAGAGTTACTAAATAGTAAAAATGGTAATTTTGCAAATGAAAACTGTCCTTTGTAGAGAGGTGTCTGCTAGCGTGAGTGTCCTCTCAAGGGAGGTTTTACTGTATATCCAAAGCATTCATTTTGTTGTTAAGCCTTCTCTCAGAAAGATGTAATAAATGAAAATTGCATATTGAGTTTTTGACTGACAAAAAAGATGAACTTCTATCTACAATTTGAACTATGGTACATCATCTTTTTTTTTGCTTATCCCTAGTACACGTGGTACAGGCCATGATAATCATGGTGGGTAGAAGAAAGCGACTGCTTTTACTGTAAGTGCACCACATGTCTAACACATGTGAAAAGCAGTTCGACTTTGCACTTACAAATATGCCAGAGCCCCATTTGGTTACTTGCCCTTGCTGGTGAGGGTTGGACTTTTGCAAGAAACGGGGACCATTGAAGAATTTTTTTTTTTTATTATCAGAAAAAAAGTGCCCAATGCGGGAATCAAACCCGGGTTGTAGCGGTTGAAAACCAACGGTTTAGACCATCCTTCCACTGACCCCCGTACATCATCTTTCTTATCACAATGCCTTTAAAATATGGAAGCTTGTAAAGATGTTGAGGATTTGGGTACATGCAACTAAGTATTGCGCTTTACACAGAGAGGTTCTACTGTAACTTTCCAACCTAATAATTACCTTTTTGGTGTTTTCTAGGTGAGGTAAACATCAAGAAAAAATTCTCTCCTAAAGACCTTCCACTGATGGTGGAGCTGGCCCCGAAATGTCCGTCGATCAGCGCCACCTGCCGAGTGTACTTGTGCGACGGGGGCATATGCACGTCCCAGATCTTCAACTTTCATGTGCCGCTCTTCTTCTCCCCCTCCCTCCCTCGCAGCCAGAAAGTGGTGGTGGACCTCCCCGTCAACATTCTCTGACCATGTACAGCTAGCTTACAACTTGTTTACCTCCTTTTTATAGAAATTAAACTCCATTTTATATTTGTTTTGAAGTCTATTGTTTAGTATTCTGTGTATTATGATGCATTAGCATCTGCATCATGATCTCTTCTTCTTTCTTATCTCCACTCAATCACACTAGGGTATCAATCTTGTAAAGCCTGACAACCATCATGATTGAGTAAAGTAAAATGTGTCTGCCTTTGTCATTAAGACTGGGAGCACTACTCAGTGGCAGGTCGACTTAGCTCCAAAAGAAATGGCCGCCTCTAACATGAGGAACAGACGCCATGTGCAGCCGCTTCTAACATGGAGTACAAACGCTGCTCATCCTGTATCCCTGGATCAGGAGCCCTTACAGGATACTATCAGCCGGGCCAGCTGAGCCCAGGTTTTTTAGCGAGCTTGTTACTGCTCCCTCTCCTTCTTTTTCATCCGGGCTTGGGACCGGCAAAGGCGGAGTAGCATCATGATCTGAATTGACTGTATTGATTCATCCATTGATGAGCTCTACTCTTCCCCGGCAGACACCATCAAAAGCTTTACAAGCTTGATACCTTAATATGATTGAGTGGAGATAAAGAAGAAGAAGCATCTGCATCTGTTATCAAAATTCATGACCATTATAGACATATATGATTCTTTTTAAAAATTAAACAATTTCTACTGCCCTTACTCCCATTAATTTTTCCATTGCAGTAAGGACAGTATAAATTGTTTAATTTTAAAAAGAATCATATATGTCTATAATAGTTACGAATTTTCATATCCTGTGTATGGCGAATGACATCTAGTTGACCTTCTGTTGTTGTGTCCAATGAAGAGATGTCTCCGTACATCTCTATCACAGCAGTTGTTCTCTATCTTGGGTGTGTAAACTGCTGTTCTGGTCCATGTCAATTTTATGTTGTTGTCATGTCCAATGAAGAGCCTCAGATGTCTCCATACATCTCTATCACAGCAATGTCCACTATCTTGGGTGTGTAAAGCTGCTGCTCTGGGTCTATGTCAATTTTATGTTGTTGACGTGTCCAATGAAGAGCCTCAGATGTCTCCATACATCTCTACACAGCAATGTTCTCTATCTTGGGTGTGTAAAGCCGCTGCTCTGGGTCCATGTCAATTTTATGTTGTTGTCGTGTCCAATGAAGAGCCTCAGATGTCTCTACACAGCAATGTTCTCTATCTTGGGTGTGTAAAGCCGCTGCTCTGGGTCCATGTCAATTTTATGTTGTTGTCGTGTCCAATGAAGAGCCTCAGATGTCTCCGTACATCTCTATCACAGCAGTTGTTCTCTATCTTAGGTGTGTAAAAGCTACTGTTCTGGGTCCATGTTAATTTTCTGTTGTTGTTGTGTCCAATGAAGAACCTCAGATATCTCGGTACATCTATATCACAGCAGTCGTTCTCTATCTTTGCGTAAATCTGCTGTTCTAGGTCAATTTTCTGCAAGACTGAAAATTACTGAGGATGAGAACATGTGGGTAGGTGTTAGTTCCACACCAGGACTATTGTTACCACTTGTACCATCTGGATGTATTGTCATTCCTTTGTAATGTTTCGTTGAGTCTTGTAATTTTGATTCTTAGTATACACCTTCTATTTTATCCAACAACTAGACAGATGATAAGGTTCACAATGTGGATTAGAAACCTAAGGTAACTGCATCAAATTGATAAATGGTGTGTTATGTTTTGGTAACAACTAAACAGGACCTTTGGGAGAGGCTGTTGCTCATCATTAAACAGCTCAATGCGCATGGACTCGTGGATTTTGTGAAATCATTGCACAAGGAGATAAGAAATAACATGCACAATTTATTGATTTGGTGCTGTTACTTTAAGTTTCTCCCTTCCAGAAGTCCTCTTCTACATGGTGGGCGGGAGAAGCAGCACAAATAAGGGACTGCCCTGTAGTACGGTGCCGTGAGCCCCGAGCCACTACAGTAAGTGTGAACAGGGAACTCTGAAATGTGGCTGACTAACTGGGCAATGGCACTCCTCCTTTTCCTCGGGGACAAGACACCATTACCTTAAGTTTCTACAGTTGATATTTAGGATTGGAAGCTACCAAATTGATATTACAACTAGCTTCATCTTAAGTAGATGTTGGCTCATTAAATAATGCTAATTATGATCACATTATTGGGGGTCGGTGGAAGGCTGGTTAAGCCATTTGGTTTTCAACCACTAGAACCTGGGTTCGATTCCCACATTGGACACTTTTTTCTATTTAAAAAAAAAAATGCTCCAATGGCCCCCCCGATTCTTGCAAAAGTCTAACCCCACCAGCGAGTGCAAGTAAACAAACGGGGCTTTGGCATATTTGTAAGTGAAAAGTCAAACTGCTTTTCACATGTGTATACATGCGGTGCGCTTACAGTAAAAGCAGTCGCTAACTACCCACCATGATTATCATGGCCTGTACTACGTGTACTAGGGATAAGCAAAAAAAAAACATTATTTGTAATGCACATTCAAGTCTCCCATAAGAGACACCATGGCCCACTCTGGTCTCTCCTGGAGGTGGGCTCTTATCAGAAGCTCTGTCATGTCAGGCCAAGTCATGAAGAGTCTTTCAACAGATTTTCTATGAAAGACCATCTATAAGAGAGACCAAGGTTAGCCAGGTTTTTCAAACCACAATCTCTCATGGGAAAATAGTACAGTAGAACCTCCCTTTAGTAGACACCTCTCCACAAAGGACAGTTTTCATTTGCAAAATTACCAGTTTTACTATTTAGAAACTCTCTGATAAGAGGACACCTCTCCCTAAAGGACACTTTGATTCTGCAATTAGGTGTCCTTTATACAGGGAGGTTCTACTGTATTAGCAATGATGATAGAAATACCTCAATAGATTATATCATCATCAATTTTCTAGTACAACTATGCTCTGAATAGCCAAGTGTAACACACCTACATTTGTTTATTTCATTATATAATAATTTTTAGTTTGGCTTATATGTACATAGGATAAATACAAAACACCACTTATACTGGGATAAGTACCATTTTACACCAAGATTTATTAAAATCCATTTAACATACACATTAGAATTTCTATGAGAGGACATCTCTATAAAAGACAGTTTTCATTTGCAAAATTACCATTTTTACCTTTTTGCAACTCTCCAGTAAAAGGACACCTCTCTACAAAGGACAGTTTTCATTTGCAAAATTACCATTTTTACCTTTTTGCAACTCTCCTGTAAAAGGACACCTCTCTACAAAGGACAGTTTTCATTTGCAAAATTACCATTTTTACCTTTTTGCAACTCTCCTGTAAAAGGACACCTCTCTATAAAGGACAGTTTTCATTTGCAAAATTACCATTTTTACTATATATCAACTCTCCAGTAAGAGGACATCTTTCCCTAAAGGACACTTTGGCTCTGCAATTATGTGTCCTTTACAGGGAATTTGTTTTACTGTATATGGATCTTGAAAAACAAGGTAATAAGACCAAATAAACAGCATTGTTACCATTGTCAGACAAAAGACTTCATTCAGTATTTCTGATGATAACAACACTGTTACTGAAACATCACACACTATTTATTTAGATTTGGTCTTATTACCTTGTGTTTCTAAACATAATCCAAATTGTGCTTTATCTCCCTATGAGAGGAGTTAAAAATATAATGAATTTACCAAAAGATGCATGATTCTTTTTAAATAAAATTATTTTCTACTGCTTTCCCTTACTGCAATTATAAATATAATGGGAGGGCCTGGCTCATCAGTGGTTAAACAACAACAAAAAGCCTTTATTTAGGGTCACTGACCCTTTACAGGATTCACCAGAGGTATGCATAAGAACAAAGCAGTGAGACAAAGGAAACAACGATATAAACAGAAGAAAAAAACAAGAAAGAGGGAAGCAAGAAAAACAACACAAAAAGAGTAGCAGTAAGAAAGTGAGGAGTGAGTGTCACTTCTTCTGAGATATGGACTTGTGGAAACCATAAAATGCCGTAGCAATATACTTATTCTGGGTCATATTGTCAATTATTGATGGAAGTGAAGCACAGATCAGTGGTTAAATTGGCTAAACCACTTGAAGGAATCACCACTGATTAACCAGGCCCTCTTTATAATTGCAGTAGAAAATTATTTTATTTAAAAAGAATCATACACACAAAAAATAAACACAAGGTAATAAGACCAAATCCAAATAAATAGTGTGACGTATCGGTACACACTATTTATTTATTTGGTCTTATTACCTTGTGTTTATAATCCAAATTGTGCCTATCACATCAAAAATAGTTCAAATTTCTGATATTCTTTCATCACTAAACACCTCCAGAAGAAAAGTTTACATGTGGTCTCTCATGGGAGGTTCTACAGTAATTCCCCAATATTATCATGGCCCCATGTGTACATAGAACAAATAAAAACCAAAGAGAAGTTTACATGTGGTCTCTAATGGGAGGTTCTACAGTAATTCTCCATGATATCATGGCCCCATGTGTACATAGAACAAATAAAAACCAAAGAGAAGTTTGCATATGGTCTCTCATTTATGGTTCTATAGTAATTCCCCAAGATTATCATGATAGAAATACCTCAATAGATTATATCATCAAATTTCTAGTCCAACTATGTTCAAATAGCCAAGTAACATTTGTTTATAAACACAATGATAAGACACAATTTGGATTATAAATTATAAACAGAAGGTAATAAGACCAAACCCAAATAAAAAGATAAGTGTTTGACATTTCGGTAACAGTGTTGTAACAAATAAAAACCAAAGAGAAGTTTGCATGTGGTCTCTCATTTATGGTTCTACAGTAATTCCCCATGATTATCATGGCTCCATATGTCCAAACACCAGGCTGATTTTTGTCCCGGCAGACACCATCAAAAGTCTCAAGCGTAATACCTTAGTGTGATTGAGTGGAGATAAGAAAGAAGAAGATGATGTTATAAAAGAGGGTGTAATAATGGGGTTATCTACTGTACATTTCTACACATGTAGCACAACATTGCTCTACTAACAAGGTGCTAGAATCCTGTTTGGTTACCTGAACTAACCAGTGGTGCTGAAGTTGGGAACCATCCAAGAAATTCTCCAGAGATGAAGGGAGCTATATGGGTAAATGTTGTGTTCCAGCATTCAGTTGTCTACAAATGTCTTTGCCAACTAATGAGTATGTTCCCCACCAAAATGAAGAAAAATGTTTGGTTTCAGCATATTGCCAATTCACTTGTCTTCAGTTTTTATTTGTCCTATGTAGATAGGACAAAATGAAGTTTTATCACTACTCTTAACTAAGGTTCAGTTAAACCTTGCTATAACAACAGGAGGCCAAGAATTTTATGGTATTATTATACTCACAATTAGAACATTGCTATAACCACGGTTAGAACAAATGGATTTTTTGTTGTTATTATTTGGTTGCAAGGTTTTCCCACTATGTACTAAGTGCAATTCTCAGCCTGCAACCCCAAGACATATTATTGACTGTATTGACTCATCCATTGATGAGCTCTACTCTTCCCCGGCAGACACCATCAAAAGTCTCAAGCTTTACAAGCTTAATCCAAAAATCCATTTGTTCTAACTGTGGTTATAGCAATGTTCTAATTGTGACTATAATACCATAAAATTCTTGGCCTCCTGTTGTTATAGCAAGGTTTAACTGAACCTTAGTAAAGAGTAGTGATAAAGCTTCATTCTTTTGTCTGATGATGGTAACAATGCTGTTGCCGAAACATCACACACTATTATTTGGATTTGGTCTTATTTTCTTGTCTTAGTAAAGTGATTAGGTACAAGATTTCTATATAGACTAGGTAAAGACAAGGTAAATAAGACCATATATTTGGTCTTATGTTGGTAGAGAGTAGTTGATATTTATTCATACATAATGGTGCAAGCCTTCAGAAACTTTTACTTGCATTTTATTAACAAGTATTCTAAACACAAGGTAATAAGACCAAATTCAAATAAATAGTTTCGGTAACAATGCTGTTACTGAAATGTCACACACTATTTATTTAGATTTGGTCTTATTACCTTGTGTTTATAATCTACTAGTGGACATACCCGGCTTCGCCCGGGTTTTACCCGAGTAAAGGTTTGTCTAACGAATATCTCGATAAATTGAACATTTTTTCCCGGTCCCTTGAAAAATACTCAATAATTTGAATAAAATCAATATTAATTGGTTCCCTCGGTAATTGGAAGTTAAAGGAATAGTATCTTGCCTAGGAATTGTATCATTATTCTTGTATGGATGTACCCGGCTTCGCCCGGGTTTTACCTGAGTAAAGGTTTGTCTAACGAATCTCTCAATAAAGTGAACATTTTTTCCCAGTCCCTTTAAAAATACTCGATAAGTTGAATAAAATCAATATTAATTGGTTCTCTCGGTAATTGCAAGTTAAAGAAATAGTATCTTGCCTTGGAATTGTATCATTATTCTTGTCTCAAATAAATTGCCGTGTCATCCTGAATTTTGTCTTTCCTAATTTTCTACATTACAAAATCATCGTATCATCATGATAATATTTAGAGCAGATTGTTAAATTATAACAGATAAATTAGAATATTTATCTTGATTATTTTTAGGCGAAAAGTTATTTCAAAAATTTTATTTGCTAGAAACCTTCCCAGTACTATACTAAATAACTTCCCAAAGTTTCATGGCGTTCCAATGAGTGGTTTGGTCAGGCATAAAGGACAGACACACATACATTCATTTTTATATATATATATAGGTAATCCAAATTTTGCCTTATCCTTAATAAGTATTCTATTTATGATTCTTTTTCCAATGCATTCATTTACTGGGTTAACATCCGAGAAGCTCTTGTCGCTGGATCTTTCCAGTTGGTCTCGAGGACCACGCCATCACCATCTCCTCAGCGGCGAAGCATGCGATCTACATATTCTTCGTAGATCGTGAAATACGTGGTGTCGCTGGAGACCTGCTGGTGATTCTCCACCAAACTCTGCAGTGGTGGCAGAGGCGCCATATTCATTGTACATAAATAGTGCAGACTGTGGACTTTGCATGTATTGACAAGATGTCAATAAAATTATTTTGTCTTGTCGCTGGATGTCTTGTCCTCATCTTTGGACAGGACGTCTGCGTCGATGCTGTCGTCAACCTTTGTTATATATTATCCTTTATTGAATCTATGTTGGTAGAGAGTAGTGTGGATGTTTTTTTTTTTTTTTTTAATTATCCCTAATACACGTGGTAAAGGCCATGATAATCATTGTGGGTAGTTAGCGACTGCTTTTACTGTAAGCGCACCACATGTCTACACATGTGAAAACAGTTCGACTTTGCACTTACAAATGTGCCAGAGCCCCGTTTGGTTACTTGCACTCGCTGGTGGGGTTGGACTTTGGCAAGAATCGGGGGCCATTGGAGCATTTTTTTTTTAAATCAGAAAAAAGTGTCCAATGCGGGAATCGAACCCGGGTCGTAGTAGTAGAAAACCAAATGGTTTAACCAGCCTTCCACCGACCCCCTCCACCAAGAGCTACTTCAAAGGATTATGCAGCCATTTCTTTCACTCCATCATGTTAGATCTAAAGAATGCAACATCTCCTTGAGTGTATAGCCAAGCTACCAAACAGGAGCTTGGGGACAATCCAGGACATGATTCTAACACATCAACTTATGGAGCTGGTCTGATATTCTGTTATATTGTGGATAACATTTGCAGTTACCAACCTCTATACCAAATATATATTGTGATAAGGCACAATTTTGATTATAAACAAAAGGTAATAAGACCAAATCCAAATAAATAAAGTGTGTGACGTTTCGGTAACAGCGTTGTTACCATCTTCAGACAAAAGTACTGAATTTTGTCTGAAGATGGTAACAATGCTGTTACCAAAACATCACACACTATTTATTTATTTGGTCTTATTACCTTGTGTTTATAATCTATAATCCAAATTGTGCCTTATCAGTAATAAGACAAAATAAATAATGTGTAACATTTCTGTAACAGCGCTGTAACCAAAACATCACACACTATTCATATTACCTTGTGTTTATAATCAAAATTCTACCTTAGTAGGATTATAGATTAGAAACAAAGTATTAAGATATATAAAATTTAAATAGTGTATGACAAAAGTACTGAATACTGGTATTCTTCTTTCTTATCTCCACTCAATCATATCAAGGTGTCAAGCTTGTAAATTTTGAGACTTTTGATGGTGTCTGCTGGGGAAGAGTAGAGCTCATCAATGGATGAGTCAATAATGTTTTGGGGTTGCAGATTGAGAATTGCACTTAGTACATAGTGGGAAAGGCTTGCAACCATTCTGGAAAGTCATTGTCCATAGATGAATAGTGGTCTGATGATGATAACAATGCTCTTACCAAAATGTCACACACTATTTATTTGGTCTTATTACTTTATGAGGGTATTCTTTGCTATTAAACTGCTCAGTGAAGACAAAGGGATATCAGTTTCTAAGGAGAATTGAAAAACTACAAGGTTAATAAGACCCAAATAAAAAAAAATGTGTGTGAAGTTATAAATAGTGTGTGATGTTTCTGTAATAACACTGTTACTGAAACGATAAGGCACAATTTGGATTATAAACACAAGGTAATAAGACCAAATCCAAATAAATAGATGGGATAAAATTGAGAATTCTGCACTTGTTGAACATAGAAAAATAACAGGGCAGAATAATTTTAACCTAAAAGAAACAAAGATACTAGATTATGAGAAAAATTATTTTAAGAGACAATTTAAAGAAGCCTTTTTCATTCGAAAGAAATGCGCTACAATCAACAGAATGGAAGAAAGAGGAAATATCAATGATATTTATAGATATTCTTTTAATTATATCTAAAAAAAAAAAGTGGGTTTTATCCAATTTTATTTCTAAGAATAATTATCTGTGTTTCTCAGAAAATTATCTTCTTATCTGCTATCTTGTTTACACACTTGATAACAGTAACTATTTAAACCATGCTGTGGTAAAATTTCTCATTCCCCGAGTGACCCTCCACGGAGAGAAATCGGCGGCCCACACAGTGGTCATTTCTGATAACCTGCAGGCCGACCCCAGGGAAATGCTAAAAGCAGTCCGCGCTGCCCACACTCTCCCCCAAGGCGTCTGGGCTTCCTGCGAACCAAGGGGAAGCTGGTCCTCCACTCCAGCAACCCCGACACCATCCCAGCTGTTACCACCTCCCTGGCCAAGAAGCTGGATGGTATGAAGGTCTGCCAACAGAAGGAGATCCTGCCTCGCATCTGCCTCTTCAAAGTGGATGAGGAAACATCCAACTCCGCCATTGAGGAGACGCTCCTGGAAACCCCTGCAGTCCAACAACTTACTGGGGACAAGGTGGTGCGTGTGGCGCACCATTCTGCCCCCAGAAATGGGACCTGCACCGCCTTCATTGAGGTGGACATCAAGACTTCAGAGACCTGGGCATTCGCGGAAGGATCGTGGTGGATGGAGTGATCCTTAACTTCGAGGAATCCATCCACGCCCGCGTCTGCTCTGCCCAATGCACCAGAGCTCCTAAGTGCTTCCACTGCGGTGAAGACGGCCATGAAGGCCGCGCCTGCCCCTCCATTGCCAACCAGCGCACTTCCAAGTGTGCCAACTGCTGCGCCAAAGACCTGCCTTACAAGCACGAGGCGAGAGCCTCAAGCTGCCCCATCTTGAAGTCTAGAGCCCTCAAGTTCTAGGCTTCCAGGACCTCCTGACTCCCTGCTTCTCACCGCAACAAGGCGCTGTTTCCCTGACCTCTCCAGCTTCCTCCACCCCTGCGATGACACCTCCACTGCCAGATCTTAGGATCCCTTGCCACCAGTTCGCGTTCTGCAGCCATGTTGGGGCTAGAAGACCTTATTTGGTAGGACAATTAGCCCGGTATCTCAAGAAACTGAAATTTCTCATTCAGTACTTTTGTCTGAAGATGGCAACAATGCTGTTACCAAAACGTCACACACTATTTATTTATTTGGATTTGGTCTTATTACCTTGTGTTTAGTGTTACTGAAACATAACATACTATTTATTTATTTGGTCTTATTACCTTGTAAATTTAATCTATAATCCAAATTGTGCCTTATCATTCAAGAGTTTCAAAACTAAAAGGTTAATAAGACCAAATCCAAATAATTAAACTGTGTGTAAAGTTATGGTGTGTGATGTTTTGGTAATAACACTGTTACTGAAACATAACATAATATTTATTCGGTCTTATTACCTTGTAGATTTAATCTATAATCCAAATTGTGCCTTATCATTTGATAATTGCAAGAGTATAACTTATCAACATAAAAATAAGAAAAAGGCATCTCCTTATCGTGCAACTGAAAGTTGCTGATGGCTTGCGCCATCTATCGGAATAAATATCAACTATTCTCGTTGATTTTTAATTATTCCAGAATTGGCCAAATACCCATTCTTGATTAATCAAGAAAAGCTAACCACGGATGCATTTCTGGCTGTTGGCCCTCATCAGCGTGGTGCAAGCTGTACCTCAACGACCAAAAAATTGGTCATTAAAGGCATCCTGAAAAATCATGAAACGGGTAGTTAAGGCCAGAATTGCGTGAGAACGCTACACAATGTGAAAAAAAAATAGTACAAATGTGATATTGTACTGGGATATGGTGGATAAATTAAGAAAAAGGCATCTCCTTATCGTGCAACTGAAAGTTGATGGCTTGCGCCATATGCAAATAAGAGTATTTGTAAAATATTTGACCTGATAAGCTAACACTTGAAAGCTTTTTATTTCAGATTAATGCTTGTGTCATTCTGTACCCGTAGAAAGGTGTCTTGCCTAAAAGCTTGTACAATCATCCTCTTATATCTCCCTGTGTTTCTTTTTTTTATATAACAAATAGGGAGATTATCCTTGTCTTAATAAAGAAACTTGTTGCAAATACATTTATTGACACAGTAGAACCTCCATGAGAGGATATACACACTAGAGGACACCTCTATATTAAGGACAGTTTCATTTGCAAAATTACCATTTTTACTGATAAAGCCCAATTTGGATTATAGATTACTAGACGAATGACCCGGGCAACGCCCGGGTTTACATGATTAAATGTATAATTCAAACACATTAAACATGTGCCCGTTGGCTGGCAGCGAGAAAATGTCTGCGCCCGTTGACTCCCGGCGAGCAAGTGACTGCTCCCGTCGGCTGCCGGCGAGCAAGTGGCTTCCCGGCGCATGCGCGCACAGGGAAGCCACGTGCTCGCAGGCGGCCAATGGGCGCGCCCCGCCATCTAAAGGGCGCTGCTCGTGAGCTATTTAGAATAATTTGAATATATAGTTTTAATAATTGATTTATATATTTTTTAAAATAGCCTATCGTCATCCTCGTTTTTTTTACCTATGTATGGAAATTTTGGTTTGTATTAGTGAACTACTGCGAATTTGTATACCGGACATACAGACCAACCAACAGACAAACATTCATTTTTATATATATAGATAATACAAGAAAATAAGACCTAATCCAAATAATTTATTAGTGTGTGACGGCAACAACATTGTCACCATCATCAGTCAAAAGAATGTTTGTTTTGTCTGATGATGGTGACAATGTTGTTGCCAAAACGTCACACACTAATAAATTATTTGGATTAGGTCTTATTTTCTTTTATTAAAATTATTCTTTTGTCTGATGATGGTGACAATGTTGTTGCCGAAACGTCACACACTAATAAATTATTTGGATTAGTTCTATTTTCTTTTATTAACATTTTTACTATTTTGCAACTCTCCGGTAAAAGGACCTCTTCCTAAAGAAGACTTTGGCTCAGTAATTAGGTGTTGTCCTTTACAGGTAGGTTCTACTGTATATTGTAGTGTATCCACCATGTCTCTTTATCCTACCCTCCAACATTTCGCTACAAGGCTTGTTCATTGATTGGTGGTTGGAGATATTTGTTAATTGGCATGATAACATATCTCATCTCTGAAAACCACCATTATTCTATTATCTACATGGTGATACAAATCTCAAATCCACCAAGTACAATCCACTAGGTTAAATTGAGTCATTCACATTTGTAAGTGCAAAGTCGAACTGCTTTTCACATATGGTGCACTTACAGTAAAAGCAGTACGCCTACTTCTACCCACCATGATTATCATGGCCTGTACCACGTGTACTAAGGATAAGCAAAAAAAAAAAAAGATCAGTTTCAAGATTATTTGGTTATTAGGCTGTTTTGAAAATAGTTTTTTTTTTTAATTATACCTAGTACACCTGGTACAGGCTAATGATAATCATGGTGGGTAGAAGTTGGCGAGTGCACCAAATGTCTACACATGTGATAAGCAGTTTACACTTACAAATCATCCATTGATTTGCTCTACTTATCCTCAGCATACCCCATCAAAAGTCTCAAGCTCTACAAGCTTGGTACCCTCTTCTTTCTTATCTCCACTCAATAATATCAAGGTATCAAGCTTGTAGACGGTGTCTGCTGGGAATGAGTAGAGCTATCAATGGATGAGTCAATAATGTGGTTCCTGTACTACATCATAGGAATAAGAAATGAAAGACAAACTGTCTCTCTTTGAATTTTCGTAATGACAACAAAAAGATCGAGATGACAAAAGAATCATCTCAAGAATATGGTAACAGACAGTTTGGCACTCACCGAGACAAAATACAAACAAAGATAAAAACAAATTAACTCAAAAACTACTTTCTTCTTCTTTCTTATCTCCACTCAATCATATCAGGATATCAAGTTTGTAAAGCTTGTTGTTGGAGTCTGCTGGGGATGAGTAGAGCTCATCAATGGATGAGTCAATAATGTGTTTTAAGGTTTCAGGATGAGAATTGCACTTAGTACATATTGGGAAAACCTTGCAACCATTCTGTATTGTCTGTAGATGACCAGAGGCTTAACACCCTAATATGATTAAGTGGAGATAAGAAAGACATAAATATGCCAGAGCATTAATAGAAGAAAATAAGACCTAATCCAAATAATTTAAGTGTGACATTTCAGCAACAGCATTGTCACCATCATCAGACAAAAGAATAAAAAAAAAATAAAAATCTTATGGATCTTTTAAATGTATTTTTTTATTATTCTTGTCTGATGATGGTGACATTGCTGTTGTCGAAACGTCACACACTTATTTTCTTGTATTATAATCTATAATCCAAATTGTGCTTTATCATGCCAGAGCATTGTTTGGTTACTTACACTTGCTGGTGGGGTTGAACTTTTACAAAAATTGGGGGACATTGGAGCATTTTTTTTTTTAAAGTGCCCATTTGTTTATTTGGATTTGGTCTTATTACCTTACCTTGTGTTTAGTGCCCAATGCAGGATTTGATATAGGGTCATGTCGTTGAAAACCAACAGTTTATATCACACTTCCACCAACCCGGTTAAAAATAGTTAATATGGTGAGATACAGATTTCTACAGACCACTGGTGACAACATGAATGCATCACCATTGATGAGCCAGGCCCTTCCTCTTTCAATTTATATTCATTGCAGGATATAGATATACACCCATACCTCGCTTTGCATCAGGGTTACGTTCCAAAAAAGCACGACGCAAAGTGAAAATATGTGAAGGCACAATCAAAGACAAAGGTGTTGCCATATTTTAGGAAAAAAAAAAAAAAAAATTAAAGACTCGAATCCAAAACAACGCAACTTCCAAAATCTAACGACGCACAGTGAAAATCAGTAAAAATTAAGCAGCAACGCAACTTCGAAAAAACACAAAACAAAACGATGCAAAGCGAGGTATTGGTGTATTATACAGTAGAACCTCCATGAATAGAACTACCTCCCTGTAAAGACCAACACCTAGTTCAAGAGCCAAAATGTCCTCTTACCAGAGAGTTGCTAAATAGTGTAAAATGGTAATTTTGATAATGAAAAAACTATCCTTTGTAGAGAGGTATCTTCTAGCATGAGTGTCCTCTCATAGAGATTCTACTCTAACAAATACTATATCCTCCATTAGAGGACACCTTAGAGGATCTTCCTCGAGGACCACACCATCACCATCTCAGTGGAGAAACATGCGACTTACAATTTCTTTGTAGATCACGGAATGTGTGGTGTCGCTGGAGACCCGCTGTCAATTCTCCACCAAACTCTTCAGTGATGGCAGAAATACCATGTACATATTCATTGCATATAGTTGTATTACAGTAGAACCTCCCTATAGCAGACACCCTGCTAGAGGACACCTCTCCACAAAGAACAGTTTTCATTTGTACAATTACCATCTTGGAAAGGACAAAAGATCCCTGTACAGAGAACCAAGAAGAGTTCTTGAGCTTCTTTACGAGCAAGACCTCCAAGATCTTGTGTAATTTAGACTAAAAGGATAAGCAAAAAACTATTTAGCAACTCTCCAGTAAGAGGACATCTCTCACTAAAGCACGCTTTGGCTCTACAACTAGATGTTCTTTAAAGGAAGGTTCTACTGTATATATTTTAGAGAGAAAAAGTTGTTTTAATTTTACAATTTTCAGTGGTAGAAGGCAATATGTTGATGATGCTATGTTAGGTTTAGATAAGTTAAATTTCTTAGTTTTAAAAATAAAACTATGGTTACCATAAGTAGGCCTCAGCAATTCTGCACCAGACGTACTCATGGTAAGCAAAAATAATTGTTTTACAAGTAAATTTTGAAATTGTGTAAATTTTTAAAACAACCTAGCATATATACAGATATATTCATTGGTTCTTAACCAGCAGTGAACTACAGAAATTGTTATACCGGATATGTTAGGATCTTTTGGAACAAGCTTACTGAAACCCTAAACGCAAATAATTTTGATAATGCACAATTTGGATTATAGATTATAAACCCAAGGTAATAAGACCAAATCCAAATAAATAGTGTGCAATGTGTAAATACACACTATTTATTTATTTATTTGGATTTGGTCTTATTACCTTGTGTTTATCATAAATAACTTGTAAACAATTTCAGGTATATTAGGCTTAAAAAAAAATCATTAATCCTTAATGCAATGCTTGTGTAGATGTATAGCAGCCAAGTTATGAGATAGGCTTAACATAATATATGAATTTGTCACCTAATAAAATGAGGAGTAACCCCACTTGTAGAAAAACACATGGGGGGAAAAAGCCACATAAGATTTACTCTCTTCAAGAATGTAAAAACATTCTGTAAAAAAAAATTGTAGTTAAAATTACAAAGCATAGATAAAAAGTGAGAAATACTAAAAAATGTTTTAAACCTATAAAATTAGTATATTTAAGGCTTACTTACAAGGCTTGATTAAAAATTAACTAGTTTATAAAATCTTGCTGTTATAACAGACATGATACTTAAAAAGTATTATTAAAACATTTTAAACTATAATATAATTTTAACTTATAGCAAATTATCGAGAATGACTGTAGACAATGAAAATAACGTGGTCTTTACATTTTATTGTAAAAAAAAAAAAAGTTGTTTTGAAAATAAAAACAGGTACCTTACATAGCTTAAAATTTTATTTAAGCTAATTTACTTGATTTCCTTGACTTGGAGACCAGGAGGAAGAGACTGCTTCAACTTCTCGGCTTTTTCCCTGTCTTGGATAACCAGGGTATGAAGATGACGGCTGCAGCGGACCTTGAATTTCACGTTGTCTTTGTTCTTCTTGATCTTCACGGTCTTAGCATCCTTCCTTCTTGCAGTCAGAAGAAAATCTTTGATTTCTTTAATTTGTTTAGGCATTTTGGTTAACCAAAGGAATGAAAATCAATAACGTGTAGTCAAAATGGAGTGGAAGGAACACGTTTTGAGAAAGGCAAGAAGAGTTAGTCAAAGGTCATTTTACAAAGTTATTATGAGTGTTATAAATATATATATTTTTATTATTTTAAAAATATTTTATCGGTATACCTTAAGAAATTAAAAATAGGATTACCTATATAAATATTAAAGATATTTAATCTAAAAACTAGCGGTAGTTATTGATATATTTTTATGAATGAATTTTATTCGATAAAATAATTCGTTCCTGAAAGCAAGAGATTTTTCAATCAAAAATTTTTTAATGAATTTTATCAATATATTCAAAAGTATGACCTTAAAAACTCAGCTGGTTTTATTTATCAAGGATATAATTTATCGCTTGTGTATTTACGAATATTTAAAACTGAAAACCCATACATCAAATGAAATAGGCTGTATTATAATTAAGCATGCTTTAGATATCTAGAGAGGCTATAATTATGATCACTAATTTAATGACAAAGCACAATTTGGGTTATAGATTAGAATTACAAAGTAATAAGATTATTATTCATAATTTGAATTTGGCCTTACAACCTTGTAGTTCTAATCTATAATCCAAATTGTGCCTTAACATTTTTGATAGATTTGCTGTGATATTTTTCCTCATTTAGTGTTTTATCTGATGGTGGTAACAACGCTGTTACCGAAACGTCACACACTATTAATATATTTGGATTTGGTCTTATTACCTTGTAGTTCATTATAATTTAAGTTAATGCATCTTTCATAACTATCACTTATAATTGAAGCAAATTTTATTTATAATTTATTTTTGATATATATATTGTTCATCTCTTTTGTGTATAAAAATTTTATTTACTTCATATATCACTAAACCATTTTAAGCAAGGCATCAGATTGTCTTGCTCTTCAGCATTTTTAAAACTTAATATTATTCTCAAAATATTCATGACTTGCATCTTTCTGAACACATTGTGAGTTGATAAAAATATATGAAAGAATGTCCACTAATATTGAGCGTACGCACTTTTTTATGCTGAATTAATGACATTTCAATTCAAATTTTGCACAATTTCCCAAATAAGTGATTAAAATGTTACCATATGACAATCCTTAAAACATATGTAAAATAAGTCTATTGATTTGAGAACTACATGGGTTAAAGTTTTTTTACATGCCGCTTTTTCAAATGACTAAACGATTATTATATTTCAAATTAATTTTAAGATATTGTCTACTAATAGGCAATAATTTTTAACTGATAAACTTACTTTAGTATATGATATAAAAAAAGTGTGTCATACTTGAATTATAGTGTGCATACCCATGCTTACCTTTAGGGAGACACAATATAAAATAAATACATAATAAATACTTCTCTATAAGGAGATTTATACTAAGAAAAAGTTATAACCTTTAAAATTTACCAGAATGACCTAAAATTCAATTGCATTTCTATAGGCCACTAATTAATAGCTTTTGAATGTTTTATATAGAGTATAGATTTATAGATAGAATAAGACCTATATAGAGTATTGTTTCGCTTTTCAGAAAAAATTTTCAAACCTCTGTATTATAGATTATATAAAAGGGGGTACCTGGATCTGTAAAGAAAAAAAAACTTTTTTTCTCAAAATATTTCGAGAGATTGCTCCCTCTTTATCAATTTATTGCACAGTGATTGATAAAGAGTGAGCAAACTCTCGAAATATTTTAGAAAAATTTGTTTTTTTCTTTACAGATCCAGGTACGCCCTTTTATATAATCTTAATTAATGGATCGCCTTTTGACTCAAACTCTGTATTATAGTTTTTAAAAATGCATATTTCTGGTTGTACTGTGATTTGATAAAAAAATATCTACTAAGATTGTGAGTAAGCTCTTATGAATGCTGATTTAATAATCTTTCCAATTAGAATTTTACAGAATTTCCCTTGAACAGTTATTAATATTCTAGTAGCTGGCATCATTAATACACCCCCTAGAATATAGGTGAAATAGATGTAGCCAAAGTTTTGAGAAACTACATGGGATGCAATTTTTAACCTTTCGCTTTTTCTAATAATAATTAAATATCTTTATATCTCAAATAAAAAAATATATCAAAAAATTGTTTACATGTAAATTTGAATCTTAAAAGCTATTTGTAGTATATGATATATAAACAAGTGTATTAATTATAAAGTAAAATGTACATATGCGTTTTCCATTTTAGAGAAAATATAAAATAGGGAGCTTTTACTATAAAAAAATTACCTCTAAAAAATTTAAAGAAATGGGTTACAATTGAAATGAATTTCTATATAGGCAACAATAAAATTTAAACTTATATAATTTAAAATTATAAACCCTATAGAGGATTCATAAGATTTTTTTAATTCAAGATATAACACCCAAAAAGATTTTAAATTCGAAATTGATTAAACAATAAAATGGCACAACAAAAATGTCAAAAAATAATTTCAACATTTTATTTGTAAAAAAAAATATTTGAAAATATTTAAAACAATTAACTTGCATAGGTTGATTTCAACAAAGGCAATTTACTTAAAGTTCCCTGATGACTACTTGCGGTGGGAAAGCCTTCTTCAAACCCTCCAGATTCTCCTTTTTGGTAACAAAGGTGTGAAGGTAACGCTTACAGCGAATCTTGAGTTTCACATTGTCCTTGTTTTTCTTTATCCTTATCTCTTTAGGGTGTTTCTTTTTGATGGTATAAACAAAATCCTTGACTCCTTTAATTTGCTTTGGCATCTTGGTTAGCAACAAATCGAAAAAAAAAATAATTTATTCATTAACACTCAGGCTCCTAGAGTTATAATTAAAATGTTTGAGTGAGTAATTTGAGAAGAGTAATTTACAGAGTAGATTTCAATGAAAAATATATATATAATTTTCAAAAACCCTGAGGTTTTAAAAATATTTAAAAATTATTTTTGTTTCAGTTGGCTGAATATACTTTATGAAACAGAATAATGCATAAATTTTTACGCCCATAAGAAAGAGCACAACCTGGATTAAATGGTCACTTTTTGAAATGACTCATTTTTTTTAGTAAAAACTTTTTCCTAAGTAATAATCACTTTAACTCAAGCAGCACAATAAAAAATTTATTTTTAAACACAAATTATGAAATATAAATCGAAATCATTATTTGTATTAATTTTACATGGATTGAATTTTGTATCAATCATATTTCACAGGCTGCGAAAAAAAAAATTAATAAAAAACTGAAAAAAAAACATTTAAAAAATCAACAAAATGGGCATCACCATTAAGCAATTAGATTTATATGACTAAATTGTATGACAAGATATCCGAGAGGCAGAGATCCCAGGGTGAAGTTGTGGAAAGATGGAAGGACACCACCAGCTACGGGAGGATGGCCCACATGTGTGTGGGGAGAACAGGCGCCACGACGGCATTCCAACGTGGGGGGAGCAGGACAGTTGCAGAGATAACGGCGGTGACAACAGACGTGGCAAGTTGGCGGCGGGAAGTGGGATCTGGGCGTGTGGCCGTATGGACTAACCGGGAAGACGGTAACGAGGCCTCAGGTGGCGGACAATGGAGACATCTACTGTATATAGTTACTTATCTACTGTTGTTGTTGTTGTCGTGTCCAAAGAAGAGTCTCAGATGTCTCCATGCATCTCCATCACAGCAGCAGCAATATCCACTATCTTGGGTGTGTAAAGCTGCTGCTCTGGGTCTAAGTCAATTTTCTGCAAGGCTGCGGCCATTGCTGGGCATGAGAATATGTGAGTAGGTGTTAGTTCCACACCAGGACAGTTGTTGCATGCTTTATAAGTTCTTGTGCCATCTGGATGTATTGTCATTCCTTTATAGTGTTTTGTTTTAAGTCTTGTTATAGTTTAGGGGATTAGTATAGGGGGGAAGAAGTCCGACCACACCTCCCTACGGTCCCCCCTGGACCCTTGGAATATTCGACCAAATTCTGGTTTGTCTCCAAGGTGACTAACGTGGCAACGGCACCCATTTTCCAATGTGAAGAGCAAAACTTATCTACTCTTAAAGCTATTATAATAAATATACAGTGTACTCCGCTTATAACAAAGTCGGTTATAGCGAAATTCCGCATATAGCGAATGAAATTGTCTGCACGAAAGAAAAGAAGGGCTTAAACCATTAAAAGAACTCTGGATATTGCGAAGTCGGATATAAAGAATTTTCGCTTATAACGAAGTGATTTGCATGTATAAATTTTTATTTTATCCGTTTATAACGAAGTTTTCTCATTTACCATTATAATTGACTAATATATTATGCATAATATATATCAAATTACAACGTGTGAATGACACAAATTTAATGATACACAACAAATAAGTTAATAATATACAATTTTAAAATATGCAAACATATTATAAGTATTTTTTTTACATTATTTAAACAAAATTAAATTGTTTAATAAACGCTTATATTTTATTAACGTTTACCATGGCAGGAGAACGAAAACAAACAAGAAACTCACTATCTCTGTCAGTCAAGCTGCAAATCCTAAGAGAGATTGAAGTGGAGAAGAAGAAAAAGACAGATGTTGCCCAGAAACATAATATCCCACAGTCGTCGCTCAGCACCATAATAAAGAACTCTGAGAAGATCCACCAACAAGCTCTGCATGCGGGAGAAAGCAGTCGGAAACGAGCACGTGGATCTACATATGCTGATGTTGATGAGGCTCTGCTGCAGTGGTTCAAGCAGGCAAGAAGTGCAGCGCTTCCAGTTAATGGTCCATTGCTTTCCGAAAAGGCGAAGACCCTGGCTCTTGAATTTGGATCTATGCTGCAATATGGATGGTTCTGAAAAGATGCAACCTTTGGTCATTGGAAAGGCGAAACAGCCGAGATGCTTCCGAGGAATCAAGCACCTTCCTGTTCAGTACGAAGCAAATCAGAAGGCCTGGATGACTGGACTACTCTTCGAATCCTGGGTTCGGCACATCGACAAGAAGATGGCTGGACAACATCGACAAATTATCCTCCTGCTTGACAATTGCGGCGCTCATCCCCCAGACATGCAGGGCCTCACAAATACTCGTATAGCATTCTTGCCGCCAAATACCACTTCAATGCTGCAACCATGCGACCAAGGCATTATTCGCAATTTCAAGATGATTTATCGAACGCGTTTAATGAGGAAATATTTGACGGCATACGATGCTGGAACAGCATTAACAATCAATCTTAAGCAAGCTGTGGATATTATATCTGTAGCATGGAATGATGTGCTTCCAGCGACAATTTCCAACTGTTGGCATCATAGTGGAATTA
Source organism: Cordylochernes scorpioides (assembly GCA_030710605.1). Classification (NCBI taxonomy): domain Eukaryota; kingdom Metazoa; phylum Arthropoda; class Arachnida; order Pseudoscorpiones; family Chernetidae; genus Cordylochernes; species Cordylochernes scorpioides. The sequence continues at coordinate 8,118,558 of CP092872.1, forward strand.
TTAAGTCCGATGTCAGTTCTCCATTGGATACACCACAGCCTGCAACACAAATGTGGGAGCAACAAAGCCTCTTCGATCGCATGAAATAAGTTTTAAAAATACCGTTAGAGATGGATTTCGATTCTTATGCTGACGCTGACAATGACGTCGTTACAAATGCCATGTTATCCGATGTAGAAATTGTCGAGAGCATTCTTCAAGCAAAAGAAGAAGAAGAAACGGACCAAGTTGATGAAGAAGTAGACCCAATTGTCCACATTCCGCATCCAAAAGAGGTCTTGGAGAGCATTCAAACTCTGCGATTGTTTCTTCAATGTCAGGATGAGTCCAAGTCTCTTCATAGGCATCTGTCAGACTTGGACAACATCGAAAAGAGTGTTCAGCACTTGTTACTGACTTCTAAATGTCAAAAGAAAATCACAAACTACTTCTCCAAAAACACCTGATGAGGTTGTTATTGATCTTTGTGTTGCTCTTTTGAGTTGAATAGTAAATAAAATTATTGGTACAAAACATTTTTTTTCCAACTGCGGATATAACAAACTTCGGATATAACAAAGTGATTGTCATGGATAATGCGACTTCGTTATAAGCGGAGTACACTGTACCGTACTAAGCTGTATCCACAAAGAACCCACATTGTTCTCTTAGAAACCTTGTATGCAAACATCGACGGCTGAGAAGCGTCGTAACAATATTATTATCTATTGTAACGTGAACGACAAGGCCAAAATACCAGAGTAAAGTTGGAGAAAGAGGGGTGGACTCTAGCGGTCCCCGCTGCCATATGGCAGGCGCCAAAAACAGCATTCCTGTGTGGGGGAGGACAGAGTCTGGTTACATCTTCGGCAAGGAGAAGACGTGGCGACTTGTCTCCGGGCGTGTGGATGATCCTACAAGGCGGTGTAGTCCAGGCTGCATGGGTATAGTGTGGAGCGGAACGCTTCACAAGAGACATTCACGGCGCCAAGGATTCTTCTGACGGGGAAGTCGAAGGCAAGTCCCACTGTTGTATCCCTTCTGTTGGTTGAGATACAATAAACCGCTAACTTTAGCTGCAATCCCTTCCAACTCACATGTGTATATTTGTGGCATACTGATTAGACAAAGTACACGAATAGCGTCTGGGTACGACGTAACACTATTACAGCGTCTCTTTGGTTCCAGAATCTCAGGTCTTTGAAGATCTTGTTTGGAAAAAGTTTTCCTGCAGCTTGTTGGAAATTCAAGGTTCCCCCCCCCACTTTTTATCGTTCTGGCTTAGTTAATGTAGATATTGTTCCGATATTATATTTTTATTTTTTATTGTATATCCATTAATGTTTTTCAATCTTTAGATTGTTCTCCTGATGATCATGTTTTGGATGAAGCAGGGTGCGACTTTTATTTTCTTTATAATTTTGTTTTTTTTACAAACATTTTTAATATTCAGGTTTTTTTATGTATGGTAATTTTCGAGATTAAGAATGTTATTCTCCATTTATGGTAAATACAGTTAAACTTATATATAACGCCCCCTCTATATAAATAGCGCAATCCTCTCTATAGCGCCCGATTTTAAACACATTAAAATGTAAAAATTTTACATTAAAAGTGACCTGTCTATAGCATCCCCTCTCTATAGCACCCTATTTTGGTGAGTCCCAAGAGAGGGCGCTATAGACAGGTTTAACTGTATAAGGTTTAGAGAATTTTTTGAGACAGTGGTATTGTTGATTAAACTTGTTTGGTAAAGTCTCAATGAGCCAGGCCTTCCTAATATGTTTATATTACAGTAAGGATTGTAAGAATTTGTTGTAAGTAAAAAATAAATATATAATCAGGTTTTCCTCAAATCTCTACCAAACATGACAACTCCATACCAGTGTTGGGGCAAAATGTATCATAAATATATATCACTGAGGATCCAAAATTGAAATGTTTTTAAACAAAAAGAAAATAATATCGCAGATGAAAACTTGTATATAGAATTTATAATGATACTTTCATCTAATTATCCTGTAATTATATATATTTAATATTCGCTATAATCTGTATATATTACCGGGTAGTTAGCTATCTATGGATATGCTCTAGAAAGCCTGAGTCACCTTATATGTTGTATATTGTCGCGCTTGCCCCTCCGGATTCTTCGCGACTACGCCACTTCCTCCTTCGTGAATCACCTATCCGGGCTCTCCCTCTGCAGCTGGACCCTGCAGAGCACCCAAGGACGTCCGAGAACCACCGCTCAAGTGGAACTCCCTTCCTCTGGCAGTATCTCTCGGCCTTACCACTGGTGGGGGGACACGAGAGACTTACCAGAAGAGTAGCAGCAGCAATGTGGCGACGGCGAGAGAAACAACAGCAGGCGGCACGGAGACTTCAAACACTACCCTTTTATTGTCATTATATTATTCTGTACATAACCCGGACTCCTGGAGCGTACGAAAGTCGCCAATTGTCCGGGTTTGTCTTCTGACTTATTGTCTATTTGCTGCAGTTGACATCCAACTGATTAGATGTCGCCAGGCTGTTTTATTTTTGGGGAGGTTCTTTAATGCTTCTTGGTTGAATGTGATGGTGTTAAGTAGAGTTGCAGTCTTGAATCTCTGAAGACGGTAGGATGGGCAACTGAATAGGAGGTGGTTGACTGTTTGATTTTCTTGGTGACAGTGTTGGCATACGGGGTCGTTGTTTTTGGAGGTTCTGGCGATGTCGGCTTGAACGAAACCATGTCCTGTCAGAATTGTAGAGGTGATGTCGCTATATTTTAGTTTTGGGGAGAATTGAGATTAGAAGACTTGGAGATGCAGCTACTCTTCTGAGGTTGCTTGTAGCGTGGTCTGTGGTGTAGAGGTCGGTCCTTAGTTGGAGGGCGAACTGTTTGCTTTGAGAGCGGACATATTTCCTAGGAAGGGTTGCGAAGTGTAAAGGCAATTTGGATTGAGCTGCGGCTTTGGCGACTTCATCAGCCTGTTCATTTCCTACGATGCTGCAATGACCCCGGACCCAGCAGAGTTGAACATTGTCCAGAGTATTGAGGTTTCTGATTATCTCTGCAGTAAGTGGGGTTCTAGGGATATCGGGTTGACAGATGGCATGTAGAGCTGCCTGGCAGTCGGAAGCAATGACAAAGTCTTGTCGCGGCATGATCCTAATAGATCTGGTGGCATAAAGAATGGCCAAAAGTTCCGCCTGGAAAGAGGTACAGTTGTTGTGGAGTTTAAGTTTCAGTGGTGAATAGGGAGGTGGGAGCACCACTGCTGTGCCAACCCCATTGGTTGACCGAGAGCCATCTGTATAAACAAAAGTGGCCCGTTCTGGCAGTGACTTAGAGAATTGGAGAGGTCTTCTAAGAGGTGGGTAGGGTACCGAGGAGGGACTGGGACGTGACTCAAAAGGGCCTTCTCTTAGCGCTTCCAAGTATGCTAGATGGGATTTGATAGATATATCCAGTGGAGGACAACCTGTGAGGGAGATTGCTGGGATAGTTGTAGTACACGGGCCAACTCTGATTAAAGCTTTAGCATATTTGTAATGGAGGCCACGTAGCTTCCGGATGCCATTTGTGTCGAACACCCGCTTACCCCAGAGCCATAGAGGATGGCTGGGAGGATCACCGTGTTATGTATTTTTCGGCCCGCGCTGAAGGTTAATCCGAACTGCCCCTGGATCGTGCTGGTTAGTCGAGGGAGAATCCACCTGCACCTCTTGAGTATGTTGCCCAGGTGGCTTACGAAGTTTCTTTTGGAATCAAAGGTAACACCGAGGATTTTTATAGTGTTATCAATTAGAATAGGTTGGTTTTGGAAATGTCTGCCGTGATAGCCTGGACGCTTGGCTTTCCAATGGAAGAGGCAGGCTTGGGTTTTCCTTGGGTTGAATGTTAGCCCCCTGAGTCTTGCCCCAATGAAAGAGCTGTTTTAGGAATTGATTGATCTCTCGTGTTGGGAATCTGCGGAGGAAGTGAATCAGTACCGTGAAATCGTCTGCGAAACTGATGATTTCACTGTTGTTTGGCCTTGGAAGGAGATGGATTTTCCTAGCCACTATGTTGAAGAAGAAGGGGCTCAGTGCTGCACCTTGGGGGACCCCAAGTAGAGTAGTAGAGGTAAGGGTGGCGTTCCAAGCGTTGTAAATTACCTGCCTTCCTCGGAGGAAGCTCGCGGACAGTTGAATCAACTCTTCTGGGCAGTTAAGGTCGCGGAGGCCTTGAATGATGGTGTGTCTTTGAACGGTGTCGAAGGCATGGCTGATGTCCAGACCAATAGCCAAGGTCTTCCTCCAGTGCTGCAGGCCTTCACTGATGTTGTTGTTAATGGAATCAAGCGCCATTTCAGCTTAGCGCCCTGGAAGGAAGCCAAACTGCTGGGGTGAGAACCAGCCTTGGTAATCCGCTATCCATTGCAGACGCGCCAGTATACACCGTTCAAGGACTTTGGCCAAGGTATTGAGCAGCGTGATGGGACGGTATTTCTCCAGTTGGTTGGAGGAAGAAGAGTTTTGTTAGGGTATGAGAACTAACCGACCGGATTTCCAGGGTGTTTGGAAGTGTCCGAGACGTAAGCATTTGGTGAAAAATTTTGACAGTGTTTTATGCAGCGTTGACCCACCAAGAAGAAGGCATCTGATTCCTAGCCTGTCGGGACCAGGGGATGTCCTCCGACCGCATCGACGGATCGCGCGAAGGACTTCAGACACTGTAAAGGCTGGTTCTTGGTTGTAGGATTGGAGCCAATCAATTGATGGGGCTGGCGCTGTCCAGTCTGTTGGAAAATAGCGCTGAAGTACTTCATGGCAGATTTCCTCTGGGGTGAGTGGAGTGCCGTCGTTGTGTTTGAGCAGAGGTGGCCCTAGAGAACCTCTTCGGCCTTTGGAGATATATCGGTGGATGGAGCTCCATGCGGCCGAGGAGACCTCTTGGCACAGTGTTATCCAGGAGAGATGCTTTTCTCGCCTTATAGCCGCCTTGGGTTTGTTGTGGCAGGCTCTATAAAGACCTTTAAAGAAGCTCCTGATATAAAAGGAGGTGCTTTGATAGCAACGTCGTAAAGCAACAACTATATTGCGGAGTTTTGAAAGCTCCTTGTTCCACCATGGTCTTGAAGGCCTTGGAGATTTTGATTTCTTTCTCATGGAGACATTGCAGGCCTCCTGAAGACAGGTAGTGAGGAGAGTAACCACCTCATCAATGTCGCCTGGAGTGAATGCGGTCTGGAGGCGCGATGTGACATGGTGGAGGCTGGACCCAATGAAGGCAGTGAAGGTCTCTTCCAGACATGAAGTCTCAACCCAAGAGCAAATAGGCTCTGTGGAAATGATGTCATCGAAATTTGTAAGGATTGGCAGATGATCAGAGAAAGCCATCTCCTGGAGACATGATCTAGTGGCGTGAATGGCTAGCGAGCTGGATGCTAGGGTAACGTCGATGGAAGAGCGCAGGGATCCGTTGGACCAGGTGTAATGGTTGGGAGATCCCAAGAACTGTAGGCCCATCAGTGAAGCAGAGTCCTCCAAGCTGGCCCCACGGGCATCGCGGGTAGCTCCAATACCCCAGGTTGGAGAGTGGGCTTTGGCGTCCATGCCAAGAATGCATGAAAAGCGTCTACCTCTTGTTCTATTGCAATGGTGAAGAGTTCGAGGACTGCAGAAGGCGATTTCCTAAGGTTGGATTGGAGGACTCTGAAGGATCTATGCATTCTTGTTTAGTTGAGCCAACTTGGCCTTCACCAGAGGACAAGCCCGAGATGTCGCGTAGTGATTGAGCTTCTCAAAAACAGCGCCGGCCTTCTTGCAGCAATTGTGACATTTTGCTGAAGTATTGGGACAGGCGTGGCCCTCGTGACCTGTCGTACCACATTTGTAGCAGATAGGTTAGGCAGCAGGGCATGAAGTAGCGCGGTGGCCGAAGCTGCAGCAGCGGTAGCGTTGCTTCAGGGAGTAGCTTCTTTCATAGCGTAAAATTAAACCTGCTATAGGCATCTTACCTCGATGCTCCAGGAAATTGGCCGTCTGATCGTCTACTTCCAGGAAGACTGTAGTGTACCCATGGGGATTGTCCTTTGGGCGGTGGGCAACCTTGATGTGCCTTTTTCCTGGGAGAATTTTTATATAATCGTTGTTTTGGAGGCTTCCCACTATCATGTCGTTGGTCGTGGAGCTCTCCACGCCCCAAATAAGCAATATCTGGGATATATTGTTGGTCTTTCCGTGCAGTTTAGGGATTTTGGGATGTTATTGTTGGCCTGGAGTCTGGCCGCTAGAGTTGATGCACCTTGGGTGGTTTTAGTGTGAATTACCAGCCGTCCTTTCCCATTAACGGAGGCTGCCACTTCGGGGGAGTTCAGAATTGATGAATCTGCTTTTTGGATCTCGCGTAATATTTCTCGAGAGTCTGTAGATGGGTTGCTTGATTTAATGACCACATGGGACTCATAGGCGGCTGCGAAATTTTTAGGGGCTGGTTTAATCAATTGCTTTATTGGAGGAGGGGTAGGTTTTGTGGTATTTGGTTTGGCTACGGCGTTGGTGTAGAGTTTTTCCTTGGGTAGTTGATTCTCTTTTCCGTGGTTTATGCCTTTATAGACATCAAAGATGATATCTTCTGTGCCTTTCAGAGCCCATTCCACCAGGGAAAGCATTGGCTGGAGCTGCTCCGGCGTCATGCTGTTGGACTTAGCTACGTCAGCCATTTTCTTGGTGACTTTCTGGTGTATGACCTTTAGTTGATTAAACTCAAGGTTGCAAGGAGGTTCACTGATTTGCGGGCGTTTTACGCTTCCGTCTCGTCAGATGATTCAACTTCCATTCTTGACGAATTGACTTGAAAAAAAAAATGAAAAAAAGAAGAAAAAAAAATTAAATAGAAATGATATTTAAAATGAAAATAAATAAGATTAATAAGTTATAAATACGATTAAATATGTGTGAGTTATTCGAAAGAATTAGGTTTAAGGAATTGTTTACCGATTCGAAGTGGAAATAGAATCGTCTGTAACAAACGAAACACAACAGCCTTTTATTGTCATTTACTACTAAACATTACATATAACTTGAATAATAAACAACGGGTATTTACATTACGCCACCTCCTGGGGCCAATATGAACATCTATTTACATACATTTTTCCCAGGAAACAGGATCACAGCAGTCGGCAATTCCCACACCAGTTTCAGATGGAAACAGGCGAAAGCGCCATCTATTGGCGGAGGTTGTAATCATTTTGAGGCCTTATACGCGACAATATATATCTTTTTGTAATTAATTGTAAAATTTTAAAATAATTTTTCAGCACTCGTAGAGAAAATAACCTTCTTAATAAAGAGACTTTTGGCAATTATTTCGATTGATATATCGTTTTAAATCTTTTGCAATTATTTCGATTGATATATCGTTTTAAATCTTTTGCAATTATTTCACAATCTAAAATGTATCATGATTACATTTTCTATAATTGCAAGTAATAAAATATTAATAGAATTTCCAGACAATTTTTTTTAAACCAAATTATCACATTCTACAGCAGCAATACCTATCTTTATATAGGGTGGCTTATAAGTCCTGAAAATTTTTATTTTTATAAAAAATTAAAAGGAAAACTAGAATAAAAAAAAACTATTTTATTCTACTTAAAATAAAATATACTTTAGCCAGTAAATCTTTTTTATTGTTTCGACAAAAATCTTTTGTCCTCGTCAGGAGCGAACAAAAATTAAAACATTTGGCAAAGCGTTAGAAATTATTCTATTACTAGACGAATGGCCCGGGCAACGCCCGGGTTTTACCCGAGTGCGAATATATTTTAAAACCGTTGTCTTGGGTGGTCGCTATAGGCAGGGTGGTCTGTATAGACAGGTGTATGTATCACACAGCTGATAACAGGGTTGTCTAGAGTGGCCGCTATAGACAGGGTGGTCTGTATAGACAGGTGTATGTATCACACTGCTGATAACAGGGTTGCCTAAAGTGACCGCTATAGACAGGGTGGTCTGTATAGACAGGTGAATGTAACACATTGATGATAACAGGGTTGCCTAGAGTGACCGCTATAGACAGGGTGGACTGTATAGACAGGTGGATGTATCACACAGCTGATAACACACACACACACAAGCCTTTTTATTGGGGCATCCAGCTCTATACATGATTCCCCTCTACAGGATTTAGCAAGGGAAGATGTTTCAAAAGTAAAAACTAGAATACAAGAGGTAATAAGGAAAAAGAAAAGAGAGAAGAAAGAAAAAAACAAACAAAAAGAAATATAACCATATATACAAAAAATAAACATACAGAGCAAAAGGAACCATACATGGTTAAATATTTAAATTAAAGTACCAATGTTTAGGATATGTCAAGGTTAGTATGTCATTGAGAGGGCTAGTGTGGAATCAGCCGCGTTCAATCTTCGCCTTCTTCCTCCAAGCAAACCACGACATTCGGCGAATCCATTATTCTCCAACGGACATTGACTGCGGCCTTGTAGAATTTATATAAACCGAGGGAGAGACCCTGATCAACCATCAGTGTGTTCATCCAGCTGCAAATTTGTTGGCATTCAGGTTGAGACCAGGGTAAGTCACCCAAAATTTCTTTCCTCTGTTTCTCTAAGCAAGAGCATCCAAATATTATATGCATAATTTCGTCTTGGATTCTGTTTTTACACAGATCGCAAGTTAGAGTCAAATCAATCTTCCAGCGCTTTGAACGATTTTCTGGGAAGATCGTCCATAGGAGTCTCAGTTGTGCAAAAAATCTTTTAATTGTTAGAGGAATAGTTGTGAATAAATATCGTTCTGCTGTTATTGAATTTTTTAGGTATTTGAAGTGACTGTAATGTGAAGTATTTAGGATTTTCGCCATGTCGCTTTGGATGCTTTGTTCGGTTGCTATTCGAATAATAGCAGGGATTTCAGTCAGTATTGCAGTGTAATCCGGACAACCCTTCAGGAACGAAAAACCGTTTGAGTCTAAAATGGTTGACAGGTTTTCGACAAAGGTTAAACCAGCCCTTTGATTGCTGTGTAATGTCCAGAGGTGTGACAAACATGCCCGGGGCAAACTACTCTCCTCCATTTTCAAAATCCTCACCCAAAATCTCAGGACCTGTTTAATTATGATAACTTCCTGTGATACTCGTCCACACTCCATTCTTAGCATAAAGCCCGGAGTATACTTTGGTAAATTTAGGTAGCGTCTTAGGAAAATATTCTGAACCTGGTCAACTACCTTTACTTGGTTGAGTGCCCAGCAGGGTGCGGCGTATAGCATGTGAGGCAAGACCGTCGAATCAAGTAATCTCATTGCCGCATTTAGAGAGTTCATCTTGGATTTTGTCAGAACTTGCCACACAGCGCCAATTGCTGCCAGGGCTTTGCCCTTGTAGTGTGACGCTACCTTGTTTAGTGAATTTGCACTTGTAAGCGGATATCCCAAGTATAGATATTTCGTAGTAACAGACAGTTGCCGCTCACCCCAAAACCATTTGTCATTTTGTGCTAATCGACCGCCGTTTCTGAAAACTACTATTTTTGACTTATTTTCATTCAGGGTTAATAAATTTGTTTCAAAATATTTTCTTAGCATATTGATTTTTATTTGAAGGTTATTTTTGGATTCTCCAATCAAGACAATATCGTCTGCGTATAGTAGAATATGAACATATCCATAATTTGGGAGATATATTCCCGGTAAATCTGAATTATTGTAGAGACCAATTAAATCATTTATAAAAAGTATAAATAAGTAAGGTGACATCGGCTCCCCATGTAAAACTCCCGAACGCACCTTAATTGGCGCAGTGAATGAATTGTTCCATCGCACTACCGCTGTCATATTTGTATAATAATCTTTAATTAAGTTAACAAAACGGTGGTTGAGACCTGCATCTACCAGTTTTCTCCATAATAATGAGTGGGGCACTGTGTCGAAGGCTTTTTTCAAATCCACGAAGAACATGTAGCATTTCCTTCTCTTTCGGCTTAAAGTCATTTGAATCAGGGATAATAGAGTGAATATATGGTCTTGACAAGAGTGGCCGGCCCTGAATCCCGCCTGGTTCTCAGGAACTATATTTCTCCTTTCGATCCAACTGCCTAGACGAGATTTGAGTATTGATGTAAATAATTTTGCTATATTGCTTAAGAGCGCTATGCCTCGATAGTTAGAGGGGTCGTCTGGATCACCATTCTTAAAAATTGGTTGAATAACTGATTTCAACCATGTTGTCGGAAATTCAGACGTTCTCAAAATTCTATTGAATATATCCTTTAAGGAAATTAGATAATCTTTTGGGAGGGCCTTTATTGCTTCATTCATTATGTCGTCAAAACCAGCCGCCTTGCCATGCCTTATTCGAGAAATTTCTTTGCTTATTTCATTAAGAGTTATGCATTTAGTTAGCTCATTATCTGTATTTAGGAAGGTCATAGTAACGGGTTCGTAATCTGGTATTGATTCTGTATCCAGGAGTTTATTGTAAAATTGCTGCCAGTTCGATATTGAGATATTGCCCTGTGTATAGTTTCTTTTTCTGAAGCGAGCTATTGTTTTCCAGAATTCACTTGAATCGTATGTATTATTTAATTTTTCTTGTATTTCACAAAAGTATTTTTCTTTTTATTGTTAATAATCGATGTATATTTGTTCCTTGTTTTAACATATTCCAAACGATCTAGATCCCTATTAGATTTAATATATTTTGTCAGAGTTGCTTTCATAATATTTTTCGCTATGTAGCACTCATGATCAAACCAGGGCTTCGACAGTGAGTTATTCGCTTTTATTTCAATTTGCATACCATTTTGTACCATTGCGCTTTTGATCTGATTAACCATGTTGTTCATTATATTCTCAATCGAGTTATTCCAAGATCCATAAGCTCCTCCTAAGTCCTCTACAAATAGCGTTACTCTTTCGGGTAACCATATATATTTTTTCTTTACCCGTGAAGTCGGGTTCGTCACTTGTTTCGGTCCCCAACTCATATCCATTTTTATAATTAGAGGTAAGTGATCTGAATGTGGTAATCCCTCGATGTATAGGTCATGTACATAACCCAACAGCCCATGGGAGACTATACAGTAGTCTACCACCGAGGATCCCCGTGCTGATATATATGTGTAGTTACCACTTCTGTCACCCCTTGTTCTGCCGTTCAAAATTGTGAGAGTATTATTATCCAATCTATCTATGAATTGTTCTGAATGCGTAGATATTACAGGATCTTTAGAAGTGCGTCTAGTAGTTAAGTAGCAAGGAAGGTATAATGTATTATGAAGAATTCCCATTGCACCCGTTCGTGTATTCAAGTCACCAGCCAGTAAAACTTCATATCCTTCAACTATTTTCCCTTCTATTTGGTCGAGTAAATTTTTGCAGTTGGTCAAATAGTGTTCGTTTGGTGGCAGGTAAGCAAAGATCATACACACTCGCATTTCACCGTCCAACCTCAGACAGATCATAATCCATTGTTTTTCAATTTCAGTCCTTTCAATCTTGTCTTTTATAGCTTCTCGAATCCCAACAATAATTCCCCCCGATGATCTACCCTTCTTGTGGTCTCTCTGAGCAAGTGATTCATACAAATGAAATCCTGTTGGTTTATTCTTCAGATGTTGATCCTTCCATGTTTCTGTGAGTGCAAAAATGCTGCACTTTTCTAAATGTGTGAATAGGTCGAATTGCAGCAACATCCTTTCCAAACCATTAACATTCCAACACAGCACTTGTGTGTCGTCTTTGAACGAAAAACAAGATTGTTTATTTACAGTAGTTTGCCCATAGGTATTTTTATTTACAGAGGATTGGGGATTTGTCAGTGGCTGGTTAGATTTATTTATTTTTAAATAATTACATTTTTTCTCTAGATTATTTTTGTTTATTAGCTATAATTCAGCCCCATTTGGAATGACAATTTTTCCATTTACAACTTGGTACTTTATGCCTGCGACAATCAACTTGTTGTCTCTTAATTTCGCAAAAGTTCCACTTGTTTAAAGTTCTTTTCTTTTGGCGATCAATATTCTACGTTGTTCTCTGATCCCAAGAGTGTAGTCTTTACTTATGTATATTTTAAAGTTTCTAAGCTTAAAGCATTCTTAAATAGCTTTATTCTTTCGTTGTGGTCAGGAATGCTAACAAGGAGTGGAGCCCTAGCCCTTTTGGACAGCCGACGGCATTGTAAGATATCAATTTTCTCCGGTATCTGCATCTTGTCGGCAATTATCTGTTTTATAGTGGAGTAGAATTCTTCGGGATCCTCACCCTCATTTCCTTCTACTCCATGGAAAATTAGGTTATTTTCTCTCATTTTCATTTCCAAAAATTCTATTCGAGTATCCATTTCTCGTATTTTCTCCGAGTTCATTGAGACTGATTTCGCAGTGTTATCCATCTTTGTTTCTAACTGTTGTATACGACGATCCAATTTCTCTATTCCTTGTTCAACGGAAGATAACTTTGTCTCTAGTTTCCCATGCCAATCTTCCATCTTGTCAGAGAGGGCAACAATTAGTTCTCGGATATTCTTATCCGAGCTGGAATCAAGTGTTGTCTGCTTAGTGCTTCTAGGTCCAGGATTTTGTTCGATACCCGAGATAAGTAAGAGAATATATATTATTAGTCTAAGATTATATTTTCTAGAACAAGCATCTATCTTGGTAATTGTATTTTTGATGTAAGTTAGGTCAACTTCAATAGTCCGATTTGCATATTTATCGTTACTGACATAATTTCCATAGTTAGAAGTCGGGCATAGCCTTTTCTTAATCAAGTATAAATTAAGTAATATCAAAATTATAGTAAGTTTCATCATTTATTTCCCCTATTCCTATTTCAAAGTTAATTTAAGTTGCTATCTTAGCTTACTTTAAGTGTATAAGTATTAAAGTTAGAAAAAGAGATAAAAATACAAAGATAAAAAGTACTTAGCTGGAGCCGACGTTTCTTGCTGCGCATCCGTTGGCCACCTAGTGGGGAATCCACACAGCTGATAACAGGGTTGTCTAGAGTGGCCGCTATAGACAGGTGTATGTATCACACAGCTGATAACAGGGTTATCTAGAATGGCCGCTATATACAGGGTGGTCTGTAAAGACAGGTGGATGTATCACACAGCTGATAACAGGGTTGTCTAGAGTGGTCGCTATAGGCAGGGTGGTCGGTGGTCGCTATAGTCAGGGTGGTCTGTATAGACAGGTGGATGTAACACACTGCTGATAACAGGGTTGTCTAGAATGGTCGCTATAGACAGGTGTATGTATCACACAGCTGATAACAGGGTTGTCTAGAGGGGGGCAGGGAGGACACGTGTTCGCCGGCAGCCAATGGGCGCGCATTCTATCCGTGAGCTTCAGACAGAATAAGGCAATTATATATATAGATTTAGATATTGCAAGATAATTTCTAACGCTTTGCTAAATGTTTTAATTTTTGTTCGCTCCTGACGAGGACAAAAGATTTTTGTCGAAATGTCGAGACAATAAAAAGATTTACTGGCCGAAGTATCTTTTATTTGAAGAACTATGAATGCTGGCCAGGTAGCCTCTATCTTTATATGATATTTTATTCTAGTTTTCCTTTTAATTTTTAATTTAAAAAAAATGAAGGGGTTCACGACTTATGGATCAACCTGTATCTAAATAAAAATTCGCCTTTCTCTAGTCCAAGTTGTATTAATGATGAAAAAAATTAATATTAATGAGCTCTGATAGAAAGCGCCGACACTTACTAAATATGAAAATAATATTTTAAAAAGTAAAAAAATATATTTTGGTTGTAAAAATATATATATATATATGTGTGGATTCCTGTCGTTGTGGAATCCTGTCGACTTAAACTATGATGTGAGATCCTGTAACTCTCGCTTTACTGTGTTAACCGAGAGGAACAGTCAGGATGTGGAGAGTTTTCCAGTACCTCTCTGCACCTTGGGAAACCTTTAACAGTTCTCACAGAGTACAGACAGTCGTGGTCGAGTCAGAGTGGAAAGCTTGGGAATGTCCATCACACACATATATATAAAATAAAAGGATTTAAAAGCGCGAATGTTTCTTTTATACATAAAACAAACTTCTACTGTCCTTACTGCGATGAAAAATATATTGGGAGGGCTTGGCTCATCAGTGGTGAACCCTCCCAGCGGTTTCGCCAATTTAATCCACCAGACCGCTTCTCAGAGCTCCAATACTGCATTGGATCATTCTGCTTTTATATGCTACACTGAAGGATGGAATCTTAGAAATGGTTTTCAAATAAACTATGGACATAAGCTTATAGGACAGTAGAATTACATTCAAATATATGTTTCGAGCAATGCTCTTCAGCAAACTATAAAGACAAGGCCAGTTAGGCATAAATTAACACAAAGCAATGTGCCTGATGAGCCAAGCCCTCCCAATATATTTTTCATCGCAGTAAGGACAGTAGAAGTTTGTTTTATGTATAAAAGAAACATTCGCGCTTTTAAATCCTTTTATTTTATATGTATAGATGGCGCCTTATTGCTTTGTGTTAACACACATATATATACAGTTAAACCTGTCTATAGCGCCCCCTTTAAATAGCGCTTTCCTCTCTATAACGCCCGATTTTAAATACGTAGTACGATGTGATTTACATTAAAAGTGACCTGTCTATAGCACCCCCCTCTCTATACCACCCTATTTTGGTGAGTCCCAAGAAGGGGCGCTATAGACAGGTTTAACTGTTTAGAAAGAGGGAATCATATATCGCCGCAACTCTTTTTATTAACGCGATTAAGGAAGCTTTCGGGCAAGCCCTTCTTCAGCTAACTATAGTGTACAAACAAGGCAAGCGTGAGAGAGATTATATATCGTTTTAAGGAGGGATCTATGCAAATATAGTACAAAAATATCTTAAAGGAATTTACATAATTTACATAAACGTAAACAGGTTTAACTGTATATATTTTCAAAATATTGTAGCGTAGAAATCAAGTCTTGGAATATCTTAAGATGTCAAAGTATTTATTGATGACGTCAGTACGACTAGTTGACAATTATCAACCAACCTATCTACAGCTAGAGAATATCGAGCAAGCAAGCTAGGTAACATATATTATGATTTTACAAATATAAAGTAATAAAAATCTGTTTCAAGTATTTTCATTGAATAATTAAATTAAATAATAAAATATAAATTATTTCTTCGCCACAATATATTCTTCAGGTTAATATTATAATTCAAGAATATTCTTTAAAATTTTTTACCTTATTAAAATTATAGCTTCGTTGTGTGTGATGTGTAATAGAAGCATTAAATATTTTTTTTTCCTAAATTTTAAAATAAAAATTTTCGTTAAAATTTATATATATTTTTTAAAATATTCATTATTTTTTAATATTTTAATTCATTATTTTTAATCAAACTATAATACACCCTCTCTAATCTCTCTCTCTTTCTCTTTTAAATAAATATATATAAGAATATAGTAAAAATATATATTTCTAAAATAATTCTAACATTTTAGAGCTATAAAAAAAAAACAGACGAAATAAAATTTTAAAAATAGTTCTGAGAATATATCTATACAGAATGTCTATAATAGATCGTCAATGCTCCGATTTCGAAGATTTGAACACCATATCTTCTAAACAAGAGAATGGTTTTAATGAATTAGAAGATGGAATTTTATTTGAAGAAAGTCTGCCTTCAGGATTTCCTTTGGTTGTCTATTCCAAAACTTCTGATATTTCCAAAGAACATTTATTTTATTATAGTTATCTGAAAGACAAGGAATCCAATTTGCAACAAAATAACTACTCCCATAAATTAAGTACTAACAACAGAGCTAAGTTACTGAAATGGATTTTGAATATTTGCCGTTTTTATGAATTCAAAGATGAAACTTTTTTCTTGGCAGTCTCTTATATCGATACATACATAAGTTTATATGACGTGAAAGAATACTCTTTGATGGCCATAACCGCTTTAATTTTGGCTTTCAAATTTGAGGAGAAAAGAAGAAATATCAAACTTTCTAAATTCCTAGAAGTTTCAAATGTCTGGGACGTGAAAACTGCTAAAAAGTACGAATTGCTAATGTTATGGAGATTGGAATTTAACCTCAATGTTCCAACCGCTTTAAATTTTCTTAAAGTGTTAAACGAGGTTGTTCCACAAAAGAAACAATATCGGGATAAGTCGGTGTATTTATGTAAGTTATTAACTCTTAAAGATCATCCCAATCACACACACCCTCCAAGTGTTATAGCTTGCAGTGCTTATATAGTATCCAGTTTAATCTTAGATTTCGGACCTTCCTGGCCTGATGAACTTTGTGAACTAACTGGATACAGCTTTGAATATCTTACATACTGCATTGGAACACTCATGGAGTTATATATCACTGAGAATCCAAATTTTTTTAAAACAATAAGAAAATAATATCGCAGATGAAAACTTGTATAAAGAATTTATAATGATACTTTCATCTAATTATCCTGTAATTATATATATTTATATATTCGCTATAATCTGTATATATTACCGTGTAGAGTCAGTGATTCATGGACATGCTCCAGAAGCCTGAGTCACCTTATATGTTGTATATATATCTATTTGTAATTAATTGTAAATTTTCAAAATAATTTTTCAGCACTCATAGAGAAAATAATCTTTACTCACCACACGATATTGGAATGTTTGAAAACGAAGAAAAAAAAAAGGATTTTTAAATAATAATAAAGTATGAACATACAATAAACTTATACTCCTACAAGCCACCAAACACGCCCTTTGAACTAAAGGACATCTACAGCATATTCCAAACAGTTACTCCAACAATCCTAGCCGGGAATCTCAACTGCAAGAATCCCACCTGGGGTTCATTCTCCACTAACCCAAAAGGCAAGATCCTACAAAAGGTCATCAAAGGCCTCAACCTTGATCTAAGCCACCTAGATGAACCCACATATGACTCACCACCCGAAATCCTGGACATCGCAATCCACAAAAACTTGAGACAGACCATTCACTCAAAGGTCTTCCACGAGATGACGTCTGATCACCTTCCAGTTCTCCTCATTTTACAAGATCACCAGCTCCGACACTACAATCAAAATCATCGACTGGGCCCTCTTTAAATACCAAATGGAAAACGCTAAGCCGCCAGCACTTACTACAGAAACGCCGCAAGAAATAAACGAGGCCATAACCTCCATCGAGGAACAAATCTTGAAAATACACACACGTAGCTAGAAAAAATTGAAATATATAATATGTTTATATGGTTTTGACCAAGGACTTGGTTGTTGTTGTGTGATGTAATCAATATATAGCGTGAGATGTTTTTAGTTCTTATGATAATTCTGTAATAATAAAATATTATGCAAATATATAACTTTTCAGTAGAATTAAATCTCTTTTAATAGAAACTTCATTACCTAAGATTATTGAATATAAGGTAGAAGAGTACATAACAAAAATAAACGAGGATAACAGCCCATCTTAGAAGAGTGAACACTCTGAACTAAAGACCCCGCCCAGGCTTTAACCATGTAAATATGTAACTACACTGTGATGTACATAAGTAATGTGAGCACTTTGAATATAATCATTTATATATTCATTATATTATCTATAATAAATATTTGTACAAGTCTTAAAAAATGTAGGTCTTATTGTTTTAAAATGAGCTCTGATTCATATTAAGTAATTATACATATCTTAATCAAAGGGCCGTGGTTCTAGTATTTTAATATACCCAACTAAAATGTTTCTCATATATATTCTCATATCTCATATACACTCATGGACAAAACTTAAGGAAGTTGTTGTACCTTTTAACATGTATATCGGGATTCAGACAATAACTCTGAAAGATATTACAGTGACCTTTATTGAAGACACACGAGATAACTAATATACACTCATGGACAAAATTTAAGGAAGTTGTACCTTTTAACATGTATATCGGGATTCAGACAATAACTCTGAAAGATATTACAGTGACCTTTATTGAAGACACACGAGATAACTAATATACACTCATGGACAAAATTTAAGGAAGTTGTACCTTTTAACATGTATATCGGGATTCAGACAATAACTCTGAAAGATATTACAGTGACCTTTATTAATATAAGCAGTCTTCATTGGTGGCACCCATTTCGGGAGAGAGACATTTGCAGTTCCGCTAATACATGATTAAAATTAATATTATTCTACATCCTTTTCTCTAAACCCCCAATTGTTAAGGTGACAAATGGCAGATGAAATTCAATTTCGAAGAATATTTGGGTATAAATTCAACAACTCTTCTTTTTCTTAATAATAATTGCCACCAAAACCAATATATTCATAGTTCTAATATACAAAATAAATATTTCAGTAATACGGTAGAACCTTCCTTTAGTGGACACCTCTCTACAAAGAACAGTTTTCATTTGCAAAATTATCATTTTTACTATTTAGCAACTCTCTGGTAAGAGAAAAAAAAAAAAGTCGGTGGACGAGTGGTTAACACCCTCGATTCCCGACAGTCATGAACCAGGATCTAATCTCGCATTAAAATTTTATTTAATATGTGAATAACCTTCACATAGTATTCATTGTGGCAAATATCATAAACTAGGTTGCTCTTCATGGTAAACGGTTTGCGGATTTCGACAAATTAGAAAGAAGGTATCATATATCGCCGCAACTCTTTTTTGAAGAAGGGCTTGCCCGAAAGCTTCCTTAACCGCTATAATAATAAAAAGAGTTGCGGCGATATATGATTCCTTCTTTCTAGGTTGCTCTTGTTGAGCGGTACCTAATAAAGTGATTTTGGAACCGAACTGGTAAGAGGACACCTCTCACTAAAAGACACTTTAGTTCTGCAATTAGGTATTGTCCTTCACAGGGAGGTTCTACTGTATTTATAAAAAAAATATCGTTAAAATATTTATATGCTTTGCTATAAAATTTTGCTCACTACAATAATGGAAACCATTGTTACACAAAGAACCTTGAGATTCCAGATCGCCACAAATAGTGAGTATAATTTCCAAAATAACTTTATTAGATACCGCTCTAAAAGAGCAACCTCTAGCTTATGTTATTTATAATGAATAATATATGTACAGGTTCTTCACACTTGAAGCATATTATATATTTATAATTATATGTAATTCTACTGTCCTCAAAGCTTATGTTCATAGTTCATCTAAAATACCCATCCCAAGACTAGCAACAGTATCACTATAAAAGGAAGATCGGAAAAATGCAATATAACAACGGTATGGTAGTTTAAACTGGCGAAAACGTTGGGAGGTTTCACCACTGATGAGCCAAGCTCTCCAATTAATTTTTCCATTGCAGTAAAGGCAGTAGAAATTGTTTTATTTTTAAAATAATCATACGCGTCTATAATAGTTTCGAATTTTCATAACAGATGGCGCGCTAATGCATCATAATAAAACAAAGTGTACAATACGGGATTTGATCCCAATTTATGACTGTCGTAAACAGACGGTCTATACCAACGGCCACCGACTTCTTGAGTATAAGTTCCTAAACCACTCTAAATAGTGAAAAATAGTCAAAAGTGAAATTGTACTGGGATCAGGTGGATAAATTAAAGGGAAAAAATGCATATCTTCTCATCGTGCAAATAAAACTTCCTGATGGTTTTACGCCATCTGTTGGAATAAAAATCAACTAATCGTTGATTTTTAATTATTCCAGAATTGGCCAAATATCATTCAGGATACTCCGAAGAGCAGCTTTTCTTGTTGAGGTACAGTTTTCACCACGCAGATTAGGGTTAACATTCCGAAACGTGTAGGTGGTTAACTTTTCTTGATTAATCGAGAAATGGTATTTGGTCAATTATGGAATAATAATAAAAAAAAATCAACAATTGTTTGATATTTTTTCAGAAAGATGGCGCAAGCCACAAGCAACTTTTAGTTTAACGATCAGGATATGCCTTTTTTTTTCTTTAAATATATGTTTACATGTTGTTTATATAAAAACATTGTATTGTTCCAGGTAAAGGATGTTCTCCAAATTATTTTGTTGCTGTTGGGATAAACGGCAAGTTGCCAATGAAGTGGCCGAAGTCGAAAATAGTCAGCGCAGCCCCTCTATGGAGGATTCAATGCCATCATCATTAAGAGGATATGGCGTCGCAGCATCAGACGCCTACCAGATGAAGATCCACGCAAGGCCGTTATCATCCCTGTGATGGAAACACGTCCAATTGAAGAATTTGAAGGCGAAGAGCTACAAGAATGTGCAATCTGTCTCAAAGAAATCCTGGCTAAGGAGAAAATTTCCGTTTTATCTTGCCAGAAAAAAATTTTCACAAGAAGTGCATAGAGAGCTGGCTCTATCCGCGGTCCTTGCAGTTCAAAACGACCAATTGAGTTTTTTTTTTATTCAAGTCAAAATTTTCTGATGTGAAATGAAAACGCGGAAAAAAAAGAGAATAAAATATATATTTAAAAAATCTGTGGCTCAGGCTACCAGATGAGTCTCCTGGTTGCGGATCGAGGAAAGGCCTTCATCTACGAAGATTAGCTTCGAATATATTGAATAAGCAGTCGCGGACAATGAGCAAAAACGATTCTCACGTCAAAAGCCAAATAATCGAATTTTCAAAAATTATATTGAAACCTTCTATTATGAGCAAGAATTGTTTCATCTTTCCATCACATCATTCTCATCGACGCTTTCTTCATTGAATTTTGACTCTCAAACCCAAGAAACTTCTAAAATAATAAAAGATATTGATAAAAATATTCATAATGACTTTGTAAACAAATTTATAAATTTAAACTCAAAACGATTTATTAGCAATGGAAAAATATAATACCATGTAACAAAAACACGCTTGTTCGGCGGTACATATACTGAGGTTTGGAGCGATACAGAGAGGATTAGCATGGCCCCTGCGCAAGGATGACACGCAAAATCGTGAAGCGTTCCATGTAACAAAAATATATTTTTTGTTGCTCATTTATAATTATGTTTTTTTTTCTGGTATATTAGGACAAACACAATTGAAAAAAAGAAATTATACACTTAAAACTTCGGTTTTGAGTCTATGACATCTATTTATTTGAAAAATGCAAGAAGAATTCAAGAAAAAAAAGCCTAATAATGATGACAATGTATTAAAAAAATGAAATTAAAATTAACATACTACCTATTTATTGAGGCGTCTGAAATTTTGCATACTTACATTGTCATTAGGATTGAGAAAGTGTGTTACTTTTTAGGTTTCTAGGGGGTCTGGAAGTATATTAAAAATTGATTACAATATTCTGAAACAACATTCTACTAAACATACTTAATGACTAGCTATAAATCTAAAGTTTTGCACATTTTCATCGAGATTGAGTGAGTATACAAATTTTTAGGCTTCTATGTGTTATGGAAGAATGACAAAAATAGATTACGAAATTTCTAACGGACATGTGTGAGCCAGTTTAATAAAATATTTTTTAAAATATGTCCTATGCAATTATGATAAATAGCCATTTGCTTACCAGGTGTATAAGAGGACTCATATAAAAAAGAAATTATTATTATACACTTTAAACTTCGGTTTTGTGTCATGTTGGAGGATGCGGAAGACAAAATTTAACATACGAGTAATTAGTTGTAAATAGCTGGTGGCCTGAAAAAATTTGAATGGAATGAAAGGATGTTTGCTGGAGAGGGGAAATTAACAGCAACAACACAGCTTTCACCTGTATGTGAGAGTGTTGTGGTAGGGAAGGCACGAATCCCTAGTCAAAGAGAACCAATTCTGACATCCAACTTACTACTGTACCATGCAATTTGGACTACAAAACCAGGGCAACCATATTCTAGGTTCAGAACCCCATAGACATCTTCAAAGAGATTGGCATGCTACAGGAGCTCACCGCTGACCAGGAAGTGTGTGTGAGGGGCTACACCAAGTCTGGTGTGAGAACTGGAAAGTGTGGCTAAAGAATTGTTTACAGAAAAGCCTATAGACATCCCTAGCCTTTCCTACTGACTATACACCCCATGTGGCCTGCTACACCCCGACGCCAGGAGTTCAACAGTGATGGAGACAGACCTGTGTGAGATGATCCAGGACCTGCCCAGGCTCGACAGCCTGGAGAATATGACAAGGCAGTAGATATGCCTGAACTTCACCACAATGACCGCCATCAACAGAGATGAAAACCCAGAATTCCACTGAATGAACTCTAAAACAGGCATGCAATTGTCTTTTGCTCTTTCTGTTAAGAAATTTTTAAAAATAATTTCTTTAAAAAAATATATAAATATTGATATATATTTTAAATATTACAAATATTTTCAATAAAAAAAAAATAAGCAGAGTCCTTAGGGGCGCAGAATGTTTGGTCCAGTAAATGTCGCAAAGACTAAAGAAAAAAGGGGTTACAGACAGACCACTTACGATCTGGAAAGAGAAATAGCCTCTGTACCTGTAAAAGGTTATATAAATCAAAGATTATCATCTTGTTTCTTCTTTCTCCATTGACTTTGGCCAGATCTGAAACTAGGCCTCCCATTGGTCCTGACGTCAGTGTGACGCCCGATGTAAACACAGGCTGTGATTGGTTCGTTGCGCGCGTCACCAACCTCACCTCAGGGAATTCTCTGATTGGCTGGATGGATCCAACTCGTCGATATATATATATATATATACATATATATACATATATACGATAAATATATATATATATATATTTTTTTTTTATAAAAATTAATATGTAATTTGTAAATACCTTTGATTACCTTAATATTTATTAAGGACTTTTTATTCCTTTTTTATTTGTATTATATCTCCATTATTATTTTTAAAAAAAATTATATTGGTGATTTAGCGTAAACGTAAACAATGAAATAAGGACAATCCAGTTACGATACAATGGTGCTCGATAATTTAGCAACGTATTATTATTTTATTTTTACAAATAAATATATAAATATAATAAAAATAAAATATATAAGCTTAAGCATGCAAAAAATTTTAATATTTTTAAAAAATAAATAATACATACACACAATTAAAAATAAAAAATCATTTATTATTATCATTGCAGTAAGGTCTGTAGAGATTTAAAAAGAAACGCATTGCCAGTAAATTTATTTGTGTAAAATTTTAACGATAGAGGGCAATAAAATTTAATTTACATACAAATATATTTAAGATTACAAAAGCTTACGTAGGCTATTAAATATATACATTAGAAACAATTAATATTGCATACAAATATTAAATAATACATACACACAATTAAAAATTAAAAATACATACAAATATATTTAAGATTACAAAAGCTTACGTAGGCTATTAAATATATACATTAGAAACAATTAATATTGCATACAAATATTAAATAATACATAAATACACACAATTAAAAATAAAAAATACATACAAATATATTTAAGATTACAAAAGCTTACGTAGGCTATTAAATATATACATTAGAGTTTTAAGGTCGATTTCTCAAACCAAGTTCCGCTTCGCAAACTTGTTCTAATACTATGCACCCCAATTTTTTTTAGATGTGCTTCTACATCGCCATACTACACGATCTGTGTTTGTATAGGGTTTCAGTTCCATATCTCTGCCACATTGCGGGCATGTCCTTTCACCTGCGAAGACACACGTTCAGAATATAAACTTTTGTTACTATTATTGAATATATATATATACACTAGAATAAATCTCTAGATAAAATAGATTGCGTCATAACAGTTATAGTAATAAAAACATAAATGATTAAGCAAAAGATGCTTTATGAGGTCAGCACAACTATGCGACCACAATGAAACTAAGGAGAAAATTAATTTAGCAAAGAAATAAATATATTACCTGGAATTAGCCCTTCTTGAATGCATAATTCCCTCACTCTTTTGTCGCCCAATCCCTTAAGGGCAAAAAGGTCTGTAAATGTATAAAACGGCATTTTTCAATGTGAAAGATTTTTCGCGTTATAATGCAAATTGCAAATGTTTTATAAAGTACAATTGTGACAATGGTTCATATAACTTGAATATCTGATAAAACATGACTTTGCCATATTAACTTAACTCTGTACAAACTCTGTACAAAATTATGATATTAAATTAATTTTAATATAAATAATAAAAATTCAAATAATTTTTTATTTTAAATTTAAATTAAAATCTATTTTATCTAGCGATTTATTCTAGTGTAAATATATATTCAATAATAGTGACTAAAGTTTATATTCTGAACGTGTGCCTTCGCAGAAAGGACATGCCCGGAATGTGCCAGAAAAAAAAATTATATATATTTGATAGCCTACTTATGCATTTTTATTAGTAAAAATAAAATAAAAACACGTTGATAATCTTAGTAATATATTTGTATGCAATATTAATTGTTTCTAATGTATATATTTAATAGCCTACGTAAGCTTTTGTAATCTTAAATATATTTGTATGTATTTTTATTTTTAATTGTGTGTATGTATGTATTATTTAATATTTGTATGCAATATTAATTGTTTCTAATGTATATATTTAATAGCCTACGTAAGCTTTTGTAATCTTAAATATATTTGTATGTATTTTTTATTTTTAATTGTGTGTATGTATTTTCTAGACGAATGACCCGGGCAACGCCCGTGTTTTACCCGATTGAATGTTTTTATTCCAATACTATTTGTTACAATTATAAATTGGAGCCGTGGATGTCACTCTTGTGAAACGTCCCGCTCCAAACTTTACATGTACATTAGGTCAGCTGGTATTACCCCTCATTTTCACCGCTAGAGGCGCGAGCGAATTGACTTTTTGTAAATATACATAATTATAAAGATAGAAGCTTCTATAGAAGATAATGATCTTAATAATGATGCGCGCGCATCCGTGACAGCGATGAGGAATTGAGGAAAAGACGGTCGTGACTATATATTAACTAGACGAATGGCCCGGGCAACGCCCGGAGTGCGTATATATTTTAAAAATGTTTTAATTAAAATACTATTCATTACAATTATAAATTGGCGCCGTGGATGTCTCTCTTGTGAAACGTCCCGCCCCAAACTGTGTGTGTCTTGAAAATATAAAAATAAAAATGTGAACGGAAAAATATGTCCAGGGTAGCCTAGTGGTCATGGCATCTGCCCGGTAAGCGGAAGGTCGTGGGTTCGATTCCCATCCCTTGACACTTTTTTTATTTTATCCATTCTGACCAAAATTCAAACCATTCTGACTATATATGTTGATAATAAAAATAATAATATAATAATAATAATAATAATTATTATTATTATTATTATTATCATTAGATAATGATAATGATCATAATGATGATGCGCGCACCCGTGACAGAACCGGCCGGCCGGCCCATGACAGTCGTGACTATATATGTTGACTAGACGAATGGCCCGGGCAACGCCCGGGTTTTACCCGAGTGCGTATATATTTTTAAAATGTTTTAATTAAAATACTATTAACGAGTTTACAAAGTGGGAAGAGGAGCTTCTTTTTATTAGCATGCACACAAGCTTTCGGACATATCGTCCTTCATCAGGTAAGAGTAATAAACGCGCTGAGGATCCATATATACACAAAGCTGAAAAGAAAATTTACATAACTGCAAAAGATAAAAGTATTTAAAGATATAAAATAAGAATCAAATATGCTAAAAAGAATATAGGGATTAAATGCTAATAAATCTGGACTAAGTACATATGCACTATGAATGGTGTTAATCAAGGGCAGGTAAATGCAACCTATGGCTATTCACACAACATATGGTATTGTTCTGGTATATCTATATGCCTGTTGATGCTGTTTGTTTTTATTGACACAAATGCCTCTAGTAAAAGTCTTTGGTACTTATTATTGATATTGTTGTATAGAATGGATGGCTTTGTTAGATTGAATGTATGACCGGTTTGCATAGAATGACTGTAAATAGGGGAATTTAGGTTTTTATTAGAGATGTTTCTGGAATGCTCAACCATTCTGATGGCGACGGATCTACCCGTCTCCCCGACATAAGTGGCATTGCATTGGTCGCAAGAGACGGAATAGACAGCACCACCAGAACGGAGAGAACTCGCATGAAGGGAAGATCTGGTAATGGGGTGTCGGATTAGTGTGGCGATGTTAGGTGGGTTCTGGAAGTATGTTGTAATGCCATGTTGCCTTAAAAACCTGGCTATGGTGATAGACTGGGGGCAAAAAGGAAGGGAGCAAATATTTCTGTGTATAGCTGGAGCACTGTTGTGGTGAGGGTCATGCATGTGTTTAAGAATGAAGGGGGTCGGGTAGCCGGATTTGGATAAATATGAAAATATTTTAGCCTTTTCTATTGTTTGGAATAACGGGAGGGAACAATGAGTAAAGATACGTTTAGTGAGAGCTCTAACTGTATTGATTTTGTGTGGTGTTGGGCAATGTGACCGGAAGTTTGTGTGGTGTGGGGGTGTGTTGTTTTTATAGTATACTGTGGTATGGAAACTGCTGGGGGTGCGTATGACTAGTGTATCTAGGAAAGGTAGGACTGAGTGGTTTTCTGTTTCATGGGTGAAGGCTATGTCTGGGTGGAAGGAGTTGAGGTCAGATAGGATGTGAGAGGCAGATACCTCACTTACCAAGCAAAAGGTATCATCGATGTACCGCCTCCATAGAAAGATGTCTGAAGAATGGCGTGAAGTGATCCATTGGTCCAGTGACCTCATGACAACCTCAGCCACCACGGTTGAGAGGGGGCTACCCATGGGGGAGCCCTTGGTCTGCTTGAAAAACTGGGTATCAAATGTGAAGGTGGACATGCCTAGGCATATGGAAGTGAGCTCGACAACCGTCTCCGCGGTGAGGGTGTCTAACAGGGGGGCATTTTCGAGGAAAGTGCGTAAACTATTAATGATCAAGGGGTGGGCAAGTGAGAGATATAGAGACGTTACATCGAAAGAAACCATTATGGACCTGGGGGGAGGTGTGAGGCTGGTGATATAGGACACAAACGAGGGGGAGTTTGCAATGGTATATTCCCATGGGGGAGACTGTAGAAGGGGGGTCAAGAAGTTGGACAAAAATTTTGACAGGGTATATGCCGGAGAGAGATGGTAAGATATGATTGGTCGGAGGGGAACATCGGGCTTGTGGATTTTTGGAAGGCCGTAAATGTAGGCTATTTGGGCGAGGTTAGCTGTGAAGTCGTTATATTGCTCTTTAGTGATCTGCTGGGACCTTTTTAATCTTAACAATAGTAAACGGAAATTCTTAACGGATGTTTTATGTTCCTGTTCAGTGATGGCAGAAAAAATGGAGTGTTGGTCGAGAACGTTTTGCATTTTTTGCTTGTAAACGGTAGTGTTGAGAATTACGGTCTGTGAGCCTTTGTCGGATTTTGTTATGACTATGTCTCTATTGCATTTAAGACGGGAGATAACCCTATTCATGGCTAGGGACGGTTTAGGGATATTGTAGGGTCGTTGAAGGGTGGAGGTGACGAAATGCCTGATCCTATGGGTGTCTTGGTGGTTAAGGCCTCTGAGAGCGGGTTCCACACCAGCTATGATGCGAGGAATATCAGAAGGCCCAGGTAGTCTGTATTTTAGGCCCAATGACAGAATCTCAGCATCAGCAGATGGCAAGACATAGTCCGAGAGGTTGACCACTCCTTGGGGTGACTGGGGAAGATAGGCTTCTAGTAGATAGGCAGGGAAGTTGTACTTCTTGATCCAGTGATGAAGCTTGGAGTTGTGACGTTGCGTTATATCGTTCTTCTGAAGCCGAATGTCCCTTGTGATGGATTGCAACAGATCGGCCATTTCTGGATTGGTTAGTAGCTGAGAGACCAGAAAGATCAATCCCTTGACGGACTTAGAAATAAATCGGATATTGGAGTGGCAACCTTTAATCCTAGACGATAACAGATGGAGTTGGGCGCGGCGTATGACGACGGATGAAAATGGATTGCGAACAGGATCCCTGATTCGAAGGGATGGAGGTATAAAATCAGCCGTTTCACACAGTTTGTTAAAGTTCAAATGGAGGCGCCATCTTGACAACTGTAACGATTTCTTTCGCAACTGATAGGTATAACGAGGTAGGTCTTCAGCGGAAGGATTCATGATGAATTCCAGGATAAAAAGCGTAAAAATGAGCGAATTAAGTAGAACTGCTCTTCACTGAAGGTTAATAACGAGTTTACAAAGTGGGAAGAGGAGCTTCTTTTTATTAGCATGCACACAAGCTTTCGGACATATCGTCCTTCATCAGGTAAGAGTAATAAACGCGCTGAGGATCCATATATACACAAAGCTGAAAAGAAAATTTACATAACTGCAAAAGATAAAAGTATTTAAAGATATAAAAATAAGAATCAAATATGCTAAAAAGAATATAGGGATTAAATGCTAATAAATCTGGACTAAGTACATATGCACTATGAATGGTGTTAATCAAGGGCAGGTAAATGCAACCTATGGCTATTCACACAACATATGGTATTGTTCTGGTATATCTATATGCCTGTTGATGCTGTTTGTTTTTATTGACACAAATGCCTCTAGTAAAAGTCTTTGGTACTTATTATTGATATTGTTGTATAGAATGGATGGCTTTGTTAGATTGAATGTATGACCGGTTTGCATAGAATGACTGTAAATAGGGGAATTTAGGTTTTTATTAGAGATGTTTCTGGAATGCTCAACCATTCTGATGGCGACGGATCTACCCGTCTCCCCGACATAAGTGGCATTGCATTGGTCGCAAGAGACGGAATAGACAGCACCACCAGAACGGAGAGAACTCGCATGAAGGGAAGATCTGGTAATGGGGTGTCGGATTAGTGTGGCGATGTTAGGTGGGTTCTGGAAGTATGTTGTAATGCCATGTTGCCTTAAAAACCTGGCTATGGTGATAGACTGGGGGCAAAAAGGAAGGGAGCAAATATTTCTGTGTATAGCTGGAGCACTGTTGTGGTGAGGGTCATGCATGTGTTTAAGAATGAAGGGGGTCGGGTAGCCGGATTTGGATAAATATGAAAATATTTTAGCCTTTTCTATTGTTTGGAATAACGGGAGGGAACAATGAGTAAAGATACGTTTAGTGAGAGCTCTAACTGTATTGATTTTGTGTGGTGTTGGGCAATGTGACCGGAAGTTTGTGTGGTGTGGGGGTGTGTTGTTTTTATAGTATACTGTGGTATGGAAACTGCTGGGGGTGCGTATGACTAGTGTATCTAGGAAAGGTAGGACTGAGTGGTTTTCTGTTTCATGGGTGAAGGCTATGTCTGGGTGGAAGGAGTTGAGGTCAGATAGGATGTGAGAGGCAGATACCTCACTTACCAAGCAAAAGGTATCATCGATGTACCGCCTCCATAGAAAGATGTCTGAAGAATGGCGTGAAGTGATCCATTGGTCCAGTGACCTCATGACAACCTCAGCCACCACGGTTGAGAGGGGGCTACCCATGGGGGAGCCCTTGGTCTGCTTGAAAAACTGGGTATCAAATGTGAAGGTGGACATGCCTAGGCATATGGAAGTGAGCTCGACAACCGTCTCCGCGGTGAGGGTGTCTAACAGGGGGGCATTTTCGAGGAAAGTGCGTAAACTATTAATGATCAAGGGGTGGGCAAGTGAGAGATATAGAGACTTTACATCGAAAGAAACCATTATGGACCTGGGGGGAGGTGTGAGGCTGGTGATATAGGACACAAACGAGGGGGAGTTTGCAATGGTATATTCCCATGGGGGAGACTGTAGAAGGGGGGTCAAGAAGTTGGACAAAAATTTTGACAGGGTATATGCCGGAGAGAGATGGTAAGATATGATTGGTCGGAGGGGAACATCGGGCTTGTGGATTTTTGGAAGGCCGTAAATGTAGGCTATTTGGGCGAGGTTAGCTGTGAAGTCGTTATATTGCTCTTTGATATGTCCGAAAGCTTGTGTGCATGCTAATAAAAAGAAGCTCCTCTTCCCACTTTGTAAACTCGTTATTAACCTTCAGTGAAGAGCAGTTCTACTTAATTCGCTCATTTTTACGCTTTTTATCCTGGAATTCATCATGAATCCTTCCGCTGAAGACCTACCTCGTTATACCTATCAGTTGCGAAAGAAATCGTTACAGTTGTCAAGATGGCGCCTCCATTTGAACTTTAACAAACTGTGTGAAACGGCTGATTTTATACCTCCATCCCTTCGAATCAGGGATCCTGTTCGCAATCCATTTTCATCCGTCGTCATACGCCGCGCCCAACTCCATCTGTTATCGTCTAGGATTAAAGGTTGCCACTCCAATATCCGATTTATTTCTAAGTCCGTCAAGGGATTGATCTTTCTGGTCTCTCAGCTACTAACCAATCCAGAAATGGCCGATCTGTTGCAATCCATCACAAGGGACATTCGGCTTCAGAAGAACGATATAACGCAACGTCACAACTCCAAGCTTCATCACTGGATCAAGAAGTACAACTTCCCTGCCTATCTACTAGAAGCCTATCTTCCCCAGTCACCCCAAGGAGTGGTCAACCTCTCGGACTATGTCTTGCCATCTGCTGATGCTGAGATTCTGTCATTGGGCCTAAAATACAGACTACCTGGGCCTTCTGATATTCCTCGCATCATAGCTGGTGTGGAACCCGCTCTCAGAGGCCTTAACCACCAAGACACCCATAGGATCAGGCATTTCGTCACCTCCACCCTTCAACGACCCTACAATATCCCTAAACCGTCCCTAGCCATGAATAGGGTTATCTCCCGTCTTAAACGCAATAGAGACATAGTCATAACAAAATCCGACAAAGGCTCACAGACCGTAATTCTCAACACTACCGTTTACAAGCAAAAAATGCAAAACGTTCTCGACCAACACTCCATTTTTTCTGCCATCACTGAACAGGAACATAAAACATCCGTTAAGAATTTCCGTTTACTATTGTTAAGATTAAAAAGGTCCCAGCAGATCACTAAAGAGCAATATAACGACTTCACAGCTAACCTCGCCCAAATAGCCTACATTTACGGCCTTCCAAAAATCCACAAGCCCGATGTTCCCCTCCGACCAATCATATCTTACCATCTCTCTCCGGCATATACCCTGTCAAAATTTTTGTCCAACTTCTTGACCCCCCTTCTACAGTCTCCCCCATGGGAATATACCATTGCAAACTCCCCCTCGTTTGTGTCCTATATCACCAGCCTCACACCTCCCCCCAGGTCCATAATGGTTTCTTTCGATGTAACGTCTCTATATCTCTCACTTGCCCACCCCTTGATCATTAATAGTTTACGCACTTTCCTCGAAAATGCCCCCCTGTTAGACACCCTCACCGCGGAGACGGTTGTCGAGCTCACTTCCATATGCCTAGGCATGTCCACCTTCACATTTGATACCCAGTTTTTCAAGCAGACCAAGGGCTCCCCCATGGGTAGCCCCCTCTCAACCGTGGTGGCTGAGGTTGTCATGAGGTCACTGGACCAATGGATCACTTCACGCCATTCTTCAGACATCTTTCTATGGAGGCGGTACATCGATGATACCTTTTGCTTGGTAAGTGAGGTATCTGCCTCTCACATCCTATCTGACCTCAACTCCTTCCACCCAGACATAGCCTTCACCCATGAAACAGAAAACCACTCAGTCCTACCTTTCCTAGATACACTAGTCATACGCACCCCCAGCAGTTTCCATACCACAGTATACTATAAAAACAACACACCCCCACACCACACAAACTTCCGGTCACATTGCCCAACACCACACAAAATCAATACAGTTAGAGCTCTCACTAAACGTATCTTTACTCATTGTTCCCTCCCGTTATTCCAAACAATAGAAAAGGCTAAAATATTTTCATATTTATCCAAATCCGGCTACCCGACCCCCTTCATTCTTAAACACATGCATGACCCTCACCACAACAGTGCTCCAGCTATACACAGAAATATTTGCTCCCTTCCTTTTTGCCCCCAGTCTATCACCATAGCCAGGTTTTTAAGGCAACATGGCATTACAACATACTTCCAGAACCCACCTAACATCGCCACACTAATCCGACACCCCATTACCAGATCTTCCCTTCATGCGAGTTCTCTCCGTTCTGGTGGTGCTGTCTATTCCGTCTCTTGCGACCAATGCAATGCCACTTATGTCGGGGAGACGGGTAGATCCGTCGCCATCAGAATGGTTGAGCATTCCAGAAACATCTCTAATAAAAACCTAAATTCCCCTATTTACAGTCATTCTATGCAAACCGGTCATACATTCAATCTAACAAAGCCATCCATTCTATACAACAATATCAATAATAAGTACCAAAGACTTTTACTAGAGGCATTTGTGTCAATAAAAACAAACAGCATCAACAGGCATATAGATATACCAGAACAATACCATATGTTGTGTGAATAGCCATAGGTTGCATTTACCTGCCCTTGATTAACACCATTCATAGTGCATATGTACTTAGTCCAGATTTATTAGCATTTAATCCCTATATTCTTTTTAGCATATTTGATTCTTATTTTTATATCTTTAAATACTTTTATCTTTTGCAGTTATGTAAATTTTCTTTTCAGCTTTGTGTATATATGGATCCTCAGCGCGTTTATTACTCTTACCTGATGAAGGACGATATGTCCGAAAGCTTGTGTGCATGCTAATAAAAAGAAGCTCCTCTTCCCACTTTGTAAACTCGTTATTAACCTTCAGTGAAGAGCAGTTCTACTTAATTCGCTCATTTTTACGCTTTTTATCCTGGAATTCATCATGAATCCTTCCGCTGAAGACCTACCTCGTTATACCTATCAGTTGCGAAAGAAATCGTTACAGTTGTCAAGATGGCGCCTCCATTTGAACTTTAACAAACTGTGTGAAACGGCTGATTTTATACCTCCATCCCTTCGAATCAGGGATCCTGTTCGCAATCCATTTTCATCCGTCGTCATACGCCGCGCCCAACTCCATCTGTTATCGTCTAGGATTAAAGGTTGCCACTCCAATATCCGATTTATTTCTAAGTCCGTCAAGGGATTGATCTTTCTGGTCTCTCAGCTACTAACCAATCCAGAAATGGCCGATCTGTTGCAATCCATCACAAGGGACATTCGGCTTCAGAAGAACGATATAACGCAACGTCACAACTCCAAGCTTCATCACTGGATCAAGAAGTACAACTTCCCTGCCTATCTACTAGAAGCCTATCTTCCCCAGTCACCCCAAGGAGTGGTCAACCTCTCGGACTATGTCTTGCCATCTGCTGATGCTGAGATTCTGTCATTGGGCCTAAAATACAGACTACCTGGGCCTTCTGATATTCCTCGCATCATAGCTGGTGTGGAACCCGCTCTCAGAGGCCTTAACCACCAAGACACCCATAGGATCAGGCATTTCGTCACCTCCACCCTTCAACGACCCTACAATATCCCTAAACCGTCCCTAGCCATGAATAGGGTTATCTCCCGTCTTAAACGCAATAGAGACATAGTCATAACAAAATCCGACAAAGGCTCACAGACCGTAATTCTCAACACTACCGTTTACAAGCAAAAAATGCAAAACGTTCTCGACCAACACTCCATTTTTTCTGCCATCACTGAACAGGAACATAAAACATCCGTTAAGAATTTCCGTTTACTATTGTTAAGATTAAAAAGGTCCCAGCAGATCACTAAAGAGCAATATAACGACTTCACAGCTAACCTCGCCCAAATAGCCTACATTTACGGCCTTCCAAAAATCCACAAGCCCGATGTTCCCCTCCGACCAATCATATCTTACCATCTCTCTCCGGCATATACCCTGTCAAAATTTTTGTCCAACTTCTTGACCCCCCTTCTACAGTCTCCCCCATGGGAATATACCATTGCAAACTCCCCCTCGTTTGTGTCCTATATCACCAGCCTCACACCTCCCCCCAGGTCCATAATGGTTTCTTTCGATGTAACGTCTCTATATCTCTCACTTGCCCACCCCTTGATCATTAATAGTTTACGCACTTTCCTCGAAAATGCCCCCCTGTTAGACACCCTCACCGCGGAGACGGTTGTCGAGCTCACTTCCATATGCCTAGGCATGTCCACCTTCACATTTGATACCCAGTTTTTCAAGCAGACCAAGGGCTCCCCCATGGGTAGCCCCCTCTCAACCGTGGTGGCTGAGGTTGTCATGAGGTCACTGGACCAATGGATCACTTCACGCCATTCTTCAGACATCTTTCTATGGAGGCGGTACATCGATGATACCTTTTGCTTGGTAAGTGAGGTATCTGCCTCTCACATCCTATCTGACCTCAACTCCTTCCACCCAGACATAGCCTTCACCCATGAAACAGAAAACCACTCAGTCCTACCTTTCCTAGATACACTAGTCATACGCACCCCCAGCAGTTTCCATACCACAGTATACTATAAAAACAACACACCCCCACACCACACAAACTTCCGGTCACATTGCCCAACACCACACAAAATCAATACAGTTAGAGCTCTCACTAAACGTATCTTTACTCATTGTTCCCTCCCGTTATTCCAAACAATAGAAAAGGCTAAAATATTTTCATATTTATCCAAATCCGGCTACCCGACCCCCTTCATTCTTAAACACATGCATGACCCTCACCACAACAGTGCTCCAGCTATACACAGAAATATTTGCTCCCTTCCTTTTTGCCCCCAGTCTATCACCATAGCCAGGTTTTTAAGGCAACATGGCATTACAACATACTTCCAGAACCCACCTAACATCGCCACACTAATCCGACACCCCATTACCAGATCTTCCCTTCATGCGAGTTCTCTCCGTTCTGGTGGTGCTGTCTATTCCGTCTCTTGCGACCAATGCAATGCCACTTATGTCGGGAGACGGGTAGATCCGTCGCCATCAGAATGGTTGAGCATTCCAGAAACATCTCTAATAAAAACCTAAATTCCCCTATTTACAGTCATTCTATGCAAACCGGTCATACATTCAATCTAACAAAGCCATCCATTCTATACAACAATATCAATAATAAGTACCAAAGACTTTTACTAGAGGCATTTGTGTCAATAAAAACAAACAGCATCAACAGGCATATAGATATACCAGAACAATACCATATGTTGTGTGAATAGCCATAGGTTGCATTTACCTGCCCTTGATTAACACCATTCATAGTGCATATGTACTTAGTCCAGATTTATTAGCATTTAATCCCTATATTCTTTTTAGCATATTTGATTCTTATTTTTATATCTTTAAATACTTTTATCTTTTGCAGTTATGTAAATTTTCTTTTCAGCTTTGTGTATATATGGATCCTCAGCGCGTTTATTACTCTTACCTGATGAAGGACGATATGTCCGAAAGCTTGTGTGCATGCTAATAAAAAGAAGCTCCTCTTCCCACTTTGAAAACTCGTTATTAACCTTCAGTGAAGAACAGTTCTACTTAAAATACTATTCGTTACAATTATAAATTGCCGCCGTGGATGTCTCTCTTGTGAAACGTCCCGCCCCAAACTGTGTGTGTCTTGAAAATATAAAAATAAAAATGTGAACGGAAAAATATGTCCAGGGTAGCCTAGTGGTCATGGCATCTGCCCGGTAAGTGGAAGGTCGTGGGTTCGATTCCCATCCCTTGACACTTTTTTTATTTTATCCATTCTGACCAAAATCTATCCGTGAACTTCACGCAGAGAGAATAAGGCAATTATATAAGTAGATAATCCAAATTGTGCCTTTTCACACACTATTTTTTTATTTGGCCTTATTACCTTGTGTTTATAATCTACTAGATGAATGGCCCGGGCAACGCCCGGGTTTTACCCGAGTGCGCATATATTTTAAAAACGTTTTAATTCAAATACTATTCGTTACAATTATAAATTGGCGCCATGGATGTCACTCTTGTGAAACGTCCCGTTCCAAACTGTGTGTTTTTAAAATGTTTTAATTAAAATACTATTCGTTACAATTATAAATTGGCGCCGTGGATGTCTCTCTTGTGAAACGTCCCGCCCCAAACTGTGTGTCTTGAAAATATAAAAATAAAAATGTGAATTTTCATAATTTTTTTTTGCATTTCACCTACTAAATCGATAGAGATAATTGCATTTGCAACATGAACTTAGGTATATTGACTAAATAGAAAACTGCATAGTAATAAAGATAATTTTTTAAAGGCACCATATCGTTTTTTTTTTCAATAAAATCGAAACAAAAAAAATGGTTGCCTGTAAAGTCGGTTTTACGGGCGAAGATTTTACGTGACAACGGTAGAATATTTATTGATATGAATATAATTAAATTGCACAATAGGAACAAGGAATTGAATGAAAATAAGAATTGCACAAATTTTAACTATAGAAATATATTTTGTTTACTAAAACATTGTACATGTAAACTTAAACTTAACTAATTCCTATTTGAGTGATTCCACCACAGGACAGCGTTGGGTACGTTCTCTTTGCACCAGACTTCAGATTTGTGCCTGGACTCAATAAGTGCGATATTATTGACACTTAGTTTGAGTCCATCTCCAATATTGGTGAGAATCGTCGAAAACAGCTCGTCAGTTCGTCAGACAACATGGACTAATGGGAAGTAGTTGATGCTTTGCCAGAGTACAGGTCCTCCGAGTTGGTTGAGTGGTACTGTGTAACACGGACTAGCGCGCACAGGTGGCAGCTGTCTGAAATCGCCGCATAAGATCATGTGAATGCCTCCGAATGGTTGATCGTAAATACCGGTAATCTGCTGTAGTCGATAATTGATTTTTCCAAGTATAGCTGCACTCAACATGCTGATTTCATCAATGAAAACAACTTTCACGCCGACAAACATGTTTCTGTAGGCTTGCAAGTTCTCAGCAGAAAGAAGTTTTGTCATTCGAGAATTTGTGAGACGAAACGCTGAGTGAACTGTCGTTCCGCCAATAGGGACAGCTGCTTTGCCTGTGCTTGCACAAGCAACGTATGCGTTGTTCAGTGAGTTGTGTTCCTGTGTGTAACGATTGTACGTCTCCATCAGGCACTTAACTGAATAAGTTTTCCCACAGCCGGCCGTTACACTTTTTCATAAGTGACTCCCAGCCGCAACCTAATTTAAGACGTTGTCACGTCAAAATTAACGATAAATAACGATAATTGCCTTAAAAAGAAATTGCCTTAAAAAAAAGAAACATTCGCGGTGATTTTGTCTTGCATTCGTTTATACAATTATTATATACGAATGACCCGGGCAACGCCCGGGTTTTACCCGATTAAATGCTTTTATTCAAATACTATTCGTTACAATTATAAATTGGCGCCGTGGATGTCATTCTTGTATAATATATAAATGAGTTTTAAAAATTGTAAAAAAAAAAAATGCATCGGCCTGGAATCGAACCCGGGCCGCCCGCGTGGCAGGCGAGCATTCTACCACTGAACCACCGATGGTTATGAAAAATCCCATCCGTGAGCTTCAAACAGACAAACAGACAGAATAAGGCAAATATATAAGTAGATTTACTATTCATTGTTGGCTTTTTATCTTACATTCACTCTGTTGGCTTTTTATATTACATTTACTCTTCATT
>CP092872.1:8156143-8175061 GCA_030710605.1 Cordylochernes scorpioides
TATCATTATTATTTTTTAAAGCTAATCACAAAAAGCTTTATTAAGATCTTTTGGTCTTATACAGATTCTCCCAAGCAGAAATGTAGGGTACATACACAGGAATACCAGTAATAAGCAATGTTATCATTATTTTTTTTAATTCTAATCACAAAAAGCTTTATTAATATCTTTTGGTCTTGTACAGATTCTCCAAGCACAGAAATGTAGGGTACATAAAGGAATAACAGTAATAATACCAGTAATAAGCAATGTTATCATTATTATTTTTAATTCTAATCACAAAGTTTTATTAAGATCGTTTGGTCTTTTACAGATTCTCCAAACAGAAATGTAGGGTACATACAGGAATAACAGTAATAAGCAATGTTATCATTATTATTTTTAATTCTAATCACAAAGTTTTATTAAGATCGTTTGGTCTTTTACAGATTCTCCAAGCACAGAAATGTAGGGTACATATAGGAATAACAGTAATAGTACCAGCAATAAGCAATGTGTTATCATTATTATTTTTAATTCTAATCACAAAAAGCTTTATTAATATCTTTTGGTCTTGTACAGATTCTCCAAGCACAGAAATGTAGGGTACATACAGGAATAACAGTAATAATACTAGTAATAAGCAATGTTATCATTATTATTTTTAAAGCTAATCACAAAAAGTTTTATTAAGATCTTTTGGTCTTATATAGATTCTCCAAACAGAAATGTAGGGTACATACACAGGAATAACAGTAATAATACCAGTAATAAGCAATGTTATCATTATTATTTTTAATTCTAATCACTAAAAGTTTTATTAAGATCTTTTAGTCTTATACAGATTCTCCAAACACAGAAATGTAGGGTACATACAGGAATAACAGTAATAATACCAGTAATAAGTAATATAATTATTTTTAAAGCTAAGCACATAAAATGGTGATATGAAATTTATATACAGGAAAACTTAATTAAGACAATTAAGCTAATAAATTGATTAGTCTGGGTAAATTAGAGGAAAATAAATTTCTTATACATGGATTTACCACGGAGTCTCTGCAAATGGGAAAAAGTAAAAGTTAATCACATTTATTATTATAATAATGAAATTTATATACAGGAAAACCTAATTAAGACAATGGAGCTCATAAACAGATTGGTCTGGGTAAATTCGAAGATACAAAATATATAAATTAATAAAAAAAAAAAACTCTGGTATTTCATATGATACATACATATGTTTTGAAAATAGCGCAATCCATATATAAATATTTAATTAAAAAGGTATATATTGGATCAAAATATCATTTATTTTACCAATATTTCAGTTGGCTGAACGCCAACCTTTATCAAGGTGTTATAACATATTTGATTAGTGTCAACAACAAACTCAACGCCACATAACGTCAACAGAATTAAGTTTTTGAAAATATTTTGTTATATTCAATGGAGAGAAAAAAATTTTGATATAATTTTAATATTGATATTTTTTTCTCCCCATTGAATATAACAAAATATTTTTAAAAACTTAATTCTGTTGACGTTATGTGGCGTTGAGTTTGTTGTTAACACACATTAAATATGTTATAATACCTTGATAAAGGTTGGCGTTCAGCCAACTGAAATATTGGTAAAATAAATGATATTTTGATCCAATATATTCCTTTTTAATTAAACATACATATGTAAGTTTATATAAAAGGGAGTAACTGGATCTGTAAATTAAAAAAAAAAAAATTCTTTACAGATTCAGGTACGCTTTTTTATATAAACTTAATTGATGGATCGCTTTTTGACTCAAAATATATATGTAAGTTTTTACTCAACAGTTTATTCCACTTTTCAGCCAACCATCTCTCTAGACAAATTGTTCGGATTCACGGATCCATATATATTCGTCACTTCACCAGATAAAAAACAACCTTTTTGGCACTCCTCCTGTAGGATGTTACGTAACCATGTCTCTGGGGGCCATGGCCGTATACCATACAATGCAGGTTATTTGTCTGAATCGAGTTCCAATAGCATTTTATTAAGTACCACTCAAAAAGAGAAACCTAGTTTATGATACACCCATACCTCGCTTTGCGTCGGAGTTACGTTCCAAAAAAACACGGCGCAAAGTGAAAATATGTGAAGGCGCAATCAAAAACAAAGGTGTTGCCATATTTTAGGAAAAAAAAAAATTAAAGACTCGAATCAAAACAACGCAACTTCGAAAATCTAACGACGCATAGTGAAAATCAGTAAAAATTAAGCAGCGACGCAACTTCGAAAAAAACGCAAAACGAAACGACGCAAAGCGAGGTATTGGTGTATTTGAAACAATGAATAATATATGAAGGTTATTCACATATTGAAAAAAAGTGTCCAATGCGGGGATTCGATCCTGGTTCTTGGCTGTCAGGAATCAAGGGTTTTACCCACTCGTTCACCGACTCAATTTGTCTGAATTTACCAAAAAATGGTGTTGCAGAAATTTATATAGTCTTACAGTGTTATTTACTCAGAGTAACTCAATTTGTGCCGATGCATTTTTAACAGGACATATACAATTTTATAAAAAAAAACAGGAATACATTCTTTCTCAAATTTACACTTTATGTTACCAATTACAATAGAAGGGATCACAGAATATCTTTGCTCAGAAGAAGAAACCAAAGTTCGCAGCTCTTCAATAAAGAAAA
This sequence comes from Cordylochernes scorpioides, assembly GCA_030710605.1. Lineage (NCBI taxonomy): Eukaryota > Metazoa > Arthropoda > Arachnida > Pseudoscorpiones > Chernetidae > Cordylochernes > Cordylochernes scorpioides. The sequence goes on from CP092872.1 coordinate 8,158,813, forward strand.
TCTTGGCTTTTACCTTTTTTCTCTTCTTACCAATGATACGTTATGTTCTTTATTATCCCTAGTACAACACAACAAAAACACAACAACACAACAACACAACGTGGTACAGGCCATGATAATCATGATGGGTAGAAGTTGGCAACTGCTTTTACTGTAAGTGTACCATATGTCTACATATGTGATAAGCAGTTCAACTTTTGCACTTAAAAATATGCCAGAACTCCGTTTGGTTACTTGCACTCGCTGGTGGTGCAATATTCGGGGGCCATTTGAGTATTTATTTTAGAAAAAAAGAATTCAATGCAGGATTCGATCACGGGTCGTAGAGGTCAGAAACCAACGGTTTAGACCATCCTTCCACTGACCCCCTATAAATGTTATATTAATCATGAGACGATAAAGTCAAAATAAGAATCCTCATTAAAAATCATCCAATATTCGACATGGCTAGTTCAAGAAGAATTTTGATAGGAACACGCTATCCATTAAAACACTGAAGAGAGAAATCAAACCTTTATTTTTTCTCTTGAAGATTCCAGGGGATAGGTTTTCAAGACTCCATGGGAACGAAGTTCTTCTGGAACAAGTCGATGGATCAGCCTCATTGGAATAATGAAAGATTAAAAATCATATATGAGTTGAGGCCAGACATATATTACATAGGCACACACACAAAAAAGCCCTTGATGTATGCCTTAACCAACCATCCCTGCATCAAGCAGAAGGAATTTTAATATACAGCGACTCCAGATCCGCTCTAGAAGCAATTCAGAAGGGCAATACTAAAATCACGCAGAAAATTCACTCATTACTTACCCAACTGGAACCATTGGAGAAGAACTGCATTCTACAATGGATTCCTGCCCATGTTGAGATCGGGGGTAATGAAATTGCAAATGAATTGGCAAAGGAAGCCAGAAAGTTGAGCCAAAGAAAAGAACAAATGTTAGTATTTGACGCTGATGCTTTGGCAAAATACAATCTGAGAGAAAAATGACAAAAACTATAACAAGACTTAGAACAAAACACTATGAAGGAATGACAATACATCCAGATGGCACAAGAATCTATAGGACATGCAACAACTGTCTTGGTGTGGAACTAACACCTACCCACATATTCTCATACCCAGCAATGGCCGCAGCCTTGCAGAAAATTGACATGGACCCAGAACAGCAGCTTTACACACCCAAGATAGTGGACAATGCTGCTGTGGTAGAGATTCATGGAGACATCTGAGGCTCTCCATTGGACACGACAACAACAACAACAACACAAAAGCTTAAAAAGAAACTGAATTTATCATACAAAATGTTCCAATATTCCCAGCTGCAATATTAAATAAAAAGAGGACGTTAAACTTTATATATATACAGTTAAACCTGTCTATAACGCCCCCTATAAATAGCGCCTTCCTCTCTATAGCGCCTGCTTTTAAATACGTAGTACGATGCGATATTTACATTAAAAGTGACCTGTCTATACCACCCCCTCTCTATAGCACCTTATTTTGATAAGTTCCAAGAGAGGGGGCGCTATAGACAGGATTAACTGCGTATATATAATCTGTAGGAAAAAATCGAGTACCTGTCATCCGGACAGAGCTCTGAAGGAATTCTTCGACATGGCGACAGTGGGGGAGATCTGTCCAGGGTGTGACATTGAACCAGACGACCCTCAGTGAGATTCGTCTGGGGTAAATAATATTTATTTTTTTCTTCTATTATATATATAACCCTATATAATATTATATGTACAATTAATATAAAAGTATATTCAATCTCAATCTCTCTCATAACTGATATTACTTACAATAAGGTCTGTAGAGATCATTTTTGATAAGAAATATCATACGAATAAAGAGAGTAAAGATAATTGTAAAATTTATCGGTAAATGGCGAGGCGAATTTAGTATAATAATTGTAATATCCCATATAGAGATGAGGCTTTCTTTCACAGTATCTATATATATGGCATGGAGATTTCTGTGTCGATCATTTTTTGGGAGTCCAACCTTTTTTGAACAACCTTTGTGGCATGCAGCACAATGGTACTTTGATATAGTGTGTTGCGGTTTGTCTGCTTGCTACGTCCATTTGTGGGTTCCCCAAAACACATTATTGACTGTATTAACTCATCCATTGATGAGCTCTACTTTTACCCGGCAGACACCATCAACAAGCTTTACAAGCTTGATACCTTAATATGATTGAGTGGAGATAAGAAAGAAGAAGATTTTTGGGTTCGAAAATCTTACAATTTGGTTAGTAGCCCGTAAAATTATATTCTCTCTATCTGCGTCCACCCGACCTGCAGGGCTACTGGTTCTTCGGTCAAGGGCTGGATGATAACGCCATCCTCGCGTCTGCCAAGTCATCAATACACAGGTTCTTTCTGAGCCTTTAGATGAGGGGAGAACGTGACCTATTGTCTGGAGGAGGACTCTTTGTCATTGGGGGAGTCTCCTGGATTTTACCTAACTGTAAAAACTCCGCCTTTGCCGGTCCCAAGCCCGGATGAAAAAGGAGGAGGGGGAGCAGTAGCAAACTCACTAAAAAACCTGGGCTCAGCTGGCCCGGCTGATAGTATCCTGTAAGGTCTCCTAATCCAGTGATACAGGATGAGCAGCGTTTGTACTCCATGTTAGGAGCGGCTGCACATGGCATCTGTTCCTCATGTCAGAGGCGGCCATTTATTTTAGAGCTAAGTCGGACTGCTACTGAGTAGTGTTCCCAGTCTTAATGACAAAGGCAGACGCATTCTACTTCACCCAATCATGATGGTTGTCAAACAGACACCATCAAAAGTCTCAAGCTTTACAAGCTTGACACCCTAATATGATTGAGTGGAGATAAGAAAGAACAGAGACATAACTGTAAATAGTTTACTCTTTTATTTTATCTTTTTCATATAGTTTTTTTTATTATCTCTCTTTTTATATATCAATGCTACCATTGACTTATGTATGATGTTAATAAAATATTTTAAAATCTCAAATCTCGCTCTGTGTCGACCGTTCTGGAAAGTTCCCTGTCGACGCCAGCAGTAGCGTCTCACTAAGGAAGCTCTTTATCAAATGTTGTTGACCTTGATAACTCTATCCTGCCTAGGCGCTTTGCCAGCCCTTTCTGAATTCTTAGATTTCAATCCCAACAGGCCATTCCATTGTGCCATCTCTCCATTGTAACAAGCGTATTCTCTCCCACAACCAGGAAGAATCATTCTGATCGTCAAAACAGACACAAACAGTTCGGTCGACTCTTTTTTTTTTTTTTTAGATAAATATTAATTTTGCACGATATCTTCTTCAGTTTTGATTCTCTTGAGCAAACCAGTAATTTTTCACGATATCCTTTTTCAGTTTTGGTGTTCTTGAGCAAACAGTAATTTTGCACGATATCTTCAATTTTGGTGATCTTGAGCAAACAGTAATTTTGCACGATATCTTCAATTTTGGGTGATCTTGAGCAAACAGTAATTTTGCACGATATCTTCAATTTTGGTGATCTTGAGCAAACAGTAATTTTGCACGATATCTTCAATTTTGGTGATCTTGAGCAAACAGTAATTTTGTACGATATCTTCAATTTTGGGCGATCTTGAGCAAACAGTAATTTTGCACGATATCTTCAATTTTGGTGATCTTGAGCAAACAGTAATTTTGCACGATATCTTCAATTTTGGTGATCTTGAGCAAACAGTAATTTTGCACACTAAGAGGAAGTCACATTCAAATAATTAAAAAGGAAGTTTAATTTGTAAATTCTTCAAACTGAAAACATAAAAGAAATGACCCACTACATCTCTGAATACACTATTGTTAACGAAGAATGGAATAAGATCTTAAAGAACATTATCCAAGTCTACGTGAACCCAGTTCAGCTAATCAGAATAATGTCCGAGAAAAATATATAGCGATAGAATTGTTTAACTTTCATAAAGCGTTAGAGAACAAGGTAATCTCTAAGAATTAAAATTACAGAACAATTTCCTTCCATAGTTAATTTGTATAGTTATATTGAATACTTTGATTTCCTTTTCACTTTGCCATCTCTCCTTTGTTTATGTTTCTTTCCCCTTTCTTCATGAAAATGATGTATGGCGAGTCCTTACAGGGTTTTGGTTCTCTTGAGCAAGTGCTTGTTGCTTCCTATTTCTCATCTTGACTTCTTCTCTTTATTTCTTCATAAGTTCCTTTCAGTCCAATCCTCTTCTTATCCAAATTCTCTTGCCATTCATTTTATCTTTTTATCTTTATTTATAGCCTCCTAAGTTATGGAAGAAGGTAGAAAAACAATGGACTCCACAACAATGAACAAGAAACAGAGATACATCGCCTATATACATCAATACCTCGCTTTGCGTCGTTTCGTTTTGCGTTTTTTTCGAAGTTGCGTCGCTGCTTAATTTTTACTAATTTTCACTGTGCGTCGTTAGATTTTCGAAGTTGCGTTATTTTGGATTCGAGTCTTTATTTTTTTTTATTATTTTATTTTCCTGAAATATGGCAACACCTTTGTTTTTGATTGCACCATGCCATCAAAATTTTATTTCCACTTTGCGTCGTTTCAATTTGCGTCGTGTTTTTTTGGAACGTAACCCCGACGCAAAACGAGGTATGGGTGTACACCGTTTTGTAAAGAGATGAAAAATTGTATATGTTAACAGGAGTTATATTTCTTTTAATTTGCAGCTGCGTAAAATTATAATTAAACTTTATATATATATATATAAGCCTATATATAGTAAAGGTTATAAAAGTACACTCATAGATAAAACTTAAAAAGTTGTACCTTTTAAAATATATATCGATATTGAGACAATAACTCTGAAAGATATTTGAAGACACACGAGATAACCAAGTGCAAACAAAATTGCCTAAAAAAAAAGCAGCGGCATAAAAGGCTTTTCACTTCCTAAAGTTTTGTCCATTAGGGTATCTATACATGTTTTATAACTAAGAATCCAATATTCAATACAAGAGAGCATCATTCTTAAAAGGATATTTTATTTACACATGTACCAAAGAATAACTGCTCTTTTTTTTTTATTATTCAAAGCGCGAAGCGGTAAAACCCATTGAAATTTATAGAAGATTGAAGATTCTGTATGATATATATATATACAGTTAAACCTGTCTATAGCGCCCCCTCTAAATAGCACCTCCCTCTCTATAGCGCCTGATTTTAAATACGTAGTACGATGCGATTTACATTAAAAGTGACCTGTCTATAGCACCCCCTCTCTATAGCACCTTATTTTGGTTAGTCCCAAGAGGGGACGACAGGTTTAACTGTATTTATTTTACTCCAAATTATAATCAAAATTTATACAAACCGTGTATTTTCAAACATAAAATATTCTGTGCTGAATCCTTCATTTTTATTGAGAGGGAGATCTTGAAAAATATCATGTAGATACACCACAATAAAATCAACACAAAACCTTTGGAAATGAATTTACAAAAACACATCAAAATTAAATTTCGAATTCAAATGGAAGTTAGAGATTTGAATTAAAAATTTCAAAAAATTAAATCTTCATCTTAATATTAGGATGTTTATTTTATTTGGAAAAGATAAATTCGTGTTTAATAGTTTTACCTTTAAATTATCTTAGTTCCTTCCTTATCTGTTTAACCTCCTAGTGGCTGGTCAGATGTTTATACTTTGGGATTTCTTTCATTGACCCTTCAATGCTATAATTTGATTTGTAAAAGAGTTCTGGTCTATAGAGAGCGATCTAAAAGCTTCCGTGGGACGAAGAATGCAGATCTATCTACAAAATAGAAGTAAATCTTTTTATTGAAGATTTGTGTGTCTTCTTCTTTCTTATCTCCACTCAATCATATTAGGGTATCAAGTTGTGACCCTTGATGGTGTCTGTTTGACAACCATCATGTCTGGATGAAGTAGAATGCGTCTGCCATTTTATTAAGACTGGGAGCACTACTCAGTAGCAGGCCGACTTAGCTTCAAAATAAATGGCTGCCTCTGACATGAGGAACAGACGCCATGTGCAGCCGCTCCTAACATGGAGTACAAACGCTGCTCATCCTGTATTCCTGGATTAGGAGCCCTTACAGGGTACTATCAGCCGGCCCAGCTGAACTCAGTTTTTTTAGCGAGCTTGTTGCTGCTCCCCCTCCTCCTTTTTCATCCGGGCTTGGGACCGGCAAAGGCGGAGATTTGTGTGTGAAACTAAAGATTACATGAACGATTTATTCATATTTTATCAGCCATTGAAACTATGATATTAAGTGCGTGTTAAGGAGATTCCAAGACGAGATTAAATCGACATATATGTATAGCATATACCACGGGCCGATCATATCTGCTGTGGATCCTTTTGTCATTTACCAGCGAGCCAGAATGGTCGACTCCTTTTTCAGCTCACTATTCCACTCTTTAAACATGGCTGTAGCTAGCTAGGTGCCTCTAGCCACCCATCCAATATAGCTAAGTACCATTGCACCTCACCGTGACATTGTTTAACATAGCTGTAGCTAGATAAGTACTTCTAGCCACCAAGATAATATAACTAAGTACCATTGCACCTAACCGTGACATTGTTTAAACATGGCTGTAGTTAACTATGTATCTCTAGCCACCCAGATAACATAGCTAAGTTCCATTGCACCTCACCGTGACATTGTTCAAACACGGCTGTTAGTAGCAGAGTATCATCCAAATTAGCTAAGTCCCATTGCACCTCACCATGCCACTGTAGCTGCCAAGAGTGACGAGCCCATTTCCTCTGCTCGCGTAACTTCCTCTTGCGCTAATCGTGGTCAAATATGAATAACACAGAGTTCTGTTATCATAGAGTTTGACGTCTTTATAACTTATTGCACCTTTATTTTAAAATCAATTTAATTAATTGCCCCTGCGTGCACCATCGTTCCATGCTAACTCTTCATGCCACTACTCGCAGTCTATAACTGTTCACGGCACAGACTTAACATGGGTGTATATGTAAATAGAGTTATATATATATGGGTATATGCAAATATAGTTATATAGGGTATAAGGTATATATGCAAATAAACATGTGACGGGGATATGATCCTACTAACTAGAGGAATCTATTGGTAAATCCATTTATGCATATATAGATGAACCATTCATATAGACCAGCCCTGGCCAACCTAAATGACGCCACGGGCCGCACGGAATCGTAAACAAGGTCTAAAAACTTTAACTATATCAAAATTTTAACTTTAAAATGTATTTAAAAAATATACTTAATACTTCCCTGATGCTTAATGTTTTTATTTATCATTTTTCGGCTGCTCTTTTTAAATAAAAATAATAATAACAATTTAAAATAATAAAAAAATATTTCTCTATTAATTACCATCATTCCTAACTTTTTTCTTCCTTTTTATCGAATCAAATTATGTATTTTAAAAATTTTGGGACAATATTTTAAATAAAAAAATTATTATAATTATTTCAATATATTTTCTGTTTTTTTGAATATACAGACGAGAAATGAAAGTTACAAAAGAAATATAAAGTAAAATTGCGAGCCGCAAATTTTTTTTACGGCGGGCCGCGGGTTGGCCAGGCCTGATATATACTGATATGCTTTTTCAATCAGGCTTTCTCCAAGCTGATCAATCCATAGTCAGAATATGGTAGTAAGACTTAGTTGTCTTGGTTCCCAGATGTTGTACATCCTCTTGAATCTTTGATGAATTCTTCCATAAATATTTTGTGAGTTGGTTAGCATGTAATTTAGTGTTAAAGTAGAACCTTCCTGTAAAGAACACCTAGAAAAGACAAGAAGATAGATTTACCATCACAATACCTTAGATATCTCAGAAGAAATCAATAGATCAATTTTATAGGTTCTGGATTACCTAAAAATATAAATAAACATATTCCATATAATTGTTAAATTACATATCAATTTAAAAATTTCAGTTGTAAATATCCACGCTGCGCGCGTATGTTTTGTAAATATTTCTTTTAAGATATAATAGATGTTTTATTAAGCCTGTTGAAAAGAACACCTAGTTGCAGAGCCAAGGTGTCCTTTAGGGAGAGGTGTTCTCTTACCGGAGGGTTTCTAAATAGTAAAAATGATCATTTTGGTGATGGAAACTATCCTTTGTAGAGAGGAGTCCTCTAGCGGGAGTGTCCTTTCTTGGAAGTTCTACTGTATATAAATTTATTATGGTAAAATCTCTTCTTATTATTCTAGGACTAGAATTAAAAGCTTTATATAAGTTCCTAAGAAAAAGTCATAGAATCTCAATGTATGGAAAAAAATCCTGAAAAAGTTACAAATTGACGGATATTTGATTCTTGGACAATTTTAGAGATAAGGGCATGTTTTTAAGGTTCAATCAGCTCTTGCAATTAAAAGGATAGTTAAGTAGAATTACTTGAATCAAAACTGATAGGTTGATAAACGATAGGTTCCTTTCATTTAGCCATAAAGCAAAGCAAGCTTTCAGGCTAAGATTCTTCGTCAGGCCCAAATCGTACTTACCGAAGAGCCTCTTTTCGAAAACTCGCCTTTATGCTTTTTTTCTGTCTGGATATAATAGATTCTATTTTAAGTGGTATTTACTATAGATATTATGTCATAATACACTATGGGTTGATATCCTATTTTATATATAAGGTTGTCCCAAATGTTTGTAAACATATTATGATTTATATTTTGCAAGTGTTTACGAACTTTTGAGACAACCTTGATAACTTTGGTAAAGTTATAACAGAATTCTTATAGAAGAATGATTTAATCTCTGATATTTTACATGAAGGATGGTCAATCAGTAGGTGGGCTAAATTTCAGAATTACAAGGTTAATCCAAAAGTTCGTAAACACTTGCAAAATATAAATCATAAGAATCCACCCTTGTTGTTGTTGTCGTGTCCAAAGAAGAGTCTCAGATGTCTCCATGCACTCCATCACAGCAATGTCCACTATCTTGGGTAAACAAGTCAGCTCTTCAGTTTTCCTCTGGGTGCCATTTATATTGAGCTGTAGTAGGTTGAATTGTGTCCTCGTAGTAGAATTCTCATTAGGAGCCCAGGCTGCAGCTCTTGACGCGGCGGTTATCTTGTTGGAGATCCTCATTTTAAAATGGGTGCCGTTGCCACGTTAGTGACCTTGGAAACTACCCAGAATTTGGTCGAACATTCCAAGGGTCCAGGGGGGACCACAGGGAGGTGTGGTCGGACTTCTCCCACCCTTCAGTGTAGCATATAAAAGCAGAATGATCCAATACAGTATTAGAGCTCTAAAGACGCGGTCTGGTAGATAAAATAGCGAAACCGCTGGGAGGGTTCACCACTGATGAGACAAGCCCTCTTAATATTTTTCATCGCAGTAAGGACAGTTTTATTTATTTGTGAAAAGAAGCATTCGTTTCTTAATGTATTCATACGTTATAATCATAATAGTTAATATAATACACTGCGGCTTGTGATTGTGAATCATAATATTTAAAAAAGTATATATTTTTTTAACTTTAAATTTTCAAGCTTTCGAGCAAATATACTGTTCTTCAACGGGCTCATACTCTATATACAATCTCTAAATAATATTTATACAGAATAATTGAAAACTTTTGTTATTGACATGTGGTCTCGCTGGCGTGCATCAGACTGTTTACAGCTAAAGTAATAGATATCAGCCCGTTGAAGAACAGTATATTTGCTTGGAAGCTTACAAATTTAAAATTAAAAGAAACTTTTTACCTGATTTTTATACTTTTTCAAATAATTTCTGGGTAACTATTGTTCACATAATCGTATGTTTACGAATTTTTGGGACAACCTTGTATCATCTATTGACAATTGTCAATTAAACAATTGCAATTAAACAACTTTATTGACATCTCGTCAATCTTTACACTCAAACGGAGTTAGTTATAAAGTAATAATAATGGTAGGAATGAAGAGAGATATTTACAATCGACGTAGCCCTCTCCGAGGGCACGTCCGGATCAGGAGTTTAAAGCCGCCTTGAATCTAGACAGAGACCAGCCATTTGGGGAATTCATGTTCGGATAATTTATCGAGAAGAATCTTGTCTTCAGGCGTAATAATTGTCTTCGTAATAGACCGCGAGTATGATATCCATCCTGTATCATCTATTGGTGTTGGTTATATCACGCAAGGAGTACTTCCTCCCTTCAGATCCGCTAGATGCACAGACTAGATGCAACATCGTCCACCCGTTTGGATCAACCCAGAATATCAATACAAAGAACCGTTAAAATTGGGCCATTTTATTTCTGAACATTCGCAGGGGATTGGTTCTAAAAATAAAGGTCCTCTTTGATTGAAAAATCTGATAGCTACTCTTCATGTGTGATTCTTGACAAAACAAACTTTCATTTTTAAAATGTCTACATCAATATTTATCGTAAAGATAGAGGCTGCCTGGCCGGCATTTATAGTTCTTCAAATTAAAGATACTTTGGCCAGTAAATCTTTTTTATTGTCTCGACGTTTCGACAAAATTCTTTTGTCCTCGTCAGGAGCGAACAAAAATTAAAACATTTGGAAAGGCATTAGAAATTATTCTAAGGCTGCAAAGGCTTTCTTACACGGTATTTCAAATTTTGCACAACATCTAAAGAACGAGTCAAAAAACAAATATTTAACTCACAAATGTTTTGATTTTTGTTCGCTCCTGACGAGGACAAAAGATTTTTGTTGAAACGTCGAGATAATAAAAAGATTTACTGGCCGATGTATCTTTTATTTGAAGAACTATGAATATTTATTGTCACAACTCTATTGATGCTTAAATGGAAAGAATCCAAACATGTATACATACATAGAAATACTTTTATAAGGCAATACGCGCCTTCTATTAATCTATATATATATAAATGAATGTATGTGTGTGTGTCTGTCTGTCCTTTATGCCTGACCAAACCACTCATTGGAACGCCATGAAAATTTGGGAAGTTATTTAGTATAGTACTGGGAAGGTTTCTAGCAAATAAAATTTTTGAAATAACTTTTCTCCTAGAAATAATCAAGATAAATATTCTAATTTATCTGTTATAATTCAACAATCTGCTCTAAATATTATCATGATGATACGATGATTTTGTAATGTAGAAAATTAGGAAAGACAAAATTCAGGATGACACGGCAATTTATTTGAGACAAGAATAATGATACAATTCCATGGCAAGATACTATTCCTTTAACTTCCAATTACCGAGGGAACCAATTAATATTGATTTTATTCAACTTATCGAGTATTTTTCAAGGGACCGGGGAAAAATGTTCACTTTATCGAGAGATTCGTTAAACAAACCTTTACTCGGGTAAAACCCGGGCGAAGCTGGGTACATCCATACAAGAACAATGATACAATTCCAAGGCAAGATACTATTCCTTTAACTTCCAATTACCGAGGGAACCTTAATATTGATTTTATTCAACTTATCGAGTATTTTTCAAGGGACCGGGAAAAAATGTTCACTTTATCGAGAGATTCGTTAAAAAACCTTTACTCGGGTAAAACCCGAGCGAAGCCGGGTACGTCCGCTAGTAAGAAATAAAACTATTAAACGCGAATTTTTCTTTTTTTCAAATAAAACTAACTTTATACTTTTCATACTTAGATGGAAAATATTGGGAAGGCTTTGGGTCATTATTAGTAAACCCTTCAAGCGTTTTGGCCAATTTAATCTACCAGACCGCTTTTTAGAGTTCTAATACTTTACACTGAAAGAGGTTCACCCTGAAGAATACCTGATTGTATTTTGATAAATTCTGTAAAAGAGCCGCTCCATCTGACCGCTACCATCATTTGAGAATAGTAGTTCTGTATAAGTTTGATAAATCGCCCACTTAAACCAACAAGTTTTCCCCATAATAGTATATGTGGAACTGTATCAAACGCTTTTTTAAGAGATTCTGTTTATATATACGAAGCTCTATTGTTCAACAATTGCCCTTACCGCTTTGATTACCCGCAATACTACAACAATATCACGATTTTATTGTTCTTTTCTTAATATTACTGCTCCAGGTGGTTATTCAATCTCTATTTAAGACTAAAGGTCTTAATAAAGATATAGATTGATTACACCGATAAAACGGTGTTTACCTTACAACTCTGAACACTCGGATTTTCCTGGAAAATATCTTAAAGATTTCTTGAAAAAGCCATGGTCCACCTGTGCTGTGTGAGCAGAAGAGCTTAAATTGACTTGTTCCATTATATGTATGTTCCATATGTAAATACCTGTTTTCTTTCCTCTTTTCGCTCTCCACTTCTCCCATCCATATTTCCAAAAAAAAAAAAAAAAAATCTCTTATTTTCCATAGGATTATTCGAATAATGATCTGTATATATTTATCATGTGTATATAATCTTTCTCCATTTTTACCCCTTTGTATATTTCCCACTTTCATAGGTTTCTCCGTCTTGTAATCCCAAGGAGAATCCTCTGTAAGACCAGTGTGTCTTAATAAATGTTTTTGTGTGTGTGATATAGATTGATTATTATTATATCAGGAAATGAAAGCATTAAAACACAAATGCCTCTTTTATACATAAAACAAAATTCTACTGTCCTTTTACTGCGATGAAAAATATTGAAAATATGTGTGTAAAAGAGGCATTGATACTTAAATAATTTCATTTCCTTTATATATATGAGGTTGTCCTAAAAGTTCGTAAACATATTATGATTTATATTTTGCAAGTGTTTACGAACTTTTGGGGAGAACCTTGTAATTCTGTAACTTGACCCACCTACTGATTGCCCACCTTTGATATAGAACATCAGAGATTAAATCATTCTTCTATAAGAATTCTTTTATAATTATACCAAGGTTACCAATATTACCAAGGTTTTTCCAAAAGTTCGTAAACACTTGTAAAATTATTAATCATAATATGTTTACGAACTTTTGAGACAGCCTTGGTAATATTGGTAACCTTGGTAAAATTATAACAGAATTCTTATAGAAGAATGATTTAATCTCTGATGTTCTATATCAAAAGTGGCCAATCAGAAGGTGGGCCAAGTTTCAGAATTACAAAGTTGTTCCAAAAGTTCGTAAACACTTGCAAAATTATTAATCATAATACGTGTTTATGAACTTTTGGGACAGCTTTATAGATAGCCTGTTTTTGCTCTATATTGGCATATTTAGATTATGTGGATGAGGTGTTACGAAGATCGGCAGGTGTAATCAAGAAGCTGTACCAAACGAGAACAATCCTATCTTCCCGACCATCGGTGTGCAAATCTGCAGCAGCCTCCTCACTTTAATGAGCAACCAATCCCACGTCAGCAAAAAGTGCCAAAGAACACAGAGACTTGGAAGATGATGCGGCGGATGTTGGTAGAAAAAAAAAAACCGAGTTTAGGACCGGCGGAAGAGGAAATGGCCTGGTGTTCATGATATAGCTGCCTGGTTGTTGGTGGTTGTTGATGCTTGTTGGAGGTTGTTTTTGGGATTTGGTGGTTGCCTTTGTTGCTGTTTATTTGTTTGGTGGTATTTTGTTGTTTACTGTTTGATGGTTGTTGTTGGTTGTTTAGTGATTACCTTTGTTGGATGTTTAGTGGTTGTTGTTTAGCAGTGGTTAGGTGTTTAGAAGTGATTGTTGGATGTTTAATGATTGTTGTTGGTTATTTAGTGGTTGCCTTTGTTAGTTACTTATTTGTTTAGTGGTTATTTTTGTTTTTAGCAGTATTTAGTAGTTGTTTAGTAGTGGTTAGGTGTTTAGAGAGGATTTTGGATGTTTAGTGATTGCCTTTTTAGTTGCTTATTTGTTTAGTGGTATATTTTGTTGTTGTAGAGAACAACCTTTTGATTACCATTGCTATATTGTGATAATATAAAAGAACAAATTCTTGTGGAGATTCTTGTGTAGAACATTCCTCTAACTTTCAAACAACATTGTTCTTCAACGGGCGTTGTTCTTTTATATTATCGCAATATTTTGTTGTCGTTTAGTAGTATTTGATGGTTGTTTAGTAGTGGTTAGGTATTAAGCAGGGGATTGAATGATGTTTAGTGATTGTTGTTGGTTATTTAGTAGTGATTGTTGGTTGTTTTAGTCGGTGAGATGTCGGGTAGCTTGGTCACTAGAGGCTGTTTTGGGACGACAGTAGAGGGAACCTGAACGCCTGTATTGAGGATGGTATAGGTCAGGGGTCGGAAAACTTTTGAGTCAGAAGAGTCAAAAATTACAATTTACAAAATTTCAAAGTTTTTAAATAGCCACAACTTTCTTTTTTGACAAAAATAAATAGTAATCGAATAAATAATATTTACGTATAGAACTATATAAAGAGCCGCAATTTCACACCCAAAGAGCCGCATGTGGCTCGCGAGCCTCAGTTTGCCGACCACTGGTCTAGGTGGTGGTGCCTTGTCCATGGAGCAGATCAGATCGGTCCGTGCACCCTGATCACAATACCGGCCAACAAATGTGCCTTGTTCCTATGGATGTCCTCTTCTGGATTGATGTCTGCCATATAGAGGGCTGCAAGGATGGCCAGGGCAACTGTATATATGGTCCGGAGTGAGTTGGGTGTTGTAACAGTTATTGCAGTTCCTGTAGGATCTAGTCATGTCTGGGTTTATCTTCATTCCTTTAAAATGTCCTGTTCTGATTCTTGAAATTGTTGTCGTTAATTCTCTATTAATGTTGAGGTCGCATAAGGGCTGGGGTATTTTGTAATGAGTTCCCTGGTCTAGGTAATGGCTGTAAGTGACCTGGGTTCATCTAAAATAATTCGGCCTTAACTTCATATATATTCTACAACAACAACAACAAAAAAGCCTTTATTTAGGGTCACTGACTCTATACAGGATTCACCAGAGGTATGCATAAGAACAAAGCAGTGAGACAAAGGAAACAACGATATATACAGAGTAAAAAGAGAAAGAAAAAAAAAACAAGAAAAGGAAAAAAAAAATAATAATAAGAAAGAGGGAAGCAAGAAATCAATACAAAAAGAGTAGCAGTAAGAAAGTGAGGAGTGAGTATCACTTGGCCTTCTTCTGAAATATGGACTTGTGGAAACCATAAAACGCCGTAGCAATATACTTATTCTGGGTCATATTGTTAATTATTGATGGAAGTGAAGCACAGAGTTGCCCAGTTTTGAGCATAAGGGTTCTTCTTTCTTCTTTCAGAGCAGAGCAATCAAAAATATAGTGAGTGATTTCATTTTTTAGTTTTGAATTACAGAAAGTACAAGTCGGGTCCTCACCGCAGAGCATCTTGGTGTGGTTTTCTCTAAAAAAACTTGAAAGTATTCTAACTTGTGCGAGTAGTCTTACAACCGGGAAAGGAAACTCCCCTAAAAGGTATCCCTCCGTCATGAAAGATATGTGAATGTCTTTGTAGTGAGAGTATAGCTTAGATTTATCCATTCTTGTAAGGTCGTTTTGTATAGATTATATATATTCTAAGTCTTCGTAACCCGTGATTGTAAATGCGCAATCACTAAACTCAATATTGATTTTCTACTAAAATTCTGATTATAGAAATAAAACATTTTAAAATTGTGTAAAGCTAAAATTACACAACAGTTATATAGAAGACACCACGTGGAGACGCCGGTTATGTAAATTTCTCTCTTTTTTGATTATTCAGCCAGAAAATTTACATATTTGTAAATATAATTCTGTATATAAGGATGTGTAAGTTTAATAAACGTGTGTCAGTTATAAATCGGGTGTTGGTGAATTATTAGTGTCATCAGGGTAGCCTTTCTGGTGTTGTGGGCACTTTTAAGGAAGCATATATGCTTCGGTTGGAGACCAGAAGAAGTCTGGCAAGAAGATACAGTCAAGCTCTGCCATAACTATTTATATAAGACCAGACATATCCAGGATGCGGCAAGCTTTCCGAGCTTAGTAAGTGAGGTAGTGATCATATCCGAAACACCATGTTTACCAAGATATAAAACAGAAGGAGCGTGGTTAGACAAACAGGATGTCAGGTGGCGGATGCTACCAGAAATAGAAAGACAGAATCCAGGTGGTCAACTTCAACAGGAGCGGGGGAGGCACAAGACCGGACTTGTCATCTGAACCAACTTCCCGCATCAGGTTACAAAGATGACCTTGAAATGTCTTGCCTTACTTTTACACATCGGATCTTATGAAGCTATTATGTAATACTAAGATTGTCCCACGGTAAATCCATGTATAATAAATTTATTTTCCTCCAATTTATCCAGACTAATCGATTAGCTTGATTGTCTTTAAATAATTTTCCCTGTATATACAGTTAA
>CP092872.1:8175161-8190606 GCA_030710605.1 Cordylochernes scorpioides
GAGCAGCTGCACATGGATGGCGTCTGTTCCTCATGTCAGAGGCGGCCATTTCTTTTGGAGCTAAGTCGGCCTGCCACTGAGTAGTGCTCCCAGTCTTAATGACAAAGGCAGACGTATTCTACTTCACCCAGTCATGATGGTTGTCAAACAGACATCATCAAGGGTCACAACTTGATACTCTAATATGATTGAGTGGAGATAAGAAAGAAGAAGAAGAGAAATTCTTTAATGAATAGAATTCAAGATACAGCGTGTGTTAATTGTTAATGATAGATTATATACAATAAAATAATCTCTTATAACACAATCTGTCAAATTCTCGATTTCTCATTGTTTATAACAGAGGTTCTAATGAATACATATTTATCGTGTATATATATGTCATAAAAAATTGTGTCATATATGTATATGTGAGTTCCACATATGTGATATTTCCAAATATATATCTACAGTAAGTTAGAATGTATGATAATACATGACAAACAGGTACAATCAAGTCGGAATCCAAAATGAGAATTCAGTTTTGACAAAGGATCAATATATAAATGATTGCTATTACTCCAAGACAAAGATTTTCTTCTAGAATAGATTATACAAGAAAATAAGTTTTTAGAACATAATCTGTCAAATTCTCGATTTCTCATATTGATTATAACAGAAGTTGTAATGAATATACATTTATCGTGTGTATATATGTAATATATGTGAGTTCCACATATGTGATATATCCAAATATACCAACAATAAGTTAGAATGTAAGATAAAACATTAGTTTGAAAATGTCTTTAGATATTTCTAACATTGATGAAAACATAAAACTAAGTTTTTGTCATCTTGATTTGTATAATGTAACTAGAACATTAGATGGAAATTTTGCCTGGAGGAAATTGATCTGTAAAAACAAAGGTCACCTCTCCCGTCAAATAGACGTCAATAGATGCCGTCTAGTTTTGATGGGAGAGGCAACCTAAAACATACAAGACAACCAGTTCTAAGCCTTATTAAACTTTTACCTTAATAAAGCTAAAAATAAAGTAAAATGGAGAGAGAAAGATACAAGAAACAAGGTAATAAGACCTAAATAAATAGTGTGTACTGTTTCAGTAACAGCATTGTTACCATAAATTATATATTTAGATTTTGTCTTATTACAGTCTTCATTAACAGCATTCAGTACTTTGTCTGATGGTAGCAACTGTTACAGAAACGTCGCACACTATTTATTTTGCATTTGGTTTTATTACTGTCCTCATTATATAATACCATTCAGTACTTTTGTCTGATGATAGTAACAACAATGTCATTATGGATGGGAATTTTGCCGGTAGATATTGATCTAATGAGACATTTGTCTCTTTAGATCAATGTCCTCCTGGCAAAATTTCCATCTATATTTTAGCCATAGATTTGGCCCAGCCACTTTTCCAGCTAAACACCTCTTTGGCAGATTGTCAAGATTCCATTAGATCCCTTGTGGATCTCATGGAATAAAATCCGCCCTAGACTGACGAGGGCCATTAGCCCGAAACTATGGTCTCTAGGTGGACGCTTTTCAGTTTGCCAAAGATGGTGTTGTGGCTTTGTCACCGACCCGAGGCCGCTAGTTTGCGGCGACGGTTAATAGATGGCGTCTAGTTTTGACGTCTATTATGACGGGAGAGGCGATCTTTGTATCTTTAGAACAATGTCATTGCCAAAATGTCACACACTATTTAATTTGAATTTGGTCTTATTACCTTGTGTTTTTTCTAAGTGATGCTACACCAGGCTGCTGTCTGGCAGATTTTTCAGTTTTGATTCTCTCCTCAGACATGTCTTGTATCTTTCCAGAACGTGTGTCTCAACCATCTTACAAGGTTAGATAAATCAATAATGAGATAAATCTATTTTTAGGTAGACCCCATAATAATAATCTTTATCACATCAATCTTTAAAGAGATGTGGATGTGTAGTTATAATAATGCAACATACAAACGATGATTTTTATGATACATATAATCTGTTTATAAATTCAATAAATATATAATACTTTATGTATTATTTACGAACGGAAAAATATGTCCAGGGTAGCCTAGCGGACATGACATCTGCCCGGTAAGCGGAACAATGTGGATTCGATTCCTATCCCTGGACACCTTTATTTTTTCGTTTATCATTACTCTTCACAATTCATCCTTTCATCCCTAAGGTTAGAAATAATCGTTATTTCTCCTTAAAATAAATTTTGTTTTTTCGTTTAAAAGAAACACATGCGGGATAGTATTTCAAATGTCGTTTTACAATCACAAGCCGCATTATATTGTATTGTAATATAAATTTGAAATTATTATTTTAAATAATCCTACATCTATAACCAGCCTCCCAGACTCAACCTCAGCATGGAATTTCCTGGTCAACTGGTTCAATTCAGCAATCAAAACAGGACGTGAGTAAAAGCGCTCAACACTAGTCCATGCTAGTGAGCTGTACTCCCCGGGTAGTTGGTGTTCTATGCTCCCTGGGTTATAAATATCTCTCTCTTTCTCTCTAGTTAAAAAATAAATAAATAAATAATAGTTTGATGCACTAGCGCGCCATCTGTTATGAAAATTCGAAACTATTATAGACGCGTATGATTCTTTTACAACAACAAAAAGCTTTTATTTAGGGTCACTGACCCTATACAGGATTCACCAGAGGTATGCATAAGAACAAAGCAGTGAGACAAGGGAAACAACGATATAGACAGGAGAAGAAAAAAAAAACAAGAAAGAGAAAGAGGGAAGCAAGAAAAACAACACAAAAAGAGTAGCAGTAAGAAAGTGAGGAGTGAGTGTCACTTGGCCTTCTTCTGAGATATGGACTTGTGGAAACCATAAAACGCCGTTGATTCTTTTACAAATTAAACAATTTATACTATCCTTACTGCAATGGAAAAATTAATTAGAGAGCCTGGCTCATCAGTGATGAACCCTCCCAGTGATTTCGCCCAGTTTAATCTACCATAGCGCTTTTATAGATCGAAAAATGCAATATATCAGCGGTAGGGTAGATTAAACTGGCGAAACCGCTGGGAGTGTTCACCACTGATGAGCCAGGCCCTCCCATTAATTTTTTCATTACAGTAAGGGCAGTAGATAATTGTTTAAATTGTATAAGAATCATACGCGTCTATAATAGTTTCGAATTTTTAAAATAATATTTTAATAATTGTTTATATAAAAAAAAAGGCGGCGGATCTCAAATCTAATGTAACAATATGCAATTAAGAGATCCACGTCAACAGATCAAATATGTGTCAACAGAAACTAACGACGTTATCAAATGTCAAACAAAGATAAAGTAGCAAAACAACCTGATAACCTGTTATCAACTCACCAATGTTGACGGTCATAAATACTTGGGCCATAATTAGAACACCTACACACACTCGCTCACTCACGATACCACTGCAACTGATTGAAAGGTGGCTATGCAAATATCATCTAACTGGAAAAGAGAAATCTCAGAACTGGATTCAATTTTTTCAAAATTATTATTCAATTATATAATATACATGATCATGGAGTATATTGTTGCAACAGGTTGCGGCTTGGCAGGCTCTTCAACCTTGATTCTCTCCTGTGCCGGTTCTTGCATCTTACCAGAGCGTGTTTCAACCATCCTACAAATTTATATAAGTGGAGATAACTCTACTTTAAGTAGCCTCCAGAAATATTTATTTATTTCTCACATCAAAGAGAAGTCACACAGTGTACCATAATACAAATAGTGATTTTTATAATACATAAATCTGTTTATAATATATATATATATATTTTTTTTCTGTTTAATAAAATAAATATGAAATATAAATTTGAATTTAAAATATATGAGAAATAATATTACAAATTGAAATAAAATAGGTACATTAGCTATGATGCAACAATATTCATAGATAAAATTCACAATCTTGGTTGGGTTGAAATACAGGTCCTGTCTTGAGACTTCCATGATGATTCAAAATGATCCACTTCAGTCTCTATGTTCGTAAGCAGGTCGTGGTCTCCAGCGGCTTATCCACTTTGAATCATTCTTGAATTTTTCTTCATAGCTTCTTATCCAGTCCAACTGGCTGAATCCAACTTCTCTCTTCCCATTCATCTTATTATCTTCATAACGTTTCTTCAATCCATTTGCGCGAAATGCAAAAATCATAAGACGCCGCGCAACTCTTTATATTTAATTGATTAAAAGAAGCTTAAATACGCCTTTGCCGGTCCCAAGCCCGGATAAAAAAGGAGGAGGGGGAGCAGTAACAAGCTCACTAAAAAACCTGGGCTCAGCTGGCCTGGCTGATAGTACCCTGTAAGGGCTCCTAATCCATGGATACAAGATGAGCAGTGTTTGTACTCCATGTTAGGAGCAGCTGCACATGGCGTCTGTTCCTCATGTCAGAGGCGGCCATTTCTTTTGGAGCTAAGTCGGCCTGCCACTGAGTAGTGCTCCCAGTCTTAATGACAAAGTCAGACGCATTCTACTTCACCCAATCATGATGGTTGTCAAATCTCAAGCTTTACAAGCTTGATATCCTAATATGATTGAGTGGAGATAAGAAAGAAGAAGAAGAAAGGAAGCTTTCGGCAAGTTCTTCTTCAGCTAACTAAAACGTATAAACAAGGTAATGGAGAGAGATTATATCGCATTTTATAAGGCATTTATGTAATATATGACATAAGAAGTTAGTTTTCGGAGACGGTCACTAGATGGCACTTAGTTTTAGTGTCTATTTTGCTAGAAAAGGTGATCTTTATTTATTTATAATCAAAGGCCACTCTCTTACTCTTTTACATCAAAACTACTGATAAAAAAAGTAGGTGAAAAGAAGAGATGCCGTTTAAAAATTATAGGCAATTAAAAACCTCTTCAAATTAAACTAATAACTAATTTACATATTTTGTTATAGAAAAATGATGAAGATATTTTAATGAATTTTACTACTACAGATAAAACACACAATGTTCATCAGGAAAAATCTTACCCCGAGTAAACACCGAGGCGAAGCCGGGTATATATTCGTTGGTAGTCAATAATATATAGTAACATCTACCCGGTAAGCGGAACACTGTGGGTTCGATTCCCAACCCTGGAAACTTTTATTTTTCCGTTTATCATTACTCTTCACAATTCATCCTTTCATACTTCATCCCTAAAGTTAGAAATAATCGTTATTTCTCTTTAAAATAAATTTCGATTTTTCGTTTAAAAGAAACACATACGGGATAGTATTTCAAATGTCGTTTTACAATCACAAGCAGCATTATATTATATTGTATTAGAAATTACTTTATGTATTATTTACGAACGGAAAAATATGTCCAGGGTAGCCTAGTGGACATGGCATCTGCCCGGTAAGCGGAACACTGTGGGTTCGATTCCCATCCCTGGACACTTTATTTTTCCATTTATCATTACTCTTCACAATTCATCGTTTAATACTTCATCCCTAAGGTTAGGAATAATTGTTATTTCTCCTTTTAATAAATTTCGATTTTTCAAAAGAAACACATGCGGGATAATTTTCAAATGTCGTTTTACAATCACAAGCCGCATTATATTGTTTTGTATAATAATTAATTAAACGATTATAGTTAATATTTATTCCGATAGATGAAGCAATTCATCAATTAATTTTATGATCAGGAGATGTCTTAATTTATAATTTTGTTACTCAGAAATTTTCTATCATTGCCTTTCATGTAAATAAGATGTGATCAAAATAAAAGATTTGTGTTTTACGATAATGTTTGTCTCTTTTCCCATTTTCTCTATGTGACAATATTATATACAAAACTACCTACAATGTTGATTTAAATCACACACACGGTATGCTTTGATAAATATATTTTAAAATACACTCATGGACAAACTTAAGAAAGTGGAAAATCTTTGAGATTGAGCTTGAAACTGATTTATTACAATATACATATAAAATTATTTTGAAAATTTGGCAATCCATAATTAAAATTATATTTAAAAAAGATGCATATATTGGATTTCTAATTATTTTATTGTTCCAATATTTCGAGGGGCAACTCGCCTCTCTTTATCGAGGATGTTTTTGCTTTTCACTAGAACATGCGAGCACACGTACACCACTCTCGTTCTACAAGGCCAATGAAAGAATGAAACATCCTCAATAAAGAGAAGCGAGTTGCCCCTCGAAATATTGGAACAATAAAATAATTAGAAATCCAATATATGCATCTTTTTAAAATATAAAATTATATAGGGTTAATTATATTGTTACATCAATTTTAATGCGCCTTACATTTATTCAAAATATTCTATGATATTTAATATTTATTTAAAACAGAATATTTAGATTAGTATCATTCCTTTTTATAGTTTCACTCCTTTTTAAATATTTCTTGTACATATATCTTTATTGCTGATTGGAGCAGGAGAGGACCTAGACGAAGACTGCGGATCGCAACCTACGAGGAAGACAAGAATAAATAAACACAATAACTTTAAAAGGCAATTTATTTTTATTTAATTTTATTTATTTACTTTTGATATGGAAACCCGCTCGGAAAACGTGTATAACACCAAGAAGGAAGAAACCAAGGTCGACGACCCTGCAAAGCTTCAACTTGGTGCAACAATTGGTAGAGATGCTGGTTTCGAACCAGTTGCTTTGAACCCCAATATAGAAATTCCGAAATATGACGGGACAGACGACCCTCGCCCATGGATAGAATCCCTCGAAGAGATTGGTTTCCTGTACCATTGGGCAGACTACATAATTGCCCGTTATGCCGCCATGAACATGACGGGAAGTGCTAAAACCTGGTTAAATTTGCACAAAGCTAGTTTCACGAGTTGGGAAAATATTAAAATCCGCCTCATTCAGGACTTTTCTCTGGACGCGAATAAAGAGGAATTAAGAATGAAGCTTAGCAGAATGCAACACTGTAATGAACCAGCAATCAGGTTCGCGGAAGACATCTTAGTGTTGTGCAACAAGGTTGACCCCGCAATGGAAGAAGAAACGAAAATCGAACATGTCATTGGAGGACTGAAAAAAAGAGTACTCATTCGCGCTCTACCTGAACCCTCCTAAAACGACCGATGAACTTCTCGTCGTGTGCAAGAAAATGGATTCCTTTGAAAAGAAGTATCGGGAACGTGCGGAGAAATCCAGAAACCTATATAACGGTCCACGCAATTCTAGACCCCAACAACAATCGAGGAACGTGCCGCCGACTGCCACGCGAAACTATCAGACCACTTCCAGGCTCCAAGCCCCTGTTTACAATAATTACAAGAATGACTCCCCTCCTACTCCCAGGCAGTATCGAAACAACTTTCCCCAGCCCTCTACCCCTAGACGTCCTTATAATCCAAACTTTGTGCCGAAACCAAACCTTCAGAGAAACACCTAAAATAAAAGCCAAGAAGTGAACAAAAATAGGACGGAAGATGGAAGACCAATCTGCTTTAAGTGTAACAAGCCAGGGCACGTGGCCCGTTATTGTAGGGTTAAGTTTATAAGAATCCTAGAAGAGGATCCAACAGCTACCCAAGAGAAGGTCGAAGAGAAATGCCAAATGAATGGAATATCAGATAAATCGGGACCTCGGCTTTATGCTGATGTATGTCATAGCACACAGACAAATATTCCTACCCGGAATAGATATTCCGTGTTGGAAGATTTAAACTAAGCGTCGCGCCTGAATCTGTCAATCAAAGCAAGTCGACCATAAATGGAATCAAGAAGTTGGACCCTAAATACAAATTAAAAATTCATGTGGACAAGATAGGGACTTTTGAAGCTTTGGTTGATACAGGCGCTGACCTCTCAGTGGTCGACCTCAGAACGGCCCTCGATACAGGCCATGGTATAAGTAATCTCGCAAAAACTTGTGCAGGACCCGATGGAAAAAAAATTAGACATGGTAGGAAGTATATTTTTAAATATATAAATTGATGAGAGAGACGAAACTTTATCACACAAATTTGTGATATTGAAAACGCATTTACGGACATTAATTCTTGGAAGAGATTTCCTTAAGAAAATGAACGCGAAAATAGATTGTAAGCAAGAAACTATAAAATACGATTTGACGAATAATCATGACGAAAGCAATTTTGAAATGTTGAAATTAAAAAGTGCCAAGGATTCCATTGTACCGGAATGTTCTATTAAACTGATCAAGGCATTGGTAGAAACAGAGGATGGGGAATATATTATCGAGGAGAGCAGCAAAATGTTTCAAACAAATGGACTTCGTCTAGCAAGAAGCTTGATCAATGTTATAAATAGGGAAACACATATCTGGATAACTAATCCGTATCCTCGACCGTTAAAAATAATGAAAAACCAAACATTGGCTTTTGGAAGTAGTCCAGCGAAAATAAATGTGAGTCGAGAAAGAGAGGTAGAAGAGAACGAAGAACCTAGATTCCAAGTAAACGAAAATCTTTCACCAAAGGAACAGAAGGAGTTAAAACAAGTTTTAGAAAGGTATGGAGATCTGTTTACGTCGAGATTAGGGAGAACCAATTTGGCAAAACATCGGATAGACACAGAAGATGCGAAGCCAATTAAACACAAGCCTTACCGGGTAAGTGCTAAAGAACGAGATATTATAAAAGAGCAAATTGACGAGATGCTTACAGAAGGCATAATTAGGCCATCTTCTAGCCCCTGGTCTTTTCCAGTAATATTGGTCAAGAAGCGAGATGGTAAATACAGATTTTGTGTGGACTACAGAAAACTGAATAATGTGACAGTAAAATATGTCTATCCGATCCCTAGAATAGACGAAGTTATGGATACTCTCCAAGGATCTACATACTTCTCAGCAATAGACCTCAGATCTGGATATTGGCAAGTTTAAGTCGAAGAAAGATACAAAGAGAAAACAGCTTTCACTACAGTGCATGGATTATATGAATTCAACGTGATGCCTTTTGGACTTTGTAACGCGCCTGCTACCTTTGAGAGAAATATGGAGAATATGCTTGGAAATCTGAGATGGCAGATTTGCCTTTGCTACCTGGACGATGTGATTATATACAGCTCGGACTTTCCAACCCACATTAAAAGACTTGAAGCTGTCCTCAGATGCTTCAGCGAATCTAATTTAAAACTGAACGCCAAGAAATGCAGATTTGCTTTCGAGGAACTTGAGATCCTTGGACATATAACCAACCAAGAGGGTATAAAACCTGCTGAATATAATATCAAAGCCGTTAGAGATTTTCCTCAGCCCAAGAAGGCCAAAGAAGTGCAATCATTCCTAGGGATGTGTTCATATTATAGAAAATTTATCAAAGATTTCTCAAAAATTGCTGACCCTTTGACCAACCTTATAAAAAAGGTGTATCATTTACCTGGACAGAAAGACAAGAGGAAGCGTTTCAAACCCTAAAAACAGCTCTATTAAGTCCACCAATTTTAGGTCACTTCAATCCAAATGCGCCTACTTATGTTCATACTGATGCGTCCAACATCGGCATAGGTGCAACACTTGTCCAAGACATCGGTGGTGAAGAGAAGGTGATCTCATATTTGAGTCGTACCCTAAATAAAGCGGAGCAAAATTATTCAACAACTGAAAAAGAATGTCTGGCCGTTGTCTGGTCAATGTCAAAATTACGGCCCTACCTTTATGGAAGACACTTTAAAATAGTAACAGACCATCACGCCTTATGCTGGCTCAAAAACTTGAAGGATCCAACAGGTCGATTGGCAAGATGGGCATTAAAAATTCAAGAATATGACTTCGATATAATACATAAATCAGGAAAGAAGCATCTGGACGCCGATGGCTTATCTAGGGGACCCTTACCAGAAACTGATTGGGAAGAGGATTTTGAAAGGCTATTTTTAAATCAAATAACAGACGAAGAGGATAGGTTTATCGAAAGTGTTAAGAAAAACCTTAATGGAAGCAGGCGATCAATTGCGCAAAACTTTAAAGTAGAAGATGGATGCCTCTTTAAGAAAAACCCGAACCCTGAAGGCAGGGCGTGGTTGCTTGTGGGTCCAGAGAAGAAAAAGAGAGAAATTATGAAAGAATATCACAATCATATGTCGAATGGCCATCTGGGTGTCGCCAGAACCATGTACCGAATAAAGAGTAAATACTTTTGGCCATCCATGCTAAAGGATGTCTCAGAATTCGTTAAGACGTGTCACCTTTGCCAAAGTAGAAAAGGCTCAAACCAATTACCTTCTGGACTACTACAGCCCATTCCCCCAGCCAACTTTCCTTTCGAAAGAATTAGAATTGACTTTGTTGGTCCAGTGCCATCTACGAAAAAATGGATAATCGTGCTGACGGACTACTACACTAGATATGCAGAAACAAAAGCCGTCTCGGAAGCAACAGTGAAAGAAGTTTCAAAATTTCTAGTAGAGGATATTTTTCTCCGGCACGGAGCCCCACAATATCTTATTAGTGACAGGGGCTCTCAATTTACCAGTAATTTAATGGAAGAGGTGATGAAAATGTGCAAGATTAAACATTGCTTCACAACGAGCTATCATCCCCAGACTAATGGATTGACAGAACGGTTAAATAGAACATTGATCAATATGCTCAGTATGTATGTGAACACTGATCAGAAGAATTGGGACGAAATACTCCCGTTCATCACTCACGCTTACAATACTACAATTCAGGAAACCACAGGATATTCTCCCTTTTTCCTGATGTTTGGAAGAGAACCCACGTCTCTTTTGGACGACAGGAATATCTCGGTGGACATTGACAAGGATGATTATGATGAATACATAAAACATCACTTAGACAAAATAGACAGAACAAGAAAATTAGTTATTAACAACACAATAAAGACTCAAGAAAGAATGAAAAAGAACTATGACAAGAAACACATGGAAAGAAGCTACGAACCAGGAGAATTAGTAGCAGTTTGGACACCAATTAGGAAAATAGGAAAGTGTGAGAAACTTCTGAGAAAATATTTTGGTCCATATAGAATATTAAAAAAGATGTCTAGCGTCAATTATCTAATAGAACCGAAAGATAATCCGGGCCAAGACCCTCTGATAGTTCATGTTTCAAGAATCAAGCCTTATTATGAGAGAATGGATGAGGTCATTCACGAGGACGTGACAACCTCTGGAGAGGGGGAAGTGTTACATCAATTTTAATGCGCCTTACATTTATTCAAAATATTCTATGATATTTAATATTTATTTAAAGCAGAATATTTAGATTAGCATCATTCCTTTTTATAGTTTCACTCCTTTTTAAATATTTCTTGTACATATATCTTTATTGCTGATTGGAGCGGGAGAGGACCTAGGCGAAGACTGCGGATCGCAACCTACGAGGAAGACAAGAATAAATAAATACAATAACTTTAAAAGGTAATTTATTTTTATTTAATTTTATTTATTTACTTTTTATATGGAAACCCGCTCGGGAAACGTGTATAACACCAAGAAGGAAGAAACCAAGGTCGACGACCCTGCAAAGCTTCAACTTGGTGCAACAATATAGAGAGGGAAAAATGTATAAAACAAAATAATTACAAATCGTTTGTATTGGAAAATCTTTGAAATCGCCGGTCTTCTATATTTTTGAAGAAGAAAGAGGCAATATTTAATTAAAAAGGCATATATTGGATCATAATATCATTTATTTTACCAATATTTCAGTTGGCTGAACGCCAACCTTTATCAAGGTGTTATAACATATTAACACATTTAATTAAAGATTTATTTATGGATTGCTCTATTTTTCAAGAGGCAATATTGTTCACACCTGGTTATCTCGTGTGTCACACACTCATGGACAAAACTTAAGGAAGTGGAAAGTCTTTGATATCGCCGGTATTTTATATTTTAGAAGAAGACAGAGGCAATATTGTTCACACATGGTTATCTCGTGTGTCTTCAATAAAGATCACGGTGTATCAAATATCTTTCAGAGTTATTATCTGAATCCCGATATACATGCAAAAAGGTAAAACTTCTTTATGTTTTGTCCATGAGTTGTGTGAGTAAATATTTAAAATATATAAGTAATATAAAAAAGAAACGATGATATATATGAGGTTCCCAGATATAAATATATATGAAAAAATAGTACAAATGTGATATTGTACTGGAATAAGGTGCATAAATTAAGAAGAAGGCATCTCCTTATCATGCAACTGAAAGTTGCTGATGGCTTGCGATCCGATAGATGGTGCAAGCCATCAGCAACTTTCAGTTGTACGATAAGGAGATGCCTTTTTCTTAATAAATATATATATGTAGAAATAAAAATGTTAAGATAGCCACTAGATTTCAATGTACCATAATTAAAACATGAGTGTAACTGTCCCAAAATATAGATAAAATTCAACACGCCAGCTTGGCGCCATGATCCCACAAATATACAATAATAAAGTTTTAAACACAAGGTGATAACTCCAAATAAATAAGTAGTGTGTGACAAAAATTCTGTCTGAAGATGGAAACAACGCTTTTACCGAAACGTCACACACTATTTATTTATTTGGATTTGGTCTTATTACCTTATGTTTATAATCTATAATCCAAAATGTACTTTATCAATAATAAGTTTATTAAAAAGAGGCGATATATAGGCTGGGACAATACAGGTCCAATTCGTAAGGAGTCATTGAGTCATTGTCAAGATTTACATCAGACGATGGAAAGTTTCTAGATTGTCACATGGAATCCTTTCCGGAGATCATCCACAAGTCATTAGTGTGGAGAAACTTAACGACGGGAGCTAGACGACTCATATCTCTCAAACGGACCTTGCCTCTGTCACTGGCCTCTCTTAGGTGCCATCCAGTCTGCCTTTATGTAGAAACCCTAGATTCCTGAAACCACTGGGCCCCATGACTGCAGTTGCTTGTGGTACGACATATTTATATATGAACACTGGCCAACTTCGGACATATAATGTGAGAAAATGCTTTAGAAAATACATTGATATTGGGAAAATTTCAAAAAGGAGGAAAAGAGGAGGACCTGCAATAAGCTGGAAAGTAGAGTCAAGAAAACTACCGGAAGGTCACTAGATAAGCTGCGAGTGAGTAATACCAGGGACGGTAAATATCTACATCAGGGAGAAGGGGCAGTCAAGATCTACGTCAGGGAGAAGGGGCAGTCAAGATCTACGTCAGGGAGAAGGGGCAGTCAAGATCTACGTCAGAGAGAAGGGGCAGTCAAGATCTACATCAGGGAGAAGGGGCAGTCAAGATCTACGTCAGGGAGAAGGGGCAGTCAAGATCTACATCAGGGAGAAGGGGCAGTCAAGATCTACGTCAGGGAGCAGGGGGGCATCAAGATCTACGTCAGGGAGAAAGGGCAGTCAAGATCTATACCAGGGAGAAGGGGCAGTCAAGATCTACGTCAGGGAGAAGGAGCAGTCAAGATCTACATCAGGGAGAAGGGGCAGTCAAGATCTACATCAGGGAGAAGGGGCAGTCAAGATCTATACCAGGGAGAAGGGGCAGTCAAGATCTACGTCAGGGAGAAGGAGCAGTCAAGATCTACATCAGGGAGAAGGGGCAGTCAAGATCTACATCAGGGAGAAGGGGCAGTCAAGATCTACGTCAGGGAGAAGGGGCAGTCAAGATCTACATCAGGGAGAAGGAGCAGTCAAGATCTACGTCAGGGAGAAGGGGCAGTCAAGATCTACATCAGGGAGAAGGGGCAGTCAAGATCTACATCAGGGAGAAGGGGCAGTCAAGATCTACATCAGGGAGAAGGGGCAGTCAAGATCTACGTCAGGGAGAAGGGGCAGTCAAGATCTACATCAGGGAGAAGGAGCAGTCAAGATCTACGTCAGGGAGAAGGGGCAGTCAAGATCTACATCAGGGAGAAGGGGCAGTCAAGATCTACGTCAGGGAGAAGGGGCAGTCAAGATCTACGTCAGGGAGAAGGAGCAGTCAAGATCTACGTCAGGGAGAAGGGGCAGTCAAGATCTACGTCAGGAGAAGGGGCAGTCAAGATCTACATCAGGGAGAAGGGGCAGTCAAGATCTACGTCAGGGAGAAGGGGCAGTCAAGATCTACGTCAGGGAGAAGGGGCAGTCAAGATCTACGTCAGGGAGAAGGAGCAGTCAAGATCTACTTCAGGGAGAAGGGGCAGTCAAGATCTACGTCAGGGAGAAGGGGCAGTCAAGATCTACGTCAGGGAGAAGGGGCAGTCAAGATCTACGTCAGGGAGAAGGGGCAGTCAAGATCTACGTCAGGGAGAAGGGGCAGTCAAGATCTACGTCAGGGAGAAGGGGCAGTCAAGATCTACGTCAGGGAGAAGGGGCAGTCAAGATCTACGTCAGGGAGAAGGGGCAGTCAAGATCTACGTCAGGGAGAAGGGGCAGTCAAGATCTACGTCAGGGAGAAGGGGCAGTCAAGATCTACTTCAGGGAGAAGGGGCAGTCAAGATCTACGTCAGGGAGAAGGAGCAGTCAAGATCTACGTCAGGGAGAAGGGGCAGTCAAGATCTACGTCAGGGAGAAAGGGCAGTCAAGATCTACGTCAGGGAGAAGGGGCAGTCAAGATCTACGTCAGGGAGAAGGGGCAGTCAAGATCTACATCAGGGAGAAGGGGCAGTCAAGATCTACGTCAGGGAGAAGGGGCAGTCAAGATCTACGTCAGGGAGAAGGAGCAGTCAAGATCTACGTCAGGGAGAAGGGGCAGTCAAGATCTACGTCAGGGAGAAGGGGCAGTCAAGATCTACGTCAGGGAGAAGGAGCAGTCAAGATCTACGTCAGGGAGAAGGGGCAGTCAAGATCTACGTCAGGGAGAAGGAGCAGTCAAGATCTACGTCAGGGAGAAGGGGCAGTCAAGATCTACGTCAGGGAGAAGGGGCAGTCAAGATCTACGTCAGGGAGAAGGGGCAGTCAAGATCTACGTCAGGGAGAAGGGGCAGTCAAGATCTACGTCAGGGAGAAGGGGCAGTCAAGATCTACGTCAGGGAGAAGGGGCAGTCAAGATCTACGTCAGGGAGAAGGGCAGTCAAGATCTACGTCAGGGAGAAGGGGCAGTCAAGATCTACGTCAGGGAGAAGGAGCAGTCAAGATCTACGTCAGGGAGAAGGGGCAGTCAAGATCTACGTCAGGGAGAAGGGGGCAGTCAAGATCTACATCAGGGAGAAGGGGCAGTCAATATCTACGTCAGGGAGAAGGGGCAGTCAAGATCTACGTCAGGGAGAAGGGGCAGTCAAGATCTACGTCAGGGAGAAGGGGCAGTCAAGATCTACGTCAGGGAGAAGGGGCAGTCAAGATCTACGTCAGGGAGAAGGGGCAGTCAAGATCTACATCAGGGAGAAGGGGCAGTCAAGATCTACGTCAGGGAGAAGGGGCAGTCAAGATCTACGTCAGGGAGAAGGGGCAGTCAAGATCTACGTCAGGGAGAAGGGGCGGTAAAGACCTATACCAGAGACGGCAAAGATCTACATCGGGGAGCAGGGGCAGTTAGTAAC
>CP092872.1:8190706-8205356 GCA_030710605.1 Cordylochernes scorpioides
GCCTACATCAGGGGCAGTCAATTAACATCTACATCAGGGGCAGTCAAGTAACATCTACATCAGGGGCAGTCAAGATCTACATCAGGGAGCAGGGGCAGTCAAGTGGCCATACAGGAGGAAGTCCCGGGCGACACTTTCGATTGTGCATTGTGGCTGTAAGGAGGTCAGTTCGTTCACTCCAAATATCCCTTCTTCAGACAGAGAGGATTTTTATTGATTTTACAGATCATCCTCTCACTGATTAATACAATTGACCAAAGGTGGTATTAACATCGACCAGACAAGCCAGTGGTCTAACCTCAAAGGAATCAATACACGAAAAATGTTGAAAATTATAAACACATATTTTAAATTATTTTTTAAACCTTTATATTTAAAATTTATTTATACAGGTTTTATACTGTAATAATTAAAATTTGAAAAAGGGAGGTCATGGTTCATCAGTGATGAACCCTACCAGTGGTTTCGACATTTTAATCTCCAGACCGGTCAATATTGTATTAGACCCCAGTTCCAGTTCCAAAATTACTTTACTAGGTACCGCTCAAAAAGAGCAACCTAGAGTATGATATTTACAACAATGAATGCGAAGGTTATTCACATATTAAGACAAAGTGTCCAACGTGAGATTCGATCCCAGTTCTTGGCTGTCAGGAATCGAGGGATTTAACCACTCGTCTACCGACTTCTTTTTTTTTTTCGTGTTTTAGAGTGAGTTATTATATACCTTATATCTGCTTTTTTCATATTTTTTTCATAATTCCAAGGATTTATTGGCGCAGTGAGCTAAAGTCGGTAGTTTTGCCAGACTTTTCTACGAGAAAACCACTTTTCTGAGCCTTGAGATGAGGAGAGAACGTGACTTACTGTCTGGAGGAGGACTCTTTGTCGTTGGGGGAATCTCCTCGACTGTACATAACTGTATATATTTTACTCTTTTATTTTGTCCCTCTTTTTATGATTATTATATACTACTACCATTGACTTGTGTATGAGGTCAATAGAATATTTTTTTAAATCTCAAATCTTGGAAAAGTCTGGCAAAACTACCGACGAAGTTTCGATGTTCTATAAGATAGATTTATTCATCAGTCCACGTCTGCTTATATTTCAAACCATCACCTATACTAACAGCCTTGGGTTCTGCTATTGAGTACAGTAAATTGGTGTTTTGACAAGTTCACCACTGATGAGCCATACGCTCTCTCTTTCAGTCTTTAATCATTTCAGTATAAAGACTGTAGAAGTATATTTATAAATATATATTGTAGCATGTGTTGTGTGTTTAGTTTATGTTATTTATATAATTTACAATTTTATCTTTATTAGATTTGCATGGTTTGATTTGAATTGTCATTGTTATATAAATGTGTGTATCTATAAATTTAGCGGTATACCATTCGGTATTAATAAAGTTCCTTTATACTTACCTCTCCTTGCGGCTATTTTATGACGCGACAATAGGTTTTAAAAAATCGCTTAAAATATATTTCTAATTTTTAGCAATAGAAAACAAATTTATTGGTGATATTTTAAATGTTTCCTAACAGGCTTATTGGTGATTTTTCGGAAAAGTATTGCTCGGTGCATTAAATATTTAATGCCCTTGGGGGGGTCGGTGGAAGGATGGTCTAAACCGTTGGTTTTCGACCGCTACGACCCGGGTTCGATTGCCGTATTGTACACTTTTTTTCTGATTAAAAAAAATATGCTCCAATGATCCCCGATTCTTGCAAAAGTCAAACCCCACCAGCGAGTGCAAGTAACCAAATGGGGCTCTGGCACATTTATAAATGCAAATTCGAGCTGCTTTTCACATGTGTAGACATGTGGTGTACTTACAGTAAAAGCAGTCGCCTACTTCTACCCACCATGATTATCATGGCTTGTACCACGTGTACTAGGGATGAGCAAAAAAATATATATTTAATTTAAATATACAATTCTGTAGTCCTAGAAGCATATGTCCAAACACTAATTTTCTATATTCAATTTGCTAGTACCGGGGTTTAAGAAATTTACACTATTTCTACATAAAAGTGCGCTCAAGAGTATTACAAAGGGAACCGATGTCATTTATTTATACTTTTTATAAATGACTTAATTGATCTTTTCAATAATTCAGATTTACCTGGAATATACCTCCCAAATTATGGAAATGTTCATCTTTTGCTATATGCACACGATATTGTCCTGATTGGTGAATCTAAAAATAACCTTCAAATTAAAATCAATATTCTAAAAAGATATTTTGAAAGAAATTTATTAGCCCCTTGAATGAAAATAAGTCAAAAATTATGGTTTTCAGAAACGGCGGTCGATTAGCACAAATGACAAATGGTTTTGGGGTGAGCGGCAGCTGTCTGTGCTACTAAGAAATATCAACACTTAAGATACCCGCTTACAACTGCAAACTCAATAAACAAAGTATCTGCATATTACAAGGGCCCTGGCAGCAATTGGTGCCGTATGAGAGGTCTTGACAAATTCCAAGATCAACTCTTTAAATGCGGCAATAAAATTATTTGACTCGACAATCTTGCCTCACATGCTATACGCCGCACCCTATTGGGCACTTGACAAAATAAAAGTAGTTTTGACCAAGTTCAGAACATATTTCTAAGACGCTACCTGAATTATCAAAATATACTCCGGGATTTATGTTAAGAATGGAGTGCGGACGAGTATCACTGGAAGTTGTCATTATTAAACAAATTTTGACATTTTGGGTGAGGATCATGAAAATGGAAGAGAACAGGTTGCCTCGCGTTTGTTCGGCACACCTCTGGACATTGCACAACCACCAAAGAGCAGGCTGCAAATTTGTTGAAAACATGTCAACTATTTTAGATTCAAAGGGCTTCTCATTCTTGAAGGGTTGTATGGACTATACTGTTATACAGACCGAAATACCCGGTATTATTCGAATAGCAACTGAACAAAGCATTCAAAACGACAAAGCGCAAATCTTAAATACCTGTCATTACGGTCACTTTAAATACTTAAAAAATCCAATAACAGCAGAACTATATCTACTCACAAATACTCCTCTGATGATTAAAAGATTTTTGCGCAACTGAGTCTCCTATGGGGGATCTTTCTAGAAAATCGTTCAAAGCACTGGAAGACTGGTTGTCCTTTAACTTGTGATCTGTGTAATAGCAGAATACAAGATGGAATCATGCATATAATATTTGGTTGATTTTGCTTGGAGAAACAGAGAAAATAACTCTTAGGCGACTTAGCCTTGTCTCAATCCGATAGTCAACAAATATATAACTGGATGAATACAATGATGTTTGATCAAGGTCTTTGGTTTATATAAATTCTACAAGGCCGCAGTCACCGTTCGGAGGATATTAATAGATTCGCCGAATGTCGTGGTCTATTTGGATAAGGAAAGCGAAGACTAAAACGCGGCTGATTCCATACTCGCCTTTTCAGTGATACGCTAACCTATGCACGGTGGATTCTGTGGCCACTGGATATGTGTCGGACCTGGAGGCTGTTGGGCTCTGCCATGCCTGGAGTATAGGTATCTATGGTTCCTTCCTGTGGTGAATCTGTATAAGACCGATGGTCTTAATAAAGCTGTATGTGTGTGTGATAGAGGTGGCTAAGTTAATAATGATATTTCAGAAACATTGAAGAATAAATATGTTCGTGTGGTTTTTTTTCGAAATTGAAGCTTTATTGTGCAAAAATTGGTTAGACATTCAATGTTCGAAGTATTGTCAGTCGCTAGCCACTACTTTTTCCCATCTTTGTGGCAATTGACGGATTCCATCACGGAAAAGGGGACAGTATACACATTTTAATATTAAAAAAAAAGATTCATTGTCTCCCATTCTTGCAGAAGTCCAACTTCACCAGTGAGTACAACGAACTAAAAGAGGTCCTATCACACTTGTATGTGCAAAATGCGCGCACACGCCCTTTTTGCATGTGTAGATATCGATTTTGCCGGGAGTAAATTGATCTATAAAAGAATAGGGCGACCTCCCGTCAAAATAGGCGTCAATAGATGGCGTCTAGTTTTGACGCTTATTTTAACGGAAGAGACGCCCCATGCTTTTATGTGTAGAACGCTTCACCATTTTGTGTGTCATCCTTGCAGAGGGGCCATGCTAATCTTCTCTGTATCCTTCCTAGTTGTACCACCGAACTGGTATCACAGGGGCCATGCTAATCTTTTCTGTATCCTTCCTATTGTAGTAGTTGTACCGCCGAACTGGTATCACAGGGGCCATGCTAATCTTCTCTGTATCCTTCCTATTGTAGTAGTTGTACCACCGAACTGGTATCACAGGGGCCATGCTAATCTTTTCTGTATCCTTCCTATTGTAGTAGTTGTACCGCCGAACTGGTATCACAGGGGCCATGCTAATCTTCTCTGTATCCTTCCTATTGTAGTAGTTGTACCACCGAACTGGTATCACAGGGGCCATGCTAATCTTCTCTGTATCGTTCCTATTGTAGTAGTTGTACCGCCGAACTGGTATCACAGGGGCCATGCTAATCTTCTCTGTATCGTTCCTATTGTAGTAGTTGTACCGCCGAACTGGTATCACAGGGGCCATGCTAATCTTCTCTGTATCGTTCCTATTGTAGTAGTTGTACCGCCGAACTGGTATCACAGGGGCCATGCTAATCTTTTCTGTATCCTTCCGATTGTAGTAGTTGTACCGCCGAACTGGTATCACAGGGGCCATGCTAATCTTCTCTGTTTTCTTCCTATTGTAGTAGTTGTACCACCGAACTGGTATCTCAGGGGCCATGCTAATCTTCTCGGTATCGTTCCTATTATAGCAGTTGTACCGCCGAACTGGTATCACAGGGGCCATGCTAATCTTCTCTGTATCCTTCCTATTGTAGTAGTTGTACCGCCGAACTGGTATCTCAGGGGCCATGATAATCTTCTCTGTATCGTTCCTATTGTAGAAGTTGTACCGCCGTACTGGTATCTCATGGGCCATGCTAATCTTCTCTGTATCGTTCCTATTGTAGCAGTTGTACCGCCGAACTGGTATCTCATGGGTCATGCTAATCTTCTCTGTATCGTTCCTATTGTAGTAGTTGTACCGCCGAACTGGTATCACAGGGGCCATGCTAATCTTCTCTGTATCGTTCCTATTGTAGTAGTTGTACCGCCGAACTGGTATCTCAGGGGCCATGCTAATCTTCTCTGTATCGTTCCTATTGTAGTAGTTGTACTGCCGAACTGGTATCACAGGGGCCATGCTAATCTTCTCTGTATCCTTCCTATTGTAGTAGTTGTACCGCCGAACTGCTATCACAGGGACCATGCTAATCTTCTCTGTATCCTTCCTATTGTAGTAGTTGTACCGCCGAACTGGTATCACAGGGGCCATGCTAATCTTCTCTGTATCCTTCCTATTATAGCAGTTGTACCGCCGAACTGGTATCACAGGGGCCATGCTAATCTTCTCTGTATCCTTCCTATTGTAGTAGTTGTACCGCCGAACTGGTATCACAGGGGCCATGCTAATCTTCTCTGTATCCTTCCTATTGTAGTAGTTGTACCACCGAACAGGTATCACAGGAGCCATGCTAATCTTCTCTGTATCCTTCCTATTGTAGTAGTTGTACCACCGAACAGGTATCACAGGAGCCATGCTAATCTTCTCTGTATCGTTCCTATTGTAGAAGTTGTACCGCCGAACAAGCGTGTAATTTATATGTAGATAGGTGGTGCACTTACGATAAAAGCATTCGCTTACGTCCTACCATGATTATCATGGCGTACTTGAGATAAGTACGACCACCATTACGTAATGTACACGTGGTTTAGCACCGCTGATAGAAAGGTCGACACCAGGAGTTATACGTGCCAGGCCCGCCATCTATCGAGTCGTTATGGTACTATTTTGTAAATACCCTCTCTAACTACATTTTTTTACCAATCTATGAAGGATTTCTTCATTTATATTTTGCCATATATATTTATATAATAGCGAACTGTACACATATCCTTCTAGAGAATTATATATTTTATATATCATATATGGATTGTTTTTATTTTATTTATTATTATCCTATTGTATATGGAACGCTTCAGGATTTTGCGTGTTATCCTTGCGAAGGGGTCATGCTAATCTTTTCTGTATCGTTCCAATTTTAGTATATGTACCGCCGAACAAGCGTGTACAAGCGTATCCCATTGTATAATAATACAAGGTCATGGAGACTATATTCATAGATAAATTTCACAATCTTGGTAGGGTTGGAATACAGGTTCTGTCTTTAGGCTTCCATACATTCCAAGAGGTGGTCTGGTAAGGTATCTCTGGCCCTGTAGATGGTTCATTGTGTCTTAACACCATCCTGGAAGAGGAGTGGTATTGTAATGGCTAGTTTTGAGTCTGGAGATATAGATTGCTTCTTGTCATGGATTAGTTTAAATTCAGAAAACCTTAGTAGCATAGTTATACCTAGTTATTCAAATTAAAGATACTTTGGTCAGTAAATATTGCGCCACGTGGAAAATTAGGGAATACAAAAACTTCAGGTTCTTGGATTGTAAGGTCTTCTAGCCCCAACATGGCTGCAGAACGCGAACTGGTGGCAAGGGATCCTAAGATCTGGCAGTGGAGGTGTCATCGCAAGTTAGACAAAAACTTCAGGATGAGACAAAAATTTATTTCAGGCAAGAACAAACTATGAATGGTTAACAAAAGATAAACCACGAGGGAAATTTACAGAGTAGCAAAATATAAAATTAATACTCTGTTAATAAAAATAATAAAATTAATAGATACTTTGTGAAAAAATAGTACAAATGTAATATTGTACTGGGATAAGGTGGATAAATTAAGAAAAAGGCATCTCTCCTTATCGTGCAACTGAAAGTTGCTGATGGCTTGCGCCATCTATCGGAATAAATATCAACTATTAATTTTCTTAAAATAAATACTTTGTTACAATATTTTTATTACCTTGAAGTTTCGACAAAAATATTTTATCCTCGTCAGGAGCAAACAAAAATTAAAACATTTGGCAAGGCGTTAAAAATTATTCTATTATATTATAGTTAAACCTAACTCCGCATTTGCCGGTCCCAAGCCCGGATGATAAAGGAGGAGGGGGAGCAGTAACAAGCTCACTAAAAAACCTGGGCTCAGCTGGCCCGGCTGATAGTACCCTGTAAGGGCTCCTAATCCAGGGATACAGGATGAGCAGCGTTTGTACTCCATGTTAGGAGCGGCTGCACATGGCGTCTGTTCCTCATGTCAGAGGCGGCCATTTCTTTCGGAGCTAAGTCGGCCTGCCACTGAGTAGTGCTCCCAGTCTTAATGACAAAGGCAGACGCATTCTACTTCACCCAGTGTGGAGATAAGAAAGAAGAAGAAGAAGATAGTTAAACCTATCGATGGGCTGTTGAAATCTTGTATTGCCGTTTTATATAAAAAGAAACTCTTCCCACAGCGATTTGTCATTCATTTATAATTATTGAGATGTTTAAATTAAGAGAGGTTCTGTTGTATATATTGAGACGTTACAGAAACAATTTTCAATTGTACATAAATTCCTTTAAAATGTTACTTTAATTTTTCATATGTTTATTTTTAATTTCTTTTTCTCATTCATCAAAAGTCAATGATGTACATACTAAATTAGTAAAAACTCAATAAAAACGATATGTAAAAATACAGATAAACAAATGGCTTGTAAAAGAAAGCAGCATTAAATGAGTTTAGGCAAAATGTCTATTTCATTAACAAACATTTCACTTTTAAAATAATAAACTTTAAAAATAAAGTTTTACTAAACTAAAATTAGCGTTTTAAAAAAAAAAACGTGGCATTTGGCGCAGTCGAAAAGGATACGAAGAAAAAAAAATGGCGGAAAATCCAAACAACCGGTTGCAAAAATTCAACGGCTCGAAGTCGGCAATTAGGCCTGAGTCATGGATCAAATTATATGATTTTGAAAATAATTCTTTAAAGGAAGATGAAAAAATCAAAAATCTTATGTACTACTTGACAGATTCAGCACTTGAATGGTATGCAGACGAGATTATTTCAAATCCTGCAATAAAAAGATGGGAAGTTGTAAAGGAAAAGTTGATTCAAAGATTTGGTTCATACAACGCAAATCCAATTGTCTCAGCATCACATCGAAGATTAAAACGAGAAGAATCAATAGAAAATTATTTTCAAGATAAAATTCGCCTGTTAAATCAAACCCATCTAACGAAGGAGGAAAAAATACATTTATTAACAGACGGACTTCCAAATGATTGGAAAGATTTAATTGTGGCTGCACAGCCAACTGACGCCACAAAATGGTTTCATATCGCAGCTTCAATTGAACAAAATAGGGCTTCAGTTCAGTTTAAGCCAAAAAACAAAATACATCTCGCGACAAAAAATAATGATAATAGAAAAAATGTTTGCCCATTCTGGTGTCCAATATGTTCGAAAAAGGGAATAAAAATCAAACATTGGGTCACAGATTGTGAGGATTATGATCCTAATTATAAAAAGGATAGGCCTAATCAAAACACTTCAGTGAAACAAGTATGCGGAGCCCCGGAATTGTTGAATGTAAGTACTTTGACAAATACCCCTACACAAGGAGCTTTCAAGCTTATCAACATAAGTGTTGAAGTAAATGGAATTCCTGCGCAAGCATTTGTGGATACTGGAGCAACAGTATCAATAATCAATTGGCGATTGTTCAAGCGAACCCGTCTTCAACTTCAACCAAATTCAGACATTCACATCAGCCAAGCGGATGGTGTTACCAGGACATGTGGAAGCCTTCAGACCAAGGTAAGAATAGATAAACTAATTAAACCTGTAACTCTCCATGTAATGAAGAACTTTAAATATCCACTCTTGATCGGATTAGATGTTGCATCTCTTTTTAATCTTTTAATAGATGTCAAAGACAAAACAATTTACACCAAATTTGATGGATTACAAAATCCAATTCTTGTAAATCATCTAGAAGAGATAAGAGAACATGAATTAAAAAAATTACTTGAACACAATAGGAATGTATTTTCTCAGCATGCTATTGATTTGGGAAAAGTAGCTATACAACATAAGATCATCACGAAAAGTGAACAACCAATTTCCCTTAGACCCTATCGTCGTCCTCTAAAAGAGTATGAAGAGATAGCTGAACAAGTTAAAGAACTTCTCGAACACAAGTTAATAAGAATTTCAGATTCTCCTTGGGCATTTCCTGTTGTTATGGTTCCCAAGAAGGATGGAAATAAAAGGATGTGCATTGATTACAGACGTCTTAATGAGATCACACTGGATGACAGGCAACCCCTACCTCACATACAGGACATGTTTGATCGATTGCATGGATCCAGATTCTTCTCTACCCTTGATGTTGCATGGGGTTATTGGCAGATCGAAATGGACCCGCAATCTATTCAAAAAACTGCATTCGTCACAAACGATGGTCATTATGAGTTTTTAGTGATGCCCTTTGGTTTAAAAAATGCTGCTTCAACGTTTCAAAGGATAATCCAACATATTCTAGGTGAATTATTATGGAAAGGAACTTGCTCTTTCCAAGATGACATATTGGTGTACACGAAAACATGGCAAGAGCACATAGAGCTTCTTAGTAAAGTTTTTGACAAATTAAGACAGTACAACATGAAATTAAAATTGTCGAAATGTATTTTTGGAAGAACTGAAGTAAAATACCTCGGACATATCATCAGTCACAATCAATTAAAACCTGATCCAGGAAAAGTAAAATCTATTCAAGACTTTCCAAGACCTGATACTGTAAAGAAAGTTCGTCAGTTCATGGGATTGGCAAATTATTACAGAAAATTTGTGAAGGACTTTTCTAAAATTTCATTCCCCTTGGTTCGACTCACTCGGAAGAATCAGCCCTTCATCTGGAATGAGGAAGTAGAGGAGTCGTTCGCTAAACTTAAAATGGCACTATCTACAAAACCTGTCCTTGCTATTTACAACCCGGATTACCCCTCTAAAGTTTATACAGATGCCTCCAAATATGGAATTGGAGCAATCCTAACACAAATTGGTCCAGACAATGAGGAACATGTAATTGCTTATTACTCCAAAACACTGCAACCACACCAAGAGAATTATTCTGCTTATGAGATGGAATGCCTAGCCGTGATACAAGCAACTGATCACTTTCATGTATACATAGAAAACCAACCATTTGAAATCATCACTGATCATGCGGCGCTCCAATGGCTTTTCACCATGAAGAAACCGAAACCTAAGTATTTTAGATGGATTCTTAGTTTATCCTCGAAATCATGTAACATCGTTCATCGTTCTGGAAAGCAACAAACTCATGTTGACGCCTTATCAAGACTCCCAGTTGTTAACATTGCAACTCAAGAACTTCAAGAACACCAACAAAATTCAGATTTGAGTTTCTTGAAAAATTCCCACACTCACGACGGTGTGGTAATGATCAAACAAAAAGGAGTTTTTAAAGCAGTTGTCCCAAACTCGCTTACCAAAAAAATATTGGAAGAATATCACGATTCATTGAGTCACCCATCAATAACCAAAACATGCAAACTTATAACTCAATGTTATTGGTGGAAAGGAATAACAACTGATATCAAGAATTATGTTCGATCTTGTAAATCTTGTCAACTAGTGAAGGTCAGACATGAACCAACTTTAGGAGAAATGATCACTCCAACGTCAAATACCCAACCATTACAAATGATCGGTTGTGACACTATTGTACTGGGAACAGCAGCAGCTAACACAAAGCATAAATTCATTCAAGTTTTTGTTGATCACGCAACTCGTTATCTATGGGCATATCCCACAATAACAAACACTGCTCAAGCTGTCACTCAATGTCTTGATAAGATAATCAAATCTGTTAATTCGATCAATACTATCTTAACAGATAATGGCAAAAACTTTATATCAAAAGAGTTCAACAAATTTCTTTCTTTACGAGGAATTAAACACACATATACTTCGCCTTATCATCCTCAGTGCAATGGCATTTGTGAGAAATTAAATGATACGATAATGACAAAACTGAGAATAGCTGTTCTAGAGAAAACCTAGATGTAAATGGAGCTCATTGTTACCGCAAGTTGTCAAAAATTATAATTCCACACCACATGACGTGACTGGTTTTTCACCGCTTTTCTTAATGTATGGAATCGGTAATGTACCCGAATTTGCCGACCAAACTCCAATTACAATTGAAGAAGCCAGGAAGAAAGCTAGCCTGCGGACAGAACAAAGTAGAAGTAAGTGGAAGATTAACCACGATAGCCATTACCCCAAGTATGTCTTTAAAGAAGGAGACTTAGTCATAAGAAAAATTGCCTTCAACGACCCTCGTCTCATCAAGACATCACCAAATATGAAGGACCATTTGTCATTCAAAAAAAGATATCTGATGTAACCTACGATATCTCTCTGAAAGACCAAAAGCAAGCAAGACGCGTTCACATATCTCAACTTCGACCATTTATTACCCGAGAATAAATGCTTCAAGAAGGGGAATATGAGACGTTACAGAAACAATTTTCAATTGTACATAAATTCCTTTAAAATGTTACTTTAATTTTTCATATGTTTATTTTCAATTTCTTTTTCTCATTCATCAAAAGTCAATGATGTACATACTAAATTAGTAAAAACTCAATAAAAACGATATGTAAAAATACAGATAAACAAATGGCTTGTAAAAGAAAGCAGCATTAAATGAGTTTAGGCAAAATGTCTATTTCATTAACAAACATTTCACTTTTAAAATAATAAACTTTAAAAATAAAGTTTTACTAAACTAAAATTAGCGTTTTAAAAATAAAAACGTGGCAATATATTAATTAATTGTTACCACAGAGTGTGTGTAAGCTCACAGGTAAATAGGTGCTAACCAAAACAGAAAAAAAGTTCCTTTGTTTAATATTAGTTTCCCTTTTATATTGTGTTCTCTCTCTTGTAAATCAATAAATATAATGTTTAATTAATAATTATTTGAATCAGTTTCATTAAAAATATTCTAAGCAAAGTCAACAAGTTCTTTAGATTTAAGGCCTAACCTATTTAAGACCAAACGATATCTAAGATCTCAAATCTTCTGTCTAAATATAATTCAGTGATGATAATTAATATGAAAAATTAAAATATATATCGTATTAAAACAAAGAGCTTCAAAATATTAGATAAGTTTTTTTTTTTAAATATAAATCGACAATATTATTGAAAAGTGTTGTGTTGTAACTTTAAAAGAGAGAGAGAGAGAGCACACAAAAATATAATAAACTTGAATTTAATTATTCAAGTCTCAAAAAACAAAGCTTTGCATATAGAACAAATAATAATGAAGAAGAAGGGAAAAAAAAAACATTTTAGGAAAAAGCAAAAACAAAACAAAAGTACTGGTCAAAAAGAAACATTTAAAATCGCAGATTAATATCTTCAATAAAAAGTAAGTAATTTCAGAATATTTCAGCGAAGATTAATCTTCTGATGTTATTGTGGTTTTTGACCATCGTTTTTCGTGTTATTAATTTGCATATAGAGTTAAACCTGTCTATAGCGCCCCCTCTTGGGACTCACCAAAATAGGGTACTATAGAGAGGGGGTGCTATAGACAGGCCACTTTTAATGTAAATCGCATCGTACTACGTATTGAAAATCGGGCGCTATAGAGAGGGAGGCGCTATTTAGAGGGGGTGCTATAGACAGGTTTAACTGTATATAATAAACAAAAAAAGGCATATCCTGACCGTTCACATGAGCTTAAGTGACAGAGCGCCATCTAGTGGAACAAAAATCAACTAAACGTTGATTTAAACTTGTTCTATGATATTTGGCTGATTAAAATTA
This sequence comes from Cordylochernes scorpioides, assembly GCA_030710605.1. NCBI lineage: Eukaryota > Metazoa > Arthropoda > Arachnida > Pseudoscorpiones > Chernetidae > Cordylochernes > Cordylochernes scorpioides. The sequence goes on from CP092872.1 coordinate 8,203,552, forward strand.
TTGATAAATCAAGAAAAGCAAACCACGAACGCGTTTCGGGCTGTTGGCCCTCGTCAGCGTGGTACAGGCTGTAACTCAACTACCAAATTTGGTCGTTGGTTCAAAGAGGCTTCCTGAAAAAGGTCACAGTATGTGATAATTTTAGTTTATAGTAAGGTGATTAGTATATAATTTTATTGTTTTATTCTGTATGACTGACTAAATATAAAGCCTGAGAAAGAATAAATGGTCGAAAGCTTTCGGAATTTTAATAAAGAAACCATCTTTGGCATGAATTAATACAAAGCAATAACGCGCCATCTATATATGACAAATGAAAACATTGAGACGCGAATGTTTCTTTTCACAAATAAATCAAACTTCTACTGTCCTTACTGCGATGAAAAATATTTGGAGGACTTGTCTCATCAGTGGTGAACCCTCCTAGCGGTTTCGCCAATTTAATCTACCAGACCGCTTCCTAAAAAAACAAAGTCGGTGGATGAGAGGGTAACACGCTCGATTCCTTGCTCTTGCTGAGCGGTACCTATTAATGTGATTTGAACCAAACCGATTCTTAAGTGTTGAAAAAAACCTCTTTCAATTCTTTTTTTCTATCACGTATCAGCAAGTGCCTTTAATATGTCCAGGGTAGCCTAGTGGACATGGCATCTGCCCGGTTAGCAGAACACTGTGGGTTCGATTCTCATCCCTGGTCACTTTTATTTTTCCGTTTATCATTACTCTTCACAATTCATCCCTTCATACTTCATCCCTAAGGTTAGAAATGATCGTTATTTCTCCTTGGAATAAATTTTGATTTTTCGTTGAAAAGAAACACATGCGGGATAATTTTCAAATGTCGTTTTACAAATGTCCTTAAGATTGGAACAACCACCGCCTCTACAACTTAGTGTCTCTCCACATGGCCATTATGGTGGAGTGACATCATTCCTCTGTGTCCATGTTTGTCGTTCAACTGTAGGCGACAATGTTGCAGTATCAAGCAATGCTCGACGTTAGCAATGTCATCCCATTGTGGTATATGTGGTATATTGTGGACACTTCTCGTCGAGGCAACAACGACATAAAGTACACCCTTGGATAAAACTTAAGGACGTGAAAGGTCTTTGATGTCGCCGGTCGTCTGTTTCTTTCTTTCTTTTTTTTTTTTTTTTTGAGGAGGAGACGGGGGCTTTTCACACTTGGTTATCTTGTGTGTCTTCAATAAAAGTCACTGTAATATCTTTCAGAGTTATTGTCTGAATCCTGATAGTCATGCTAAAAAGTACAATTTCCTTAAGTTTTGTCTATGAGTGTATATGATGTGGCAGCAGGGTCTTGCAGGGGAGTGTGAGCCAGATCTTTGCTCTCTCTGGCAGTAGTGACCGTGCTATGCTATATTTAATATCAGAAATGGTCAAATACGAAATTTGGAGGCAACACATTTTACCAATTGTTATTATTTTGTTGAAAGTATAAAAATTCTATCTGTATATTCTTCAATACAACGCCAGCATTTGGACCCTCTACATTCTTGGCTTACAAATCTGTCCAACGAAATACAGTATACTCTCCTATAACGCGGGTTTTTACAACGCGAGTTTTTACAACGCGATAAAAAAAAATGCGACAATTTATACAACGCGAATTTTCGTATAACGCGTTATAAAATAAAATGCAGAAATTTCCATATTGACAACTGTACAATACATTTAATTTTTATGCACACGCGTTTAGGTATTAAATTAGAATTTACATGTAAATATTTTGCAAATATAAAAAATTACGAAACTTGCTCCCCAGGCATGATGAATAAAGTTGAA
>CP092872.1:8205456-8231825 GCA_030710605.1 Cordylochernes scorpioides
AAAAAAAGAAAAATTTAAAAGGAAATATACTGTAACATGTAAAAATGTATTGTATAAAATGATGTATATAGGAAAAATAATTATATACTAAAACAAAACTAAATGTTATATTATTTTATATGTGTTGTGTATTTGCATACTTGGGATATTTGCATATCTGCAAATATCCTCTTTGCATACTCATTTCTGACTTCATGTATGAATAGCGCTACAAGTTGTTAGCAGGCAGTCAGTCAATTTATGTAATAAAAGAGATTACGGGAGTCCGTCTTTGCCTCAGCCTCGACACCTCACACTTGGCTACCTCCCACCTTCAAGGATAGAACAATATGCAAATGTATATTAAAAAAAAAAAAATTACGTAGTGAATAAACTTTAATTCCTATAACGCGATTTCATACAACACGGAACACATTAATCGCGTTATAGGAGAGTGTACTGTAATGTTATTTGGTTTATTCACATCAATCAAAAAATAAAGCCGTACGAAACACACACACACAAAATACAAATAAACGTTCTTCCCCCTTATTTATAATACTGGCCGAATGGCCCGGGCAACGCCCGTGTTTTACCCGATTGAATGTTTTTATTCAAATACTATTTGTTACAATTATAAATTGGCGCCTTAAATAAATGCATATATTAGTTAATAACTATAGCCTATGTGCTTTATCTGTCTATGTACTGTTGGCTTCCGTAGGCGTCTCATACTGGGAAAAGGAAAGAGAGGATTCCATTTAGTTATTAACTAATATATGTATTTATTTAAAGAGCGACCCGCTCCAAAACAATAGTTACAAAAACGAAAGAACGAGTGGAGGAGGCATGATGGGGGGGGGGCAAAGGTGGCGTGACCGTAGCCAACCAATAGGAGGGCGACATTCCAAAAAAAAAAAAGCAAACGATGACAGAGAGAGACGACTGATTAGGAAAGACGCTCGTAACTGTATATAGAATAATAAAATGAATAAAGATTCCAGGGTTGTTTCTTGTGTAACTTTTATTTCATTAATATTGTAGCAAAGTATTTATTATATTTTATGCACAGATTATTAATATTTGTAAATTATATTATTTATATTTTGTTACTCTGGAAACTTATCTCATTGCTTATCTTGTATCTTATAAATGTTGATTTGCACCCACTCCCGGCCATCTTAAAAAAATAAAATAAAAATACAAATAGAAAAATCAACAACGACATCAGGACATGGATATGTTGAAGCCGATATGGCCAGAATTAAACATGATCTAACATGTCCACACTGCCAAGATCAACTGTAGAACATGTCAGCTGCCCAGCATTTGAACTACAGCGATTCCAAACGGTTACACTTCTTGGACTGCCCTCATTTAATGACACTGCCCTATTGAATCTACCAAGAAACAAACCGGCCTTGAGACATATAGTGAACTGGTTCACTAAGGCTACCAAGACAGACTCCTAAACTACAGGACAGCCCGGGTATTTGGCAATCTATGGATTCACTCCAGGAGCCTGGGTTACCTTTATATGTTACTACTATGTTGATTTTTACCTTAAATAAATTGCCGTGTCATCCTGAAGTTTGTCTTTCCTGATTTTCTACGTTACAATATGTTAATAGGATAATCTGTTGAAGGACTGACAAGTCCGAAAGCTTGAAGACAAAAGGTTTTCATAAGAAACTTAGCCCTGGAAGTATTATTTACTTTTAATTACAAAATACAAATATTCATAATTAAATAAATTAATCCTTTGTGTAGTTAATTAAAGTGAAATTATAAACCATCTCCAGGGATGTGATAATTTCTTTTGAAATCTATTAAATTGATTTCTAGCTTTTTTCGGGATTAAAACCCCATCTACAAATATTTTTATATAAACCACAAATAAAGGTATTATCTTTCTTTTAATAAATGCATTAAAACAATAAATTAACATTTATTTAACTCTCATCTTATATAACCAAAGACTTATGACCACCGCTGCTCTCGGATATTTTCTTTCATCATCCCTTGCCAATTGTAATAAAGTTTGGAGTGCCTAGAAAGAAGCAGGAGAGGTTCCATAGGTAACTGTACAGTGGTACCTCGACATACGAGCGCCCCAACATACGAGTTTTTCGAGATACGAGCCGACGAGCAAGTGATTTTTTGCTTTTAGTTACGAGCGAAATTCGAGATACGATTTCGGTTCGGTAGCGTTGAAGATATTAATCTGTGATTTTAAATGTTTCTTTTTGACCAGTACTTTTGTTTTGTTTTTGCTTTTCCTAAAATGTTTCTTTCTTCTTCTTCATTATTATTTGTTCTATATGCAAAGCTTTGTTTTTTGAGACTTGAATAAACAAATTCAAGTTTATTATATTTTTGTGTGCTTTTAAAAAGTTGCAACAGGTCGTGCATCTGTCCTTTTTAATGACACTTGCCTAACTCATTTCCGGAACATTCTGAGAGGGAGGAAGAAACAAACCTCCTTGGACATGTTTTTTTTCTAAACGGCCTACAGGTGAAAGCGAGAAAAATGTAGCGAAAAAGGCAAAGACCAGTTAGGATATCTAATTTATTTCTTTACATTCTCTTTTTTGATTTTGTGCAATAAATATTTGATATCTATAAATACGTTTTTATTATTTAAAACCACGTAACAAAAATAACTGGGGTGACATTTTGGAGGTTGGAACGGATTAATGGTAGTTCAATTGTTTTGTATGGGGAAATTTGCTTCGAGATACGAGTAATTCAAGATACGAGCAAGGTTGCGGAACGAATTAAACTCGTATGTCGAGGTACCACTGTATTTAGTTGGTAAGGTTTCAGTCTATCGTCTGGACTTTCACTCCACAGGATTCTTTGTCGTTTCCCATCCTGGGGGCGTACCATTATTTGTCGGTACATTTTCTCAATATCAGTCAACATAACAACTTTATGTCGGCGCCAATTTATCAAGATGGTAAGGATGTCCGTTTATAACTTTGGCCCAGTATATAATCAATGACCATCCATTCGATGTTTTTGTTGAGACATCAAACACTACTCTTGTTTGGTTAAAAATGTATGTTTTATTCTTATTTGTTATTAATTGTTAATTATTGTATAAATTGTTGTTAAATTAATTCATTGATGTTATTCTATTCTTTATTGTTAATTTATATAATTCATTGTTTTACATAATTAATTCTTTATTGTTTTATTTTTAATCTGTATATATTTTCATTGATTCGGCAACAGTGTGTTGTCGCCATATTGTTTGTTTACTCGTCAATCAGTCAAGAGTTTAAATCAGCCATAAAATTCATGTAGCTTATTCAAAGACCATTAAATTCAAAGGTTCCTTGATCAATTTGCGTGGAGTTTCCTTTACTTAATTCTACAGAAACAATTCAAACTCTTCATCGCAGTACCTTAGCTCATAGAATTTGAGCTCGGTAGTTAACGCGAACACAAATCTTAACTTTCTCTTGTCTGGATGATTTTCCCTTACTGCGTGATGAGGTATAAAACAACATCCTTCTGTATCGATGGAAGAGGCAACCTTTTCTTTTAATTATGCATCAGAAACAGTGCATCACACCAGTAAGAAACTTTATTAGTGATGATAAAGAATGAGATACAACACCAGTTTTGGAAAATTCAGACAAAAAGCCAAAAACCTGTATACCATGGTTTAGGGCTTTAGCCTTAATACAGGGGTGACGCTTATAGAGCTACTTAACATATAAATACTTAACATACTTAACACATCATTATCTACGACCCTTAGAATTCAAGTTGATTATAATGAAAATAAAGTAATTACTTACACAAATTAAATTATACTTATACTCCTTTAAAGGAGGCCTAACAAAAGGAACGGATATCTTCCTATTAATAGAGTTGTACAGTCCTGTGAGGCTTCCGATCCTAATAAATAAAGAAATCAAAATTTAAAAAAATATACTTAACATATAAAGCTGCGAGAGGATGATATTCATGTATTAAAATTGGCACTACTCCCTTCAAAATGCATTAAAAACAATGTATTTTGGTCTATAGATCAAGTAAAAAACGTAATTGTGATGATGAAGAATAAGCAACAACAAAAGTTTTGGAAAATTCAGACAAAAAGCCAACAATAATTATACCATGGTTTCGGGCTTTAGTCCTTATCAGTACAGGGGCGGCTTTGATTTCATAACATCCTACCTGGGATACAGGTCGACTTTTTTTCTGAATTTGTCAAAACTGGTGTTCCGGCTCATTCATTTATCATCACTAGTAAAGTCGGTGATCGGGGGTCGGTGGAGGGATGGTTAAACCGTTTGGTTTTCGACCACTACGACCCGGGTTCGATTCCCGCAATGGACACTTTTTTCTGTTAAAAAAAAATGCTCCAATGGCCCTCCTATTCTTGCAAAAGTCCAACCCCACCAGTGAGTGCAAGTAACTAAACGGAGCTCTGGCACATTTGTAAGTGCAAAGTCGAACTGCTTTTCACATGTGTAGACATATGGTGCGCTTACAGTAAAAGCAGTCGCTAACTACCCATCATGATTATCATGGCTTTGAGATAAGAAAGAAGACTAGTAAAGTTTTTTTATTAGGGTGATAAACCAATGCATTGTTTTAATGTATTTTTAAAGGGAGAGGTGCCACTTTTGGTACATTGTTACTTATACAACATAAAGTTACGGGAGAATTTTATTCATGTACCTAGAAAGGCATCTCTTCCTTTAATTAGAATGATGTGTAAATACGTTGTGAGATTTCGAAACTACTGAACATTCGGATTTTCCTGGAAAATCTCTTAAAGATTTCTTGAAAAAAGCCATGGTCCACCTGTGCTGTGTGAGCAGAAGAGCTTAAATTGACTTGTTCCATTATATGTATGTTCTATATGTAAATACCTGTTTTCTTTCCTCTTTTCGCTCTCCACTTCTTCCATCCATATTTCCAATTTTTTTTCTTTTTTTTTTCTTCCAAATCCATATTCTTATTTTCCATAGGATCATTCAAATAATAATCTGTATATATTTATCATGTGTATATAATCTTTCTCCATTTTTACCCCTTTGTATATTTCCCACTTTCATAGGTTTCTCCGTCTTGTAACCCCAAGGAGAATCCTCTGTAAGACCTGTGTGTCCTAATAAAGTTTTTTTTTGTGTGAGAATTCGAAACTATTATAGACGCGTATGATTCTTTCAAAAATTAAACAATTTCTACTGTCCTTACTGCAATTGAAACATTGATGGGAGGGCCTGGCTCATCAGTGGTGAACCCTCCCAGTGGTTTCACCAGTTTAATCTACCATACTGCTGTTATATTGTATTTTTCAATCTTCGTTTTATAATGATACTGATGCTAGACTCTTGGAATGGGTTTTTTAGATGAACTATGGACATAAGCTTTGAGGACAGTAGAGAATATTACATACACTTATAAATATATAATTTATTGAAAGAATCATGCGCGTCTATAATAGTTTCTGAGGAGTGTACAAGAAGACCCTCCTTGTCTGGAGGAGAACTCTCTCAAGGTGGGGAAGCCTTCCTTTCTGAAGACATTTGTATATATATTCCCCTACACTTTATATGCCCTTTTACTCTTTTATTTTTCCACCTTTGTAAAATTTGATTAAAAGAATTAATAAAGTTGTTTAAATTGTCTTGTCTATAATAGTTTCGAATTTTCACAATAGATGGCGTGCCAATGTATGATAATATAAACGTTGTTAATATATTTAAGGGTCATAGCCATAAACTATGATATACAGTTGGAGTTATAATGAAATTCTCATTGTCAAAAAGTCGTTTCGTTCACTCTGTTAGAACCTTATACTGTAATTACAATGGACGGGCGTGACTCATCAATGATAAACCCTTCATGCCTTCTGGATTCGCGTTAATAAATTTTATTTCAAAGATCATAGTCTTTTGTGAGTTAAATATTTATTTTTGACTCGTGCTTTAGATGTTGTACAAAATTTCGCGTGAGAACGCCCTTAGAGCCTTAAAATAATTTTTAACGCCTTGCTATATGTTTTAATTTTTGTTTGCTCCTGACGAGGAGACAAAAGATTTTTGTCGAAACGTCGAGGTAATAAAAAGATTTATACTGGCTGAAGTATCTTTTTTTCAAGAAATATGAATGCCGGCCAGGCAGCCTCTATCTTCACGATAATAAATACAGTCCCCCTCATATATGCAATCAACCGAATACGATAATAGAGATTTCTGAAACAGCCAAAACCACTGGTAGGGTTCACTATTGATGAGCCAGGCCCTCTCAATTTTTTCCATACAGTTAAGAACAATTATTTTACAAGGGTTATCCCATAAGAATACAGATCTGGCTACATCACGTTATAGTTTTATATCATTGCATTATAAGGAGAATGTGGACGAGATGGACAAGCTCAACCAGGACTGAGTTCTCCCAGACAGGAAGCCTTCGAAGCTGCAAGTAAACTGAAATAAATCACTTAACTAGTCATTGCATTATAAGGTCCATAGAAGTGTCGTGTTTAAATATTTTAAAATTAGAATTTGTTTCATTTTTAATGAAACCATGTATGTGATTCTATGTTTGCAAAATAGTAAGAATTAAATATGCTAATTTGTTGCAATGGAAAAACATTCCAAATAAAAAAAAAAAAAACAGAAAAAAAATATATATACACCTATCCCCCGATTTACACGGTAGATACGTTCCTGAGAAAAAAAGTGTAAATCGGGGGATAGGTGTACACAGAAATAAAAATAAAATGCATTGACAGGTTAAAATATGTAGTCAGAACATAAGCTCGGGATTCCTCGTGAGATGTGTACACAGCGCATGTGTTCAATCACAGTAGCATTTAGTATAGTGCGATAAAAACAAAAAAAAAACTTATTTGGAAAACCGTGTAAAAGCGAAAACGTGTAAAACAAGTACCGTGTAAATCGGGGGATAGGTGTATAATGCATAGATAAAATGTTTTCACAATCTCTGTTTTAATAAAAACTGCATATTATATATTTATAACGGTTGTAAAAATATCATATTGTGTAACATTAATTATGTAAAACAGACAACCAATACATATTTTGCATTCCTTTTAAATATATATATATAAAAGTCCCTATTAATTAATTAATAAAATATATGAATAGTGTTTTTTATCAAATTACAAAACTATTTTATAGGCGTAATATTCTTTTTAATTAGAATATTTTTCATTTTTAATGAAACCATGTATGTGATTCTATGTTTGCAAAATAGTAAGAATTAAATATGTTGATTTGTTGCAATGTGGAAAAACATTCCAAATAAAAAACAGAAAATATATATATATAATGCATAGATAAAATGTTTTCACAATCTCTGTTTTAATAAAAACTGCGTATTATATTGTGTAACATTAATTATGTAAAACAGACAACCAACACATATTTTGCATTCATTTTAAATATATTCTATATATATAAAAATCAATGTTTGTATGTTTGTTTGTTTGTATGTCCGGTATACAAATTCGCAGTAGTTCACTAATTCAAACCAAAATTTCCATACATAGGTAAAAAAATACGGGGAAGACGATAGGCTATTTTAAAAAATATATAAATCAATTATTAAAACTATATATTCAAATTATTCTACTTAGCTCACGAACAGCGCCTTCTATCAAAGATTAGATTAAATTATGCTGATGCAAACAAATAGATAATGCTAATAACAAACAATTATTAAAAAAAAAGCTTATCTAAATATATATCACTCGGGTAGATATGCACACGGGTCAATCCCGGGGCGAAGCCCGGGTCACCCGTCTAGTATATATATAAAAGTCCCTATAAATTAATTAATAAAATCTATGGACAGTGTATTTTTTAGCAATGGTAAAATTGTGTTTTTTTTAGAAAAGTAACTGCTTGTTCTCGATTGCTTGTATATAAGCTTATACCAAGCTCTTTCTTTCCCCCTATTTGATACATTGTAAATAACATTGCTGATTATTGTTACTATTATTTCTGTTTATACCCTCTTCTACTCGGAGAATCTGTATAAGACCAAAAGGTCTTAATAAAGTTTTTTGTTGTTATTGTTGCAATGGTGTAAAAATAACGCGATATATAGAAGCACAAATTGAAATATCACAACAGTGTTTAATATTGTTGGAATATTACAGAGTAACAATGGCTATAGATGAGACTGAATTTGAAAAGGAACTTGTATGTATATAATGTTTATAGTTTTTGTTGTTTTCATGTAGACATATTGTTGGGAATCTCTTATGGTTCAGACAATGAAACAACACAAATAACAAGTTTACTTACAGCTGAAGTGGTTTTAAAGAATTAGGCAATTTTACCTTTTAAGAAAGTATTTTAAATTTATTATTTTCAAAGAGAGAGAGAAAAGATCATTTAACAATTTACATTACAATTACTAATTTTTGTAAAATAAAACAAAAAAAAACTCCTTTGTTCTCGTTTTTATATTACAGTGTTGTCAGTCTAAAAGTATTTCAAGATCATTGATTTACTATTCTTCTAATATCCCGCTTCCCAACAAAAGACTAGTTGCACAACATAGAGTTTTATGGCAATTCTTCAGGGAAGAAAGAAAAGACTTCTGGAAAGAAAATGGCCGGAACTGTTTACTTTGTAAGGATCTCATGGATGATAATTTGGTTCACTACTTCCTCCAATGCCCTCTCTTAACAGAAAAACGTACTGAAATTTTCCCAAGCCCTAACTTTGGTCAATTTAGATACCATCGCATATGTCAATTTCTCTCTTCAGCTCTGGATGATGAATTACTGATTGTTAAATACTTTAAGTTCCGCACAGAAGCTGGGCGCATGAGAAAGAATGCAGGGCAAAGGATACTGGAGGATGACCTATCTGTAAATAGGTAACTGAATGTGAGACAAACTTTATTTTGTTGTAAATGTTTCCTCTTCCCTCTCCTCTTGTTGATGTGTAAATACGGCGAATCCTTTATGGAGCGGAATGCCCTAAATAAAGGCTTTTGTTGTTGTTGTTGATTTACTATTCTTCTTTTTTTCCAACACATATATACCAAGATTTGTTTCATATAATTACTATTAATAATAAATAATATGTAAAGTTAAATTGGTTACGGATTCATCCTTCTAATTTACTTTAATTACATAACAAATATAAGGTTGTCCCAAAAGTTCATGTTTTTCGTAAAATGTTGTTTTTCTTATTACTTGGCAAATAATATTGTGGCGATATCAATTAAGAGTTTTATTGATCAAATGATAAACTTTGTGAGTGATGTTTTCCTCACAACAAAACTAGAAACAAGAAAAATGAAAAATCAGTTATTGAATTTACATACCTTCCTTATATAACATTAAACATAAACGTATTTACATATTTACTAAATAGAAACATTTGATTCACATTTAATTTACATAAACCAATTTCGTGACAATATTATTACTGCGAAAACATAATAATACACATAATACAATCACTTTATACATAATACAAAGACATTATACATAACGGCGAATAATATTATTACGGCGAATACATAATAATACAATTACTTTATACATAATACAAAGACATTATACATAACGGCGAATAATATTATTACGGCGAATACATAATAATACACACAATACAATACAATTACTTTATACATTATACAAAGACATTATACATAACGGCGAATAATATTGGTATTTCAAATTTTTGCAAATGTTTACAAACTTTTGGGACAACTTTGTATTTTGACAATTTTTTTAACAAAATTCAACAGGGTGTCTTTTAACAAGCGCTATATAATGTGCAAATAAGTTGTGTTGATTCCAATTTGCACTGAAGAGCGGAAACCAAACGCTTATAACGAGCGGGAAAAATGCTACCAAAAGATCAAACTGGACATTTACAATAATGAGGTAATCTTATTGGTCGAAAAAAATCAAAGCAGACGACATTGTCAAACCAGGCCGAGGCTATATATAGAAAAGGCTTACCTCTATTTTCGGATCACTTTCCTAAAAAAAAAAAAAATTATATTATGGAAGAAATAAAATTACGCGAAAAAAAAAAGTCCATTAAGCATGGCATTAATATAGTCCCTATGACGTCATAGATAAATGTTTTACAATTCTACAATGCATTTAAACCCCATAATTATAATATGCCGATAATACAAACATTCATATAAATATGGTTTAAATTTTAGTATTATCATGATGAAAAATAGAATAATAAAATAATGATGTATTAATACAACAATATTGGAACTATTTACTGCACTGCGGTGTATTCTTCCGCGACGACAGGTAACCTTGGGGTTGTGTGCGTCACCGTTGTCATAGTAACGCGCAGGCACACCCCCTACGTGCTGTTTAGCCAGTTAGTGCAATTATTGAGCAGAAGATGACCTTCCTTTTGGCGGGAGATTTATCAAATCACTTGAAATTATCGTCTGCCCATCAATGCAGCGTTTTAAAAAAAAAACGTTATTTAATGTAATCTCGTTTGTGATGTAACTCTCATTAGAGTATGCGGTTTATTTTTTTACCTCGTGTTTACATTTATGTAATGTGTTACCTGTAATTACCCGTAATCAACACGAGGCTATATCTACCTTAATTAATTTAGCCTGATCATTAACATGCCATATGTGTATATCTGAACCAAACTGATAAACTTATTATATTGAACATATATATATGTCGTGATCAAATGGAAGGGTGCAACCGTTATGCATACATTCCCAAGAATTAGTTCCAGCCAAGTGAGCAGCTCACCCGTGACATGCCGTAGTATTCGCCCGCGATGTCTGCCACGTTTATTTTGTACAGTTTTTATAAAAGGATAAATTTGCATATTTACATTTTAACACAAGCTTAACATATTTACAGTTTATACATTATAAAAATTAAATTTGAAGTCTCGAGATATCATTCAACCAGCACGTATCATCCATCCATTGCCCGAAAGCTTGTCGCACGATTTTGTGAATAAAAAATCTTTTCTCCTTACGCTTTATTTCTAGTTAACAGATTATTTTAAATTGATTTGTTTACCAATTTCAACAAATACTTTAGGTAAGGATCTCTAGTATATCAAATTGGTGAAACTGATTTGTAGGTGCACTGATGATGTTCCCAATATATTGTTCGTTTATAATAAAATATAATGCGGCTTATGATTGTAGAACGACATTTGAAAATTATCCCGCATGTGTTTCTTTTAAACGAAAATTCGAAATTTATTTTAAGGAGAAATAACGATTATTTCTAACCTTAGGGTTGAAGTATGAAAGGATGAATTGTGAAGAGTAATGATAAACGGAAAAATATCCGATTCCCATCCTTGGACACTTTATTTTTCAGTTTATCGTTACTCTTCACAATTCATCCTTTCATACTTCATCCCTAAGTTTAGAAATAATCGTTATTTCTCCTTAAAATAAATTTCGATTTTTCGTTTAAAAGAAATACATGCGGGATAATTTTCAAATGTCGTTCTACAATATTGTTCGTTAAAACGGTGTTTACCTTACAACTCTGAACACTCGGATTTTCCTGGAAAATCTCTTAAAGATTTCTTGAAAAAGCCATGGTCCACCTGTGCTGTGTGAGCAGAAGAGCTTAAATTGACATGTTCCATTATATGTATGTTCCATATGTAAATAGCTATTTTTTTCCTCTTTTCGCTCTCCACTTCACCCATCCATATTTCCAAATCCATATTCTTATTTTCCATAGGATCATTCAAATAATAATCTGTAAATATTTACCATGTGTATATAATCTTTCTCTATTTTTACCCCTTTGTATATTTCCCACTTTCATAGGTTTCTCCGTCTTGTAACCCCAAGGAGAATCCTCTATAAGACCAGTGTGTCTTAATAAAGGTTTTTGCGTGTGAAAAAATATATATATTGTTCGTTGTTCGTATTACAGAATATTTCGTTTGTGAATTTTAAAAAAAATGGCGTTACAAACTACTCAAGGATCTCCGCCCCATGACAAGGAAGGGGGGATCCCCCCTAGTTCCCCCAGCCCATTTCTATTTACGTCTCGCCCCTGCCATGCTGTGGTCCCTGAAACTTGTCGTTTGGCCACGGGAACTGCTCATTCCTCCAATCCACAAAAGATATGTTCTTTATAATAAATACTTCTACAGTCATACTCTTGAATAATTCGAAGCTAAAGGGACCAAAAAAGATTCGAATTATCCAAAAATTCGATTTAAAAATGGAAATTATATTTATATGAAATTCTCTAGGAACCAAGATAAATATTCGAATTTTAAAGACGTTTTCGAATTAAATATGATCGAATTATCCAAGTTCTACTGTAGTATATTTAATACATTAATACAAAGAAATAACGCGCCATCTATATATAACAAATTAAGACGCGAATGTTTCTTCTCACAAATAATTCAAATTTCTACTGTCCTTACTACGATGAAAAAATATTGGGAGGGATTGGTTCATCAGTGGTGAACCCTCCAGTGGTTTCGCCAATTAAATTTACCAGACCGTTTCTTTAGAGCTCTAACACTGTTTCTCCCTTCGTAGAAGACCTCGTCTGGTGTATATATATTTTCTCTACTATTTTAAACTCTGTAAACTCTCTCTTGACCATTGACTAGATGTTAATAAACATTTTTTTATTGTCAACTAGCGGACGTACCCGGCTTCGCCCGGGTTTTACCCGAGTAAAAGTTTGTCTAACGAATCTCTCGATAAAGTGAACATTTTTTTCCCGGTCCCTTGAAAAATACTCGATAAGTTGAATAAAATCAATATTAATTGGTTCCCTCGGTAATTGGAAGTTAAAGGAATAGTATCTTGCCTTGGAATTGTATCATTATTCTTGTATGGATGTACCCGGCTTCGCCCGGGTTTTACCCGAGTAAAGGTTTGTTTAACGAATCTCTCGATAAGTGAACATTTTTTCCCGGTCCCTTGAAAAATACTCGATAAGTTGAATAAAATCAATATTAATTGGTTCCCTCGGTAATTGGAAGTTAAAGGAATAGTATCTTTCTTGCCTTTGAATTGTATCATTATTCTTGTCTCAAATAAATTGCCGTGTCATCCTGAATTTTGTCTTTCCTAATTTTCTACATTACAAAATCATCGTATCATCATGATAATATTTAGAGCAGATTGTTGAATTATAACAGATAAATTAGAATATTTATCTTGATTATTTCTAGGCGAAAAGTTATTTCAAAAAATTTATTTGCTAGAAACCTTCCCAGTACTATACTAAATAACTTCCCAAAGTTTCATGGCGATCCAATGAGTGGTTTGGTCAGGCATAAAGGACAAACAAACAAACAAACAAACAGACACACATACATTCATTTTTATATATATAGATTGTCACTGATGAACCAATTCCTTCTAATTTTTTTTCATCGCAGTAAGGACAGTAGAAATTTGAATTATTTGTGAAAAGAAACATTCGCGTCTTAATGTTTTCATTCGTTATATACTACATGTTCATCCCTGCCTCATCCCTTCCTGTCATCAACAAGCACAATCCAGAACCAAGTTTATTTAACTATATTTTTTTTAATTATTACTTTATCTTTAGGGCTAACATTCCCTTCAACAGAAAAACTAGATCATACTTCTAATTCTCCTGTTGAAGGGCATGTTGACTCCAGAAACCTAGAGAAATAAAAAAAATAGTTAAATAAACCTAGCCCTGTATTGTGCTTGTTGATTTTAATTAAACAATTAAAAATGTTTCCGGAGATGAGGTTTTTTTTATATTTTAAAACCGTCTCAAACTTTTAGACATCTCTGTTCTTCTACAGGAGAACATATTGTCAAATTATATTGACAAATATTTGCATTTTTTTAATCTTATCTCAGATTTTAGTGGGAAAAATGTTGTTTGATAGTCAACCAATCTCTCCCGCCTTCTCATTGGACGAATGTGGCCATGTTTGTATATAAAGGGGGTTTAAGAAAATGCGAGGGAGAGTGTGGGTAAAAGTTTTGTGTAGAGACGCTTATAGTGTTCTCTTCGTATTTTATCCGTGTCTGGTTATCTCTTCGCATTCCCTGTGTAACCCCGGTCCGATCCCTACCAAAGCAGCAATAAAGATAAGTACTGTTTTTTATATTTTATTTAACCAATTGTAAGTTTATTTATCTCTTTTTTTTTGTTGTACTCTTGAGTGTACGCTTTTGTGTGTTTAGTTACTATTACTTTAGGCCCTAGTCTATTGCATTTTGTGTTAACCCGTAAATAGTAACTTTTGTCAATATATAAATGAATAAAACGCCACCTGAAGGGCAGAGATACCCGAAATCTTGAGACAGTTTTAAAATAAAAAGAAACTAATTTCCATAAACATTTTTAATTGTTTAATTAATGTCCAGGAGATTCAAATCAATTATTGGTTTTATTAACTTATATTCCGATTATTAATATCTTCAAGGACCTAAAATTAAGTGAGAGAGCGCCAATTATTATATTTAAAACAAATAAACATTCGCCTGTTCAGTGATTCGCTAACCATGACGTATGTACGAAAGAACGTGTGGTCATTGGACATGCGTCGAACCTGGAGGCTGTTGTTGGGTGCTGCGCTGCCTGGAGTACAGGAGCTCCATCTATGATTCCTTTCTTCCTGTGGTGAATCTGTATAAGACTGGTTGTCTTAATAAAACTTTGTGTGTGTGTATTTAAAACAAATACAAAACGAACTTAGCTTTCAGAGGAAGTTCCTTAATCTAAAGCTAAAAGATTGTATGACACTGGGTAGCTATTAGGCTAAAAAATACATACACAACTCTCTAGGTAGTGTATAGAAAAATGCAAGATTGTGACGAAATTTTTTGCACAATTTGTCAACCTAATAGCTACCCAGTACCCTCATGCCTCATCTTTCTTGGCTTCATATTAAGGAGACTCCTCCAAATATTTCCTGATTCCAAAATAACTTTACTAGAAGCCGCTCAAAAAGAACAACCTGACTTATGATATTTACAACAATGAATAATATTATGATGCATTAGCGCGCCATCTGTTATAAAAAAAAATACGAAACTATTATAAACGCGTATGATTCTTTTTAAAATAAAATAATTTCTACTGTCCTTACTGCAATGAAAAAAATTAATGGGAGAGCCTGGTTCATCAGTGGTGAACCCTCCCAGCGGTTTCGCCAGTTTAATCTACCATACTGCTGTTATATTGCATCTTTGAACTTCTTTTATAGTGATACTGTTGCTAGACTCTTGAATGGATATTTTAGATGAACTATGGACAAAAGCTTTGAGGACAGCATAATTACATATAATTAAAAATATATAAATGAATAATATGTGTGAAGGTTATTCACATATTAAAACAAGATGTTCAATGCGGGATTAATCCCGGTTCATTTATGTCGGTAATCGAGGGTTTTAACCACTCGTCCACTGACTTCTTTCCAAAAATTTCACCTCCTTTTGTGTTCGTTTACAATAAAATAATTGACGTTCATGGAATTCGATGTCCTTGATTAGATGGTCTTTATATTCGAGCGTCCTGCTGGAGCTGCAGTCCTGGATCTTCGCCATGGACCCCGCCATTATCTCGTTGGTGAAACATCAGCTTCACGTTTTCTTCGTCGATTACGAATTGCGCAGTGTCCTTGGGGAGATCCTACCGAACTTCCAGCGAATTCTTCATTAGTGAAAAGTCGTTTATATAAAATATTTGTGTGTAATACAATTTGACAATTAAAACATTATTGACACCTCAGTCAATATTTACAAATTCAAAGAGAAATCGTTCAAATATATATGTATATATATTTTTAAATATTGTGAAATTAAAAGAGGAATAAATATTTATAATTTTCAGCCAGGGAGACTTCCCCAACACATGAGTGTCCTCTTCCAGGAGATGAGGGATTCCTCAACTCCATCACCCAACCCCACTTGCACGAAGTACCGGTAGATTCTGGATTTTGCTGAGCTAAAGATTGCCAGGTCGTTATCCTCGAGGCTGGTCCCGAAGATCCATGCCTGTAGGTCAGAGGGTTTCCCGATGATGCTGAAGGTCTCCCGAACGAGGGGCCTGATGTTGTGGCAGCCCCAAAATCGGTGGCCCAAGGAGCCGCCGTCGGACCCTCAGGAAGGGCAGGACGAACCGGCTGATGCTGGATGGTTTGGGTTAGGCAGGACATGCAGTGCCAGTCTGAGGGTGATATCCGCGTCGTGAACCGAGAAGACGCAGCGTCGGAGCGAGGGCCAGTCAACCCTGATCGGCACGTCAACGACTGTCACCCATCTCGCCAGGAACCGGGTGATTGGCAGAGCAACAAGACGCAGACGTTTCAGGGTGCGACAGGGCTGAGCGGGTGGTGATTCTGTCCAATGGCGTGGTCGTCCCGCACAGGACAACAGCCTCGGCCAGGCTGGGATCCTGGAAGCTCGCCTGGAGGTTATCCTGCTACCACTCTCTGGCAGAAGGCGGCAAGAGCCGCTGGCGTCAGCGAGAGCGGAACGCGTAGGGCGGACGATGGAGATGTTGCTCAGGCCCTGGACTCGGGCGCCGACCCAGCGCATGGAGGCCAGGACGTTCGGAGGGCGAAAGAAGCGACAGCCGCCGATAATAGAGAGATCCAGCAGCTGGGTCGCGGGGGCCACTCGGCGGTTGAGGTCCAGGAAGTTTGAGATCTCCTCCCAAAGTCTCAGCAGCGGAGATCCCTTGAAATGACAGAATTTTTACTTGTAAGAATCAAAGTTCTTTTATTATTTATACTTTTATGGGTTACTTAATGGTTATTTATCCAATTCTCTGTAAATGCTGAGCTCAAGAACTTGGGGTATCTATATCTAAAGATTGTTTAATGTATTTCAGCATAGATCTCTATTGATTTTTTTCCCAGTCCTAAAGCCTTAAAAGTATAAAGATAATCTTATTTTTATAACATTTTCTCTGTAGGCAAACTACTTTTAGTAGTTTTTCTAGAGGTATGGGTTCTGAGAGAGTTCTTTAATATTTGTTTCTCTCGGTGTTAAGAAGTTGTACATTGTAGGCAATGTGCATTTGGAAAAGTTTTTGAATTGGAAACCTTGTGTTTCTCAACAAATCTTCAATCCTGTGGTTCTTTAGGTATGGTGATATGTTTATATATTGCCACGTGGAAAATTAGGGAAGACCAACTTCGGGATGAGGCAACAATTTATTTCAGGCAAGAACAAACTATGAATGGTAAACAAAAGATAAGCAACGAGGAAACTTTACAGTGTAGCAAAATATACACACACACACACACACACAAAAGCCTTTATTAAGACACACAGGTCTTACAGAGGATTCTCCTTGGGGTTACAAGACGGAGAAACCTATGAAAGTGGGAAATAAAAAATGGAGAAAGATTATATACATATGGTAAATATATACAGATTATAAGAAAAAATAAAAAAAAATAATAATAAAAAATAAGAAAGAAAAAAAATTGGAAATATGGATGGGAGAAGTGGAGAGCGAAAAGAGGAAAGAAAACAGGTATTTACATATGGAACAAGTCAATTTAAGCTCTTCTGCTCACACAGCACAGGTGGGCCATGTCTTTTTCAAGAAATCTTTAAGAGATTTTCCAGGAAAATCCGAGTGTTCAGGGTTGTAAGGTAAACACCGTTTTATCAGTGTGGGGGGTTAACTTATCGCACCTGCCTAAACAAATAATTGGAAATTGGCTCTGTCCTTCTAATCAAGCAGAAATTTTTGGTATGTTTGGATGTTCGGTTAAGTCTTTCTTTTTTACAGCATTTTTATGGAAGTTATATAGATTCAAAGCTACTGAACTATTGTCTATAAAGTTAGATAATAAAGAATATAATGTGAGGTGTGTATGGCCTATCTTAGAAAAGAGTATTTTTCTTTCCGTGTCAAGAGGCCAGTGTAGCAAAATATAAACATAAAAATGACCACTCTGTTAATAAAAATAATAAAATTAATAAATACTTTGTTACATAGCTTCTTCCCTATGGGAGCTGTGACACACAGCTAGGAATTATTGTAGATACTGACATGGATCTGACGTGCTTCTGCCAAGGATTCCATTGAAGTCCTGGAACTTTGTCCTTAGTACCTTTGAGTCTTTTTCTTGCGACGTGAAGAGCGGCGTTGTCGTCGTATCGTTATAGGAACATCGTCATCTTCGAGGGAAGTCTTGGCTTTAGCACGGCGGTGGAATCCTGGAGTCAGTCTCCGAAAATGTAGATCACAGCACCCATGGCTTCAAGGTCTTCTCGGCGGTCTTCAGTTTGTCTTCCCTAACTTAGCCAGCATCTCCACCAAAATGCCACGAGGAAAATTAGGGAAGACCAACTTCGGGATGAGACAACAATTTATTTCAGGCAAGAACAAACTATGAATGGTAAACAAAAGATAAGCCACGAGGGAATTTACAGCGTAGCAAAATATAAACATAAAAATTACCACTCTGTTAATAAAAATAATAAAATTAATAAATACTTTGTTATAATATTGTAACATATAAAATCAGGAAAGACAAATTTCAGGATAAGACAGAAATTTTTTTAAGACACAAACACAAATTAACATTTATAAGATACAAGCTAAGCAATGAGGGAAGTTTCCAAGTAGCAAAATATAATTAATATAAATATTAAAAAATAATAATCTGTAAGTAAAATATAATAAATGCTTTGCTACAATATATCAATATAGCCAAATTTCTTTTATTCTAAGTTTAATGCATGACAATAATTTCAAATTCTGTTATATTGTTAGAATAGGCATTTCTTATCCTGATTATTAATTTTTATGTGCTGCATTATATTTGTTGATCTTTTGAGGTGTTTGAAGACTGATATTCATTCAGTTGTGCATATTTTAGGGTACATCTTGTAGTGTGTCGATTTATTAGTCCAGCGATGGCCCAGAAAGTATTTCAAAGTTAGTGATTTATTGGTATTACTTATTAGCTACATTTTTAGAGGAAGACAAAAAGGACAACACCCTAGAATGTCTATTCTGGTTTTGTTGGCTTCCGCCGATATGCCACGCCGCGCAGCGGTGGTCATCTCCTATTTCATGGCCCGCTTGTATGTTTGCTGACGGCGTGGTATGTCATCCCAGCAGGCTGGAAGGAAGTCTCTCTGCCCCCACAGTCTTATTAATTGCTAATCAAAATATTTGTTTTTTTTTACTTATCCTTTAAAATATTAATAATCAAAATCTGTCTTAGAAAGTTTTTTAAGTATGTTGAGTTCTTTTTGAGATGGGAAAAAGCTATGATATTTATATGTTCATTATTAGAGTAAGCTCGGAAGTAGCCCTCAAATATTTTGAAGAGCATGTGAAAATTTTGCTGCTTTTTATACATTTAATAGAATTGAATTAGTTGAGTAATCCCCTTGTGTGAGAGTAAAAGAAAACCTTGGGTGAAATTATTTTTATTAATATGTTTTGCTATTAATCTCTCCCAGGAATCAGGATTACATCGAGAGAGAGAGAGCTGATGATCTAACAAAAATTACTAGTATATAGCTTTATAAAATGGATTTAACACTTATATATGGTTATGAAAAAAGGCATCTCCTTATCGTGCAACTGTACAAGTAGAATATCGCATTTGTACTATTTTTTCACACTTATATATGGGTTGATGGAAGTATTTGACTACCCTTAATTTTTAAATATCTGAGAAAGGCTAATTTCTTATTTCTCTTAATGAATTTCATCTCTCTCAGAATCAGATGTAACAGTAATATACCGCTGGCCAAGTGAAGCGCGTTTGAATTTTACTATCTTCCCATCAACACAGAGTTCAATTGTCCCAATTTCAAGCATTAGAAGGCGTTCTGATGATATTTTACAGTACCCTCCAGGAATCCAGGTTACATCAAGATAAATATTATATTATACTAGACGGGTGACCCGTGTGCATATCTACCCGAGTGATATATATTTAGCTAAGATTTTTTTATAATTGTTTGTTATTAGCATTATCTATTTGTTTGCATCAGCATATTTCAATCTAATCTTTGATAGAGGGCGCTGTTCGTGAGCTAAGTAGAATATTTGAATATAAAGTTTTAATAATTGATTTATATATTTTTTAAAATAGCCTATCGTCTTCCCTGTATTTTTTTTACCTATGTATGGAAATTTTGGTTTGAATTAGTGAACTACTGCGAATTTGTATATCGGGCATACAAACAAACAAACATACAAACATTGATTTATATAACAACACTTAAAGTTTCACTGCATAAGTTTCTTTTCTGTGAAAAATCAATATTTATTTCAAAGAGAAATATTTACTATTTCTAACTTTTTTGGATGAAGTATGAAAGGGTGAAAATATGAAGAGTAATGGCGAACGGAAAAATAAAAGTGTCCAGGGGCGGGAATCGAACCTACAACGTTCCGCTTACCGGGCAGATGCCATGTCCACTAGGCTACCCTGGACGTTATTTACGAACGGAAAAATACGTCCAGGGTAGCCTAGTGGACATGGCATCTGCCCGGTAAGCGGAACGTTGTGGGTTCGATTCCCGCCCCTGGACACTTTTATTTTTCCGTTCGCCATTACTCTTCATATTTTCACCCTTTCATACTTCATCCAAAAAAGTTAGAAATAGTAAATATTTCTCTTTGAAATAAATATTGATTTTTCACAGAAAAGAAACTTATGCGGTGAAACTTTAAGTGTTGTTTTATAATCATACGCCGCAGTCCTTTATAATGTATTGATTTATATATATATATAGATATATTAAAAATAAAAAAGGCATATCCTGACCAGGAGAACATGTGCTTTTCAGATGCCAGAGCGCCATCTAGTGGAACAGAAATCAACTAAACATTGATTTAGCCTGTTCCCTGATATTTGGCCAACCCAACTTCTTGATAAATCAAGAAAAGCCATCCACGAACGCACGCGTTTCGGGCTGTTGGCGCTCGTCAGCGTTTTTTTTTATATCATTTTATTTACGTAAATATATTTCTATTATTTCATATATCAGTAAAGAGTTTTTTTAAATGCATATTATATCTTTTGAGTTAACTTAAAACAAACTATTTTGTAGGGTAGTTGGCGTTCTGTGCTCCAAAAACCTGGGTTAAAATATATATTTATTTATTTCTCTCAATAAAATTCTCTTCTGTGAAATAGCTTCTTAAAAAACTTCAGAATTTTAAAAATTAATTAGTTTCAATATTCACAGATTTTAAAACTCTTCAAAATAATCTAAAGTAAATAAACAAAATAGGTTAGGTTTGTATACAAAATGGCGATATAAACAAACAGTTTAGGAGAAAATATTTTGTTGGAGCTTTAAAATATTAATTATAATATTCCCAAATTTGAAACTCTTCAATATAAACCAAAGTAAACAAATGAAATAGGTTAGTTTTGTATACAAAATGGCGATATCAACAAATAGTTCAGACGATTATATTTTGGAGCTTAATTCTAACCCTGTTAAATTTGAACCAGCTACTCAAATTACAAGTGTATTTTATGATAATGCAAATCGGCAAGTATTTTCCGTACGATCTGGTGGAGCAATGGGTGTTGTGGTCAAATGTCCAGATAATAAACCAAATATACATTTTCTTATGGAAGATAAGGGCCAAGTAATGGAATTAAAATTTTCTCCAGATTGTAAAATATTAGGTATTCAAAGATGCCAAAAATCAGTTGAATTTGTAAATTATAGTAATGGACAACTTGATACACTTGAATATTCACAAACTTGCAAAGGAAAAAATTATAATATAATTGGATTTGTATGGACTTATTTTAATGAAGTAGTACTAGTAACAGATCATGGATTAGAGCTTTATCAAGTCTACCCAGAAAAGAAAGTATTAAAACCAATAAAAACATGCACTTTACCAATCAATTGGTATACCTTTCATTCAGAAACAAAATTGATATTACTTTCAACTGGCCCTTTATGTAATATAATGCATCCAGTTCAATTTAAACATGGTAATTTGGTTCGTCAATCAAAATTTGAAATAGACCTTCCAATAAATCCAAAACAACAAAATCCACCAAAATTAAGTTTATCATCAAGAGATGTATTTTTAGCTGTAATTTATGGGAGAATGAGAGTGGTGGTTTTAAAACATCAATTGCGTGTTGTTGGTAGAACAGAAATAGTTGTCTATACTTTATATAAGGATTCTTTACCGCATAAGACAAATATCTTACGTTTGAATTGTCATGGTAAGTTTGGAATACATTTCTTGGATAATCTAATAGTGGTGCATCATCAGTCATTGCAAACTTCTTTGATCTTTGATATAAAGATACCTAGTGAGACTGATGGCTATGTTTCATACCACTTGCCGCTTATTCAAACCACGATCAAGCCCTACACCCTCCATATTGAGATCTTACCTCCGCAGATTGAAGCTCCTGCAACCCGGCAACTTGACCTCTATTCTCCCAATTGGGTGTTTTTCTCCCCAGAAATTGTAGTTGATCCTTCAATTGGTTATCTATGGGGTCTTCAACTCCATCTTGAGCCAATGGTAAATCTGATAAAGGACAAATCCCTTCTAATTGACTTCTTAGTTCAAAGACAGAATTCCAAGAAAGTAATTCTCCAAGTCTGCAGAGAGATTTTTGTATCTCAAAGTGAAGATGCTCTTGAAATTCTATCTAAGATATTCGACAAGCTGAGTCTGATCTGTAAGCAGCACATCCAATCAGAGAGTCTTCAGTCTACAGGAGCTTCGCAGAACTCCAGACCACCTGTGATTATTGACCAATCAGAGCTGTACACCGATGTGTTCTCAGTGTTTGAAGAGGAGACCCTCCCCTGTCACTATGTAGTCAGTATCTTGCTGGAGTACATCCGAGCTCTAGCCCTTGCACCAGCTACAGATCCCTCACTATATCTGCCGGATGCTCATCAACATCCTAATTCCAACCACAAGTTTGACCAGCTTCACCAGTTCCTTCAGTATCATATCTTCTCTGACTCCAAGATGCTAGCTTGCTTCCTCCTATCCCTCCAGAAAGTCTATCCTCCGTCCTACCAGCTTGGCATTGACATGCTTCTCCGTCTCGACAAGTCCAACGAGGAAGTCATAGATTTCCTCCTCTCTCAAAACCAGATCCTACAAGCTCTTCAGTTCATCAGGACCATCGGCAATGTAGATACCGTCTCCCCTCGCAAGTTCCTGGATATCGCCAAGAAGACAAATGATTCTGCTCTCTTCTTCTCAGTTTTCCGTTTCTTCCAGCAACGTAACCTCAGGTTGAGAGGTTCCAAGAACTTTGAACCGGGAGAACACTGCGAAACTTATGTCAAACATTTTGAAAGTCTCTTTGGTGTAACGCTAGAAACCAAATCTAGCAGGGCTAATACCAAGCCATCCTGACGGACGTCAATGGAAGTTCCTCTCGCATTCTTCCATTAGTTCACTGAGGTGACTTCTCAAGAAATGTGCCCTAGTGAACATGATAACATGGCGCTAGCTCTTAGCTTCTTTTTATTCCCTTTTCTCACTCTACCATAGGAAATTCTAATTAGAAACCTTTCAGTCTCTAGGTCCCTAATATTTTTTTAGTCCTATTTTTGTGTTTTTTCTACTTATTTCATAGATTATTTATTTATAATTCCTTTTTTTTTTCTTTCTTTCTTTTCAATCTGGCATACCCAGTTCTAATATAGATTTGTTTTGTGGTGTTTTTTTTTTTTCACTTTCTCTTTCTTTTTTTGGCTTTCTTTTTTAAAAGAAAAAGTAATTTTTATAAAATAAAATGTTGGACAAAAAAAAAGATTATTTATTGGAGATAATTAAAGTATTTAATTATTTTGTTAAATATGTCTCTCTCTGGAATCTTTTTTTTTTTTAACACTGACAATTTTGGATGATAAGGCATAATTTGGATTATAGATTATAAACACAAGGTAATAAGACCTAATCTATTTGGTTTTATAGTAGAACTTCCCTTTAGTGGATACCCCACTAGCAGACATCTCTCCACAAAGGACAGTTTTCATTTGCAAAATTATCATTTTTACTATAACTCCATCTATGCCAGTCACACACTATCATGAAAGTAGTGCTCCCAGTCTTAATGACAAAGGCAAACTCCGCCCTTGCCGGTTCCAAGCCCAGATGAAAAAGGAGGAGGGGGAGCAGTAACAAGCTCGGTAAAAAAACCTGGGCTCAGCTGCCCCAGCTGATAGTACCCTGTAAGGGCTCCTAATCCAGGGATACAGGATGAGCAGCGTTTGTACTCCACATTAGAAGCGGCTGCACATGGTGTCTATTCCTCATGTCAGAGATGGCCATTTCTTTTGGAGCTAAGTCGGCCTGCCACTGAGTAGTGCTCCCAGTCTTAATGACAAAGGCAGATGCATTCTACTTCACCCAGTGTGGAGATAAGAAAGAAGAAGAAGACTATATTATAAAATAAGGATGGGGATTATTTCTGTTTTGTTATAAGTAAAGGTT
The DNA here is from genome assembly GCA_030710605.1 of Cordylochernes scorpioides. Classification (NCBI taxonomy): domain Eukaryota; kingdom Metazoa; phylum Arthropoda; class Arachnida; order Pseudoscorpiones; family Chernetidae; genus Cordylochernes; species Cordylochernes scorpioides. Next base: position 8,229,881 of record CP092872.1, read on the forward strand.
TGCTATATCCCTGATTTGTTTTAGCGAGGTTTTACTGTATTTTATTAATTAATTTTTTAATGTTAATAATAAAAGCAATGTCAAAATGTAACGATAAGGCACAATTTGGATTATAGATTATATACACTATTTATTTATTTGGATTTGGTCTTATTACCTTGTGTCAAAATGTAACATAGAATTCACATATCAGATCATTAGCTCAGATATACTTCCCAGACTACACTCCATCTCTAGGTTGAAATTACTCCAAACGGGCACCACAGGAAAGTAACTCCCCACACCAATTTACATATAAGGGAATCAGTGGAAGGATGGTATAAACCTTTGGTTTTCGACCACTACGACTCTGGATTTAATCCCGCATTGGGCACTTTTTTCTAATTAAAAACATATACTCCAATGGCCCCCGATTCTTGCAAAAGTCCAAACCCCACCAGCGAGTGCAAGTAAACAAACGGGGCTCTGACACATTTGTAAGTGCAAAAGTCGAACTGCTTTCCACATGTGTAGACATGTGGTGCACTTACTGTAAAAGCAGTCACAACTTCTACCCACCATGATTATCATGACCTGTACCACGTGTACTAGGGATAATAAAAAAATTTACACATACAGTTAAACCTGTCTATAGCGCCCCCTCTTGGGACTCACCAAAATAGGGTACTATAGAGAGAGGGTGCTATAGACAGGTCACTTTTAATGTAAATTGCATTGAACTACTATTTAAAATTGGGCACTATAGAGAGGGAGGCGCTATTTAGAGGGGAGGCAATAGACAGGTTTAACTGTATACAATAGAACACACTCCCGACCAACAGCCCCATTGTTAGAAAGAGGAGAAAGACCTCCTGAGTTCAACTGACCCAGTTGATAGACCTCAACAATGGTCCCTCTCCAGGGATACAGAGAAGCTGCGTCAGTACTCATGTTAGAGTTGACAGCAAAGGCTTCCATGTTAGGAATGGCCTCAAATTACAGGTAAAGTCAGATTTTCACCAAAGTGTGCCTGGATCATGTGATCTATGAAAACTACACCCCATTCCATAAGATCATCTAAAGGAGTATGGACTCATGGAATTTGTGTAATCTTTATACAAGGAGACAAGAAACAACAATGGAACATACTCCATGTGAGGACACTTCTCTACCAAGGATAGTTTTCATCACCAAAATTACCCCATTAATACTAATTAGTAACTCTCTGGTGAGAGGACACCTCTCCCTAAAGGACAATTTGGCTTTGCGACTAGGGGTTTTACTTTATAGAGTTTCTACTATATACTCTTCTTCTTTCTTATCTCCACTCAATCATATTAGGGTATCAAGTTGTCAAACTTTATCAAGTCAAACTCCGCCTTTGCCGGTCCCAAGCCCGGATGAAAAAGGAGGAGGGGGAGCAATAACAAGCTCGATAAAAAACCTGGGCTCAGCTGGCCCGGCTGATAGTATCCTGTAAGGGCTCCTAATCCAGGGATATAGAATGAGCAGTGTTTGTACTCCATGTTAGAAGCGGCTGCACATGGCGTCTGTTCCTCATGTCAAAGGTGGCCATTTCTTTTGGAGTTAAGTCGGCCTGCCACTGAGTAGTGCTCCCAGTCTTGATGACAAAGGCATACGCATTCTACTTCACCCAGCCATGATGGTTGTCAAATCTTAAGCTTTACAAGCTTGATACCCTAATATGATTGAATGGAGATAAGAAAGAAGAAGAAGTTGTGACCCTTGATGGTGTCTGTTTGACAACCATCATGACTAAAAAAAGGCATCACCTCATCCTGCAACTGAAAGTTGTTGATTGCTTCCATCATCTAATGGATATCATCAACTAATCATTCATTTTTCTATTTACCAGTAAGTTGATGAATTAAGAGAACAACCCACATTTGCATTTCAGGCTGTTGGCCCTCAACAACATGGTGCATGCTGTATCTCAAATGAAAAA
>CP092872.1:8231925-8635987 GCA_030710605.1 Cordylochernes scorpioides
TATTTTAATTATTAAAACTGTGAGGGAAAAGGGCTATAACAAGATGTTTATTTGGCTATATCTGAAAATTATAACAATAAAACTTATGTTTAATTTAAAAGTTATGATATTCATTATAAAAGAGAACTGTAGGTAAAACCTTTGTTTGCTAAAAAAAATAATGATGATGTTCTAAGAGATTGTTGGCGGGCGTTGGAAAGGGTTAGGGGTTGAAGAATATGCAATTGTAAGTGTTGCACAGACAATCAAATACTGAGATCCAGGTGCAAAGCGAGGATATAGACTTGTGCGTCTTCCTAGGCAATGTTTCACCTGCGATCCTGTATAAGGTTACAGTGCTTTGTCACAATTGTAGGTTATTGGGTTGAAAAGTTGTTGAAGAAAATAATTAATATGCTTGAAAGGGGTGGTAGAGCCATGCGATAAGTAGAATTGTTGGAGCGACAGTAGGTTGTCTGACTTGACTTGAAATCAAAGGTTGTGGTCCGCTAGAGCTGAGAAAAAATTGAAAATTGAAAAAAGTGAACGCTTTGTGCATGCGTTGGTGATGTGCTCTGCGGATGATGAAAATAAACTTTTGAAAACGTGTTCAGACCAAAAAGTCGAGACTTGTACTTCTGGGGAACTGTGTTTTCAAAGAGTTTGTTGAATTACGAAATCAAAAGAAAAATTGTCAAGCAGTACTGTCGTTTCTCTACGTTGATGTGAAGCAATGGCGGAGAGAAAGATAGTAGTGTAAAGTACATTGAAGTGGTTAGTGAAATAGATTGTTGTAAACGATTGTTGTATATGCCCGATAGTTGATGATAAACAAACATTGTCATATAATAAAGTTATTTAAATAAAAATATAGTGAATAAAAAGATAGAAATATGATTGCGGATAACAACAGTATAAGTGGATAAGATCAACATGTAATATATAAAAGACATAATAATGAATTAGCAAAATATAAAAGATATAATAATGAGAATTAGTAATATATAAAAGATATAATAATGAATTAAAAATGATTTTCGAAAGAATTAAATGTTTTGCCATACTAAAATAATATCATGAAAAATAAAATTGTAAAGTTGTTAAAATAATGTTGGAATAAAAATTTGATTATATAATTGAAAAGTAAAAAAAAAATAAAAAATAAAAATAATTATTCAAGAATTTATACAAAAAAAATATAATATAATTAAAGGTTATTAATGATTAGATAAACAAATGGAGCAAAAAATGTCTCTTTTGAAGAAAAGTTAAAAGAAAACAAAAAATATTCGTTCCTGAAAAAAAAAGAAAGGAACATATTCACACAATGTCTAGGTGTAGGTCCAAGATTATTGGTGTCTTTAGTTTGACCTATGGGGAGGCAATGTGGCCCTATGTCGTTTTGGTCCGGTCTGAGAAGTTGGTCTTTGCCATATCTTCCCGATTATATTATGTGAGACCATACGGGGAGCGATCTTGATTCTTAAAATTGGATGGTATTGACGAAGATGATTGTAATATATAACAATAAAGGGTTAACATTATAAAAGATGGCGTTCTAGTTTAGAAAAATATTCCATACTGGGCGTGAAAATAATGTAAAAGTTGTAAAACACATAATGATAATTAAAGATATAAAGTGTTATAATATTTCAATATTAAAGTTCAAATTAATAAGTGAATTGGGTAATTATTGGTAAGTCAATTAGTTTTAGGTGCTGCAATCTATCCATTCTGCAGGCTGGACCACGAGCTTCAAGTACAGGCGGACGGGAATTGGAGGTGTCATGTAACCTGCCGCCGCTGCAACTGTTTATTGATGTTTGTGAGTCACCCTGCTGGCTATGGGAAAATCTCTCTGCACAGTGGTACTTGTCTATTTGAAAATATAGTCTTCTCGGTGTTCGCAAGCGTTGTGTCTCGACGTTGTTGCGGACTTATAAAAAATGTTATTCAATGATGTCAGGTTAGATGTGCGTAAAAAGTGCGACTTCAACGTAGACACGCTTTGGGGTGTGAAGTGTCACAGGCATGAAGGCGTCTTTGTGGCCTATTAAGTGAGAAAAATTGTTGTGTTGCGCTGTGTGACACTAGGTGAATTGTAGGGAAAGGTGTCACGTGAAATCTTCGTTTTCGGTACAGTATCTAACTAATTTCCGAATGAATAACAAATTTATTAGTCATGGGTGGTTGTTGTACGAAACACATCGAGAATTTTCAGATTGTTATAGAGGTGGCATGTTTATCGTGAAATCTTTGTGTTCGCGACGATATGGAGCTCGTGTGGTTCGAAATTGGACGTGTTGTTAAATCGCGCGTTAATAGATGTGGCCAATTGGAGAAAGTGATGGGGAATGTGTTGAAGTTCGTTCTGAGAGATGTGTGAATTATTAATAATTATGCATGTAAAAAGAAAAGGACGAAGGAGTGTAGCTATGTTGGAATTTTTAACTTGTTTTGGGGAAGGACAGTTACATTTCTAGTTGTGCTTTTGAAGATAGTGTATCTTTCGATTTTTGTATTTTTAAAAAATGCGTTTCACCTATGTTTATTAAAATTTGAATATATTTTAAATTGTTGCTTATGGTAGTGCGAAAATTATACTTGTAAAAGGGCAATGGCATGATAGTGACTTATAATTTGAATGGGGCGTGTACATAAAATAGTGAACATAACAATGATTTTTTGCAAAATTTTGTGTATTTAATTAAGACATTGGTGTTTTTTTTGGTATAAAAAATAAGGTATTAAGAGAAACACACAAATAAGTTTAGTATTATGATTCGAGTAATTTAAATATAATATGATTTTTTAAAACTGTAAGATTGCAAGTAATGAATTAAAATTTATAAGTTGCTTGAAATAAAGTAAAAATTGATAAATGATGGTGTACAATATTTAAAATTTGAATTGAAATGCTATAAAAATGGTAAAATTTGATTTAAAAATAATTACAGTAAAAATAAACATTATATTTATGGAAAATCAAGTTGTTAGCATGTAGAAAGAGTTAAGTAGATTTTTTTAAAAACTCACAGTTTTTATGTTTGTTCAGTCAGGAGACTTGGTCTTTGGTTGTTGTCCTGATGACGTGGAAGGCGTGCCATGTAGAGCTTGTAGAAGCTTGTGACTTCTGTTTGGCGATGGTGGCATGTCGTCTGGATGGTTGTGTTGTAAGGTCGAAGGTGGGTAACTTCTCACCGGCTTATTTTGCGGGATGTTCGGCTGTGTCGTTGGGGGGAAGATTGCTTGGTCGTTTTGTTGGAATGGCGTGCTTGTTCCTCCATCTTGCTTCTTGGCTCTTTTCTATCTATCTGGACAGTCTTTACCTTCTTCGTTGTGGTCTCCTTCGTTGTGGTAATCCTGTCGACTATCTGTAATATTGGGTTGAGATCCTGTCGACTATCTGTAATATTGTGTTGGGGTTTGGTAAGCCTGTTGTAGAACCTCGTCGACTCTCGCTATAAGTTGTGGCAACCGAGGGTCAAACCTGTAGTAACCGCGAGGGACAGTCAGGGGTGGAGAGTTTTCCCGTACCTCTCTGCACCTTGTAGGACCTTTAACAGTTCTCCCAAAGTACAGGCAGTCGTGGTCGAGGCAGAGTGGAAAAGCTGGGAATGTCCACACACAAAAAACGAAGAGACACAGTTGAAAGAAAGTTCCTTGAATAGATAAAAAGCGAGCCAAGAGCAAAGATGGAGATCGAGAAGTTTTCTTACTGTTTTACATCGTCGATGAGTTGGTGACAACCGGCGACACGCAGATGGGGAACTTACTGGAACTCAACTGAACTGGCTGTTGCTACGCGGCCTTTTTATACGACCGCTCTGACTAAGAGAATTGGGTCATGCACGTGTCGATGGACACCGGACACTGGCGACAGACTGTCGGGGTCCAATCTATCTTTAGAAGTCACTTGTGATTCTCTCCTTGGCTCTTAACTTAGCTTTTAATCTATTATATTTTATTTATTCATCCTCAGTACATTACATCTGGAGATACAAGGACACACGTCAATTATGCGTATAATTAGTTGTAGTTTATAATTAGTTCTATATACAACATGACAAGCTTGTTATACGTATTACATAATATAGGGTTATTGGTTTAAATTATCATATATATATATTTTTTTTTCATCATCCCTAGTACACGTGATACAGGCCATGATAAACAGGGTGGATAGAAGTAGGCGACTGCTTTTACTGTAAGTGTACCACATGTCTACACACGTGAAAAGTAGTTTGTCTTTTGCACTTATAAATATGCCAGAGCCCCGTTTGTTTACTTGCACATGCTGGTGGGGTTGTACTTTTGCAAGAATCGGGGGCCAACAGCGTTGTTTCCATCAGACAAAAGAATAAATTATGGTAACAACACTGTTACTGAAACGTCACACACTATTAATTTATTTGGAATAGGTCTTATTTTCTTGAGCTATAATCTATAATCCAAATTGTGCTTTATCATTATAAAGCACTTTTTCTTTTCCCAATATTTGGTCACAATACAATGTGTCCTTTTAGAGAGAGGTGTCCTCTTACCAGAGAGCCGCTAATTGAGTACCTATGGCCATGCAAAGTGTCTTTGGCAGAGAGGTATCTGTTAGCAAGAGTGTCCAGGTATCAAGTCTGTAGAGCTTGAGATGGTGCCTGCTGAGGATGAGTAAGAGTTATTCAAGTGAGATTTGACATCCATAATAATTGGGTGAAGTAGAATGCATCTGCCTTTGTCATTATTATTTTTTTTTTGCTTATCACTAGTACACGTGGTACAGGCCATGATAATCATGGTGGGTAGTTAGCGACTGCTTTTACTGTAAGTGCACCACATTTCTACACATGTGAAAATCAGTTCGACTTTGCACTTACAAATGAGAGCCAGAGCCCCGTTTGGTTACCTGCCCTCACTGGTGGGGTTGGACTTTTGCAAGAATCAGGGGCCATTGGAGCATTTTTATTTTTTAAACAGAAAAAAAGTGTCCAATGCGGGAATCGAACCTGGGTCGTAGTAGTCGAAAACCAAACGGTTTAACCAGTCTTCCACCGACCCCTAAGACTGGGAGCACTACTCAGTAGTAGGCTAACTTAGCTCCAATATGAAATGGCTGCCTCTAACTTGAGGAACAGACACCATGTGTAGCCGCTCCTAACATGGAGTACAGACTTATCTTGTATCCCTGGAGCTCTTACAGGGTACTATCAGCCAGGCCAGCTGAGTCAGGTTTTTTAGTGAGCTTGTTACTACTCCCTCTTCTCCTTTTTTATCCGGACTTGGGACTAGAGTGATGTGTAAGCATTTTATTGGTGATAATAATGATAGATGTGGTGAGAGGTAGAATCTTACCATGTTTAACTACAGGGTTAATCTAAAATTCTCATTTCTGATTGTCAGATGAAAAGGTTAAAATGGCATTAGAGTGAATATTTCTTCCTACCCTCCAAAAAATTACTCAAAATTAGTATTATTTTAGTGTAAGTAATACACATTGATTCATTAGATAATAGAAATTATGTTAGAGATATATTATTTTTACAAGTTAAAAAAAAAAAATTAAAAACCTGGTTTAAAATCTGGTATTGATGGCGATTCGCTTTTTGAAAGGAAATAATTCTTTATTTTGTTTAACGTTTCGCTTGTAACATCGTTTATATCAATATTTTTTTCAAATTCATATTGATGACTCAAAATATTATTGATTAAGGTCATGTTTTAACACGAAAAAAACGTACTTTAAAAATCAGACAGTTTGCCTAAATAGGGTAATTTAAAAAGGGTCTAAAAATCTAATGTTTACATATTTAAACCCTAATTATAATTTAGCAACCCTGAACACATAAGTAACACGATTATTAAATAAATTTTTAATGGTGGTAAAAACTAGAATAATACAAGACCAAATACTTTGCAATGTATTCACCGACTTTCCCACGCTTCAAGAATCTGAGTTAATCAAATAAAAAGCTTTAAAAAATAATGATACTCTTATGTTAGCGCTTAAAAAATACAGTTCTAATCTACTAAATTCATTTCTTTAAATAAAAGTCTGGATGATTGCCTGTCATTTAGCTAAATTTCCAAAATTTTAAAATAGAGTATGTTCAATTTTTATATTAGGTAAAATTGTTAGAGTTTTCATGATTTTTTTTGTGATTAAGTCAATTTCATTACTTAAAATCCAATGCTGTGTACTTAATTAGTAACTTATATGCGGAAGAAAATAAATTGTCATGAAAGACATATGATTTTGAAACTTTAATTGATATAATAATTGTGAAGGATTTATACATAATAAAATATATTTCATATTTAATAATATAATATTTTTAATGGTATTTTTTAAAAATATATATTCATATTAAAACTGATTTCCTTAGAAAAGGGCATATATATTTATCAGAACTCCAATTATTATCATTAACATGTATTTTTAGAGATTTGCCATTGTTATATTTGAAATTGAAACATAATCATTGGTAGAAATAGGTAGGTTCTCCTTCAAACATAAGCATTTTTAATTAAGTTGTTCGAACTTTAGCTTAACCCTTTTTTTTTTTTAATTTTGAGTCGGTTAAAATTCATTGAGTTTTATGAAAACGTAAAATTAATATATAACTAGATGTCATGACACATATTATAATATATAATCTCTAAAAGCTAATGACCACGCCCTTTTAAAGTTTATAGTACTTGTAAAATATGATTTAAGTTTTTTTTTTTCAAAAACTTTATATATTTGAAGTATATAATTGAAGTATAATCAAATTATGCTAAATTTAAACTTTACTATGTGATTACCTTCGATAATATCTTAGAAATTATAGTTGAAAACCCATACTCTATGAACAGGCATTTAAATGATTATACACGTGTCTCCTATCTGGTACTCTTGACCTTTTCTCACGCGCATGTGCAAATTTTGTTTATTTTTGTTATAGTTATCTAAGTGCTGGTCTTTAAAACCTTACAAGGTCGCTTATAGGGCGTGTTGACTGTTAATTTTAACATCAGTCTACGAAAGGCTTTAAATTTTAAAGATGTCGACTAAAATGTCTAAGAGATTTTATCGACCCGAGTTTTCGGAAAGTGTTCTTGATCGTGGAGTAACAGCTGAACTCGAAAATAGATGGGTTTTTGAAATTTCTTGGGAAGTAGCAAACAAAGTTGGGGGGATATACACGGTTATACGTTCAAAAGCTGTTGTCAGTACAGAAGAATTGGGTGATCAATTTTGTCTAATTGGCCCATATAATGAATCGCACGTACGTACAGAAGTTGAAGTGATCGAGCCACCAGAACTTTTCAAAAATGCTCTTCAAGGTATAAAAAATGCAGGTATTAGAGTGGTATATGGACGTTGGCTTATTGAAGGTTATCCACAAGTTTTACTTTTTGATATTGGTTCAGCAGCCTGGAAATTAGATGAATGGAAAAGAGATCTCTGGAATCTGTGCAACATTGGAGTTCCATGGCAAGATAAAGAATCAAATGATGCAATTATATTTGGATATCTTATTAAATGGTTCCTCGAAGCTTTCTACAACTCTGTGGAGGAGATGAGAGGTAAGCCGTTAATGATTGCTCACTTCCATGAGTGGCTGGCGGGGATAGGACTCATTCTGTGTAGAACCAACCATCTTGACATTGCGACTGTCTTCACTACACATGCTACACTCCTAGGCCGCTACCTATGTGCAGGCAATGTTGATTTCTACAACAATCTTGGATCCTTCACTCTAGATAAAGAAGCAGGGGATCGTGGAATCTATCACAGGTACTGTATGGAACGGGCTGCAGCTCACAGCGCTCATATTTTCACCACCGTATCAGAAATTACCGGAATGGAAGCAGAACATCTTCTAAAGCGGAAGGCAGATTGTATTACACCAAATGGACTTAATGTCAAGAAATTTAGTGCATTGCATGAGTTCCAAAACCTTCATGCTATTGCGAAAGAGAAAATTCATGATTTTGTTCGAGGCCATTTCTATGGTCATTATGATTTTGATCTTGACAAAACCCTGTATTTCTTTATTGCCGGCCGCTATGAGTTCTCTAACAAGGGAGCTGATCTGTTTATCGAATCCCTCTCCAGATTGAATTACTATTTGAAGAATTCTGGAAGTGAAATGACAGTTGTGGCATTCCTCATTTTCCCAGCGCGTACCAATAACTTCAATGTGGATTCTCTTCGTGGCCAGGCTATCACTAAACAGCTGCGGGACACAGTCATGAGATCCAGTCTCGGATGGGGAAGAGGATGTTTGAGATCTGTCTACAGGGACATATCCCCACCCAGGAGCAGCTCATCCATCCTGAGGACATTGTCAAACTGAAGCGATGCATCTATGCCTCTCAGCGCACCAGTCTACCTCCCATATGCACCCACAATATGATTGATGACAGTTCCGATCCAGTGCTCGGCCATGTACGTAGATGTCAACTCTTCAACAACCGCCATGATAGAGTCAAGATTGTGTTCCATCCGGAATTCCTCTCGTCAACCAACCCTCTCTTCAGTATGGACTACGAAGATTTAGTCAGAGGTTGCCATCTAGGAGTATTCCCCTCCTACTATGAACCATGGGGATACACCCCAGCTGAATGTACCGTCATGGGAATACCAAGCGTAACTACCAACCTATCAGGATTCGGTTGTTTTATCTCAGAGCATGTAGCAGATCCTATGTCTTATGGTATCTACATTGTAGACAGACGGTTTAAAGGTCCAGAGGAATCTGTCAAGCAACTTGCTCAGTATATGTTGGATTTCACCAATCTGACTCGTAGACAGAGAATCGTACAGAGGAACCGCACAGAGCGTTTGAGTGATCTTCTCGATTGGAAGAATCTAGGAGTTTACTACCGGCAGGCTAGACAGATGGCACTTCAATGCACCCATCCAGAGATCCTTGAGGAAGAAATCAGCAGCCAGAAGCTACGGCTCCAATACCCCCGACCCATGTCCGAACCCCCATCTCCCCTCAGTTCCCATGCTTCCACCCCTGCTCCCTCAGAACACGGCAGCGAAGACGAGGACGACCACTCTGAGGAAGAACGGAACGAGATCCTCTCCAACAAAACCTAAACCTCCCAACACCACCCACAATTTTATTCTTCATCTTTTTCAACCTTTTTCCTTCCCTTTTTCCTCAAATTTGTGACAAATTTTTCTGTTTTGTGTTTTCAAACTAGTTGTTATTATCTTGCTTTCTTTTTTTTTTTTAATATTTCAACTTTTTTTTTTTTTCTTAAAAAAAAAGTTTTATTAGTTTTTTTCAAATTTAATTATATTATCATGTGTTTTTTTTTTTTTAATTTAGAATTATTTATTTACATATTTACATTATATTTTTTCTCTTTTTGCCATATATACACACACCTATAATAATGATTTTTTTGAAATTTGGTTTCAATTTTTTTTAAACAATTTATTTACAATATACCTTTATCTTTTGATAAGGCACAATTTGGATTATAGATTATAAACACAAGGTAATAAGACCAAATCCAAATAAATAAATAGTGTGTGATGTTTCGGTAACAGCGTTGTTACCATCTTCAGACAAAAGTACTGAATCTACTATATAAATTCTGTACTTTTGTCTGAAGATGGTAACAACGCTGTTACCGAAACATCACACACTATTTATTTATTTGGATTTGGTCTTATTACCTTGTATTTATAACCTTTATCTTTTGTTTTTATTTTTTTTTGTTGAATTTTTTTTTTTTAATAATAAAAAAAATGACTTATTTTTCCCCATTAGTTAAGATTTAAAAATATATATAAATAATGACTCATCATAAATAAATTTTAAAAATCTATTTTTAAAATTTTTCTGTATAAAAAATAAATCATAGTGTTTGAAAGATTTAATAAATTTTTCTTTATATATATATATAGCATCTTAAGAAAGCTAGGTATATTAACTATTCCTGAATATTTTTAGTTATATATATACAGTAAAACCTCACTTAAACAAACCTAGGAATATAGCAAACCATCCCTTATAACAAACCTATAATAATTCCTAATTTTATTTTATAATACACACAAGGTAATAAGACCAAATCCAAATAAATAAATAGTGTGTGACGTTTCGGTAACAACGCTGTTACCGAAACGTCACACGCTATTTATTTATTTGGATTTGGTCTTATTACCTTGTGTTTATAATCTATAATCCAAATTGTACCTTATCATTTTACAAATTTTACAGATTACACATTTTACTATAGCAATAATGATAAGGAACAATTTGGATTATAGATTATAAACACAAGGTAATAAGACTAAATCCAAATAAATAAATAGTGTGTGACGTTTCGGTAACAACTTGCTGACTATTTATTTATTTGGATTTGGTCTTATTACCTTGTGTTCAAAGCCATAGCTATAGTGAACCACAGGTTCACTTTTATTGGGGTTTGCTATAGAAGGGGTTTAACTGTATTTTAATGATTCTTTTTAAAATTTGTGTGTGTGTGGTTTTTTCTAGGTGCAATATTAACTCTTTTAAAATAGATGATAAGGCACAATTTGGATTATAGATTATAAACACAAGGTAATAAGATCAAATCCAAATAAATAGTGTATGAAGTTTTGGTAACTGTTGTTACCATCTTCAGACAAAAGTACTGAATGTCACACTATTTATTTATTTGGATTTGGTCTTATTACCTTGTCTTTTAAAATAGATGTGCCATCTTTGTCAACATTTTTTTTCAAAGTTCTTTCGATCAATTTATTAGGATCTTTCTCATAATTGTACCTTCTCATATCACAAAATATGTAAATAGAAATATTGAGTACATTAGACTTTTCCTAATCTGGCCATTTCACTTTTAAGCCACTTTCTATTAATGGGACTTAAGTTTAAGACAAGTTGATTTTACCTTCGATAAAGCACAATTTGGATTATAGATTATAAACACAAGGTAATAAGACCAAATCCAAATAAATAAATAGTGTGTGACGTTTCAGTAACAGCGTTGTTACCATCTTCAGACAAAAGTACTGAATGAGAAGCATGCTGTGGTAAAATTTCTCATTTAGTACTTTTGTCTGAAGATGGTAACAACCCTGTTACCGAAATGTCACACACTATTTATTTGGATTTGGTATAATTACCTTGTGATTTTATCTTTGTCTAGAGGAAATGTTCTGACAGTTAAGCTCCATATTCCTTGGCTTGTTGTAGTTTTTGTAGGATTACATACTGACCTAACAAACCCTGCTTTAATATAATAATATATATCTCTGATTAGAAACAATTTGGATTATAGATTATAAACACAAGGTAATAAGACCAAATCCAAATAAATAAATAGTGTGTAACGTTTCGGTAACAACGTTGTCACTGAAAGGTCAAACACTATCTATTTATTTGGATTTGGTCTTATTACCTTGTGAATATATTGGTTTAGCTATGGTTATAAGAACAACAGGGCTATGACAATAAGAACTTAGTTCTAAGTGATGTTATAACAAGATTTGACTATGTTTATGACGACAATATTTTGATTAATTGAGATCAGGGAAGGTTCGAAGATATACTGGATTACAGAGATGCTATTTTTTTAGCAAAAAATGCCTGATTCGGAAATGTCTATTGTATTTTAATTGTTTTTAAAGTGCATCTATTTTAAAATTCCTATCATGCAATAAAACCTCATTTTAATAACTATTCTTTATAACAACTATTTCATTATAACATCCTAATTCTAAAGTTTTGTTTTCCATTTGTTTTATTCAAAGTTATATCATCAATATTGTTATAACAACATTCTAAAATGTTATTATTAAAATGAGGTTCAAAACTATTTGATTTGCATATTAAATATATATGCATATATAGAAATGTGAAAAAGTTGCACGATAAGATGCCTTTTTCTTAATATATACAAATATTCTAATATCTTTTTAATAGATCTGTATATTTTTACTGCTTCTTGCCATAAGAGTTCATTTTAAAATTTTGCAGTCAGTTTTAAAGTGTGCCATGTTTTTTTTTTTATTCAATAAGTTTTTTTTTAGTTCTTTTGAAACTATTGTTTCAGTAAAGGGATAACAAATCTAATTCCTTCTCTAAGTGCCATATGATCTCATTTGAGTGGCACCCTCTATATTTATTGGGAGGTCAACTGGCAATTAAGTTTGACCCCATTTATGAGAGATAATGCTTTCTTCAAAGTTTGTTTCAAAAGGTTGTCTATGTAAAGTGGGCTGTTTTAATATAAAAACCTTCAATCCTATGATTTGCATATACAGTAGAATCTCCTTGTAACAGACACCTAATTGCAGAGCTAAAGTATCCTTTAGAGAGAGGTATCCTCTTACTGGAGAGTTACCAAATAGTAAATATGGTATGATAAAGCACAATTTGGATTATAGATTATAAACACAAGGTAATAATACCAAATATAAATAAATAAATAGTGTGTGAAATGAGATGTTACCTGTTACCGAAACATCACACACTATTTATTTATATGGATTTGATCTTATTACCTTGTGTTTAGTGAATATGGTAATTTTGACAAGGAGAAAACTGTCCTTATAGAGAGGTGTCCTCTAGTGTGAGTGTTCTCTAATGGAGATTCTATTGTAGTAAATATGCAAATATGTATGTATTTATTAGTCTGATTTTGCATATTGACATTTTTTCTTCATTTGGTTGTGGTAATTAACAAATAGCCCTCTCTCTTCTCATTTCTAAATCTTAAAAAAAAAAATCATATTTCTTTTTAATGTTGTACACATTTTTTTTTTCTTTGACTCTTTCATTACATTAAATTTCACCATTTTAATTTGAAAAATTTAATCATTCAATCTTGATTATTACATTGTTTGGAAATTCTCTCATTGTTATTAACAGTCAACTATTAAAATTATATCTTAAATATGTGACTGCTCATTTATTCTTCAGTGATATAAAAAAAATACTTTTGACCAAGGAATAATCTTGTTGATTATTAGCTATCAGATATCCTTACATCTTTGCCCCATCTTTTATTTTTTATATTTTTTTGCCTTATTTTTAGTAATATTTACATATCCTTTATGTTATGATCTAAAATTAATGATAATTTAAAAATAAATTATACATTTGAGAAGTAATAACATAGAGTCTGGTTGACTCCGAGACATTTGGCCCAATCTGAGAATAAACCTCTCATTGGTCGTGACATCACAGTGACGCGGGATGTAAACAAAGGCTATGATTGGTTCATTCTACGTGTCATTGCCTCGACTTCAGGGAATTCTCTGATTGGCTGGTTGATTCTTACTCATCGATATAGATTTTTTTAAAACAATTTAATTATTAATATTTTAAATTTTAGTCTATATAAGTCTTCTTCTTCTTCTTTCTTATCTCCTCTCAATCATTTTAGGGTGTCAGGCTTGTAAAGCTTGAGATTTGACAACCATCATGATTGGGTGAAGTAGAATGCGTCTGCCTTTGTCATTAAGACTGGGAGCACTACTCAGTGGCAGGCCGACTTAGCTCCAAAAGAAATGGCCGCCTCTGACATGAGGAACAGACGCCATGTGCAGCCGCTCCTAACATGGAGTACAGACTCATCCTGTATTCCTGGATTAGGAGCCCTTACAGGGTACTATCAGCCAGGCCAGCTGAGCCCAGGTTTTTTAGTGAGCTTGTTACTGCTCCCCCTCCTCCTTTTTCATCCGGGCTTGGGACCGGCAAAGGCGGAGTTAAGTATATATAAGTAAATATCCTCAATCATAAATGAAAAAAAGAAAACTTTGAATTTAAAAATACTGCTGTTGTCAGATTAGAGTACTTGCTGCTCTAGCGCTGGAATTTTATCCTCTCTCCAAGCGAATAAATTCAAGGTTAATAACATTGTGACAATGAAATTCAAATTTATCAAAACCAAAACCAACAAACTTATTTATATTTGAAAAATAGATAAAACTAAAATAAACTTTGTTAGTGACAGTTTCAAATTGGATTAAATATTTGCTTCAATTCAACTCAAACATTAATGGCTTATGCAACATTTGGCCTATAAGCTTTCGCAACATTTGGCCTTTGTGCTTGCGCAAATTTAGACAGTGAGCTTGTGCAACATTGGGTCAGTGAGCTTGTACAACATTTGGATAGTGAGTTTGTACCACATTGGCCAGTGAGCTTGCGCAACATTTGGCCAGAGAGCTCCTGCAACATTCGGCCAGTGAGCTTTGCAACACTTGCCCAGTGAGCTTGCGCAACATTTGGACAGTGAGCTTGTGCAACATTGGGTCAGTGAGCTTGTACAACATTTGGATAGTGAGTTTGTACAACATTTGGCCAGTGGGCTTGCGCAACATATGGCCAGAGAGCTCCTACATTCGGCCTATGAGCTTGCATAACATTTGGCCAGAGAGCTCCTGCAACATTTGGCCAGAGAGCTCCTGCAACATTCCGCCAGTGAGCTTTGCAACACTTGCCCAGTGAGCTTTCGCAACATTTGGCCTATGAGCTTGCGTAACATTTGGCCGAGCTTGCATAACATTTGGCCAGTGACCCTGCACAACATTTGGACTATGAGCTTGCAACATTTGACCTATGAGCTTGTGCAACATTTGACCTAAGAGCTTGTGCAACATTTGACCTAAGAGCTTGCGCAACATTTGCATATGAGCTTGCGCAACATTTGGCCAAAGAGCTCCTGCAACATTTGGACAGTGAGCTTTGCAACACTTGCCCAGTGAGCTTGCGCAACATTTGGCCTATGAGCTTGCGCAGCATTTGGCCGAGCTTACATAACATTTGGCCAGTGACCCTGCGCAACATTTGGACTATGAGCTTGCAACATTTGACTTAAGAGCTTTTTCAACATTTGACCTAAGAGCTTGCGTAGCATTTGGCCAGTGAGCTTGTGCAACACTTGGCCTATGAGCTTGCATAACATTTAACCAGTGAGCTTGTGCAACATTTGACCTATGAGCTTGCATAGAATTTGGCCAGTGAGCTTGCGCAAGATTTGGCCTGTGAACTTACGTAATGCTTCTTACCAATTGATCATTAGAAGATGTACTCAACCAGTGCATCAGTACAAGTTCAATTAAAGTTTGCCTGCATGTGATTGACAACAGAATGAGATAGAGCATGCAAATATTAGCTGTAGTCAGTTATTGAAATGTCTTGCAGATTTATTTTCTCTTGTTACTTTTGTTGTTAAAATGATTCAAATATTTCAAACAAAGCTATGGATAGAAAATAATATAAATCAACTTTTATAAGACACTAGCAAACATATAGCTGTGCTGATAAAGCACAATTTGGATTATAGATTATAGATACAAGAAAATAAGACCTAATCCAAATATTTATTAGTGTGTGACGTTTCAGCAATTTTATGAAAAAAATTATTACAAAAGACAGTTCAAAGAAGCCTTTTTCATCCAAAAGACATGTGCTTCAATTAATAGAATGGATGAAAGGGGAAATATAAATGATATTTACAGATATGCCTTTAATTATATTTAAAAAAAAATAAAAAATCCACTTTTAATTCTAAGAAGAAGATTTCAAGTTGACTTAAAAAACTATTTTCCTTATCTGTTATCTTGTTTAAACACTTGATAACAGTACTATATAAGAACTTGCTGTAATATTTTTTCTCATTTATTCTTTTGTCTGATGATGGTGACGATGTTGTTGCCGAAACATCACACACTAATAAATTATTTGGATTAGGTCTTATTTTTAATATAGCTGTGCTAACCATTCAGTTGCCAGATTACCACAAATAATGACAATACTCCTTCAATATAGACTCTGTTTTATAATTCACCTACTTTTCTTTAAAATATAGGTACATCAACTGCAGTACTTTATTTTTTTGCTTATCCCTAGTACACGTGGTACAGGCTATGATAATAATGGTGGGTAGAAGTAGGTGACTGCTTTTACTCTAAGTGCACCACATATCTACACATGTGAAAAGGAGTTTGACTTTGCACTTACAAATGTGCCAGAGCCCCGTTTGATTACTTGCACTCATTAGTGGGGTTGGACTGTATTTATATGTCAAAGTTTTGATGTTTGTCACCTTCCCAATACTTATTTATAACATACTTTTTCTTGTAAGTATGCAAATATGGACTGTTTTTACATATATACACTCATGGACAAAACTTAAGGAAGTTGTACCTTTTAGCATGTATATCGGGATTCAGACAATAACTTTGAAAGATATTACAGTGACCTTTATTGAAGACACACGAGTAACCAAATTTGAAGAAAATTACCTCTGTCTCCTTCAAAAAAATAGATGACCAGCAACATCAAAGACTTTCCACTTTCTCAAGTTTTGTCAATGAGTGTGTAGATAGGTGGTGCACTTGCAATATAAGTCAACACCCACCATAATTATCATAGCTTGTTCCATGTTTATTTGGAATAAGAAAAAGCAATTCTTTTTCATTTTTTAGCATTGCCTCACAATTTTTATTTATAATTCAAATTATTTAATTAAAAAGGCATATATTGGATCAAAAAATCATTTATTTTACCAATATTTCAGTTGGCTGAATGCCAACCTTTATCAAGGTGTTATAACATTTTAAAGGTTGTAAAAGGTAAATTATAACATTTTAACGCTTTAAAATGTTATAACACCTTGATAAAGGTTGGCGTTCCGCCAACTAAAATATTGGTAAAATAAATTATTTTTTGATCCAATATATGCCTTTTTAATTAAAGATTTATTTATGGATTGCTCTATTTTCAAATCCAAATTATTTACATTTAAAAATATAAAATTGTAATATTATCACTAGGTTTTTAGTACAAATTTTATAGTATTTTATGAATTTATTTCCATTTAGAGTGTTTTTATGTAAGATAATTCAAAATTTTCTCTTCACACTATTTTGATAAAGCACAATTTGAATTATAGATTATAGATACAAGAAAATAAGACCTAATCCAAATAATTTAATAGTGTGTGACATTTCGGTAACATCATTGTTACAATCTTACCAAAGATTCTTTTGTCTGATGATGGTAACAATGCTGTTACCGAAACGTCGTACTATTAAATTATTTGGATTAAGTCTTATTTTCTTGAATCTTTACACTATTTTATAATAGGCCTAGCTTTTTTTTTTTTTTTTATGTTAGGCAATATTGTAGAGCATTGTGTCTTCTGTCATTTTTTTCTTTTTTAAACTTATGAAATATTTTTTTGAAATTTTGTGACAAATATATAAAAATATATATTTAAAAATATATATTCTCATCATAATAAAGTGTGCCAATTTTCAGTTATTAAATTGAAAAATACATTCATGGACTCGTGGATTCAGAGAATAACTCTGAAAGATATTACAGTGACCTTTATTAAGACAAGATAACCAAGTATGAATTGCCTCTGTCTCATTAAAAGAAAAAAATAGATGACCTGAGACATCAAAGACTTTCTACTTCTTAAGTGTTTTCCATGAGTGTATAATAAATTATTCATTTAAAATGATAAGACACAATTTGGATTATAGATTATAAACACAAGGTAATAAGACCAAATCCAAATAAATAAATAAATAGTGTGTGACGTTTCTGTAACAGCATTGTTACCATCTTCAGACAAAAGTACTTAAAGTAACAGTACTAAAAGTACTGTGGTAAAATTTCTCATTCAGTACTTTTGTCTGAAGATGGTAACAATGCTGATATCGAAATGTCACACACTATTTATTTATTTGGATTTGGTCTTATTACCTTGTGTTTATTCATTCAAAACTTTCAATAATGTACAGAAGGATCAATCTAATTCAATTTTATCTTGTTACTTTCTTATTCTTTTATCACTAATTATACTTCATCATTCCATTATATAACTGTCTTTTTTTTAAGTACTGAGCAATATATAGAAAAAGAAACACTGTCTTCTTCTTTCTTATCTCCACTCAATCATATTAGGGTATCAATTTGTGACCCTTGATGGTGTCTGTTTGACAACCATCATGACTGGGTGAAGTAGAATGTCTGCCTTTGTCATTAAGACTGGGAGTACTACTCAGTGGCAGGCCAACTTAGCTCCAAAAGAAATGGCGCCTCTGACATGAGGAACAGACCCCATGTATAGCCGCTCCTAACATGGAGTACAAACGCTGCTCATCCTGTATCCCTGGATTAGGAGCCCTTACAGGGTACTATTCCCAAAATCTGTCATGTATAACTGCCATTGTTCCAGGAATTCTTCAGAATAAAGAATATGACTTTTTTTCTATCAAGTTCAGAAACACACATTGTCATGCTATATCAAGTGAGAGTCATGTAAAGTTGATATCCATCAATGATAACCTTGAATGATAGGTTTTCCCTCATCATTGACTGTATTGATTCATCTATTGATGAGTTCTACTCTTCCCCAGCAGACACCATCAACAAGCTCTACAAGCTTGATACCCTGATATGATTGAGTGGAGATAAGAAAGAAGATGTAGTACAACAACCACATCATTGACTGTATTGACTCATCTATTGATGAGCTCTACTCATCCCCAGCAGACACCACAACAAGCTCTACAAGCTTGATACCCTGATATGATTGAGTGGAGATAAGAAAGAAGATGCAGTACAACAACCACATTATTGACTGTATTGACTCATCTATTGATGAGCTCTACTCATCCCCAGCAGACACCACAACAATCTCTACAAGCTTGATACCCTGATATGATTGAGTGGAGATAAGAAAGAAGATGCAGTACAACAACCACATTATTGACTGTATTGACTCATCTATTGATGAGCTCTACTCATCCCCAGCAGACACCACAACAATCTCTACAAGCTTGATACCCTGATATGATTGAGTGGAGATAAGAAAGAAGATGCAGTACAACAACCACATTATTGACTGTATTGACTCATCTATTGATGAGCTCTACTCATCCCCAGCAGACACCACAACAATCTCTACAAGCTTGATACCCTGATATGATTGAGTGGAGATAAGAAAGAAGATGCAGTACAACAACCACATTATTGACTGTATTGACTCATCTATTGATGAGCTCTACTCATCCCCAGCAGACACCACAACAATCTCTACAAGCTTGATACCCTGATATGATTGAGTGGAGATAAGAAAGAAGATGTAGTACAACAACCACATTATTGACTGTATTGACTCATCTATTGATGAGCTCTACTCATCCCCAATAGACACTATCTCAAACTCTACAAACTTGATACCCTGATAGCTCTATAGACTTGATACACTGATATGATTGTTGACTGGAGATAAGAAATAAGAAGACCTACTCCTTTCTTTGTCAAAATATGAAAACCTCATGATATCATGAATATATAAAAATTTAAAACTATTTTAAAGGCGTAAGATTCTTTTTGATATTAAACAATTTCTACTGCCCTTACTGCAATGGAAAAATTAATGAGAGGGCCTGGCTCATCAGTGGTGAACCCTCTCAGCAGTATATATTTGAAAATGTATGTAATTCTGCTGTCCTCAAAGCTTATGTCCATAGTTCTTCTAAAATACCCATTCAAAGAGTCTATCAACAGTATCACTATAAAAGGAAGTTCCAAAAATGCAATATAACAGCGGTATGGTAGATTAAACTGGCAAAACCGCTGGGAGGGTTCACCACTGATGAGCCAGGCCCTCTCATTAATTTTTCCATTGCAGTAAGGGCAGTAGAAATTGTTTAATATCAAAAAGAATTTTACGCCTTTAAAATAGTTTTGAATTTTGATAACAGATGGCGCGCTAGCGCTTCATAATATAAAAATTTATATGCTGAATAATCATCTGATTCAGTATATTATAAAAAGAATAACAAATTTGTGAGTTTTTTGTAGTGTTTGTTCTCAATTTTGTTCTTCTTTTGATAATAAAAGTTTTAAAGGTCTAGATTTTACATTTATAAACAATTTATTCACCTTTGTCAATAGAAAATCATACACGTCGAGTTAAGAGATAAATGTTAAGGTGAAAACTATGTTCACAATATTATTATTAGTTTTATTATGCCATTGTATTCAATAATCCCTTGTAACAATAATGAGTAAAAATATTCCATTGTATTATTATTATTCTTCTTCTTTCTTATCTCCACTCAATCATATTAAGGTATCAAGCTTGTAGAGCTTGAGATTAAGACTGGGTGAAGTAGAATGCATCTGCCTTTGTCATTAAGACTGGGTGCACTACTCAGTGGCAGGCCGACTTAGCGCCAAAAGAAATGGCCGCCTCTGACATGAGGAACAGACGCCATGTGCAGCCGCTCCTAACATGGAGCACAAAGGCTGCTCATCCTGTATCCCTGGATTAGGAACCTTTACAGGGTACTATCAGCCGGGCCAACTGAGCCCAGGTTTTTTAGTGAGCTTGTTACTGCTCCCCCCTCCTCCTTTTTCATCCAGGCCAAGGTGGAGTTCCATTGTATAATTATACAAGGTAATGGAGACTGAATTCATGGATTAAATTTGCAATCTTGGTAGGGTTGGGGTCCTGTCTTGAGGTTCCCATACATTCCAAGAGGTGGTTTGGTGAGGCCTCTTTGGTCCTGTAGATGGTTCATTGTGTCTTAACACCATCCTGGAAGAGGAGTGGTCTTGTAATGGCTAGTTTTGAGTCTGGAGATATAGGTTACTGCTTGTCATGGATTGGTATATGTGGACTATATTCATTGATCAAATTCACAATCTAGGTAGGGTTGTAATACAGGTCCTGTCTTGAGGCTCCCATACATTCCAAGAGGTGGTCTGGTGAGTCCTCTTTGGTCCTGTAGATGGTACATTGTGACTTTACACCATCCTGGAAGAGGAGTGGTCTTGAATGGCTAGTTTTAAGCCTGGAAATACCCAGTTTTCTGCCTGTTTCAACCACAATTATTTACAATTATATATGTTTGAGGAGGCTTCCTCAACACTGAAGAGTCCTTCTTCAGATGATCAAAGAGTCATCATTAACAAAGTCTAGATATAAAGGAATTAACACATCTCTATATTATGATGCATTAGTGCGCCATCTGTTATGAAAATTCAAAACTATTATAGACACGTATGATTCTTTTTTAAAGAGGGTTCACCACTGATAAGCCAGGCCCTCCCATTAATTTTTCCATTGCAATACAAGAAAATAAGACCTAATCCAAATAATTTATTAGTGTGTGACGTTTCAGCAACAACATTGTCACCATCATCAGACAAAAGAATAAAATGGTGACAATGTTGTTACCGAAATGTCACACACTAATAAATTATTTGGATTAGGTCTTATTTTCTTGTATTATAATCTATAATCCAAATTGTGCTTTATCATTTTTCCATTGCGGTAAGGGCAGTAGAAATTGTTTAGTTTTAAAAAAGAATAATATGCGTCTATAAAAGTTTTGATTTTTCATATCTCTACAATGTACATCTTTATGACTATTGGATTGATGAAGAACTAAAGTTTGAAAGCTTCCCATTTTAACCAATAAAAGAAATCCTTTGGAAATTGACCTATTTGATTTATTTTTGATTTCTTGTTGTGATTTTCATCTCTAGTTACAATTGTACTGTTTAATCTTATTGTATATTGTGCAAAGATATTTCATTGATAAGTTACAAGCTATTAACTACATTTTTAATTTTATTATAAATACAGTAGAACCTCCATGAAAGGACATTCATGCTAGAGAACACCTCTCTATAAAGGACAGTTTTCATTAGCAAAATTATCATTTTTACTATTTAGCAAATGTTGTATATATATTAATTAATTGTTACCACAGAGTGTGTGTAAGCTCACAGGTAAATAGGTGCTAACCGAAAAAAAAAAGTTCCTTTGTTTCAATATTAGTTTCCCTTTTATATTTTGTTCTCTCTCTTGTAAATCAATAAATATAATGTTTGATTAATAATTATTGGAATCAGTTTCATTAATAATTCTAAGCAAAGTCAACAGCAAATCTCTGGTAAAAGGACATTTCTCCTTAAAGGACACTTTAGCTCTGCAATTTGATGTTGTTCTATACATGGAGGTAGTTCTACTGTACAAATATTGAAGTTATTCTTGATATTTGTATAGAAATTTGTTTTTTCCCCATTTCCCCAATTTGTCCATTTTTCCAGGAATGTTTGATCACCATTGTTAGCTGATTGTAAATATAAGTTTATTTTTGTGTATTGGATGTGAAATAAAGATCTCTTAGATGGTGTATTGTCCGTTTGTTTTCTTCATATTTGACCATCATCATATATTGAATCTCCATCACCTATATGGTCATCTTTGAACACAATGTTGAACTACTGGTAATTGATACTACTTTTTCCCAGTACAGTCTTCTTCTTCTTCTCCTTTCTTATCTCCTTTCAATCATATTAGGGTATCAAGCTTGTAGAGCTTGGTGTCTGCTGGGGATGAGTAGAGCTCATCAATGGATGAGTCAATACAGTCAATTTTTTTTTTATTTGCTTATCCCTAGTACACGTGGTACAGACCATGATAATCATGGTGGGTAGAAGGCAACTGCTTTTACTGTAAGTGCACCACATATCTACACACGTGAAAAGCAGTTCGACTTGGCACTTACAAATAAATATGCCAGAGCCCTGTTTGGTTACTTGCACTTGCTGGTGGGGTTGGACTTTTGCAAGAATAGGGGGACATTGGAGATTTTTTTTTTTATCAGAAAAAAGTGCCCAATGCGGGAATTGAACCCGGGTCGTAGCAGTCGTAAACCAACGGTTTAACCAGCCTTCCACCGACCCCCCAATAATGTCAATACAGTCAATAATGTGTTTGGGGTTGCAGGTTGAGTATTGTACTTAGTTGACAACCATCATGACTAGGTGAAGTAGAATGTGTCTGCCTTTGTCATTAAGACTGAGAGCACTACTCAGTGGCAGGCCGACTTAGCTCCGAAAGAAATGGCCGCCTCTGACATGAGGAACAGACGCCATGTGCAGCCGCTCCTAACATGGAGTACAAACGCTGCTCATCCTGTATACCTGGATTAGGAGCCCTTACGGGGTACTATCAACCGGGCCAGCTGAGCCCAGGTTTTTTAGTGAGCTTGTTACTGCTCCCCCTCCTCCTTTTTCATCCGGACTTGGGACCGGCAAAGGCAGAGTTGAATAATTAGTTAATATGGTAACTACAGTAGAACCTCCATGAAAGGACACTCATGCTAGTGGACACCTCTCTACAAAGGAAAGTTTTCATTTGTAAAATTATAATTTTTACTATATAGCAACTCTCCGGTAAAAGGACACTTCTCCCAAAAGGACACTTTGGCTCTGTAATTAGGTGTCCTTTACAGGGAGGTAGTTCTACTGTTCAAGAAAATAAGACTAAATCCAAATGTATAAATAGTGTGAGAATACAGTAGCAGTGTTGTTACCAAAATGTCACACACTATTAATTTATTTGGATTTGGTCTTATTTTCTTGTAGTTATAGTCTACTAGCCGAATGGCTCGGGCAACGCCCGGGTTTACCCGATTAAATGCTTTTATTCAAATACTATTTGTTACAATTATAAATTGGCACCGTGGATGTCATTCTTGTATAATATATAAATAAGTTTTAAAAATTGTAAAAAAAAAAAAAAAAAATGCATCGGCCGGGAATCGAACCCGGGTTGCCCGCTTGGCAGGCGAGCATTCTACCACTGAACCACCGATGGTTTTAAGAAATGGCCATATTTGGGTATTTATTCCATTCACAAAAGCAAACGGTGACAGAATTGAAAAAGGAAGAATTGATTATGACGCTGATAACTGTATATTTTAATAATCCAAATTGTGCCTTATCATAATAAATATGGTAATTTTGGTGATGGAAACTGTCCTCTAGCAGAAGTGCCCTATCATGGAGGCTCTACTGAGGTTATATAACTAGGTATAGATGGAAATTTTGCCCGGAGGATATTGATCTAAAGAGACAAAGGTCGCCTCTCCCGTCAAAATAGACGTCTAAACCAGACGCCATCTATTGACCGTCACCGCAAACTAGTCTATTTTGACGGGAGAGGCGACCTTTGTCTCTTTAGATCAATATCCTCCCGGCAAAATTTCCATCTATATTTTAGCCATAGATTTGGCCCAGCCACTTTGCCAGCTAGGATAAGTTAAAAAAAAAAAACTTTGCCAGCTAAGGCCTCTTTGGCAGATTGTCAAGATTCCATTAGATCCCGTGTGGATCTCATGGAATAAAGTTCGCCCTAGACTGACGAAGGCTATTAGCCCAAAGCCATGGTCTCTGGGTGGACGTTTTTCAGTTTGCCAAAGTTGGTGTTGTGGCTTTGTCACCGACCCGAGGCTGCTAGTTTGCGGCGACGGTTAATAGATGGCGTCTGGTTTTGACGTCTATTTTGACGGGAGAGGTGACCCTTGTCTCTTTATAACTAGGTATATTTGGTCCAGAATATATTCATGAAGTAATGAAATAACTTTGTTTCTCCTGGAAATGACTTTGTATTTTTTTTTTGGCTTATCCCTAGTACACTTGGTACAGGCCATGATAATCATGATGGGTAGTAGGCGACTGCTTTTACTGTAAGTGCACCACATGTCTACACATGTGAAAAGCAGAGACTTTGAAGCATGACTTTGTGTGATACTTGAAAATGATTTGGTGATTTGGCCATCCCTGGATATAAACACAAGGTAATAAGACCTAATCACAATAACTTTTTTTTTTTGCTTATCCCTAGTACACGTGGTACAGGCCATGATAATCATGGTGGGTAGTTAGCGACTGCTTTTTACTGTAAGCGCACCACATGTCTACACATGTGAAAGCAGTTCGACTTTGCACTTACAAATGTGCCAGAGCCCCGTTTGGTTACTTGCATTCGCTGGTGGGGTTGGACTTTTGCAAGAATCGGGGGGCCATTGGAGCATTTTTTTTTCAAACAGAAAAAAGTGTCCAATGTGGGGATCGAACCCGGGTCGTAGTGGTCGTAAACCAAACGGTTTAACTAGCCTTCCACCGACCCACAACTAAATAGTGTGAGTGATATTTAGGTAACATCAGTTGCCGGAATGTCACACACTATTTATTTATTTGGATTTGGTCTTATTACCTTGTGTTTATAATCTATAATCCGAACTGTATACTTTATCATCCCAGGAAATGTCTTGGTGATCACTGAAGTTGACTTGGTCATCCCAGGAAATATAACTATGATATATGAAAATGAATTGTTGATCCCCAGAATGAATTGGTGATTTCAGAACATTACTATCTCCTTTTTATTCTTCTTTCTTATCTCCACTCAATCATATTAGGGTATCAAGCTTGTAAGGCTTGACAACCATCATGACTGGGTGAAGTAGAATGCGTCTGCCTTTGTCATTAAGACTGGGAGCACTACTCAGTGGCAGGCTGACTTTGCTCTAAAACAAATGGCCGCCTCTGACATGAGGAACAGACGCCATGTGCAGCTGCTCCTAACATGGAGTACAGACACTGCTCATCCTGTATCCCTGGATTAGGAGCCCTTACAATGTACTATTAGCCGGGCCTCTAATTCCTTAAAAAGTCTTGGTGATCCCTGTAAATGACTGTTCCCTGAAATATGGATTATAGATATCTGAAAACGAATTTATGATATCTGTGTGCGTAAATTAATATAAAAAAAAATCCTAAAAATATTTTGATATTTACTGAATGGCAATCATTAAAAATGACTTGGATATCACTGTAAATGTCTTGGTAATCACAGAATAATTTTGTGATCCCTGTGAAAGACTCTGTGATCTCAGGAATTAGATTTGAAGGTAAACATTCTGTTGGTTACACATTAATGTAGTTCACCTCCATGCAAACTTCTCGGCCTACTGACCCGGGAAGTCATTATCTCTCTATCAACTTGTCCTGCTCTGGAGAATAGCTTCCTCTCTCTCTCTTTCTTTAGTGACAAAACCTTTGACAAGGGTTGATTTGTGACCGGTCCTCATCACTTCTAGGGTGAAATGATGAGATAATAGACCTAAATAACAGTCCACTAGTCTCTCCTTGACTGTCAGTGTATGGTGTTGACCACATCCTCTGTGGGGTGTCACAGTTCGGGAATATAACATAGCAGATCCAGACTGAAGTGCCAATAAACATCCCTGGTAGGATGGTGTAACAGGATCTACCAGTACTGGCTAGAGGTGGAGGCCATTGTAACACATCACGATAGAGAGAATAAACTCTTATAATAAAAAGGTTCTAATATACAATAGATTTTCTCGCTATAACATCACTTTGACTTATATTTTATGTTGTTTTTACTAATATGGTTATAATCCTAGCTAAAACAATTGGAACTCAAAACTTGGAAGTGTAGAATTATGGTATCATGACCATGTTGCTGTTATAACGAAGTTTCATTGTACTGTGATGGGGATGGTAATGGAAGCCATTATATTAAAATCCCTATATACAGATATACATCAAACTGTACATTTGGTTTTCTTCTTTCTATCTCCACTCAATCATATCAGGGTATCAAGCTTGTTTGACAACCATCATGACTGTGTGAAGTAGAATGCATCTGCCTTTGTCATTAAGACTGGGAGCACTACTCAGTGGCAGGCCGACTTAGCTCTAAAAGGAATGGCCACCTCTGACATGAGAAACAGATGCCATGTGCAGCCGCTCCTAACATGGAGTACAAACGCTGCTCATCCTGTATCCCTGGATTAGGATCCCTTACACGGTACTATCAGCCAGGCCAGCTGAACCCAGGTTTTTTATTGAGCTTGTTACTGCTCCTCCTCCTCCTTTTATACATCTGATGATGATAATAATGCTACCAGAAGATATATATGGAAGTTTATTATTATGGAGTTTGATAGGATTGAACCTTCCAACTATAATCAGTTTTTTAGAAACAAGAATACACTCATGGGTAAAACTTAAAGTGGAAAGTCTCTGATGTCGACTGTTGTCTATTTTTTGTTTTTAAGGAGACAGAAGCCATCTTGTTCACACTTGCTTATCTCGTGTGTCTTCAATAAAAGTCACTGTGTATCAACATCTTTCAGAGTTATTTTCTGAATCCCGATATACATGCTAAAAAGTACAACTTCCTTAAGTTTTGTCTACCAGTGTATATTCAAAAATAGATAAATCAGTACAGTAGTCTCCCTGTAAAGGACACCTAATTGTATAGGCAAAGTGTCCTTTAGAAAGAGATGTCCTCTTACTGGATAGTTGCTAAATA
Organism: Cordylochernes scorpioides; assembly: GCA_030710605.1. Lineage (NCBI taxonomy): Eukaryota > Metazoa > Arthropoda > Arachnida > Pseudoscorpiones > Chernetidae > Cordylochernes > Cordylochernes scorpioides. Next base: position 8,259,094 of record CP092872.1, read on the forward strand.
GTAAAAATGGTAATTTTGCAAATTAAAACTGTCCTTTACAGAGAGGTGTCCTCTAGTGCGAGTGTCCTCTCATGGAGGTTCTACTGTATTGAAAGTTTTGTATCATGAAGAAGTGTTGTTGTTATTTGTTGTTGCTTATTACACAATTCGTTTAAACGATTTCCATTAGGTTCCATTGTCTCAGCTTTTCTATTATAGTCCTGAGGTTTTCCCAGAGGTCTTTTTTGGAGGATTTGATCCAATTCAATAGATGTTCAGGAATGGCTGGTTGGGAATTGCATTTGGGACATTACGGGAATATTTTGATATTTCCATTAAATTTGCGCATTCTAAGATGTAGAACAAAATTTGACAATTATACCGCATGTGTCCAGGGACACTTTATTTTTCCGTTTATCATTACTCTTCACAATTCATCCTATCATAATTCATCCCTAAGGTTAGAAATAATCGTTATTTCTCCTTAAAATAAATTTTGATTTGTCGTTCAAAAGAAACATTTGTGGTATAATTGTAAAATTTCGTTCTATAATCATAAGCCGCATTATATTGTATTATAAAGATTATTCTAAGATGTCCTGTTCGTAATCTTGAAATTGCCGTTTGTTCCTCCCTAGTAAGGGTGTAATGAAGAAGTTGATGTCCAGTCTACCACAGAGTGAAGGCACGTGTGGTGGGAGTACCAAGGTTATCTCCTTCCATCAAGGAAGCTCACACTCAATCAATTCACAGATATCACAATCTACTGCTCTAAGTGGCCAAGTTGTACACGCTGTCCTTGAGAAAAAAAGTTCTCTTACTTTGTTCTCTGTATCTTTCAAAAGACATCTGTGTCTTTATTGTTATCTACATGTGGTACATTTACCCTATAAACCAAGCCTTTGGTTATTGTCATCCCTAAATATTTTATATCATGGATGCTGACTTTTCTCAACCAATGAAACCAAGTTGAACTTTTTTTTTAAAAAACAAAAACAAGAAAATAAGACCTAATCCAAATGATTTATTAGTGTGTGACGTTTCAGCAACAGCATTGTCACCATCATCAGACAAATGATGGTGACAATGCTGTTGCCGAAACGTCACACACAAATAAATTATTTAGATTAGGTCTTATTTTCTTGTATTATGATCTATAATACAAATTGTGCTTTATCAATAAAACAACAATAAATAGTTTTATTAAGACATTTTGGTCTTATACAGATTATCCTAGTAGAAATGGGTATATACAGAAATCATTTCCTAGTTGAATTGATATTTAGGGAAGTGCAAAAATAAATGTTGTGGTACAGGCCATCATGGTGGATAGTAGTTGGAAATTGATTTTACTGGACACAGGTAGACAGCAGTTCAACTTTTGCACTTACAAATATACCAGAGCCCTCTGTCTGATAAATAGTATAAAATGACCATGGTTCACTAAAGCCATAGTTCACTATGGCCATGGTTCACTATAGCCATGGTTCACTAAAGCCATGGTTCACTATGGCCATGGTTCACCAGAGACATGGTTCACTATAGGTATGGTTCACTATATAGCCATGGTTCACTATATAGCCATGGTTCACTATAGGTATGGTTCACTATATAGCCATGGTTCACTATAGGTATGGTTCACTAAAGCCATGGTTCACTATATAGCCATGGTTCACTATATAGCCATGGTTCACTATATAGCCATGGTTCACTATATAGCCATGGTTCACTATAGGTATGGTTCACTATAGGTATGGTTCACTATATAGCCATGGTTCACTAAAGCCATAGTTCACTAAAGCCATGGTTCACTATATAGCCATGGTTCACTAAAGCCATGGTTCACTATATAGCCATGGTTCACTAAAGCCATGGTTCACTAAAGCCATGGCATGGTTAACCAGAGACATGGTTCACTAAAGCCATGGTTCACTAAAGCCATGGTTCACTATATAGCCATGGTTCACTATAGGTATGGTTCACTAAAGCCATGGTTCACTAAAGCCATGGTTCACTATAGGTATGGTTCACTAAAGCCATGGTTCACTATATAGCCATGGTTCACTAAAGCCATGGTTCGCTAAAGCCATGGTTCACTATAGGTATGGTTCACTAAAGCCATGGTTCACTAAAGCCATGGTTCACTATAGGTATGGTTCACTAAAGCCATGGTTCACTAAAGCCATGGTTCACTATATAGCCATGGTTCACTAAAGCCATGGTTCACTAAAGCCATGGTTCACTATAGGTATGGTTCACTAAAGCCATGGTTCACTATATAGCCATGGTTCACTAAAGCCATGGTTCACTAAAGCCATGGTTCACTATATAGCCATGGTTCACTAAAGCCATGGTTCACTATATAGCCATGGTTCACTAAAGCCATGGTTCACTAAAGCCATGGCATGGTTAACCAGAGACATGGTTCACTAAAGCCATGGTTCACTATATAGCCATGGTTCACTATAGGTATGGTTCACTAAAGCCATGGTTCACTAAAGCCATGGTTCACTATAGGTATGGTTCACTAAAGCCATGGTTCACTATATAGCCATGGTTCACTAAAGCCATGGTTCGCTAAAGCCATGGTTCACTATAGGTATGGTTCACTAAAGCCATGGTTCACTAAAGCCATGGTTCACTATAGGTATGGTTCACTAAAGCCATGGTTCACTAAAGCCATGGTTCACTATATAGCCATGGTTCACTAAAGCCATGGTTCACTAAAGCCATGGTTCACTATAGGTATGGTTCACTAAAGCCATGGTTCACTATATAGCCATGGTTCACTAAAGCCATGGCATGGTTAACCAGAGACATGCTTCACTATGGCCATGGTTCTCCAGAGACATGCTTCACTATGGCCATGGTTCTCCAGAGACATGGTTCACTATATAGCCATGGTTCACTATAGCCTTGGCATGGTTCACCAGAGACATGGTTCACTATAGCCTTGGCATGGTTCACTAGAGACATGGTTCACTATAGCCATGGTTCTCCAGAGACATGGTTCACTATAGCCATGGTTCTCCAGAGACATGGTTCACCAGAGACATGGTTCACTATAGCCATGGCATGGTTCACTAGAGACATGGTTCACTATAGCCATGGCATGGTTCACTAGAGACATGGTTCACTATAGCCATGGTTCTCCAGAGACATGGTTCACTATAGCCATGGTTCACCAGAGACATGGTTCACCAGAGACATGGTTCACTATAGCCATGGCATGGTTCACTAGAGACATGGTTCACTATAGCCATGGTTCTCCAGAGACATGGTTCACTATAGCCATGGTTCACCAGAGACATGGTTCACCAGAGACATGGTTCACTATAGCCTTGGCATGGTTCACCAGAGACATGGTTCACCAGAGACATGGTTCACTATAGCCTTGGCATGGTTCACCAGAGACATGGTTCACTATAGCCATGGCATGGTTCACTAGAGACATGGTTCACTATAGCCATGGTTCTCCAGAGAAATGGTTCACTATAGCCATGGTTCACCAGAGACATGGTTCACTATAGCCTTGGCATGGTTCACCAGAGACATGGTTCACTATGGCCATGGTTCTCCAGAGACATGGTTCACTATAGCCATGGTTCACCAGAGACATGGTTCACTATAGCCTTGGCATGGTTCACCAGAGACATGGTTCACTATAGCCATGGTTCACCAGAGACATGGTTCACTATAGCCTTGGCATGGTTCACCAGAGACATGGTTCACTATGGCCATGGTTCTCCAGAGACATGGTTCACTATAGCCTTGGCATGGTTCACCAGAGACATGGTTCACCAGAGACATGGTTCACCAGAGACATGGTTCACTATGGCCATGGTTCACCAGAGACATGGTTCACTATAGCCATGGTTCACCAGAGACATGGATCACTATAGCCTTGGCATGGTTCACCAGAGACATGGTTCACTATGGCCATGGTTCTCCAGAGACATGGTTCACTATAGCCTTGGCATGGTTCACCAGAGACATGGTTCACTATAGCCTTGGCATGGTTCACCAGAGACATGGTTCACTATAGCCATGGTTCACCAGAGACATGGTTCACTATAGCCATGGTTCACCAGAGACATGGTTCACTATGGCCATGGTTCTCCAGAGACATGGTTCACTATAGCCTTGGCATGGTTCACCAGAGACATGGTTCACTATGGCCATGGTTCTCCAGAGACATGGTTCACTAGAGACATGGTTCACTATAGCCATGGTTCACTATGGCCATGGCATGGTTCACCAGAGACATGGTTCACTAGGGCCATGGTTCAAATGCATCATAAGATAGCTGACATTCTCTGAATGAACATACAGACTCAGATCAAAGCCACAACACCAGCTTCATCAAAGTCAGAAAACCTCTATAACATATATTTATATAAAGAAAACGGACAAAAGAGTGAAATTGTACTGGTATCAGGTGGTATACACACATTAAGAAAAAGGCATCTCTTGAACTGAAAGTTTCTGATGGCTTATGCCAGCTATCAGAATAAATATCAGCTAATCTTAGATTTTTTTTTTCATTTGAGATACAGCATGCACCATGCTGTTGAGGGCCAACAGTCTGAAATGCAAATGTGGGTTGTTTTATTAATACATCAACTATTCTGGAAAATAGAAAAATGAATGATTAGTTTATATCCATTAGATGATGCAAGCCATCAACAACTTTCAGTTGCAGGATCTGCAGTCCTAATTTCTGCCAAACAAAATATCCCCAGAGGGAACAGAAAATTCTACATTCCTGGATATAGAGAGGTACTAGATCTTTTGAAAGATGAAATAGAAGATAGGAACCAAGTTTACCAAGACCTCATTGAGAACAACAACACCCTCCTCATCAGAGATTACAATCACCTTGCTGCAAAAATTAAGCTTAAGGCGGACCAAATCAAACAGAATAAGTGGATTGAAATCTGCTCTTCAATTGACCCAAAAACCAGCGACACAAAACTATGGAGACTACTACATGCCCTCAATCAGGACACTCCATCTCACAGCAGCTCAAATACCTTCAAGGATAATTCTGGAAATCCCCTCACAGACAAATACAGCATAGCAAATCATTTTGCCCACCATTACAGCTCCACCGCAAAACTTAATTTTAATTTACAGGATAAAATAATAGGTAGAAAATCTAGGCTCACCAGAAACCTTGCAAAATCCAAACCCAGCCACAACACTTTCAGTAAACCTTTTCAAGAGCATGAACTGGACGAAGCTTTAAGTCATCTCGACCCTACAAAAGCTCCTGGTCCAGACAACATCACTGGACCCATGTTGAAAAACCTCAGTTCCCATGCCAAACTAGAACTCTTAAGCATTTTCAATTACAGTTGGAGCTCGTCTACCCTCCCTAAAGAGTGGAAACATGCCACAATTATCCCCATCCACAAACCAGGCAAGCTTGAGAACCACCCAACCAACTACAGACCTATCTCTCTGACCTCTATTCCCTGCAAAATCATGGAACACATGATTCTCAATAGGTTAACTTTTTATCTTAACCTCAACAACCTACTAGACCCTCATCAAAGAGCTTTTAAAAAATATCAAAGCACAGAAGATTCAATCTTTTACTTCGTTCAACAAATCCAGGACAGCTTCCATCATAAACCTACAGAATCCACTATAGCAGCCTTCATCGATCTTTCCCAAGCCTTCGACAGAGTCTGGAAGGAAAAGCTAATTCTCAAACTCGACAAACTTGGAATAGAGGGAAGTATGCTGAGTTGGATCAGCAATTTTCTATCCAAACGTACCATACAGGTTAACTTCAACAACACCAAATCAAAAACCACTCGTATTTACCAAGGTCTACCCCAAGGATCAATCCTAAGCCCTATTCTCTTCAATATTTACCTAAATGATGTACACACTTCTATTAAACCGCCAGCTAAAATTGCCCTTTACGCAGATGACATAATCATCTGGGTCTCCAAAAACAACCTCTCCGATGCAGAACAATCTCTGAATAAAGCCATGAAAAATCTACAAAAGGTAACTCAGAAACTAAAATTATCCATCAACATCAGCAAATCTGAAATCGGCCTCTTCACCATCAACAACCACCTTCGCCACTGGACCCCAAATATTTTCTTAAATAATTCAAAACTTCAATATTCAGATTCCCCAAGATATCTTGGTGTCACACTCGACCCTGCGCTCACTTTTAAAAAACATATTGACACCATGATAAGCAAAGCCAAAAATAGGCTCAAAATCCTGAAAAAAATATCAGGCTTAAACTGGGGTGCAAATGCCAATATCTTACGCACAACGTACCTTGCACTCGTAAGACCTATTTTGGAATATGCTACACCAGCCTGGATCAATGCAAGTAAAACTAACCTATCCAAAATAGACAGAATCCAAGCAAGCGCAGCTAAAATCATCAGCGGACTCCGAGGATCCTGCCCAAATCGCATTGCTGAACTCGAATCCAACCTTCTTCCCCTGCACCTAAGGAGAAAAATCTGCTTTTCAAAATTTATAACAAAAAAGATTAACTCTCCAAAAGAACATCTTACAGGAAAATTTATTAGAAATTGGGTCCCAAACCAAAGATTAAAACGCCCCACTCCTCTCAACATGGCTCACAACTCTAATCTTTTAGACATCCCAATTAATCCCAAACACAGAACTTCCTATCCCCCACACAAAACTCGCAACAAACTCATCTGTTTCCCTCATCTACCAGACAATCCCCACAAACATGAAACTCAGCCAGAATTACTTAAAGCTCTTGGCCTCCAAATCATTGAGGAAAATAGCTCCCTCTTCGACATCACAATTTACACTGACGGTAGCCAACTTGAAACTGGACTGTCTGGCAGTGGAATTGCTATCTACAAAGATAAGATCCTGGAAAAAATCTCCCTCTCCCACCCTAGACATCTTTCAGTTTATAAATCAGAACTCTCTGCTATAGATACGGCTCTAAAAGACATCAACATCAACTCGCCAAGCAAAATAATTATCTACTCCGACTCAAGAGCAGCCATTTATACCCTTCAAAGCTGCTTCTCCAGTCAAGAACCCCTCCTCAAGAGCATTGCTAAGTCTGTAAACCGACTCCCAGCCAACAGCTCAGTCACAGTGCAATGGCTTCCAGCTCACGTTGGAATTCCTGGTAATGAGCTGGCAGACTCTCTGGCAAAGGCTGGTGCTCTTGGCCTACCTGAAGCAAGAGAATCCACCACCCAACTAGACGAAAGAGACCTCCTCCGTACCATCAAAACCCAATGCCTGCAGGAATGGAAATCTGATGCTGCACATGACTGGTACAGAGCAGGAGGGACAAGCACCGGTTCTGTCCTCCCAAGAGAACAACAGTCTTTGATTTCCAGACTTAAGTCTGGTCATCTACGGACAATGACTTTCCAGAATGGTTGCAAGGTTTTCCCACTATGTACCAAGTGCAATTCTCAGCCTGCAACCCCAAGACATATTATTGACTGTATTGACTCATCCATTGATGAGCTCTACTCTTCCCCGGCAGACACCATCAAAAATCTCAAGCTTTACAGGCTTGATACCTTAGTGTGATTGGGTGGAGATAAGAAAGAAGAAGAAGAAGAGTTGCAGGATGAGGTAATGCCTTTTTTTAGTCATGATGGTTTTCAAACAGACACCATCAAGGGTCACAACTTCTTCTTCTTTCTTATCTCCATTCAATCATATTAGGGTATCAAGCTTGTAAAGCTTGAGATTTGACAACCATCATGACTGGGTGAAGTAGAATGCGTCTGCCTTTGTCATTAAGACTGGGAGCACTACTCAGTGGCAAGCCGACTTAACTCCAAAAGAAATGGCCGCCTCTGACATGAGGAACAGACGCCATGTGCAGCCGCTTCTAACATGGAGTACAAACGCTGCTTATCCTGTATCCCTGGATTAGGAGCCCTTACAGGGTACTATCAGCCGGGCCAGCTGAGCCCAGGTTTTTATCGAGCTTGTTATTGCTCCCCCTCCTCCTTTTTCATCCGGGCTTGGGACCGGCAAAGGCGGAGTTTGACTTGATAAAGTTTGACAACTTGATACCCTAATATGATTGAGTGGAGATAAGAAAGAAGAAGAATAAGAGTAAATAGTAGAAACTCTATAAAGCAAAACACCCAGTTTTAGAGCCAAATTGTCCTTTATGGAGAGATGTTCTCTCACCAGAGAGTTACTAATTAGTAATAATGGGGTAATTTTGGTGATGAAAACTATCCTTGGTAGATAAGTGTCCTCTCATGGAGTATGTTCCATTGTTGTTTCTTATCTCCTTGTATAAAGATTACACAAATTCCATGAGTCCATGCTCCTTGAAATGATCTCATGGAATGGGGTGGTAGTTTTCATAGATCACATGATACAGGCACACTTTGGTGAAAATCTGACTTTGCCTGTAATTTGAGGCCATTCCTAACATGGAAGCCTTTGCTGTCAACTCTAACATGAGTACTGACGCAGCTTCTCTGTATCCCTGGAGAGGAACCCTTGCTGAGGTCTATCAACTGGGTCAGTTGAACTCAGGAGGTCTTTCTCCTCTTTCTAACAATGGGGCTGTTGGTCGGGAGTGTGTCCTACTGTATATAGTTAAACCTGTCTATAGCGCCTCCCTCTCTATAGTGCCCAATTTTAAATAGTAGTTCAATGCAATTTACATTAAAAGTGACCTGTCTATATCACCCCCTCTCTATAGTACCCTATTTTGGTGAGTCCCAAGAGGGGGCACTATAGACAGGTTTAACTGTATGTGTAAATTTTTTTTTATTATCCCTAGTACATGCGGTACAGGCCATGATAATCATGGTGGGTAGAAGTTGTGACTGATTTTACTGTAAGTGCATCACATGTCTACACATGTGAAGAGCTGTTCGACTCTCGAACTTACAAATATGCCAGCGTCCTGTTTGTTACTTGCACTTGCTGATGGGATTGGACTTTTGCAAGAATCGGGGGCCATTGGAGCATTTTTTTTTAATTAGAAAAAAGTGCCCAATGTGGGATTCGATCCCGAGTCGTAGTGGTCGAAAACCAATGGTTTATACCATCCTTCCACTGATTCCCTTATATGTAAAATGGTTGTGGGGAGTTACCTTCCTGTGATGCCCGTTTGGAGTAATTTCAACCCAGAGATGAAGTATAGTCTGTGAAGTATATCTGAGCTAAGGATCTGATATGTGAATTCTATGTTACATCTTGACACAAGGTAATAAGACCAAATCCACATAAATAAATAGTGTATATAATCTATAATCCAAATTGTGCCTTATCGTTACATCTTGACATTGCTTTTATTATTAAAACTAAAAAAGTAATTAATAAAATACAGTAAAACCTTGCTAAAACAAATCAGTGATATAGCAATCGACACAGTTGGCCAGATGGAAATCTGGTCACCTGCGCCCTCTAGTCTATAAAGAGGGAGCCAAAAGCTTCCCCATGTGCACTAGGTGCAAAACCGAAGAGGCCACTCCCCAACATTTACTAAATTGCATTGGAAAGGACAAAAGATCCCTGTACAGAGAACCAAGAGTTCTTGAGCTTCTTTACGAGCACGACCTCCAAGATCTTGTCTAATTTAGACTAAAAGGATAAGTAAAAAAAAAAGTGATATAGCAAACCTTTACTTATAACAAACCAGAAATAATCTCCATACTTATTTTATAATACAGTCTTCTTCTTTCTTATCTCCACACTGGGTGAAGTAGAATGCATCTGCCTTTGTCATTAAGACTGGGAGCACTACTCAGTAGCAGGCCGACTTAGCTCCAAAAGAAATGGCCATCTCTGACATGAGGAATAGACACCATGTGCAGCCGCTTCTAATGTGGAGTACAAATGCTGCTCATCCTGTATCCCTGGATCAGGAGCCCTTACAGGGTACTATCAGCCGGGCCAGCTGAGCCCAGGTTTTTTACCGAGCTTGTTACTGCTCCCCCTCCTCCTTTTTCATCTGGGCTTGGAACCGGCAAGGGCGGAGTTTGCCTTTGTCATTAAGACTGGGAGCACTACTTTCATGATAGTGTGTGACTGGCATAGATGGAGTTATAGTAAAAATGATAATTTTGCAAATGAAAACTGTCCTTTGTGGAGAGATGTCTGCTAGTGGGGTATCCACTAAAGGGAAGTTCTACTATAAAACCAAATAGATTAGGTCTTATTACCTTGTGTTTATAATCTATAATCTAAATTGTGCCTTATCATCCAAAATTGTCAGTGTTAATAAAAAAAAGATTCCAGAGAGAGACATATTTAACAAAATAATTAAATACTTTAATTATCTCCAATAAATAATCTTTTTTTTTTGTCCAACATTTTATTTTATAAAAATTACTTTTTCTTTTAAAAAAGAAAGCCAAAATAAGAAAGAGAAAGTGAAAAAAAAACACCACAAAACAAATCTATATTAGAACTGGGTATGCCAGATTGAAAAGAAAGAAAGAAAAAAAAAGAAGAATTATAAATAATCTAATAAATAAGTAGAAAAAACACAAAAATAGGACTAAAACATATTAGGGACCTGGAGACTGAAAGGTTTCTAATTAGAATTTCCTATGGTAGAGTGAGAAAAGGGAATAAAAAGAAGCTAAGAGCTAGCGCCATGTTATCATGTTCACTAGGGCACATCTCTTGAGAAGTCACCTCAGTGAACTAATGGAAGAATGCGAGAGGAACTTCCATTGACGTCCGTCAGGATGGCTTGGTATTAGCCCTGCTAGATTTGGTTTCTAGCGTTACACCAAAGAGACTTTCAAAGTGTTTGACGTAAGTTTCGCAGTGTTCTCCCGGTTCAAAGTTCTTGGAACCTCTCAACCTGAGGTTACGTTGCTGGAAGAAACGGAAAACTGAGAAGAAGAGAGCAGAATCGTTTGTCTTCTTGGCGATATCCAGGAACTTGCGAGGGGAGACTGTATCTACATTGCCAATGGTCCTGATGAACTGAAGAGCTTGTAGGATCTGGTTTTGGGAAAGGAGGAAATCGATGACTTCCTCGTTGGACTTGTCGAGACGTAGGAGCATGTCAATGCCAAGCTGGTAGGACGGAGGATAGACTTTCTGGAGGGATAGGAGGAAGCAGGCTAGCATCTTGGAGTCAGAGAAGATATGATACTGGAGGAACTGGTGAAGCTGGTCAAACTTGTGGTTGGAGATCAGGATGTTGATCAGCATCCGGCAGATATAGTGAGGGATCTGTAGCTGGTGCAAGGCTAGAGCTCGGATGTACTCCAGCAAGATACTGACTACATAGTGACAGGGGAGGGTCTCCTCTTCAAACACTGAGAACACATCGGTGTACAGCTCTGATTGGTCAATAATCACAGGTGGTCTTGAGTTCTGCGAAGCTCCTGTAGACTGAAGACTCTCTGATTGGATGTGCTGCTTACAGATCAGACTCAGCTTGTCAAATATCTTTGATAGAATTTCAAGAGCATCTTCACTTTGAGATACAAAAATCTCTCTGCAGACTTGGAGAATTACTTTCTTGGAATTCTGTCTTTGAACTAAGAAGTCAATTAGAAGGGATTTGTCCTTTATCAGATTTACCATTGGCTCGAGATGGAGTTGAAGACCCCATAGATAACCGATTGAAGGATCAACCACAATTTCTGGGGAGAAAAATACCCAATTGGGAGAATAGAGGTCAAGTTGCCGGGTTGCAGGAGCTTCAATCTGCGGAGGTAAGATCTCAATATGGAGGGTGTAGGGCTTGATCGTGGTTTGAATAAGCGGCAAGTGGTATGAAACATAGCCATCCGTCTCACTAGGTATCTTTATATCAAAGATCAAAGAAGTTTGCAATGACTGATGATGCACCACTATTAGATTATCCAAGAAATGAATTCCAAACTTACCATGACAATTCAAACGTAAGATATTTGTCTTATGCGGTAAAGAATCCTTATATAAAGTATAGACAACTATTTCTGTTCTACCAACAACACGAAGTTGATGTTTTAAAACTACCACTCTCATTCTTCCATAAATTACAGCTAAAAATACATCTCTTGATGATAAACTTAATTTTGGTGGATTTTGTTGTTTTGGATTTATTGGAAGGTCTATTTCAAATTTTGATTGACGAACCAAATTCCCATGTTTAAATTGAACTGGATGCATTATATTACATAAAGGGCCAGTTGAAAGTAATATCAATTTTGTTTCTGAATGAAATGTATACCAATTGATTGGTAAAGTACATGTTTTTATTGGTTTTAATACTTTCTTTTCTGGGTAGACTTGATAAAGCTCTAATCCATGATCTGTTACTAGTACTACTTCATTAAAATAAGTCCATACAAATCCAATTATATTATAATTTTTTCCTTTGCAAGTTTGTGAATATTCAAATGTATCAAGTTGCCCATTACTATAATTTACAAATTCAACTGATTTTTGGCATCTTTGAATACCTAATATTTTACAATCTGGAGAAAATTTTAATTCCATTACTTGGCCCTTATCTTCCATAAGAAAATGTATATTTGGTTTATTATCTGGACATTTGACCACAACACCCATTGCTCCACCAGATCGTACGGAAAATACTTGCCGATTTGCATTATCATAAAATACACTTGTGATTTGAGTAGCTGGTTCAAATTTAACAGGGTTAGAATTAAGCTCCAAAATATAATCGTCTGAACTATTTGTTGATATCGCCATTTTGTATACAAAACTAACCTATTTCATTTGTTTACTTTGGATTATATTGAAGAGTTTAAATTTGGGAATATTATAATTAATATTTTAAAGCTCCAACAAAATATTTTCTCCTAAACTGTTTGTTTATATCGCCATTTTGTATACAAACCTAACCTATTTTGTTTATTTACTTTAGATTATTTTGAAGAGTTTAAAATCTGTGAATATTGAAACTAATTAATTTTTTAAATTCTGAAGTGTTTTTAAGAAGTTATTTCACAGAAGAGAATTTTATTGAGAGAAATAAATATATATATTTTTTTAACCCAGGTTTTTGGAGCACAGAACGCCAACTACCCTACAAAAAAGTTTGTTTTAAGTTAACTCAAAAGCATATAATATGCATTTAAGAAAACTCTTCACTAAGATATGAAATAATTGAAATATATATAGGTAAAAAAAATCTCTGATGAGCGCCAACAGCGCGAAACACGTGCGTTTGTGGATGGCTTTTCTTGATTTATAAAGAAATTGGGTTGGCCAAATATCAGGGAACAGGGTAAATCAATGTTTAGTTGATTTCTGTTCCACTAGATGGCGCTCTATCATCTGAAAAGCACATGTGCTCCTGGTCAGGATATGCCTTTTTTATTTTTAATATATATATAATATGATATTTATCTTGATGTAACCTGGATTCCTGGAGCGTACTGTAAAATATCATCAGAGCGCCTTCCAAAGTTTGAAATTGGGACAATTAAACTCTGTGTTGATGGGAAGATAGTAAAATTCAAACGCGCATCACTTGGCCGGCGGTATATTACTGGTGCTACTGGTTCTGAGAGAGATGAAATTCATTAAAATAAATAAGAAATTAGCCTTTCTCAGATATATAAAAATTAAGAGTAGTCCAAATACTTCTATCAATCCATATATAAGTGCTAAATACATTTTTTCAGAAAGCTATATACTACTAATTTTTGTTAGATCATCATCTCTTTCTCGATGTAAACTGGATTCCTGGAGGTTTTATTAGCAAAACATATTAATAAAAATAATTTCACCCAAGGTTTTCTTTTACTCTCACACAAGGGGATTACTCAACTAATTCAATTCTATTAAATGTATAAAAAGCAGTAAAATTTTCACATGCTCTTCAAAATATTTAAGGGCTTCTTCCGAGCTTACTCTAATAATGAGCATATAAATATTATAGTTTTTCCCCAACTCAAAAATAACTCAACATACTTTTAAAAAAAAACTTCTGGAGCAGATTTTGATTATCTACCACACAATTAGCAATTAATATGACTTACCCTAAAATATGAATATCATTCTTCAAACACACCTCAAAAGATCGACAAATATAATGCAGCACATAAAAATTAATATTCAGGATAAGAAATACCTACTCTAACAATATAACAGATTTTGAAATTATTGTCATGCACTAAACTTAGAATAAAATAAATTTTGGCTATATTGATATTGTAGCAAAGTATTTATTATATTTTATTTACAGATTATTATTTTTTGATGCTTATATTAATTATATTTTGCTACTCTGGAAACTTCCCTCTTTGCTTAACTCATATCTTATAAATGTTAATAGGTGTTTGTGCCTTAAAAAATTGCTGTGTCATCCTGAAATTTGCCTTTCCTGATTTTATATGTTACAATATTGTAACAAAGTATTTATTAATTTTATTATTTTTATTAACAGAGTGGTCATTTTTATGTTTATATTTTGCTACGTTGTGAAGTTCCCTCGTGGCTTATCTTTTGTTTACCATTCATAGTTTGTTCTTGCCTGAAATAAATTGTTGTCTCATCAGGTAGTTGGTCTTCCCTAATTTTCCACGTGGAATTTTGGTGGAGATGCTGGGTAAGTTAGGGAAGACAAACTGAAGACCGCCAAGAAGACCTTGAAGCCATGGGTGCTGTGATCTACATTTTCGGAGACTGATTCCAGGATTCCACCGCCGTGCTAAAGCCAAGACTTCCCTCGAAGATGACGATGTCCCTATAGACGATACGACGACAAAACCGCTCTTCACGCCACAAGAAAAAGGACGCAAAGGTACTAGGGACAAAGTTCCAGGACTTCGATGTAATCCTTGGCAGAAGCACGTCAGATCCATGTCAGTATCTACAATAATTCCTAGCTGTGTGTCACAGCTCCCATAGGAAAGAAGCTATGTAACAAAGTATTTATTAATTTTATTATTTTTATTAACAGAGTTGTCATTTTTATGTTTATATTTTACTACGCTGTTAAGTTCCCTCGTGGCTTATATTTTGTTTACCATTCATAGTTTGTCCTTGCCTGAAATAAATTGTTGTCTCATCCCGAAGTTGGTCTTTCCTAATTTTCCACGTGGCAATATATAAACATATCACCATACCTAAAGAACCACAGGATTGAAGATTTGTTAAGAAACACAAGGTTTCCAATTCAAAAACTTTTCCAAATGCACACTGCTTACAATGAACAACTTCTTTACATCGAGAGAAACAAATATTAAAGAACTCTCTCAGAACCCATACCTCTAGAAAAGCTACTAAAAGTAGCTTGCCTACAGAGAAAATGTTCATTAAAACAATAATAAACAATAAGAGGAGCTTCTTGTGTAAATTTCTTTATTACCGCAAGCTTTCGAACAGAACGTTCTTCAACGGGCGTGGATAGTAAAAACGTACTAACATGTTAGTACGTTTTTACTATCCACGCCCGTTGAAGAACGTTCTGTTCGAAAGCTTGCGGTAATAAAGAAATTTACACAAGAAGCTCCTCTTATTGTTTATTATTGTTTTAATGATCGTTATTTTAAGAGTTTAATTTCTACAGAGAAAATGTTCTAAAAATAAGATTATCTTTATACTTTCAAGGCTTTAGGACTGGGAAAAAAGCAATAAAGATCTATGCTGAAATACATTAAACAATCTTCAGATATAGATACCCCAAGTTCTTGGAGCGCAGCATTTACAGAGAATTGGATACATAACCATAAGTAACCCATAAAAGTATAAATAATAAAAGAACTTTCATTCTTACAAGTAGAACTGCTGCCATTTCTAAAGATTTCCGGCAGTCTCTGGCTGCTGAGACTTTGGGAGGAGATCTCAAACTTCCTGGGTCTCAACCACCGAGTGGCCCCCGCGACCCAGCTACTGGATCTCTCTATTATCGGCGGTAGTCGCTTCTTTCGCCCCTCCGAACGTCCTGGCCTCCATGCGCTTGGTCGGCGTCCCAGTCCAGGGCCTGAGCAACATCTCCATCGTCCGCCCTACGCGTTCCGCTTTCGCTGACGCCACGGCTCTTGCTGCCTTCTGCCAGAGAGTGGTAGCAGAGAACCTCCAGGAAAGCTTCCAGGATCCCAGCCTGGCCGAGGCTGTTGTCCTGCGTGGGACGACCACGCCGTTGGACAGAATCACCACCCGCTCAGCCCATCGCGCCCTGAAACGTTCGCGTCTTGTTGCCCTGCCAATCACCCGGTTCCTGGCAAGATGGGTGACGGTCGTTGACGTGACGATCAGGGTTGACTGGCCCTCGCTCCGGCGTTGCGTCTTCTCGGTTCACGACGCGGATATCACTCTCTGACTGGCACTGCATCTCCTGCCTAACCCAAACCATCCAGCATCAGCCGGTTCCTCCTGCCCTGCCTGAGGATCCGACGGCGGCTCCTTGGGCCACCGATATTGGGGCTGCCACAACATCAGGTCCCTCGTCCAGGAGACCTTCAACATCATCAGGAAACCCCCTGGCCTACAGGCCTGGATCTTCGGGACCAGTCTCGAGGATAACGACCTGGCAATCCTTGGCTCAGCAAAATCCAAAATCTAGCGGTACTTCGTGCAAGTGGGGCTGGGTGATGGAGTTTAGGAACTTCTCATCTCCTGGAAGAGGGCACTCATGCTTTGGGGAAGACTCCCTGGCTGAAAATTATAAATATTTCTTCCTTTTTTAATTTTACCATATTATAAAAATTATTTGAACGAGTTCTCTTTGAATTTGTAAATATTGACTGAGGTGTCAATAATGTTTTAATTATCAAATTGTATTACACACAAATATTTTATATAAACGACTTTTCACTAATGAAGAGTTTGCTGGAAGCTCGCTAGGAGGTCCCCAAGGACACTGCGCAATTCGTAATCGAAGAAGAAAACGTAGAGCTGATGTTTCACCAACGAGATGATGGCGGGGTCCATGGCGAAGATCCAGGACTGCAGCTCCAGCAGGACGCTCGTATATAAAGACAATCTAATCAAGGACATAGAATTCCATGAGCGTCAATTATTTTATTGTAAACGAACACAAAAGGAGGTGAAAATTTTGGAAATAAGTTGGTGGTCGAGTGGTTAAAACCTCGATTCCCAACAGCCATGAACTAGGATTGAATCCCGCATTGGACATATTGTTTCAATGTGTGAATAACCTTCACATATTATTCATTGTTGTAAATAACAAAATCCAGGTTGCTCTTTTTGAACGGCACTTAGTAAAGTTATTTTGGAACCAGGACATTTTTAGAGGAGTCTCCTTAATATGAAGCTAAGAAAAATGGAGCATGTGTGGGGGTACTGGGTAGCTATTAGGTTGGGAAATTTTGACAAAAATTTCGTCACAATCTGGCATATTTCTATACACTACCTAGAGAGTTGTGTATGTATTTTTCAGCCTAATAGCTACCCAGTGTCATACCATCTTTTAGCTTTAGATTAAGGAACTTCCTCTGAAAGCTAAGTTCGTTTTGTATTTGTTTTAAATACACACACACAAAGCTTTATTAAGACAACCAGTCTTATACAGATTCACCACAGGAAGAAAGAAATCATAGATGGAGCTCCTGTACTCCAGGCAGCGCAGCACCCAACAACAGCCTCCAGGTCCGACTATGTCCAGTGGTCACACGTCAATGCTATCAAGCACACACAAAGATTTATTAAGACCACCGGTCTTATACAGATTTACCACAAGAAGAAAGGAACCATAGATGGAGTTCCTATACTTCAGGCAGCGCAGCACCCAACAACAGCTTCCAGGTCCGACGCATGTCTAATGGCCACACTTTCTTTCGTGCATACATCATGGTTAGCGAATCACTGAACAGGCGAGTGTGTATTTGTTTTAAATAAAATAATTGGCGCTCTCTCTCTCACTTAATTTTAGGTCCTTGAAGATATTAATAATCGGAATATAAGTTAATAAAACCAATAATTGATTTTAATCTCCTGGACATTAATTAAACAATTAAAAATGTTTATGGAGATTAGTTTCTTTTTATTTTAAAACTGTCTCAAGATTTCGGGTATCTCTGCCCTTCAGGTGGCGTTTTATTCATTTATATTGACAAAAGTTACTATTTACGGGTTAACACAAAATACAATAGACTAGGGCCTAAAGTAATAGTAACTAAACACACAAAAGCGTACACTCAAGAGTACAACAACAAAAAAAGAGATAAATAAACTTACAATTGATTAAATAAAATATAAAAAAACAGTGCTTATCTTTATTGCTGCTTTGGTAGGGATCGGACCGGGGTTACACAGGGAATGCGAAGAGATCACCAGACACGGATAAATTACGAAGCGTCTTTACACAAAACTTTTACCCACATTCTCCCTCGCATTTATTTTATTATTCTGTACATAACCCGGACTCCTGGAGCGTACGAAAGTCGCCAACTGTCCGGGTTTGTCTTCTGACTTATTGCCTATTTGTTGCAGTTGACATCCAACTGATTAGATGTCGCCAGGCTGTTTTATTTTTGGGGAGGTTCTTCAATGCTTCTTGGTTGAATGTGCTGGTGTTAAGTAGAGTTGCAGTCTGGAATCTCTGAAGACGGTAGGATGGGCAACTGAATAGGAGGTGGTCTCCCTCGCATTCCCTTAAACTCCCATTATATACAAACATTGCCACATTCGTCCAATGAGAAGGCGGGAGAGATTGGTTCACTATCAAACAACATTTTTCCCACTAAAATCTGAGATAAGATTTAAAAAATGCAAATATTTGTCAATATAATATGACAATAAGTTCTCCTGTAGAAGGACAGAGATGCCTGAAAGTTTGAGACGGTTTTACAATTAAAAAAAAACTCATCTCTGGAAACCTTTTTAATTGTTTAATTAAAATCAACAAGCACAATACAGGGATAGGTTTATTTAACTATTGTTTATTTCTCTAGGTTTCTGGAGTCAACATGCCCTTCAACAGGAGAACTAGAAGTATGATCTAGTTTTTCTGTTGAAGGGAATGTTAGCCCTAAAGCTAGAATAATAAAAAAATTAGTTAAAGAAACCTGGCTCTGGATTGTGATTGTTGATGACAGGAAGGGATGAGGCAGGGATGAACATGTATTATATATCACGAATGAAGACATTAAGACGCGAATGTTTCTTTTCACAAATAAATCAAACTTATACACCTATCCCCCGATTTACACGGTACTTGTTTTACACGTTTTCGTTTTTACACGGTTTTCCAAATACGTTTTTTTTATTCTGTTTTTATCGCACTATACTAAATGCTACTGTGATTGAACACATGCGCTGTGTACACATCTCACGAGGAATCCCGAGGTTATGTGCTGACTACATATTTTAACCTGTCAATGCATTTTATTTTTTTTCTGTGTACACCTATCCCCCGATTTACACGTTTTTCTCAGGAACGTATCTACCGTGTAAATCGGGGGATAGGTGTACTGTCCTTACTACGATGAAAAAATATTGGGAGGAATTGGTTCATCAGTGACAATTGACAATAAAAAATGGTTTATGGACATCTAGTCAATGGTCAAGAGAGAGTTTACAGAGTTTAAAATAGTAGAGAAAATATATACACCAGACGAGGTCTTCTACGAAGGGAGAAACAGTGTTGGAGTTCTAAAGAAGCGGTCTGGTAGATTTAATTGGCGAAACCACTGGGAAGGTTCACCACTGATGAACCAATCTCTCCCAATAGTTTTTCATCGTAGTAAGGACAGTAGAAGTTTGAATTATTTGTGAAAAAAAAAACATTCGCGTCTTAATGTCTTAATTCGCTATATATAGATGGCGCGTTATTGATTTGTATTAATGTATTAAATATACTACAGTAGAACTTGGATAATTCGATCATCTTTAATTAGAAAACGACTTTAAAATTCGAATATTTATCTTGGTTCCTAGAGAATTTCCTATAAATAGAATTTCCATTTATAATTAGAATTTTGGGATAATTCGAATCTTTTTTTCGTCACTTGAGCTTCAAATTATCCAAGAGTTCGACTGTATAAGTATTCTATTCTAAAGAACATGTTTTTGTGGATTAAAGGAAGAAGCAGTTCCCGTGGCCAAACGACAAGTTTCAGGGACCACAGCATGGCAGGGGCGAGACGTAAATAGAAATGGGCTGGGGGAACCAGGGGGATCCCCCCTTCCTTGTCATGGGGAGGAGATCCTTGAGTAGTTCGTAACGTAATTTTTAAAATCACAAACGAAATTCTGTAATACGAACAACGAACAATATATTGGGAACATAATCAGTGTACCTACAAATCAGTTTGAACAATTTGATCTACTATAGATCCTTACCTAAAGTATTTGACTTCTTCTTTCTTATCTCCACTCAATCATATTAAGGTATCAAGCTTGTAAAGCTTGACAACCATCATGACTGAGTGAAGTAGAATGCGTCTGCCTTTGTCATTAAGACTGGGAGCACTACTCAGTGGCAGGCCGACTTAGCTCCAAAATAAATGGCCCGCCTCTGACATGAGGAACAGACACCATGTGCAGCCGCTCCTAACATGGAGTACAAACGCTGCTCATCCTGTATCCCTGGATTAGGAGCCCTTACAGGGTACTATCAGCCGGGCCAGCTGAGCCCAGGTTTTTTAGTGAGCTTGTTACTGCTCCCCCTCCTCCTTTTTTATCCAGGCTTGGGCCCAGCAAAGGCGGAGTAAGTATTTGACTTAACTTAAGAAGACACTTCGGCCAGAAAAGATTTTATTTTCTTGAAGTTTCAAGACAAAAATATTTAGTGTTCGTCAGGAAAAATTAAAAATGAGGCATTTGGCAAGGCGTTATAAATGATTGTAATTTTTATTTTTCTGACGAGAACAAAAGATTTTTGTCGAAACGTTGAGAAAATAAAACTTTTTTCTGGCCGAAATGTCTCTTAATTTTAAGAACTATGAATACCGGCCAGGCAACCTCTTTCTTTAAGATAAAGTATTTGACGGCCATTTAGAAGAATTTTTGGCGAAGGTGTTTAGGACGCTTTACGATTTTGCGTGTCATCCTTGCGCAGGGACCATGATAATCTTCTCTGTATCGTTCCTATTGTACTACACGCTTATTCGGCGGTACATATACTTAAATAATAAAAATGGCATATCCTGATTTGGAGCACATGTGCTTTACAGAAGGCAGAGCGACATCTGGTGGAACAGAAATCAACTAAACATTGATTTAGCCTGTTCCCTGGTATTTGGCCAACCCAATTTCTTGATAAATCAAGAAAATCAATCCTTTTAGTTGATTTCTGTTCCACCAGATGGCGCTCTGCCTTCTGTAAAGTACATGTGCTCCTGGTCAGGATATGCCATTTTTATTATTGATTTCAACACCTGACCTTTTTTTCTTTTATTTTTTTCTTTCGTTTTTCATATACTAAAATTGAAGGTGTTTAGGGAGGTACTGCATACACAAAACCTGTAGAAATGGCGACTCTGGAGATCTATTCAAAAATAGACAGTCTGAAGAAGAAACAGGCATTTTTCTATTGAAATAATTGTATGTAAGATTATCAAGAAAAATCAATAAATTTATTCAATTGTGTGTAACTCTGTAGAAATTATTGCTCTTATCATGATTCATTTGCAAAAAAAAAAAAATTACAGTAGAACCTCCCTGCAAAGGACACCTAATTGCAGAGCCAAAGTTTCCTTTAGGGAGAGAGGTGTCCTTTTACCGGAGAGTTACTAAATTGTAAAAATGGTAATTTTGCAAATGAAAATTGTCCTTTGTGGAGAGATGTCCGCTAAAGGGAGGTTCTACTGTACTCAATGTATTTACTTGCAACTATTAAGGAGAACATGAGAACGTATCTTCTGATTATGCAAATTGAACGTTGCTGATGACATACGCCATCTATCGGGTGCGGCCTGGATGATTACGCCCTGGCGTCTGCCAAGACACCCATCTATAGGTAGTTCCTCGGCGTGGAACTGAGGAGTGAAGACCTTGTCTGGAGGAGAACTCTCTCAAGGTGGGGAAGTCTTCCTTGCTGAAGAAATGTATATATATGCAACTGTTTATATTATAAACCATACAACTAGGGGGGAGGGGAGAAGTCCGACCCTGTGGTCCCCCCCTCCTTGACCCTTGGATTAAATGATTTCAACTGTGATATTATAACGCTATGCGGCGCTGAGTGTGTGTATACAAAAATGTAATGTCTCGATAAAGGTTGGCGTTGAGCCAGCTGAAATATTGGCAAAATAAATCTTTTATTAAATCCATTATATGCCTTTTTATTATCTAATGAATTAAATATGGATTGCTCTATTTTCAAATATATATATGTGGTATAATAATAAGGTGGGGAAAGAGAAATAAACACACCACAAGTTGGTAGAGGAACCCAGGCAACCAGAGAGAGAGAGGGAGAGAGCCGAGCCCGGCAAAGCCGGGCGTCCGTTCGTGTCGCACACAATCTCCAACTGTCCTAAAAGTCCCAAGGTGTTAACGGACGAGCCCCATTTGCCGCCCCTTGGAATATCGCTGCTGTCTCAAGTGACCGGACTTTACATCCCGTCTCTCTCTGGGCTGGCTCTAGGTTTGCTGTATTATTCCTGGAAGAGTATATATTATGACATATGTATGTTCAATATAATAAGTTATCAGTTTGGTTCAGATATACACATGTGACATGTTAATTATCTGGCTAAATTAATTAAGGTAGAGATAGCCTCGCGTTGATTAAGGCTAATTACAGGTAACACATTACATAAATGTAAACACGAGGTAAAAAATAAACCGCATACTCTAATGAGAGTTACACAACCAACGAGATTACATTAAATAACGTTTTTTTAAAACGCTGCATTGATGGCCAGACGATAATTTCAAGTGATTTGATAAATCTCCCGCCAAAAGGAAGGTCATCTTCTGCTCAATAATTGCACTAACTGGCTAAACAGCACGTAGGGGGTGTGCCTGCGCGTTACTATGACAACGGTGACGCACACAACCCCAAGGTTACCTGTCGTCGCGGAAGAATACACCGCAGTGCAGTAAATAGTTCCAATATTGTTGTATTGATACATCATTATTTTTTGTTCTTTTTGCCATCATGATAATACTAAATTTTCAACCATATTTATATGAATGTTTGTATTATCGGTATATTATAATTATGGGGTTTAAATGCATTGTAGAATTGTAAAACATTTATCTATGACGTCATAGGGACTACATTAATACCATGCTTAATGGACTTTTTTTTTCGCGTAATTTTATTTCTTCCATAATATAATTTTTTTTTTTAGGAAAGTGATCCGAAAATAGAGGTAAGCCTTTTCTATATATAGCCTCGGCCTGGTTTGACAATGTCGTCTGCTTTGATTTTTTTTCGACCAATAAGATTGTCTCATTATTGTAAATGCCCAGTTGTATCTTTTGGTAGCATTTTCCCGCTTATTATAAGCGTTTGGTTTCCGTTCTTCAGTGCAAATTGGAATCAACACAACTTATTTGCACATTATATAGCGCTTGTTAAACGACACCCTGTTGAATTTTGTTTAAAAAATTGTCAAGATACAAAGTTGTCCCAAAAGTTTGTAAACATTTGCAAAAATTTGAAATACCAATATTATTCGCCGTTATGTATAATGTCTTTGTATAATGTATAAAGTGATTGTATTATGTGTATTATTATGTATTCGCCGTAATAATATTATTCGCCGTTATGTATAATGTCTTTGTATTATGTATAAAGTGATTGTATTATGTGTATTATTATGTTTTCGCAGTAATAATATTGTCACGAAATTTGTTTATGTAAATCAAATGTAATCAAATGTGAATCAAATGTCTCTATTAGTAAATATGTAAATACTTTTATGTTTAATGTTATATAAGGTATTATAAT
Organism: Cordylochernes scorpioides; assembly: GCA_030710605.1. NCBI lineage: Eukaryota > Metazoa > Arthropoda > Arachnida > Pseudoscorpiones > Chernetidae > Cordylochernes > Cordylochernes scorpioides. The sequence continues at coordinate 8,282,876 of CP092872.1, forward strand.
TACAAATATATTCTCACAATGAGTATCTTTTTTATTTTCGGTTATAAAAATTTTCAGTTATAAATATCCACGCTGCGCGCGTTTGTTTTTGTAAATATTTCTGGTGGGATAAAGTCGATATTATAGTAAGCCCATTGAAGAGCGATTAACACTTGAAAGCTAGCGTTTTTTTAAATAAAAAAGACACTCATTGTGAGAATATATTTGTAATTTTTTTTTTTCACAATTTTATCATGAATAAGGAAGGTATGTAAATTCAATAACTTATTTTTCATTTTTCTAGTTTTGTTGTGAGGAAAACATCACTCACAAAGTTTATCATTTGATCAATAAAACTCTAAATTGATATAGCGACAATATTATTTGCCAAGTAATAAGAAAAACAATATTTTTAAGAAAAACATGAACTTTTGGGATAACCTTATATTTGTTATTTTATTAAAGTAAATTAGAAAGATGAATCCGTAACCAATTTAACTTTACATATTATTTATTATTAATAGTAATTATATGAAACAAATCTTGGTATATATGTGTTGGAAAAAAAGAATAGTAAATCAATGACCTTGAAATACTTTTAGACTGACAACACTGTAATATAAAAACGAGAACAAAGGAGTTTTTTTTTGTTTTGTTTACAAAATTAGTAATTGTAATGTAAATTGTTAAATGTTCTTTTCTCTCTCTCTTTGAAAATAATAAATTTAAAATACTTTCTTAAAAGGTAAAATTGCCTAATTCTTTAAAACCACTTCAGCTGTAAGTAAACTTGTTATTTGTTGTTTCATTGTCTGAACCATAAGAGATTCCCAACAATATGTCTATATGAAAACAACAAAACTTAAAACATTATATACATACAAGTTCCTTTTCAAATTCAATCTCATCTATAGCCATTGTTACTCTGTAATATTCCAACAATATTAAACACTGTTGTGATATTTCAATTTGAGCTTTTATATATCACGTTATTTTTACACCATTGCAACAACAACAACAACAAACTTTATTAAGACCTTTTGGTCTTATACAGATTCTTTGAGTAGAAGAGGTTATATACAGAAATAACAGTAATAGTAACAATAATCAGCAATGTTATTTATAATGTATCAAATAAGGAGAAAGAAGAAAGAAAGGACTTGGTATAAAACTTATATATAAGCAGTCGAGAACAAGCAGTTACTTTTCTAAAAAAAAACAACAATTTTACCATTGCTAAAAAAACACTATCCATAGATTTTATTATATAAATTTATAGGGACTTATATATATATATATATATTTAAAAGGAATGCAAAATATGTATTGGTTGTCTGTTTTACATAATTAATGTTACACAATATGATATTTTTACAACCGTTATAAAATATATAATATGCAGTTTTTATTAAAACAGAGATTGTGAAAACATTTTATCTATGCATTATACACCTATCCCCCGATTTACACGGTACTTGTTTTACACGTTTTCGCTTTTACACGCTTTTCCAAATAAGTTTTTTGTTTGTTTTTATCGCACTATACTAAATGCTACTGTGATTGAACACATGCGTTGTGTACACATCTCACAAGGAATCCCGAGCTTATGTGCTGACTACATATTTTAACCTGTTAATGCATTTTATTTTTATTTCTGTGTACAACTATCCCCCGATTTACACCTTTTCTCAGGAACGTATCTACCGTGTAAATCGGGGGATAGGTGTATATATATATTTTTCAGTTTTTTTTTATTATTTGGAATGTTTTCCATTGCAACAAATTAACATATTTAATTCTTACTATATTGCAAACATAGAATCACATACATGGTATCATTAAAAATCAAACAAATTCTAATTTAAAAATATTTAAACACGACACTTCTATGGACCTTATAATGCAATGACTAGTTAAGTGGTTTATTTCAGTTTACTTGCAGCTTCGAAGGTCTGGGAGGACTCAGTCCTGGTTGAGCTTGTCCATCTCGTCCACATTCTCCGTGTAATGCAATGATATAAAACTATAACGTGATGTAGCCAGATCTGTCGTTCTGTGGCAATATCGTTGCGGGGTTTCTTGTTGTTGGATGCGAATGGTGAGATTTGGTTGAAGCGCAGTCGTTTGAGTGGAAGTTGCAGCATACAGTTAGGAATAATCAGGACACGTGATTGAGTTGGAAAATAAGAGGCAACTGTGTTGGAGGGAAGAAAGCTTGAGAAGAGTTGAGCGATTTGACTTATTAATTAGTTGATCACATGGCGATGATGAAATGAGCGGAGAGAGATATCTCTAGAGTAGATGTTACCTTGTTGGAAGCGAAGGAGCACTGTCCGAACTCGGCGAGAGCCAGTGAACCCTGTAGGTGTTGTTCCTATGAGAGCTCAAGCGTAACTACCCATTCTTGCTTTCCGATTTAACACCAAGCCTCAGTTTCTCTCTGATTGGTCGAGAGATGTCACATGATCCTTTCCTATTGGTTGACCTACTTGAGGTGTTGTCTTTTGATTGGTCGAGAGATGTCACATGCTCTTTTCCTATTGGTTGACCTACTTAAGGTGCTGCCTTCTGATAGGCCGGCGGCTTCCTTTGGTGTTAGTTACGCCCGGCCTGGGTCAGGAAGTCTCGTGTTTGTTTGACTTTATTTACTTCCGCGGCTATCAAAATACATCCTGCTTTGTCAGGAAGTATTGAATGCTAGCTTTAACATTTATAACTTCTGGTCATTAGATACGTCCTGTTTTTCCAGGAAGTGTCGGTTTAAACTTAGCTCGCAGGGACCTGGGGTCAGAAGGTTAACTGCGTCGTTATTAATAAATATGCTCTCCTCTAGATCTACTTTCTACGTCTTTTGTTACTTTCTTTCCTCCAGTTACCTTATTCTTTTATTAAATCTTTGAAAATCATACATGATACATACATAGTGGGTCGGGGTTGCATTTAATTATATACAAATTATGACAGATGCGCCCCCTACATGTGAAGAATTCAAGAAGGGGTTAGCCTGAGAGAATTCTGTAAAGTGAAAAATAATTTTGTGGGAAAATTAGTTGTGGGTATTGAGGGGCTATATACAAGCATTGCTGGTGACATAAAAGTAAGATAGAATGGTGTTGATGATATAGGTTGAGTATAATTAATAGAAATCAAAAATTTTTAATTGTAAGAAATCAATGAATGCTATGGTACATAGTGGGCTAAAAAAAAGGAAAATGCGCCTAAACGAATTCTACTCGAGTTAAGAAATGAATTCGAGGGAGTTCTATTAAGGCTTTTGAAATCAAAATAAAATAAAATAAAAGGTTTTTTGAGCGAAATCAAAGTTGAGTGCTTGGTTGAATGGTGAGAGAAAAAAAAGGAAAAATGCCTAATTACTTTTTTGCTTGAATTTTGGAAAGGAATTCGAGGAAATTTCATAAGGTCTTTTGAGAAATCAAAATAAAATAAAATAAAAGGTTTTTGAGCGAAATCAAAGTTGAGTGCTTGGTTGAATGGTGGAAAAAAAAAAAGGAAAATGCCTAATTACTTTTTTGCTTGAATTTTGGAAAGGAATTCGAGGAAATTTCATAAGGTCTTTTGAGAAATCAAAATAAAAATAAAATAAGAGTTGAACGAAATCAAAGTTGAGCGCTTGGAAAAAAAAATGAAAAATAAAAAGGTTTCAACAACAAAGGGTGATTTAATGTTTTTAGTTTAATCGAAAACCAGTGGGTTTTCGTTGATAATTGAGTTGTGGCAATATAAGTCAAGTGGTAAATAGAATGATAATTGATAAATGAAAATGATAATATAAACTAATTGGTAAATAAAATGATAGTTGATGATTAAAAGTGCTAATAAATTGAATAAATTGATAAATTGATTAAACATTTATATTTTTAATTGAGAGAAAATAATGAAAATGATTGATATGAAAGATAAGGTGTATTGGTTTGAACCCTATGGTATCTACATGCCCTGATCTACATGTATTGGTTGCTCCATTTTGCCCTATAAATGTTTTACTTGCTCAATTATGCCCTATAAATTTTTTGTCTCATCTGTAGTGACACTTAGGTGAAAAACGTGATTCTAGCCCTCAAGTGCGTTTATGCTGTGTGTACAGGAGACATGGAAATCTATATAACCTTTATGTGTAATTTTTTGTCTTTGTGTGTGTGTTGTGAAAAATGTTAGAAGTCGGTTGTGTAAGAGATGTGTGAGCTAGTTCTAGGTGTTGTTTCGTGGATGTGTAATTGGGTGGTAAAAATCGATATGTAGACTCGAATTGGAATCAAAACCGGTGGCATAGTGAGGTTCCCAGTCGACCTTAATAGGGGATCTTCTCATTGTAATTAGAGATACGGAAGTGGGGTGTGTCGGGCAAACGAGAGGGAGGGAAATTGGAGATCGGACGAAGGCGCTCCGCTTTGTTTACAGAGGCCGAATTTAACCGCCGCGGACTATACTTCCTGTCGTGGTGTTTCAAATCCTCATTTCCTGCCGTCTATTTATTTTGGGGTGTGGCTCGGGGCTTGTTTTTGGAGCGTGGTTTCTCCGACATTGTTTGGTCATCTTTTCAGTTACTGTTATCTCTTCGGAGTTTATTTAGATTTTCTGCGAAGATGGTTCCTAAAATTATGAGAAGTTTTATAAATGTTTGTCCTAGATTAAAAACTACCTCTTGTAGTTCGAAGATTTTCTGCGCGGGCATGGCATATATAAACAAGTAATTAATGAATAAAATTGGGATACAGTTGTACGGTAGAACTAATAAACAAAGGATAAAAATCAGGTGAAATATAGGATATTGTCCCATGTTCGTCCATATTTTTGTAACTGGGGACTCTGAAATATTTGCTTGAACCTTATTAATTGTAGAATTTGAATGATTGGTAGGTTCGTAGTTCTCCTGTTTGGTATCTTTAGGGAGTGGTGTGATATGATTGAGTTGGTTGTCAGGTTTACAGTTCTCCTGTTTGATAATCAACGGTTTTATTAGAGATATGTCGGCGGTAATTGGTTTAGGTTGAGATGTATGATCGTTGCTCTGACGTGGATGAGGTAATTTTGGCATTGTTTGTGTGGTGTGTACGCTGTGCTTTATGTACGAATTTTGTTTTGCTTTGGTGCCTGTGTCGGTATTTTTACGTGAAGGTTGGTTGTATTCATCGATTCTTCTAGCGAATCGGCAGGTGGGGCAGGTTTTTACCTGTTTTGCGATGTCTTGTGTCATGTCCTGCCAATAATATTGTGCTGAGATGAGCCTCGTCATCTTGGAGATGTTTGGATGGTGGTATTGAGTGTGTACGGACTTAAGAAGTCTGGTTGTAAGTGAACTTGGGACTATAGTTTTAAGTACTCCTTTTCGGGAGACGGTGCGCAGTTTATTGTGATCTATAGTCACGCGAGATTTTCTCGGTGGAGAAGACTGTGGCTCTGTATGAGTGGCGCATCTAGAAAGCCACAAAATGGGATACGAGTTCCAACGCCCGTTTCATATTGTTGTACTCCATTTATGCTACGGGACCTCATATTCGTATCTTGACAATCTTAACCTCCATCGAAACAATCTGCCTGACGGAGCTTTGATCTCTTTCAACCACTGCAATGCGGGATGGTCAGAAAATATTGTAAACTTTCTGCCATTTAGACAGGTGCGGAAATTATCCACACTTTCCACAATGGCTAGGCATTGTAGTTCCAAGTCTGAATAATTTCGCTCGTGATTACGTAGAGATCGGCTGAAATGTTGAACGGTGTATGTCTTCCCATCAGGGTAGGACTTGTTTAAGAACGCCTGTAATGCTGAATGTTGAGGTGTTACAGTACACCTGGCATGGCAGATCTTCCTGGTAAAGGTGTAATGTGGGGTGTGTGGTAAGGTTTTCTTTCAGGTTAGTGAACGCTTTTCTGGCATTTGTCATCCCAGACCCACACGACATCTCTTTTTAGAAGGTTGACAAGTGGTGTCCGCAAGCGGGCGTGGTCCGGAATGAACTCTTATAGAAGTTCACAGCTTTTAGGAAAGATCGTAATGTTTTTCGATTGTGTGGTTGTTTGGTGAGGTGAATTTTTTCTATGTTTTGTGTAGACGGGGTGATTGTATTATTCTTAACGGTTGTGCATGCGCTTGTTTGTTGTTGTTGACTTTTGGCGTGCGTGTTGCGTTTGTTGTGCGGGTTGTGTGTGTTTGTCGCGTGGTGACGTATGGGTGCGTGTATGTTGTGAGGGTACATTTGCGTGTTTTATGGCGTTGCGAAGTATGGTCATGTGTGGATTTTGTGTGGTAAGTGGGTGAGCTGTGTCGGTGTACGGACACTTGTTTGGGCATTATTGGAATTGTAGATTGAAGTCGTGGTGGCTTTATATGTGGTGGGCATAAGAGTATTGGCAATTGGGTTGAGCGAAAAGTTGTGTGGTGTGAGATTAGAATGGTGGTATGTAAATATTTGGGGTTTGGGGTAATGAATGCAGGCAAGGGTTTCCATGTGTGAAAGCTTTGGGTGCTGTGCGAGTCCTTTGGGACAGGTTTTGGTCTAGCCCGTGCTTGCATTCATTTGGTACATGTTTAGATACATTGTTAAAGGGGTAGGTAGGATTAGATAAGAGTTCAAAGTCAATTCTTGACGCCATAGGGTGGGTGCCTACCTCAGTTCAACAGGTCTCCTCTGGAACGTCTTGGTTTGGGATGGTTGGCTTGGCTCGGGACTGCTCGCACCGTCCGCGAAATTGAAGTGAAGTCCGGTACTGGAAGATCATTTTGGGATCGTTTGGGTTGTCCCGGATCGCGCGGATTGGTTTCGGGGACTGTGTACGGCATGGCGGTGGATGACTCCTCGGTGGTCGGTGTCCGGCCTTGGTGACACTCGCCTGGGGTTGGTGGGGGTTGTGTCCGTCGTCCTCCCCGGGGAATGGCGCTCCGGAATTCCGTCTCACTTTGCGGGGCGTTGACACGTCGGATGGCCACGGTCATCTGCCATATGATGGCCGCTAGAAGGCGCCTGGTCGCCTCTCTTCTTGTCCGCTTCTTCGTTGTCAGTTTCTTTCCGTTCGTTGCCAGTTTCTTCTCTCTTGGTTTGTCATTGCCTTTTGTTTTGCTGGCGCCTGGGCTAATTTCCATCTTTATCCTGATTAAGTTCCATATTCTTTATCCTGTCGACTCTGTCGTTCTGTGGCAATATCGTTGCGGGGTTTCTTGTTGTTGGATGCGAATGGTGAGATTTGGTTGAAGCGCAGTCGTTTGAGTGGAAGTTGCAGCATACAGTTAGGAATAATCAGGACACGTGATTGAGTTGGAAAATAAGAGGCAACTGTGTTGGAGGGAAGAAAGCTTGAGAAGAGTTGAGCGATTTGACTTATTAATTAGTTGATCACATGGCGATGATGAAATGAGCGGAGAGAGATATCTCTAGAGTAGATGTTACCTTGTTGGAAGCGAAGGAGCACTGTCCGAACTCGGCGAGAGCCAGTGAACCCTGTAGGTGTTGTTCCTATGAGAGCTCAAGCGTAACTACCCATTCTTGCTTTCCGATTTAACACCAAGCCTCAGTTTCTCTCTGATTGGTCGAGAGATGTCACATGATCCTTTCCTATTGGTTGACCTACTTGAGGTGTTGTCTTTTGATTGGTCGAGAGATGTCACATGCTCTTTTCCTATTGGTTGACCTACTTAAGGTGCTGCCTTCTGATAGGCCGGCGGCTTCCTTTGGTGTTAGTTACGCCCGGCCTGGGTCAGGAAGTCTCGTGTTTGTTTGACTTTATTTACTTCCGCGGCTATCAAAATACATCCTGCTTTGTCAGGAAGTATTGAATGCTAGCTTTAACATTTATAACTTCTGGTCATTAGATACGTCCTGTTTTTCCAGGAAGTGTCGGTTTAAACTTAGCTCGCAGGGACCTGGGGTCAGAAGGTTAACTGCGTCGTTATTAATAAATATGCTCTCCTCTAGATCTACTTTCTACGTCTTTTGTTACTTTCTTTCCTACAGTTACCTTATTCTTTTATTAAATCTTTGAAAATCATACATGATACATACATAGTGGGTCGGGGTTGCATTTAATTATATACAAATTATGACATATATATATTTTTCAGTTTTTTTTTATTATTTGGAATGTTTTCCATTGCAACAAATTAACATATTTAATTCTTACTATATTGCAAACATAGAATCACATACATGGTATCATTAAAAATCAAACAAATTCTAATTTAAAAATATTTAAACACGACACTTCTATGGACCTTATAATGCAATGACTAGTTAAGTGGTTTATTTCAGTTTACTTGCAGCTTCGAAGGTCTGGGAGGACTCAGTCCTGGTTGAGCTTGTCCATCTCGTCCACATTCTCCGTGTAATGCAATGATATAAAACTATAACGTGATGTAGCCAGATCTGTATTCTTATGGGATAACCCTTGTAAAATAATTGTTCTTACTGTATGGAAAATATTGAGAGGCCTGACTCATCAATAGTGAACCCTACCAGTGGTTTTGGCTGTTTCAGAAATCTCTATTATCGTATTCGGCTGATTCATATATGAGGGGGACTGTATTTATTATCGTGAAGATAGAGGCTGCCTGGCCGGCATTCATATTTCTTGAAAAAAAAAGATACTTCAGCCAGTATAAATCTTTTTATTACCTCGACGTTTCGACAAAAATCTTTTGTCTCCTCGTCAGGAGCAAACAAAAATTAAAACATATAGCAAGGCGTTAAAAATTATTCTAAGGCTCTAAGGGCGTTCTCACGCGAAATTTTGTACAACATCTAAAGCACGAGTCAAAAATAAATATTTAACTCACAAAAGACTATGATCTTTGAAATAAAATTTATTAACGCGAATCTAGAAGGCTTGAAGGGTTTATCATTGATGAGCCACGCCCGTCCATTGTAATTACAGTATAAGGTTCTGACAGAGTGAACGAAACGACTTTTGACAATGAGAATTTCATTATAACTCCAACTGTATATCATAGTTTATGGCTATGACCCTTAAATATATTAACAACGTTTATATTATCATACATTGGCACGCCATCTATTATGAAAATTCGAAACTATTATAGACAAGACAATTTAAACAATTTTATTAATTCTTTTAATCAAATTTTACATGGGGGTCGGTGGAAGGCTGGTTAAACCGTTTGGTTTACGACCACTACGACCCGGGTTCGATCCCCGCATTGGACACTTTTTTCTGTTTAAAAAAAAAAAAAAAAAATGTTCCAATGCCCCCCCCCCCCCCCCCGATTCTTGCAAAAGTCCAACCCCACCAGCGAGTGCAAGTAACCAAAACGGGGCTCTGGCACATTTGTAAGTGCAAAGTCGAATTGCTTTCACATGTGTAGACATGTGGTGCGCTTACAGTAAAAAAAAAGCAGTCGCTAACTACCCACCATGATTATCATGGCCTGTACCACGTGTAGTAGGGATAAGCAAAAAAAAAAAAAATTTACAAAGGTGGAAAAATAAAATAGTAAAAGGGCATATAAAGTGTAGGGGAATATATATACAAATGTCTTCAGAAAGGAAGGCTTCCCCACTTGAAAGAGTTCTCCTCCAGACAAGGTCTTCTTGAACACTCCTCAGAAACTATTATAGACGCGCATGATTCTTATCGCGCATACGCGCATGATTATATATTTATAAGTGTATGAAATATTCTCTACTGTCCTCAAAATACCCATTCCAAGAGTCTAGCATCAGTATCACTAAAAAAGGAAGATCGAAAAATGTAATATAACAGCGGTATGGTAGATTAAACTGGTGAAATCACTGGGAGGGTTCACCACTGATGAGCCAGGCCCTCCCATCAATGTTTCCATTGCAGTAAAGGTAGTAGAAATTGTTTAATTTTTAAAAGAATCATACGCGTCTATAATAGTTTCGAATTCTCACACAAAAAAAAAAACCTTTATTAAGACACACAGGTCTTACAGAGGATTCCCCTTGGGGTTACAAGACGGAGAAATCTATGAAAGTGGGAAATATACAAAGGGGTAAAAATGGAGAAAGATTATATACACATGATAAATATATACAGATTATTATTTGAATGATCCTATGGAAAATAAGAATATGGATTTGGAAGAAAAAAAAAGAAAAAAAAATTGGAAATATGGATGGAAGAAGTGGAGAGCGAAAAGAGGAAAGAAAACAGGTATTTACATATGGAACATACATATAATGGAACAAGTCAATTTAAGCTCTTCTGCTCACACAGCACAGGTGGACCATGGCTTTTTTCAAGAAATATTTAAGAGATTTTCCGTTTGGTTTACGACCACTACGACCCGGGTTCGATCCCCGCATTGGACACTTTTTTCTGTTTAAAAAAAAAAAAAAATGTTCCAATGCCCCCCCCCCCCCCCCCCCCCCCCCCCCCCACCCCCCCCCCCGATTCTTGCAAAAGTCCAACCCCACCAGCGAGTGCAAGTAACCAAACGGGGCTCTGGCACATTTGTAAGTGCAAAGTCGAATTGCTTTCACATGTGTAGACATGTGGTGCGCTTACAGTAAAAAAAAAGCAGTCGCTAACTACCCACCATGATTATCATGGCCTGTACCACGTGTAGTAGGGATAAGCAAAAAAAAAAAAATTTACAAAGGTGGAAAAATAAAATAGTAAAAGGGCATATAAAGTGTAGGGGAATATATATACAAATGTCTTCAGAAAGGAAGGCTTCCCCACTTGAAAGAGTTCTCCTCCAGACAAGGTCTTCTTGAACACTCCTCAGAAACTATTATAGACGCGCATGATTCTTATCGCGCATACGCGCATGATTATATATTTATAAGTGTATGCAATATTCTCTACTGTCCTCAAAATACCCATTCCAAGAGTCTAGCATCAGTATCACTAAAAAAGGAAGATCGAAAAATGTAATATAACAGCGGTATGGTAGATTAAACTGGTGAAATCACTGGGAGGGTTCACCACTGATGAGCCAGGCCCTCCCATCAATGTTTCCATTGCAGTAAAGGTAGTAGAAATTGTTTAATTTTTAAAAGAATCATACGCGTCTATAATAGTTTCGAATTCTCACACAAAAAAAAAACCTTTATTAAGACACACAGGTCTTACAGAGGATTCCCCTTGGGGTTACAAGACGGAGAAATCTATGAAAGTGGGAAATATACAAAGGGGTAAAAATGGAGAAAGATTATATACACATGATAAATATATACAGATTATTATTTGAATGATCCTATGGAAAATAAGAATATGGATTTGGAAGAAAAAAAAAGAAAAAAAATTGGAAATATGGATGGAAGAAGTGGAGAGCGAAAAGAGGAAAGAAAACAGGTATTTACATATGGAACATACATATAATGGAACAAGTCAATTTAAGCTCTTCTGCTCACACAGCACAGGTGGACCATGGCTTTTTTCAAGAAATATTTAAGAGATTTTCCAGGAAAATCCGAGTGTTCAGTAGTTTCGAATTTTCACAACGTATATACACTTCATTCTAATTAAAGGGAGAGCTGCTCTCTAGGTACATGAATATAATCCTCCCGCAACTTTATGTTATATAGGTAACAATGTACCAAAAGTGGCACCTCCCCCTTTAAAATATACATTAAAACAATGCATTGGTTTATCACCCTAATAAAAAAACTTTACTAGTCTTCTTCTTTCTTATCTCAAAGCCATGATAATCATGATGGGTAGTTAGCGACTGCTTTTACTGTAAGCGCACCACATGTCTACACATGTGAAAAGCAGTTCGACTTTGTACTTACAAATGTGCCAGAGCTCCGTTTAGTTACTTGCACTCACTGGTGGGGTTGGACTTTTGCAAGAATCGAAGGGCCATTGGAGCATTTTTTTTTTTAACAGAAAAAAAGTGTCCAATGCGGGAATCGAACCCGGGTCGTAGTGGTCGAAAACCAAACGGTTTAACCATCCCTCCACCGACCCCCGATCACCGACTTTACTAGTGATGATAAATGAATGAGCCGGAACACCAGTTTTGACAAATTCAGAAAAAAAGTCGACCTGTATCCCAGGTAGGATGTCATGAAATCAAAGCCACCCCTGTACTGATAAGGACTAAAGCCCGAAACCATGGTATACTCATTGTTGGCTTTTTTGTCTGAATTTACCAAAACTTTTGTTGTTGCTTAATCTCTATCACCACAATTACGTTTTTTTACTTGAGCGAAAAACCAAAATACATTGTTTTAATGCATTTTGAAGGAAGTAGTGCCAATTTTAATACATGAATATCATCCTCTCGCAGCTTTATATGTTAAGTAATTTTTTTTAAATTTTGATTTCTTTATTTGCTAGGATCGAAGCCTCACAGGACTATACAACTCTATTAATAGGAAGATATCCGCTCCTTTTGTTAGGCCTCCTTTAAATGAGTATAAGTATAATTTAATTTGTGTAAGTAATTACTTTATTTTCATTATAATCAACTTGAATTCTAAGGGTCGTAGATAATGATGTGTTAAGTATGTTAAGTATTTATATGTTAAGTAGCTCTATAAGCGCCACCCCTGTATTGATGAAGGCTAAAGACCGAAACCATAGTATACTGGTTGTTGGCTTTTTGTCTGAATTTACCAAAACTGATGTTGTTGCTTATTCTTTATTATCATTAATAAAGTTTCTTACTAGGGTGATGCACTGTTTCTGATGCATAATTAAAAGAAGAGGAGCCTCTTCCATCGCTACAGAAGGATGTTGTTTTATACCCCATCACGCAGTAAGGGGAAATCATCCAGACAAGAGAAAGTTAAGAGTTGTGTTCGCGTTAACTACCGAGCTCAAATTCTATGAGCTAAGGTACTGCGATGAATAGTTTGAATTGTTTCTGTAGAATTGAGTAAAGGAAACTCCACGCAAATTGATCAAGGAACCTTTGAATTTAATGGTCTTTGAATAAGCTACATGAATTTTATGGCTGATTTAAACTTGACTGATTGATGAGTAAACAAACAATATGTCGACAGCACACTGTTGCCGAATCAACGAAAATATATACAGATTAAAAATAAAACAATAAAGAATTAATTATGTAAAACAATGAATTATATAAATTAACAATAAAGAATAGAATAACATCAATGAATTAATTTAACAACAATTTATACAATAATTAACAATTAATAACAGAATAACATCAATGAATTAATTTAACAACAATTTATACAATAATTAACAATTAATAATAAATAAGAATAAAACATACATTTTTAACCAAACAAGAGTAGTGTTTGATGTCTCAACAAAAACATCGAATGGATGGTCATTGATTATATACTGGGCCAAAATTACAAACGGACATCCTTACCATCTTGATAAATTGGCGCCGACATAAAGTTGTCATGTTGACTGATATTGAGAAAATGTACCGACAAATAATGGTACATCCCCAGGATGGGAAACGACAAAGAATCCTGTGGAGTGAAAGTCCAGACGATAGACTAAAACCTTACCAATTAAATACAGGTACCTATGGAACATCTCCTGCTCCTTTCTAGGCACTCCAAACTTTATTACAATTGGCAAGGGATGATGAAAGAAAATATCCGAGAGCAGCGGTGGTCTTTGGTTATATAAGATGAGAGTTAAATAAATGTTAATTTATTGTTTTAATGCATTTATTAAAAGAAAGATAATACCTTTATTTGTGGTTTATATAAAAATATTTGTAGATGGGGTTTTAATCCCGAAAAAAAGCTAGATATCAATTTAATGTATTTCAAAAAAAATTATTACATCCCTGGAGATGGTTTATAATTTCACTTTAATTAACTACACAAAGGATTAATTTATTTAATTATGAATATTTGTATTTTGTAATAAAAAAAAACAATACTTCCAGGGCTAAGTTTCTTATGAAAACCTTTTGTCTTCAAGCTTTCGGACTTGTCAGTCCTTCAACAGATTATCCCATTAACATATTGTAACGTAGAAAATCAGGAAAGACAAACTTCAGGATGACACGGCAATTTATTTAAGGTAAAAATCAACATAATAGTACCATAAAGGTAACCCAGGCTCCTGGAGCGTTTCCATAGATTGCCAAATACCTGGGCTGTCCTGTAGTTTAGGAGTCTGTCCTGGTAGCCTTAGTGAACCAGTTCACTATATGTCTCAAGGCCGGTTTGTTTCTTGGTAGATTCAATAGGGCAGTGTCATTAAATGAGGGCAGTACAATAAGTGTAACCGTTTGGAATCGCTGTAGTTCAAATGCTGGGCAGCTGACATGTTCTACAGTTGATCTTGGCAGTGTGGACATGTTAGATCATGTTTAATTCTGGCCATATCGGCTTGAACATATCCATGTCCTGATGTCATGGTTGATTTTTCTAGTTGTATTTTATGATTTTTTTTTTCAAGATGGCCGGGAGTGGGTGCAAATCATCATTTATAAGATACAAGACAAGCAATGAGATAAGTTTTCAGAGTAACAAAATATAAATAATATAAATATTTACAAATATTAATAATCTGTGCATAAAATATTATAAATACTTTGCTACAATATTAATGAAATAAAAGTTACACAAGAAACTTAACCCTGGAATCTTTATTTATTTTATTATTCTATATACAGTTACGAGCGTCATGCGTTCTTAATTCTTCAGTTTTCATCTCTGTCACCGTTTGCTTTTTTTTTGGAATGGCGCTCTCCTATTGGTTGGCTACGATCACGCCACCTTTGCCCCCCCCCCCCCCCCCCCCCACTCGCTTTTTGGTTTTTGTAACTATTGTGTTGGAGCGGGTCGCACCTTAAATAAATGCATATATTAGTTAATAACTAAATGGAATCCTCTCTTTCTTTTTCCCAGTAAGAGACGCCTACGGAAGCCAACAGTACATAGACAGATAAAGCACATAGGCTATAGTTATTAACTAATATATGCATTTATATAAGGCGCCAATTTATAATTGTAACAAATAGTATTTGAATAAAAACATTCAATCGGGTAAAACACGGGCGTTGCCCGGGTCATTCGGCTAGTATTATAAATAAGGGGGAAGAACGTATATTTGTATTTTGTGTGTGTGTGTGTTTCGTACGGCTTTATTTTTTGATTGATGAGGATAAACCAAATAACATTTACAGTAAACTCTCCTATAACGCGATTAATGTGTTCCGTGTTGTATGAAATCGTGTTATAGGAATTAAAGTTTATTCACTACGTAATTTTTTTTTTTTTTTTAAATATATATTTGCATATTGTTCTATCCTTGAAGGTGGGAGCTAGCTAAGTGTGAGGTGTCGAGGCTGAGACAAAGACGGACTCCCGTAATCTCTTTTATTACATAAATTGACTGACTGACTGCTAACAACTTGTAGCGCTATTCATACATGAAATCAGAAATGAGTATGCAAAGAGGATATTTGCAGAAATGCAAATATCCCAAGTATGCAAATACATAACACATATAAAATAATATAACATTTAGTTTTGTTTTAGTATATAATTATTTTTCCTATATACATCATTTTATACAATATATTTTTACATGATACAGTATGTTTCCTTTTCAATTTTTCTTTTTTCCAACTTTATTCATCATGCCTGGGGAGCAAATTTCGTAATTTTTTATATTTGCAAAATATTTACATGTAAATTCTAATTTAATACCTAAACGCGTTTCCATAAAAATTAAATGTATTGTCCAGTTGTCAATATGGAAATTTCCGCATTTTTATTTTATAACGCGTTATACGAAAATTCGCGTTGTATAAATAAATTTGTCACAATTTTTTTTATCGCGTTGTACGAAATCGTGTTGTAAAAACTCGCGTTATAGGAGTGTCTACTGTATTTCGTTGGACAGATTTGTAAGCCAAGAATGTAGAGGGTCCAAATAATGGCGTTGTATTGGAGAATATACAGATATAATTTTTATACTTTCAACAAAAATAATTACAATTGGTAAAATGTGTTGCCTCCAAATTTCGTATTTGACCATTTCTGATAGTAAATATAGCATAGCACGGTCACTACTGCCAGAAAGAACAAACATCTGGTTCACACTGCCCTGCAAGACCCTGCTGCCACATCATATACACTCATAGACAAAACTTAAGGAAATTGTACTTTTTAGCATGACTATCAGAATTCAGACAATAACTCTGAAAGATATTACAGTGACCTTTATTGAAAACACACAAGATAACCAAGTGTGAAAAGCCCCTGTCTCCTCCTCAAAAAAAAAAAAAAAAAAGCAGACAACCGGCGATATTAAAGACTTTAAACTTCTTAAGTTTTGTCCAAGAATGTAAATTAGGTCGTTGCTGCCTTGACGAGAAGTGTCAGAAAGAATATCACAATGGGATGACATTGCTAACGGAAATATCTTTATTTATGGGGCTGCTAACCAAAATGAATGATTTTTGAGCCCCGATAGACACATAAAGCGGAATATATACAAAGCACTGTTGGAGGGGCCTGGGGATGGGTGGCCAGGGGATCATCGCCAGGTGAGAGCCGGAATGTATCAGGGGGCAGGGTGGTGATCCGCGGAGATCAGGGGGAGGCAGAGACGGGTCCAATAGTGTTGAGCCCACGGGTGACATTGCTAACGTCGAGCATTGCTTGACAGTGCAACATTGTCGCCTACAGTTGACCGACAAACATGGACACAGAGGAATGGTGTCACTCCACCATTATGGCCATGTAGAGAGACACTAAGTTGTAGAGAGGCGGTGGTTGTTCCAATCTTAAAGACATTTGTAAAATGACATCCTAAATTATCCCGCATGTGTTTCTTTTCAACGAAAAATTCAAAATTTATTTCAAGAAGAAATAACGATCATTTCTAACCTTAGGGATGAGGTATGAAAAGATGAATTGTGAAGATTAATGATAAACGGAAAAATAAAAGTGTCCAGGGATGAGAATCGAACCCACAGTGTTCTGCTTACCGGGCAGATGCCATGTCCACTAGGCTACCCTGGACATATTAAAGACACTTGCTGATACGTGATAGAAAAGAAGAATTGAAAGAGGTTTCTTTCAATACTCAAGAATCATTCTGGTAAATTAAATTGGCGAAACCGCTAGGAGAGTTCACCACTGATGAGCCAAGTCCTTCAAATATATTTTCATCGCAGTAAGGACAGTAGAAGTTTGATTTATTTGTGAAAAGAAACATTCGCATCTCAATGTTTTCATTTGTCATATATAGATAGCGCGTTATTGCTTTGTATTAATTCATGCCAAAGAGGTTTCTTTTTTAAAATTCCGAAAGCTTTCGACCATTTACTCTTTCTCAGGCTTCATATTCAATCAGTTATACAGAATAAAACAATAAAATTATATACTTATCACCTTACTATAAACAAAAACTATCAAATACTGTGTGTGGCCTTTCTCAGGAAGCCTCTTTGAACCAACGACCAAATTTGGTAGTTGAGGTACAGCCTGTACCACGCTGACGAGGGCCAACAGCCCGAAACGCGTTCGTGGTTTGCTTTTCTTGATTTATCAAGAATTTTAATTAGCCAAATATCATAGAACAAGTTTAAATCAACGTTTAGTTGATTTTTGTTCCACTAGATGGCGCTCTGGAATATAAAATGCTCATATGAACGGTCAGGATATGCCTTTTTTGTTTGTTTATTATATACAGTTAAACCTGTCTATAACACCCCCTCTAAAGAGCGCCTCCCTCTCTATAGCGCCCGATTTTCAATACGTAGTACGATGCGATTTACATTAAAAGTGACCTGTCTATAGCACCCCCCTCTCTATAGTACCCTATTTTGGTGAGTCCCAAGAGGGGGCGCTATAGACAGGTTTAACTGTATATGCAAATTAATAACACGCAAAACGATGGTCAAAAACAACAATAACATCAGAAGATTAATCTTCGCTGAAATATTCTGAAATTGCTTACTTTTTATTGAAGATATCAATCTGCGATTTTAAATGTTTCTTTTTGACTAGTACTTTTGTTTTGTTTTTTCTTTTTTCCTAAAATATATATTTTTTACCTTCTTCTTCATTATTATTTGTTCTATATGCAAAGCTTTGTTTTTTGAGACTTGAATAAACAAATTCAAGTTTATTATATTTTTGTGTGCTTTTAAAGTTAAAACACAACACTTTTCAATAATATTGTCGATTTATATATATAAAAAAAACGAATCTAATATTTTGAAGCTCTTTGTTTTAATACGATATATATTTTAATTTTATATTAATTATCATAACTGAATTATATTTAGACAGAAGATTTGAGATCTTAGATATCGTTTGGTCTTAAATAGGTTAGGCCTTAAATCTAAAGAACCTGTTGACTTTGCTTAGAATATTTAATAAAACTGATTCCAAGAATTAATAATTAAACATTATATTTATTGATTTACAAGAGAGAGAACAAAATATAAAAGGGAAACTAATATTAAACAAAGGAACTTTTTTCTGTTTCGGTTAGCGCCTATTTACCTGTGAGCTTACACACACTCTGTGGTAACAATTAATTAATATATATACAACAGAACCTCTCTTAATTTAAACATCTCAATAATTCTATATACAGTTGCGAGCGTCATTCTTCATCAGTCATCTCTGTCACCGTTTGCTTTTTTTTTTTTTTGGAATGGCGCCCTCCTATTGGTCGGCTACGATCACGCCACCTTTGCCCCCCCCCCCCCTCGCTTTTTCGTTTTTGTAACCATTGTGTTGGAGCGGGTCGCTCCTTAAATAAATGCATATATTAGTTAATAACCAAATGGAATCCTCTCTTTCTTTTTCCCAGTAAGAGACGCCTACGGAAGCCAACAGTACATAGACAGATAAAGCACATAGGCTATAGTTATTAACTAATATATGCATTTATTTAAGGCGCCAATTTATAATTGTAACAAATAGTATTTGAATCAAAACATTCAATCGGGTAAAACACAGGCGTTGCCCGGGTCATTCGGCTAGTTAATATATATACAACAGAACCTCTCTTAATTTAAACATCTCAATAATTATAAATAAATGACAATTTGCTGAGGGAATAGTTTATATATAACGCGGCAATACAAGATTTCAACAGCCCATCGATAGGTTTAACTATAATATAATAGAATAATTTTTATAACGCCTTGCCAAATGTTTTAATTTTTGTTTGCTCCTGACGAGGACAAAATATTTTTGTCGAAACGTCGAGGTAATAAAAATATTGTAACAAAGTATTTATTTTAAGAAAATTAATAGTTGATATTTATTCCGATAGATGGCGCAAGCCATCAGCAACTTTCAGTTACACGATAAGGAGATGCCTTTTTCTTAATTTATGCACCTTATCCCAGTACAATATTACATTTGTACTATTTTTTCACAAAGTATTTATTAATTTTATTATTTTTATTAACAGAGTATTCATTTTTATATTTTGCTACTCTGTAAATTTTCCTCGTGGTTTATCTTTTGTTTACCATTTATAGTTTGTTCTTGCCTGAAATAAATTTTTGTCTCATCCTGAAGTTTTTGCCTACCTTGCGATGACACCTCCACTGCCAGATCTTAGGATCCCTTGCCACCAGTTCGCGTTCTGCAGCAATGTTGGGGCTAGAAGACAAAGGCCAATTAGCCCGGAATCCAAGAACCTGAAACTTTTATATTCCCTAATTTTCCACGTGGCAATATTTACTGACCGAAGTATCTTTAATTTGAATAACTAGGTATAACTATGTTACTACGGTTTTCTGAATTTAAACCAATCCATGACAAGCAGTAACCTATATCCCCAGACTCAAAACTGGCCATACAAGACCACTCCTCTTCCAGGATGGTGTAAAGACACAATCAACCATCTACAGGACCAGAGATACCTTACCAGACCACCTCTTGGAATGTATGGAAGCCTAAAGACAGAACCTGTATTCCAACCCTACCAAGATTGTGAAATTTATCTATGAACTAGCGGACGTACCCGGCTTCGCCCGGGTTTTACCCGAGTAAAGGTTTGTCTAACGAAACTCTCGATAAAGTGAACATTTTTTCCCGGTCCCTTGAAAAATACTCGATAAGTTGAATAAAATCAATATTAATTGGTTCCCTCGGTAATTGGAAGTTAAAGGAATAGTATCTTGCCTTGGAATTGTATCATTATTCTTGTATGGACGTACCCGGCTTCGCCCGGGTTTTACCCGAGTAAAGGTTTGTCTAACGAATCTCTCAATAAAGTGAACATTTTTTCCCGGTCCCTTGAAAAATACTCCATAAGTTGAATAAAATCAATATTAATTGGTTCCCTCGGTAATTGGAAGTTAAAGGAATAGTATCTTGCCTTGGAATTGTATCATTATTCTTGTATGGACGTACCCGGCTTCGCCCGGGTTTTACCCGAGTAAAGGTTTGTCTAACGAATCTCTCAATAAAGTGAACATTTTTTCCCGGTCCCTTGAAAAATACTCGATAAGTTGAATAAAATCAATATTAATTGGTTCCCTCGGTAATTGGAAGTTAAAGGAATAGTATCACACACACACACACACAAAAGCCTTTATTAAGACACACAGGTCTTACAGAGGATTCTCCTTGGGGTTACAAAACGGAGAAACCTATGAAAGTGGGAAATAAAAAATGGGGAAAGATTATATACATTTGGTAAATATATACAGATTATAAGAAAGAATAAAAAATAAGAAGAATAAAAAAAAAAATCAAAAAAAGAGAAAAAAAATTTTTTTTTTGGAAATATGGATGGGAGAAGTGGAGAGCGAAAAGAGGAAAGAAAACAGGTATTTACATATGAAACAAGACCATTTAAGCTCTCACACAGCACAGGTGGGCCATGTATTTTTTAGGAAATCTTTAAGAGATTTCCCAGGAAATCCTCGTGTTCAGGGTTGTAAGGTAAACACCGTTTTATCATTGTTAACTTATCGTATCTGCCTAAACAAATAATTGGATGTTGGTTCTGTCTTTCTCATCAAACAGAAATTTTTGGTATGTTTGAATGTTCGGTTAAGTCTTTCTTTTTTACAGCATTTTTATGGAAGTTATATAGATTTAGAGCTACTGAACTATTGTCTATAAAGTTGGATAATAAAGAATATAATGGTGATATATATATTCTCTAGTTGGAGTTCGTTAGGAAGTAGATACGTGAAGGTTATACAAGTCAGCAATGAATCTATGCTTGGGTTCATTTTAAGTAACCGAAATCCAATTAGTTTTCTCTTCAACATTGTCCAGTATGTGTTTATTTTTGATATAAATTCCCACAATGATGTCTTCAGAGCTTCTTCCCTGACCCGAGATTTTTCTGGCAAGTGATTGGTAACCCTGGAAATTCTCGATCTCGAGTTTTAGATAAAATTGGCACTAAGTTTCCGTTATAGCAAATATTTCAAATTGTTTTAAATAATTAATGAAAGGGAAAACGTATAAATTGGAAAAATTCCAATACATAATATTTACATAATTGTGACCAAGTTTTAATAGTTGTTAAATCGAGTAGTTTAGTTTTCCATTCCTATTAGCTATATGTGATTGATGGTGATATTTTCTTGCCTGTAAAAAGAGATATGATGTGATCCTTCCAGTTCCTTTCTGAGTGTTTGCTATATCTCAGTTCCTTCTGAACTCATGATCTTATCATTTATAACTTGGTAAACAGTACTTCCCACAATCAACTTGCTATCTCGAAGTCTAGATGAGATTCCTTTAGCCAAAAGTTCTTTTCTCTTATTAATCAACAATCGACGCTGTTCTCTAACTTTTAAGGTGTAATCCTTATTTATGTAAATCCTTAATTGCTTAAGCTTGAATGCATTCCTAAATAGTTTTATTCTGTCTTCATATTTGGGTATTTCAACCAGTAGGGGTGCGCTCGGCCTTTTAGATAATCGATGACATTTAAGGATGTTAATATTCTCGGAGATTTGCATATTGTCCGTAATTATCTGTTTTATTTTTGCGAGAGATTCATCGCTTGTTTCATTTTCTTTCTTTTCGACTCCGTAAAAAATTAAATTACTTTCTCTCATTTTCATTTCCGTGAAATCTATTCTTTTCTCAATTTCTTGGATCCTTTCAGAATTCTTCGAGACAGATTTTACCGTGTTTTCCATAGTATTCTCCAGTTGTTGTATACGTCGATTTAATTTATCAACTCCTTGCTCTATAGAAAGTAATCTTGTCTCTAATTTATCCCCCCAGTTATCCATTTTATTTGAGATTGCACCAATCAATTGTCGAATATCACCTTCCATACATGACTCGAGCGTAGTTTGCCTAGTGGGCCTAGGTCCCGGGTTTTGCTCTATGCCAGATATCAGTTTATCCCCCCAGTTATCCATTTTATTTGAGATTGCACCAATCAATTGTCGAATATCACCTTCCATACATGACTCGAGCGTAGTTTGCCTAGTGGGCCTAGGTCCCGGGTTTTGCTCTATGCCAGATATCAGTAATAACATCAAAATTATACATCTAAGCTTTGGCCTTCTGTACTGAATCTGAATCTTGAATTTCAGATTCTCAACATAACCCAGATCCACTGCCAAACTATAATTTGCACAATTTTCACACGAATCAAAATTTGCATAGATAAAAGTTGAGCGAAGCTTGTTTCGCTGTAAATTTAAATAAATTATGATAAGAATTACAATTGGCCTCATATTATGAAGATATAAATTTACCAATATCACCTCAATAAAAAAATAGCTCTTTTTTATAAAGTACGGCGAAAAAGCTTTAAAAATAAATTACCTAGCAGGAGCTGTCGTTAAAGGAATAGTATCTTGCCTTGGAATTGTATCATTATTCTTGTCTCAAATAAATTGCCGTGTCATCCTGAATTTTGTCTTTCCTAATTTTCTACAATACAAAATCATCGTATCATCATGATAATATTTAGAGCAGATTGTTGAATTATAACAGATAATTAGAATATTTATCTTGATTATTTTAAAGCGAAAAGTTATTTCAAAAATTTTATTTGCTAGAAACCTTCCCAGTACTATACTAAATAACTTCCCAAAGTTTCATGGCGTTCCAATGAGTGGTTTGGTCAGGCATAAAGGACAGACAGACACACACACACACATACATACATTCATTTTTATATATATAGATATAGTCTCCATGACCTTGTATAACTAAAGAATGGGATACGCTTGTACACGCTTGTTCGGCGGTACAACTACTACAATAGGAACGATACACAGAGATGATTAGCATGACCCCTTCGCAAGGATAACACGCAAAATCGTGAAGCGTTCCAAATACAATGGGATAATAATAAATAAATAAAAAACAATCCATATATGATATATAACATATATAATTCTGGCTAAGATTGTAGAAATTAAACTCATAAAATCACGATCATTAAAACAATAATAAACAATAAGAGGAGCTTCTTGTGTTACACAAGAAGCTCCTCTTATTGTTTATTATTGTTTTAATATATAATTCTCTAGAAGGATATGTGTAAAGTTCGCTATTATATAAATATATATGGCAAAATATAAATGAAGAAATCCTTCATAGATTGGTTAAAAAATGTAGTTAGGGAGGGTATTTACAAAATAGTACCATAGCGACTCGATAGATGGCGGGCCTGGCACGTATAACTCCTGGTGTCGACCTTTCTATCAGCGGTGCTAAACCACGTGTACGTTACGTAATGGTGGTCGTACTTATCTCAAGTACGCCATGATAATCATGGTAGGACGTAAGCGAATGCTTTTATCTTAAATGCACCACATATTTACATATAAATTACACGTTTGTTCGGCGGTACAACTTCTACAATAGGAACGATACAGAGAAGATTAGCATGGCCTCTGTGATACCAGTTCGGCGGTACAACTTCTACAATAGGAACGATACAGAGAAGATTAGCATGGCCTCTGTGATACCAGTTCGGCGGTACAACTACTACAATAGGAAGGATACAGAGAAGATTAGCATGGCCCCTGAGATACCAGTTCGGCGGTACAACTACTACAATAGGAAGGATACAGAGAAGATTAGCATGGCCTCTGTGATACCAGTTCGGTGGTACAACTACTATAATAGGAAGGATACAGAGAAGATTAGCATGGCCTCTGTGATACCAGTTCGGCGGTACAACTACTACAATAGGAACGATACAGAGAAGATTAGCATGGCGTCTGTGATACCAGTTCGGCGGTACAACTACTACAATAGGAAGGATACAGAGAAGATTAGCATGGCCCCTGAGATACCAGTTCGGCGGTACAACTACTACAATAGGAAGGATACAGAGAAGATTAGCATGGCCCCTGAGATACCAGTTCGGCGGTACAACTACTACAATAGGAAGGATACAGAGAAGATTACCATGGCTCCTGTGATACCAGTTCGGCGGTACAACTACTACAATAGGAAGGATACAGAGAAGATTAGCATGGCCTCTGTGATACCAGTTCGGCGGTACAACTACTACAATAGGAAGGATACAGAGAAGATTAGCATGGCCTCTGTGATACCAGTTCGGCGGTACAACTACTACAATAGGAAGGATACAGAGAAGATTAGCATGGCCTCTGTGATACCAGTTCGGCGGTACAACTACTACAATAGGAAGGATACAGAGAAGATTAGCATGGCCTCTGTGATACCAGTTCGGCGGTACAACTACTACAATAGGAACGATACAGAGAAGATTAGCATGGCCTCTGTGATACCAGTTCGGCGGTACAACTACTACAATAGGAAGGATACAGAGAAGATTAGCATGGCCTCTGTGATACCAGTTCGGCGGTACAACTACTACAATAGGAAGGATACAGAGAAGATTAGCATGGCCCCTGAGATACCAGTTCGGCGGTACAACTACTACAATAGGAAGGATACAGAGAAGATTAGCATGGCCCCTGAGATACCAGTTCGGCGGTACAACTACTACAATAGGAAGGATACAGAGAAGATTAGCATGGCCTCTGTGATACCAGTTCGGCGGTACAACTACTCCAATAGGAAGGATACAGAGAAGATTAGCATGGCCCCTGAGATACCAGTTCGGCGGTACAACTACTACAATAGGAACGATACAGAGAAGATTAGCATGGCCCCTGAGATACCAGTTCGGCGGTACAACTACTACAATAGGAAGGATACAGAGAAGATTAGCATGGCCCCTGAGATACCAGTTCGGCGGTACAACTACTACAATAGGAACGATACAGAGAAGATTAGCATGGCCCCTGTGATACCAGTTCGGCGGTACAACTACTACAATAGGAACGATACAGAGAAGATTAGCATGGCCCCTGAGATAGCAGTTCGGCGGTACAACTACTACAATAGGAACGATACAGAGAAGATTAGCATGGCCCCTGTGATACCAGTTCGGCGGTACAACTTCTACAATAGGAACGATACAGAGAAGATTAGCATGGCCCCTGTGATACCAGTTCGGCGGTACAACTACTACAATAGGAAGGATACAGAGAAGATTAGCATGGTCCCTGTGATACCAGTTCGGTGGTACAACTACTATAATAGGAAGGATACAGAGAAGATTAGCATGGCCCCTGAGATACCAGTTCGGCGGTACAACTTCTACAATAGGAAGGATACAGAGAAGATTAGCATGGCCCCTGTGATACCAGTTCGGCGGTACAACTACTACAATAGGAACGATACAGAGAAGATTAGCATGGTCCCTGTGATACCAGTTCGGTGGTACAACTACTATAATAGGAAGGATACAGAGAAGATTAGCATGGCCCCTGTGATACCAGTTCGGCGGTACAACTACTACAATAGGAAGGATACAGAGAAGATTAGCATGGCCCCTGTGATACCAGTTCGGCGGTACAACTACTACAATAGGAAGGATACAGAGAAGATTAGCATGGCCCCTGTGCAAGGATGACACACAAAATGGTGAAGCGTTCTACACATAAAAGCATGGGGCGTCTCTTCCGTTAAAATAAGCGTCAAAACTAGACGCCATCTATTGACGCCTATTTTGACGGGAGAGGCGCCCTATTCTTTTATAGATCAATTTACTCCCGGCAAAATCGATATCTAAACATGCAAAAAAGGCGTGCGCGCGCATTTTGCACTTACAAGTTTGATAGGACCCCTTTTAGTTCCTTGTACTCACTGGTGAAGTTAGACTTCTGCAAGAATGGGAGCGAATGAATCTTTTTTTTTTTAATATTAAAATGTGTATACTGTCCCTTTTTCCGTGATGGAATCCGTCAATTGCCACAAAGATGGGAAAAAGTAGTGGCTAGCGACGGACAATACTTCCAACATTGAATGTCTAACCAATTTTTGCACAATAAAGCTTCAATTTCGAAAAAAAAACCACACGAACATATTTATTCTTCAATGTTTCTAAAAGATCATTATTAACTTAACCACCTATATCACACACATACAGCTTTATTAAGACCATCGGTCTTATACAGATTCACCACAGGAAGGAACCATAGATTGAGCTCCTATACTCCAGGCATGGCAGAGCCCAACAGCCTCCAGGTCCGACACATATCCAGTGGCCACAGAATCCACCGTGCATAGGTTAGCGTATCACGGAAAAGACGAGTGTGGAATCAGCCGCATTTTAGTCTTCGCTTTCCTCATCCAAATAGACCACAACATTCGGCGATTCTATTAATATCCTCCGAACGGTGACTGCGGTCTTGTAGAATTTATATAAACCAAAGACCTTGATTAAACATCATTGTATTCATCCAGTTATATATATGTTGACTATCGGATTGAGACAAGGCTAAGTCGCCTAAGAGTTCTTTTATCTGTTTCTCCAAGCAAAATCAACCAAATATTCTATGCATGATTCCATCTTGTATTCTGCTATTACACAGATCACAAGTTAAAGGACAATCAGTCTTCCAGTGCTTTGAACGATTTTCTAGAAAGATCCCTCATAGGAGTCTCAGTTGCGCAAAAATCTTTTAATCATCAGAGGAGTATTTGTGAGTAAATATATTTCTGCCGTTATTGGATTTTTTAAGTATTTAAAGTGACTGTAATGAGAGGCATTTAAGATTTGTGCTTTGTCGTTTTAAATGCTTTGTGTAGTTGCTATTTGAATAATACCGGGTATTTCGGTCTGTATAACAGTATAGTCCGTACAACCCTTCAAGAATGAGAAGCCCTTTGAATCTAAAATAGTTGACATGTTTTCAACAAATTTGCAGCCTGCTCTTTGGTGATTGTGCAATGTCCAGAGGTGTGCCAAACAAACGCGAGGCAACCTGTTTTTTTCCATTTTCATGATCCTCACTCAAAATCTCAAAATCTGTTTAATAATGACAACTTCCAGTGATACTCGTCCGCACTCCATTCTCAGCATAAAGTCCGGAGTATATTTTGGTAAATTCAGGTAGCGTCTTAGAAATATGTTCTGAACTTGGTCAACTACTTTTATTTTGTCAAGTGCCCAAAAGGGTGCGGCGTATAGCATGTGAGGCAAGATTGTCGAGTCAAATAATTTCATTGCCGCATTTAAAGAGTTGATCTTGGAATTTGTCAAGACCTCCCATACGGCACCAATTGCTGCCAGGGCCCTTGTAATATGCAGATACTTTGTTTATTGAGTTTGCAGTTGTAAGCGGGTATCTTAAGTGTTGATATTTCTTAGTAGCACAGACAGCTGCCGCTCACCCCAAAACCATTTGTTATTTTGTGCTAATCGACCGCCGTTTCTGAAAACCATAATTTTTGACTTATTTTCATTCAAGGGGCTAATAAATTTCTTTCAAAATATCTTTTTAGAATATTGATTTTAATTTGAAGGTTATTTTTAGATTCACCAATCAGGACAATATCGTGTGCATATAGCAAAAGATGAACATTTCCATAATTTGGGAGGTATATTCCAGGTAAATCTGAATTATTGAAAAGATCAATTAAGTCATTTATAAAAGTATAAACAAATGACATCGGTTCCCCTTGTAAAACTCCTGAGCGAACTTCTATGTAGAAAAAGTGTAAATTTCTTAAACCCCCGCATTTGCTATTGAATATAGAAAATTGGTGTTTGGACATATGCTTCTAGGACTACAGAATTGTATATTTAAATTATTATTATTTTTTGCTTATCCCTAGTACATGTGGTACAAGCCATGATAATCATGGTGGGTAGTTAGCGACTGCTTTTACTGTAAGTCCACCACATGTCTACGCATGTGAAAAGCAGCTCGACTTTGCACTTACAAATATGCCAAAGCCACGTTTGGTTACTTGCACTCGCTGATGTAGTTAGAATTTTGCAAGAATCGTGGGCCATTGAAGCATTTTTTTTTTAAATCAGAAAAAAAGTGTCCAATGCGGGAATCGAACCCGGGTCGTAGCGGTCAAAAACCAACGGTTTAGACCATCCTTCCACCGACCCCCCAAGGGCATTAAATATTTAATGCACCGAACAATACTTTTCCGAAAAATCACCAAATAAGCCTGTTAGGAAACATTTAAAATATCACCAAAAACTTTGCTTTCTATTGCTGAAAATAAGAAATATATTTTAAGCGATTTTTAAAAACCTATTGTCGCGTTATAAATAGCCCCAAGGAGAGGTAAGTATAAAGGAACTTTATTAATACCGAACGGTATACCGCTAAATTTATAGATACACACATTTATATAGCAATGACAATTCAAATCAAACTATGAAAATCTAATAAAGATAAAACTTAAAATTATATAAATAACATAAACTAAACACACAGCATGCTACAATATTTATTTATAAATATATACTTCTACAGTCTTTATACTGAAATGATTAAAGATTGAAAGAGAGAGCGTATGGTTCATCAGTGGTGAACTTGTCAAAACACCAATTTACTGTACTCAATAGCAGAACCCAAGGCTGTTAGTATAGGTGATGGTTTGAAATATAAGCAGACGTGGACTGATGAATAAATCTATCTTATAGAACATCGAAACTTCGTCGGTAGTTTTGCCAGACTTTTCCAAGAGAGAACCTTACCTCTTGGAAAAATCTGACAAAACTACCGACTTTGGCTCACTGCGCCAATAAATCCTTGGAATTATGAAAAAAATATGAAAATAGCAGATATAAGGTATATAAGAACTCACTCTAAAACACGAAAAAAAAGAAGTCGGTAGACGAGTGGGTAAAACCCTCGATTCCTGACGGCCAAGAACCGGGATCGAATCTCACGTTAGACATTTTATTTTAATATGTGAATAACCTTCACATTCATTGTTGTAAATATCATACTCTAGGTTGCTCTTTTTGAGCGGTACCTAGTAAAGTAATTTTGGAACTGGAACTGGGGTCTAATACAATATTGACCGGTCTGGAGATTAAAATGGGGAAAGCGCTGGGAGGGTTCAACATTGATGAACCATGCTTTCCCTCTTTAAAATTTTAATCATTGCAGTATAAGACCTGTAGAAATAGATTTTAAATATAAAGGTTTAAAAAATAGCAATCTTAAAATATGTGTTTATAATTTTAAACATTTTTCTAATTCATGTATTGATTCCTTCGAGGTTAGACCGCTGGCTTGTCTGGTCAATGTTAATACAACCCTTGGTCAAATGTATTAATCAGTGAGAGGATGATCTGGAAAATCAATAAAAAATCCTCTCTGTCTGAAGAAGGGATATTTGGAGTGAACGAACTGACCTCCTTACAACCACAATGCACAATCGAAAGTGTCGCCCGGGACTTCCTCCTGTATGGCCACTTGACTGCCCCTGCTCCCTGATGTAGATCTTGACTGCCCCTGATGTAGATGTTACTTGACTGCCCCTGCTCCCTGATGTAGATATTGACTGCCCCTGATGTAGATGTTACTTGACTGCCCCTGTTCCCTAATGTAGATATTGACTGCCCCTGATGTAGATGTTTACTTGACTGCCCCTGCTCCCTGATGTAGATCTTGACTGCCCCTGATGTAGATGTTACTTGACAGCCCCTGCTCCCTGATGTAGATCTTGACTGCCCCTGATGTAGATGTTACTTGACAGCCCCTGCTCCCTGATGTAGATCTTGACTGCCCCTACTCCCTGATGTAGATATTGACTCCCCTTTGATGTAGATGTTTCTCGACAGCCCCTGCTCCCTGATGTAGATCTTGACTGCCCCTGATGTAGATGTTACTTGACAGCCCCTGTTCCCTGAAGTAGATCTTGATTGCCCCTAATGTAGATGTAACTTGACAGCTCCTGCTCCCTGATGTAGATCTTGAACGTCCCTGATGTCGATATTTACCATCCCTGCTCCCTGATGTAGATCTTTACTGTCCCTGCTCCCTGATGTAGATCTTTACCATCCCTGCTCCCTGATGTAGATCTTTACTGCCCCTGCTCCCTGATGTAGATCTTTACTGTCCCTGCTCCCTGACGTAGATTTTTTATCATCCCTGCTCCCTGATGTAGATCTTTACCATCCGTGCTCCCTGATGTAGATCTTTACTGCCCCTGCTCCCTGATGTAGATCTTTACCATCTGTGCTCCCTGATGTAGATCTTTACTGCCCCTGCTCCCTGATGTAGATCTTTACCATCTGTGCTCCCTGATGTAGATCTTTACTGCCCCTGCTCCCTGATGTAGATCTTTACCATCTGTGCTCCCTGATGTAGATCTTTACTGCCCCTGCTCCCTGATGTAGATCTTTACTGTCCCTGCTCCCTGACGTAGATTTTTTATCATCCCTGCTCCCTGATGTAGATCTTTACCATCCGTTCTCCCTGATGTAGATCTTTACTGCCCCTGCTCCCTGATGTAGATCTTTACCATCTGTGCTCCCTGATGTAGATCTTTACTGCCCCTGCTCCCTGATGTAGATCTTTACTGTCCCTGCTCCCTGATGTAGATCTTTACCGTCCCTGCTCCCTGATGTAGATCTTTACCGTCCCTGCTCCCTGATGTATATCTTTACTGTCCCTGCTCCCTGATGTAGATTTTTACCGTCCCTGCTCCCTGATGTAGATTTTTACCGTCCCTGCTCCCTGATGTAGATCTTTACTGTCCCTGCTCCCTGATGTATATCTTTACTGTCCCTGCTCCCTGATGTAGATTTTTACCGTCCCTGCTCCCTGATGTAGATTTTTAGCGTCCCTGCTACCTGATGTAGATCTTTACCGTCCCTGCTCCCTGATGTAGATCTTTACTGTCCCTGCTCCCTGATGTAGATCTTTACTGTCCCTGCTCCCTGATGTAGATCTTGACTGCTCCTGCTACCTGATGTAGATCTTTACCGTCCCTGCTACCTGATGTAGATCTTTACTGTCCCTGCTCCCTGATGTAGATCTTTACCGTCCCTGCTACCTGATGTAGATCTTTACCGTCCCTGCTCCCTGACGTAGATCTTTACCGTCCCTGCTCCCTGATGTAGATCTTGACTGCCCCTGCTCCCTGATGTAGATCTTGACTGCTCCTGCTACCTGATGTAGATCTTTACTGTCCCTGCTCCCTGATGTAGATCTTTACCGTCCCTGCTCCCTGATGTAGATCTTTACCGTCCCTGCTCCCTGATGTAGATCTTTACTGTCCCTGCTCCCTGATGTAGATCTTTACCGTCCCTGCTCCCTGATGTAGATCTTTACTGTCCCTGCTCCCTGATGTAGATCTTTACCGTCCCTGCTCCCTGATGTAGATCCTTACCGTCCCTGCTCCCTGATGTAGATCTTTACTGTCCCTGCTCCCTGATGTAGATCTTTACCGTCCCTGCTCCCTGATGTAGATCTTTACTGTCCCTGCTCCCTGATGTAGATCTTTACCGTCCCTGCTCCCTGATGTAGATCTTTACCGTCCCTGCTCCCTGATGTAGATCTTTACCGTCCCTGCTCCCTGATGTAGATCTTTACTGTCCCTGCTCCCTGATGTAGATCTTTACTGTCCCTGCTCCCTGATGTAGATCTTTACCGTCCCTGCTCCCTGATGTATATCTTTACCGTCCCTGCTCCCTGATGTAGATCTTTACCGTCCCTGCTCCCTGATGTAGATCTTTACCGTCCCTGCTCCCTGATGTAGATCTTTACCGTCCCTGCTCCCTGATGTAGATCTTTACCGTCCCTGCTCCCTGATGTATATCTTTACCGTCCCTGCTCCCTGATGTAGATCTTTACCGTCCCTGCTCCCTGATGTAGATCTTTACCGTCCCTGCTCCCTAATGTAGATCTTTACCGTCCCTGCTACCTGATGTAGATCTTTACCGTCCCTGCTCCCTGATGTAGATCTTTACTGTCCCTGCTCCCTGATGTAGGTCTTTACCGTCCCGGGCCCCTGATGTAGATCTTGACTGCTCCTGCTCCCTGATGTACATCTTTACTGTCCCTGCTTTTTGATGCAGGTGTTACTCACTCGAAGCTCATCTAGTGACCTTCCGGTAGTTTTCTTGACTCTACTTGCCAACTCGTTGCAGGTCCTCCTCTTTTCCTCCTTTTTGAAATTTTCCCAATATCAATGTCTTTTCTAAAGCATTTTCTCACATTATATGTCCGAAGTTGGCCAGTGTTTATATATAAATATGTCGTACCACAAGCAACTGCAGTCATGGGGCCCAGTGGTTTCAGGAATCTAGGGTTTCTACATAAAGGATGAGGCAGGTTTGATGGCACCTAAGAGTGGCCAGTGACAGAGGCAAGGTCCGATTGAGAGATATGAGTCATCTAGCTCCCGTCGTTAAGTTTCTCCACACTAATGACTTGTGGATGATCTCCGGAAAGGATTCCATGTGACAATCTAGAAACTTTCAATCGTCTGATGTAAATCTTGACAATGACTCCTCACGAACTGGACCTGTCTTGTCCCAGCCTATATATCGCCTCTTTTTATAAACTTTATTATTGATAAGGTACAATTTGAATTATAGATTATTAACACAAGGTAATAAAACCAAATCCAAATAAATAAATAGTGTGTGACGTTTCGGTAATAGCGTTGTTTCCATCTTCAGACAAATTTTTTGTCACACACTATTTATTTATTTAGATTTGGTGTTATTACCTTGTGTTTAAAACTTTATTATTGTATATTTGTGGGATCATGGCGCCAAGCTGGCGTGTTGAATTTTATCTATATTTTAATTATGTTACATTGAAACCTAGTGGATATCTTAACATTTTTTATTTCTACATATATATTGCCACGTGGAAAATTAGGGAAAACAAAAACTTCAGGAGGAGACAACAACTTATTCAAGGCAAGAACA
The DNA here is from genome assembly GCA_030710605.1 of Cordylochernes scorpioides. Lineage (NCBI taxonomy): Eukaryota > Metazoa > Arthropoda > Arachnida > Pseudoscorpiones > Chernetidae > Cordylochernes > Cordylochernes scorpioides. Next base: position 8,315,957 of record CP092872.1, read on the forward strand.
AACTATGAATTGTAAACAAGAGATAAGCCACGAGGGAAATTTACAGAGGAGTAGCAAAATATAAACATAAAAATGACCAATCTGTTAATAAAAAATAATAAAATTAATAAATACTTTGTTACAATATTTATATCTGGGTACCTCATATATATATATCAACGTTTCTTTTTTATATTACTTATATATTTTAAATATTTACTCACACACTCATGGACAAAACATAAGGAAGTTGTACCTTTTTGCATGTATATCGGGATTCAGACAATAACTCTGAAAGATATTTGATACACCGTGATCTTTATTGAAGACACACGAGATAACCATGTGTGAACAATATTGCCTCTGTCTTCTTCTAAAATATAAAAGACCGGCGTTATCAAAGACTTTCCACTTCCTTAAGTTTTGTCCATGAGTGTGTGACACACGAGATAACCAAGTGTGAACAATATTGCCTCTTGAAAAATAGAGCAATCCATAAATAAATCTTTAATTAAATGTGTTAATATGTTATAATACCTCGATAAAGGTTGGCGTTCAGCCAACTGAAATATTGGTAAAATAAATGATATTATGATCCAATATATGTCTTTTTAATTAAATATTGCCTCTTTCTTCTTCAAAAATATAGAAGACCAGCGATTTCAAAGATTTTCCAATACAAACGATTTGTAATTATTTTGTTTTATACATTTTTTCCCTCTATATAATTAACCCTATATAATTTTATATTTTAAAAAGATGCATATATTGGATTTTTAATTATTTTATTGTTCCAATATTTCGAGGGGCAACTCGCCTCTCTTTATCGAGGATGTTTGTGTTTTTCACTAGAACATGCGCGCACGCGTACATCACTCTCGTTCTACAAGGCCAATGAAAGAATGAGAAAGAATGAAATTCTTTCATTGGCCTTGTAGAACGAGAGTGATGTACGCGTGCGCGCATGTTTTAGTAAAAAACACAAACATCCTCGATAAAGAGAGGCGAGTTGCCCCTCGAAATATTGGAACAATAAAATAATTAGAAATCCAATATATATGCATCTTTTTAAAATAAAATTTTAATTATGGATTGCCAAATTTTCAAAATAATTTTATATGTGCATTGTAATAAATCAGTTTCAAGCTCAATCTCAAAGATTTTCCACTTTCTTAAGTCCATGAGTGTATTTTAAAATATATTTATCAAAGCATAGCGTGTGTGTGATTCAAATCAACATTGCAGGTAGTTTTGTGTATAATATTGTCACATAGAGAAAATGGGAAAAGAGACAAACAACAACATCGTAAAACACAAATCTTTTATTTTGATCACATCTTATTTACATGAAAGGCAATGATAGAAAATTTCTCTGAGTAACAAAATTATAAATTAAGAAAAAGACAACTCTCCTGATCATGCAACTAAAATTTATTGATGACTTACTCCATCTATCGGAATAAATATTAACTATAATCGTTTAATTAATTATTGTACAATATAATGCGGCTTATGATTGTAAAACGACATTTTAAAATTATCCCGCATGTGTTTCTTTTGAACGAAAAATCGAAATTTTTTAAAAGGAGAAATAACAATTATTCCTAACCTTAGGGATGAAGTATTAAACGATGAATTGTGAAGAGTAATGATAAATGGAAAAATAAAGTGTCCAGGGATGGGAATCGAACCCACAGTGTTCCGCTTACCGGGTAGATGTTACTTGACCACCAGCGAATATACCCGGCTTCGCCTCGGTGTTTACTCGGGGTAAGATTTTTCCTGATGAACATTGTGTGTTTTATCTGTAGTAGTAAAATTCATTAAAATATCGTCATCATTTTTCTATCACAAAATATGTAAATTAGTTATTAGTTTAATTTGAAGAGGCTTTGAATTGCCTATAATTTTTAAACTGCATCTCTTCTTTTCACCTACTTTTTTATCAGAAGTTTTGATGTAAAAGAGTGAGAAAAAGTGGCTTTTGATTATAAATAAATAAAGATCGCCTTTTCTAGCAAAATAGACACTAAAACTAAGTGCCATCTTGTGACCGTCTCCGAAAACTAACTTCTTATGTTATATCTACTTATATATTTGCCTTATTCTGTCTGTTTGTCTGTTTGTCTGAAGCTCACGGATAGAATGCGCGCTCATTGGCTGCCAGGGAACACGTGTCCTCCCTGCCCCCCTCTAGACAACCCTGTTATTCAAAAACCATACATCCAATCGCCATTAAAATTCGGGGATATTATTAGGTATATCCCCGGAAAGGTTTTCGAAAAATAATTTCTTGAATATCTTGAATATCCTTAGAGTTATTTGCAGAATTGTAGATATAACTCGCAAGCAGCGCCGCCAGACGGTGATAGGCTTAAGCTTGCTGCTCCACCCCTGTTGACCTTGGGTCATCGTGTGAGTCACAGCATGATGCAACAAAAAACACTCTCTCTGGGGATTGCGGCGTCAACAACCTGTAAGTGTGCCTCTCTCATAAACCTGTCTATACAGACCACCCTGACTATAGCGACCACTCTAGACAACCCTGTTATCAGCTGCCTGTCTATACAGACCACCCTGTCTATAGCGGTCACCTTAGGCAACCCTGTTATCAGCAGTGTGATACATCCACCTGTCTATACAGACCACCCTGTCTATAGCGACCACTCTAGACAACCCTGTTATCAGCTGTGTGATACATCCACCTGTCTATACAGACCACCCTGTTAATAGCGACCACCCAAGTCAACGTTTTTAAAATATATTCGCACTCGGGTAAACCCCGGGCGTTGCCCGGGCCATTCGTCTAGTATTACATAAATGCCTTTATAAAATGCGATAGAATCTCTCTCCATTACCTTGTTTATACGTTTTAGTTAGCTGAAGAAGAACTTGCCCGAAAGCTTCCTTTCTTCTTCTTCTTCTTTCTTATCTCCACTCAATCATATTAGGATATCAAGCTTGTAAAGCTTGAGATTTGACAACCATCATGATTGGGTGAAGTAGAATGCGTCTGACTATGTCATTAAGACTGAGAGCATTACTCAGTGGCAGGCTGACTTAACTCCAAAATAAATGGCCGCCTCTGACATGAGGAACAGACACCATGTGCAGCTGCTCCTAACATGGAGTTCAAACACTGCTCATCTTGTATCCATGGATTAGGAGCCCTTACAGGGTACTATCAGCCAGGCCAGCTGAGCCCAGTTAGTGAGCTTGTTACTGCTCCCCCTCCTCCTTTTTCATCCGGGCTTGGGACCGGCAAAGGCGTATTTAAGCTTCCTTCAATCAAGTAAATATAAAGAGTTGCGCGGCGTCTTATGCTTTTTGCATTTCGAGTAAGTAGATTGAAGAAACGTTATGAAGATAATAAGATGAATGGGAAGAGAGAAGTTGGATTCAGACAGTTGGACTGAATAAGAAGCTACGAAAAAAAATTCAAGAAGGATTCACAAGGTGGATAAGCCACTGGAGACCACGACCTGCTTACGAACATAGAGACTGAAGTGGATCTTTTTGAATCCTCATGGAAGCCTCAAGACAGGACCTGTATTTCAACCCAACCAAGATTGTGAATTTTATCTATGAATATTGTTGCATCATAGCTAATGTACCTATTTTATTTCAAAATTTGTAATATTATTTCTCATATATTTTAAATTCAAATTTATATTTCATATTTATTTTATTAAACAGAATATATAAACAGATTTATGTGTTATAAAATCACCATTTGTATTTTGGTACACTGTGTGACTTCTCTTTGATGTGAGAAATAAATAATTTATTCTGGAGGCTACTTATAGTAGAGTTATCTCTACTTATATAAATTTGTACGATGGTTGAAACACGCTCTGGTGAGATACAAGACCCAGCACAGGAGAGAATCAAGGTTGAAGAGTCTGCCAAGCTGCAACCTGGTGCAACAATATAGACTCCATGACCATGTATAATTATACAATGGAATAATAATTTTGAAAAAATTGAATCCAGTTCTGAGATTTCTCTTTTCCAGTTAGATGATATTTGCATAGCCCCGCTTGTAACCAGTTGCAGTGGTATCGTGAGTGAGCGAGTGTGTGTAGGTGTTCTAATTATGGCCCAAGTATTTATGACCGTCAACATTGGTGAGTTGATAACAGGTTATCAGTTTGTTTTGCTACTTTATCTTTGTTTGACATTTGATAACGTCGTTAGTTTCTGTTGACACATATTTGATCTGTTGACGTGGATCTCTTAATTGCATATTGTTACATCAGATTTGAGAGATCCGCCTTTTTTATATTAACAATTATTAAAATATTATTTTGAAAATTTGAAACTATTATAGACGCGTATGATTCTTTTACAAATTAAACAATTATCTACTGCCCTTACTGTAATGGAAAAAATTAATGGGAGGGCCTGGCTCATCAGTGGTGAACCCTCCCAGCGGTTTCGCCAGTTTAATCTACCACATTCCGCTGTTATAGATCGAAACATGAAATATAACAGCGGAATGGTAGATTAAACTGGCGAAACCGCTGGGAGGGTTCACCACTGATGAGCCAGGCCCTCCTATTAATTTTTCCATTGCAGTAAGGGCAGTAGATAATTGTTTAATAATATTTAATTTGTACGCTTCTATAATAATTTCGAATTTTCGTAATAGATGGCACGCTAATGCATCCAAATATTATTTTAAATTTTTTTAAATAGAGAGAAAAAGAGATATTTATAACCGAGGTTCCTGGAGCAACAGAACGCCAACTACCCGGGGAGTCCAGCTCACTAGTATGGACTAGTGTTGAGCGCTTTTACTCGCGTCCTGTTTTGATTGCTGAGTTGAACCAGTTGACCAGGAAGTTCCATGCTGAGGTTGAGTCTGGGAGGCTGGCCTTAGATAGAATTATTTTAAATAATAATTTCAAATATATATATTTATTGTGAATTTATAAACAGATTATATGTATCATAAAATCATCATTTGTATTTTGCATTACTATAACTACACATCTCTTTAAAGATTGATGTGATGTGAATGATAAAGATTATTATTATGGGGTTTACCTAAAATATAGTTTGTCTTATTATTGACTCATCTAAACTCATAGGATGGTTCAAACACAATCTGGATAGATACAAGACATGTCTGAGGAGAGAATCAAGACTGAAAATTCTGCCAGACAGCAGCCTGGTGTAGCATCACACAAGGTAATAAGACCAAATTCAAATTAAATAGTGTGTGACATTTTGGCAATGACATTGTTATAAAGAGACAAGGGTCGCCTCTCCCGTTAAAATAAAGGTCAAAACTAGACGCCATCTATTGACCGTCACCGCAAACTAGCGGCTTAGGGTCAGTAACAAAGCCACAACACCAGCTTTGGCAAACTGAGAAGCGTCCATCTAGAGACCATAGTTTCGGGCTAATGGCCCTCGTCAGTCTAGGGCGGACTTTATTCCATGAGATCCACACGGGATCTAATGGATTCTTGACAAGCTGCCAAAGAGGTGTTTAGATGGCAAAGTGGCTGGGCCAAATCTATGGCTAAAATATAGATGGAAATTTTGCCAGGAGGACATTGATCTAAAGAGACAAAGGTCTCTTTAGATCAATATCATCCCGGAAAAATTCCCATCTATAATGTCATTGTTGTTATTATCATCAGACAAAAGTACAGTAAGGTATTATATAATGAAGACAGTAATAAAACCAAATCCAAAATAAATAGTGTGTGTGACGTTTCTGTAACAGTTACTATCATCAGACAAAAGTACTGAATGCTGTTAATGAGGACAGTAATAAGACAAAATCCAAAATAAATAGTGTGCGACGTTTCTGTAACAGTTGCTACCATCAGACAAAGTACTGAATGCTGTTAATGAAGACAGTAATAAGACAAAATCCAAAATAAATAGTGTGCGACGTTTCTGTAACAGTTGCTACCATCAGACAAAGTACTGAATGCTGTTAATGAAGACAGTAATAAGACAAAATCCAAAATAAATAGTGTGCGACGTTTCTGTAACAGTTGCTACCATCAGACAAAGTACTGAATGCTGTTAATGAAGACAGTAATAAGACCAAATCAAAAATAAATAGTGTGCGACGTTTCTGTAACAGTTGCTACCATCAAACAAAAGTACTGAATGCTGTTAATGAAGACAGTAATAAGACAAAATCTAAGTAAATAAATTATGGTAACAATGCTGTTACTGAAACAGTATACACTATTGATTTCGATTAGTGGTTTTATTACCTTGTTTCTAATCTCTTTATCTCTCTATTTTACTCATTTTTAGTTTTATTAAGGTAAAAGTTTAATAAGACTTCGAACTGGTTGTCTTGTATGTTTTAGGTTGCCTCTCCCATCAAAACTAGACGGCATCTATTGACGTATATTTGACGGGAGAGGCGACCTTTGTTTTTATGGATCAATTTCCTTCAGGCAAAATTCTCATCTATATTTTCTAGCTATTTTACGCTTTCATCAATGTTAGAAACATCTCTAAACATTCAAACTAATTGAAAAAATCTTCTTCTTCTTTCTAATCTCCACTCAATCATATTAGGGTATCAAGTTGTGACCCTTGATGATGTCTGTTTGACAACCATCATGACTGGGTGAAGTAGAATGTGTCTGCCTTTGTCATTAAGACTGGGAGCACTACTCAGTGGCAGGCCGACTTAGCTCCAAAAGAAATGGCCGCCTCTGACATGAGGAACAGACGCCATCCATGTGCAGCTGCTCCTAACATGGAGTACAGACTCATCATGTATCCCTGGATTAGGAGTCCTTACAGGGTACTATCAGCCGGGCCAGCTGAACTCAGGTTTTTTAGTGAGCTTGTTACTGCTCCCCCCTCCTCCTTTTTCATCCGGGCTTGGGACCGGCAATGGCGGAGTTACAACAATCTTGATTTTCTGGAATTGAGGTTGGTAAGAACTCTATGTATTGTGATCAACACAAATTTCACAACATACACTCATGGACAATACTTAAGGAAGTGGAAAGTCTTTAATGTCTATAGATATCTATTTTTGAAAGACAAAGGCAATTTTGTTCACACATGGTTATCTCGTGTGTCTTCAACAAAGGTCACTGTGTATCCAGTCATCTATCTTTTGAAGGAGACAGAGATAATTTTGTTCATACATAGTTATCTCGTGTGTCTTCAATAAAGGTCATTGTAATATCTTTCAGAGTTATTGTCTGAATACCTATATACATGCTAAAAGGTACAACTTCCTTAAGTTTTATCCATGAGTGTATGTTTTGTTTTTACTCAAAGTTGACTTCTCGATCAATCCAGAACATCCAACAACGTTAAGCAGACGATGAAAGGAATGGAATCAAGTGTTGATCCAGGTCGATGTTCGTCTGAGTGCCACATCAGCCATCTTGGATGTTCACGAGTCCTGCAGCAAACCAATCACCAACGTCAATGAGAGTGGACTACAAACATTCTCAAGTATTCAATTTATTACATTAACACTACATAGAAATATCTATATACGACATTTTCTCATCTTTTGGTCCATCTTCTTTTCAAACAGAGGAAGAGATAGATTAACTCATATATTTAATACGGACTATTTGTTATTAAAGTAAGTAAGAAGGATGAATCCGTAACCAATTTAACTTTACATATTATTTATTATTAATAGCAATTATACAAAACAAATCTTGGTATATACAATATAATATAATGCAGCTTGTGATTGTAAAACGACATTTGAAATACTATCCCGCATGTGTCTTTTCAGCAAAAATTCAAAATTTATTTCAAGGTTTCGCTGTGAGAGCAATACCTGGGGTGGGGACAAACTTTTGTTTCACACAACCTGTGGCAGATTTCAGTCAGAATTTCCCGCCTATCGTCCAATATGTAAATACATATATCCCTATGTATATAAAAGTCAGTGTATGTATGTATGTGGGTATCTATGTCGGCTATACACGTCCACAATACGTAACTAATCTGACTGAAATTTTAACAGTATATAGAGTAGAATCTGGAAAAACTTATAGTGAAAATTTCAGGTCTCTATCCCGAATATTTTCCGAGTTATTTGCAAATTGCTTTGCGAATTTGCCCTTTCGCTCGCAAGCAGCGCCTCTAGCGGTGAAAATGGGAGGTAATATCAGCTGACCTAATGTACATGTAAAACGTGTTTCAACAGGACATAGAGAAAAATCTGGAAGAGATATTTATCGGATTTTTAGCCAAGAAAATTTGAAATTAAAAGGTTCTTGACAAAAATAGCTGTATTTTATTCAGAAAATGATCATGACAATATTGCAGTATCATGTTTGATTATCAGATACAAAATTATAACGGGAACATTTTCAAAAAGCAGAGACCACGGGTAAAGCCAGTTCATTTTTAGTATGTAAGAACAAAATTCTAACAGAAAAACATCCATTCGAGCAGAAGATACAAAGCCAGATCATCTTTCTATAAAAATATCGCTTCTCAGACACAAAGTTTGGAGCGGGACGTTTCACAAGAGTGACATCCACGGCGCCAATTTATAATTGTAACGAATAGTATTTGAATAAAAACATTTAATCGGGTAAAACCCGGGCGTTGCCCGGGTCATTCGGCTAGTAATACAATATAATGCGGCTTATGATTGTAGAACGACATTTGAAAATTATCCCGCATGTGTTTCTTTTGAACGAAAAATCTCATCCTATTCCTGGACACTTTTATTTTCCGTTTATCATTACTCTTCACAATTCACCCTTTCATACCTCATCCAAAAGGTTAGAAATAATCGTTATTTCTCCTTGAAATAAATTTTGAATTTTCGCTGAAATCTTGGTATATGTTTTACGTGAAAACAACAAAAACAATAATTATTATATACAAGTTCCTTTTCAAACATGAGCTCATCTATAGCCATTGTTACTCTGTGTAATATTCCAACAATATTGACCATTTAAAAAAATTATTGATTCTTCTATTCAATTTTCAATCATTCTCCTGAGAAGAATGACAGAGATTCACTGAAAAGTCAAGAATTTAATTAATCATTGGTTGATATGGCTGTATTTTCCAAATCAAATTTTAACTAACAAATTATCTTCAAAATCTTCTAATCAAATGTTACGGAAAATAAATATGATGAAAGGATAAGAAGTAATATATTGTTGCACTTTATAGACAATAGTTCAGTAGCTCTAAATCTATATAACTTCCATAAAAATGCTGTAAAAAAGAAAGACTTAACCGAACATTCAAACATACCAAAAATTTCTGTTTGATGAGAAAGACAGAACCAACATCCAATTATTTGTTTAGGCAGATACGATAAGTTAACAATGATAAAACGGTGTTTACCTTACAACCCTGAACACGAGGATTTCCTGGGAAATCTCTTAAAGATTTCTTAAAAAATACATGGCCCACCTGTGCTGTGTGAGAGCTTAAATGGTCTTGTTCCATATGTAAATACCTGTTTTCTTTCCTCTTTTCGCTCTCCACTTCTCCCATCCATATTTCCAAAAATTTTTTTTTTCTTTTTTTGATTTTTTTTTATTCTTCTTATTTTTTATTCTTTCTTATAATCTGTATATATTTACCAAATGTATATAATCTTTCTCCATTTTTTATTTCCCACTTTCATAGGTTTCTCCGTTTTGTAACCCCAAGGAGAATCCTCTGTAAGACCTGTGTGTCTTAATAAAGGCTTTTGTGTGTGTGTGTGTGTGTGTGTGTGTGTAATATATTGTTGCACCAAGTTGCAGCTTTGCAGAGTCGTCGACCTTGGTTTCTTCCTTCTTGGTGTTATACACGTTTCCCGAGCGGGTTTCCATATTCAAAGCAAATAAATAAAATTAAATAAAAATAAATTACTTTCAACGTTATTGTGTTTATTTTATTCGTGGTCTTCCTCGTAGGTTTGTGATCCGCAGTCTTTCTCCAGGTCCTCTCTCGCTCCAATAACCAATCAAGATATATGTACAATAAATATTACAAAAGGAATGAAACTATAAAAAGGAATGATGATAATCTAAATATTCTGTTTTAAATAAATATTAAATATCATAGAATATATTAAATAAATGTGTGTTGTAAGGTGCATTAAAATTGATGTAACAATATGCTAAAGGAGTAAATAAAATGTAGGGGATATATATATTTGTTTAATTAAAAAGACATATATTGGATCAAAATATCATTCATTTTACCAATATTTCAGTTGGCTGAATGCCAACCTTTATCAAGGTGTTATAACATTTTAATGTGTGTCAACAACAAACTCAGCGCCACATAACGTCAACAGAATTAAGTTTTAAAAATATTTTGTTATATTCAGCCAACTTAAAAATATTGGTAAAATAAATGATATTTTTATCCAATATATGCCTTTTTAATTAAAGATTTATTTATGGATTGCTCTATTTTTAAAACCATATATATTTGTTTTGTTTTTTTTTTTTTGAAAATAGAGCAATCCATATTTAATTCATTAGATAATAAAAAAGGATATATTGGATTTAATAAAAGATTTATTTTGCCAATATTTCGGTTGGCTAAACGCCAAACCTTTATCAAGGCATTACATTTTTGTATACACGTGAGGCGCTGGGTTTGTGTATATAAAAATGTAATGCCTTGATAAAGGTTGGCGTTCAGCCAACCGAAATATTGGCAAAATAAATATTTTATTAAATCCAATATATGCCTTTTTATTATCTAATATATTTGTATATGTACACATTTATTCAGCAAGAAGCTCCAAATTTCTTTCTGAAAAATTTCAACTTGCATTGTCATCGGATTCTGAAAAGTATACCAAATTTCAAATTCCTACGTGCTCTAAAAGTATATTAAAAATCGATTGCAAGATTTGTGGACAGGACAGACGGACAGAAAGGGAAGCAAGTTAAATAAAAGCTTTTAATAGACGTTTTTAAAAATAGAAATTTAAGGGAAATCTTATAGTGTTTATTCCCACCCCCCTTGCGGTCTCCCACCTTGAGAAATTCCTCCCCCAGACAAGGTCTTCACTCCTCAGTTCTACGCCGAGGAAGTACTTATAGATGTGTGTCTTGGCAGACACCATCAGGCCATAATTCAGGCCATACATTTAATATGGAGAAGGGAATCCTCTTTTTCCTTAGAAATTGGAAACAGCCTGAAAGGTCAGCTATTAGGCCAATGGTATGCAAGGAACCATCGCATTATTTCGTACTCAGGAAAATCTCAATGAATGGACCAAGATAACATCTTACCTCCAGATAATGGCTATAAATTAATGGCCTTGGAGAAGTCTGATTGAGGAGGAAAAGTCTAAGGACTTATTCACCCTGGGTATATTTAATAGAAGAGAAATCCCACACAAGCTAGGGATAAGAGTTTATTTCATTTATAAACAGTTGTATACAAGCTTACGGGCAAGACGCCCTTTTACGGGTACAATATGTATGTCATAAAATCCCATGTGGAAATGCATCTTCAAGAAATCTCTCTATATATAAAAATGAATGTTTGTATGTTTGTCTGTTGGTCTGTATGTCCGGTATACAAATTCGCAGTAGTTCACTAATTCAAACCAAAATTTCCATACATAGGTAAAAAAATACGGGGAAGACGATAGGCTATTTTAAAATATATATAAATCAATAACTTTTCGCCTAAAAATAATCAAAATAAATATTCTAATGTATCTGTTATAATTCAACAATCTGCTCTAAATATTATCATGATGATACGATGATTTTGTAATGTAGAAAATTAGGAAAGACAAAATTCAGGATGACACGGCAATTTATTTGAGACAAGAATAATGATACAATTCCAAGGCAAGATACTATTCCTTTAACTTCCAATTACCGAGGGAACCAATTAATATTGATTTTATTCAACTTATCGAGTATTTTTAAAGGGACCGGGAAAAAATGTTCACTTTATCGAAAGATTCGTTAGACAAACCTTTACTCGGGTAAAACCCGGGCGAAGCCGGGTACGTCCGCTAGTATTTTAATAAAGATAATCTGTGTGGAAGAGAGAGAGATTGAAGCTGTTTTATTACATGTCCATATAAGATTATATACGGTTAAATAAATGAATAAATAAGATTATATAATGATAAATATACGAATAAATAGATATAAATATAAAAATATTTTGATAAATATACATATATGTCAAATATATACAATGTCGTCGTTGGCACCCACCGCGGGAAAGACTCCGCCACCGATGGACTGCGAGAGTTCTCTCCCACAGAGTGGGCAGGTCGATGAAGTAGCTGGCGTTACCCACTTCAAGACCAATATGTACTTGTAGATGGTAGCCACACTGGTTAGCTTCACTGCCTCGAGATGAAGGCCGACACCGAAGAGCCAAGACTGCAGATCCAGAGGCACTTCGCAGGAGACGAACACCTCCCGGAGCAGGGGTCGCACGGCTCAGCAACTCCAATATCTGTGGGTCAGAGAGAGAGAGAGAGAGAGAGAGAGAGACAATTTGACAATTAACATATTTTTATTGACATCTTGTCAATACATGTAAAGTGCACAGTCCGCACTAATTATGAGAAAATGAGAAATTTATAATGAGGATGATGGTTATAATAATAAAAAAATGATTTTAAAAATGTTTAAAAAATGCAACTATGTACATGGCGCCTCTGCCACCGCTGCAGAGTTTGATGGAAGATCGCCAATGGGTCCCCAGCGACACCACGCATTTCGCGATCTACGAAGAAAACGTAGATGGCATGCTTTGCCGCTGAGGAGATGGTGATGGCGTGGTTCTCGAGGTCCACCGCGAAGATCCAGGACTGCAGGTCCGGCGGCCGCCCGATGATGGAGAACACCTCTCGGATGAGAGGGCGGACGGCGCTGCAGGACCAGTAGCGATGGGACAGAGAGAGAGAGACGGTTAAACATACTTTAATGTTCATATAAAATTATATATAGTGTAATGCAGAAAAAAAAGAAGGTATTTTCAGCCGGTGATGTCTTCCTCCATTGGGAGTTGTTTTTTCCTGGTCGACGAGCTCGGCCCAGTTGGTAGAAGGTTTGCCTGTTCCAGGCCCAGGTTGCTCTGTTTCCCCAACAAATGCCGCAGTGGCCTGAGGGGCGCTGATAACATCAGCAAGTCCAGATGGCAATTAGCTTTCAGCCAAGGCCATTGTAGAGTCGGTGGGGAATTCCATAAAAAAATCTAATATTATTCTTCTCTTCGGAGGCGGTTAAAATGCCAGCAAAGTTTGGGGCAGGAGCGCGCGCCCGTTCATCCTCGCAGCTCAAGTTACCGCTCGAGAGGGAAAGTATAAGGAGAAGGAAGAAAAGTTGGCTAATAAGAACAACCCTAGGCGACCATATGTCCAGTATCTCGATTTCATTATATGACAGTTCTCATTGAGGTGGTCTCCAGTTGTTCCCAGGGTGGTCCTCGAACTTTTTTCTCTTTCCTCTCAGATCTACTCTTCACGGGTTTCTGCTCTTGGATCCTGCCTCTTGTGTGCGTCCTTATTACTTGCTACATAACCCATGACTGCTTCTCAAATCATCACACACACATATATACATATGAAAAACAATAGAAAAAAATAAAAGATAAGTGGGTCAGGTGTTGATATTAAAAATAAAGAAGGCATCTCCTGACCACGAGCACATGTGCTTTTTAGATGGCAGAGCGCCATCTAGTGGAGCAAGAATAAACTAAACGTTTATTTAACTTGCTCCGTGATATTTGGCCAACCCAATTTCTTGATAAATCAAGAAAAGTCATCCACGAACGCGTTTCGCGCTGTTGGCGCTCGTCAGCGTGGAGTAGACTGTAACCACTGCGACCAAAAAGATTTTTGGTCCCAATGTCTTCCTGAGAAATCAAGAAAAGGGTATTTAAGGCCAAATTATATATACATATGTGAAAATTAATTAAAAAAAAAAGGTCAGTTTGTCAAGGCTATATTCCAAAAGATGACGATTGTTTAAAATACCTGTGCAAATCGTTTCCAGGTTTATCCGAAGCCAAGTTGAAAGAGAGAATCTTTGTTGGTCAAAGCATTCGCAAGCTTATGAAGGATAATAAATTTTAGACAAGCACACTCATGAGACACCAAAGGAAAAAGCAGCTTGGGTTGCCTTTAAAGATGTCAGCAAATTTCTAGGCAATTACAAGAATTCTGACTATAAACAAATGGATATGCTATACAAATTTCAAGCGTTGGGTTGCTCCATAAGTTTCAAACTACATTTCCTTCACTCACATGGGAACTTTTCCATCGAAAATATAGGATCAGTCAGTGAAAGAACAGGATTAAAGGCACAACGCGGACGTGGCAGTGAGGCTAGCTCTGCACGCCCTGTCCCATCCAGCATCGGCACAACAGTCTTGCATCGCCTGTGGGTCCGGCGTCCTGTCGCTGGTTCACCAGTACTGGTCCTGTCGCTACATCAGGCCTCTCATCCGGGAGGCATTTACCATCATCGGGCGGCCCCCTGACCCGCAAGGCTGGGTCTTCGGGCATGGCCTAGACGATGACCTCTGGCCATCCTGGCGTCTGCCAAGACACACATCTATAGGTACTTCCTCGGCGCGGAACTAAGGAGTGTTCAAGAAGACCTTGTCTGGACTCTCTCAAGGTGGGGAAGCCTTCCTTGCTGAAGACATTTGTATATATATTCCCCTACACTTTATATGCCCTTTTACTCTTTTGTTTTCCCACCTTTGTAAAATTTGATTAAAAGAACCAATAAAATTGTTTAAATTGTCAATTGTCAAAGATATAAATATCAAGGAAGATGGGATAAGAACACCGACTACTGTTTGATGTTAACACAATATAGGTCTGAGATTGAACGTAAGAGAAAAAAGCCAAAAAGAAGTTTAAAAGAAAAAAGAGTGCGTACTTGAAGGGAAACTTTTTAATTTTGTTTTATATCGATATTGTAGACGAATTGTCAAATTATATTAACAAACATAAGCAGTTTTAATCTTCTCAGTTATGTGGGAAGAATGTTGTTTATTTGTCAAGTGAACTGGAAGTATTGGCTGCGGGTGTTGAATATGAGCAGTGACAGATTGCCGCGTATATGTTTTAATAGAACACGGGAACTGTCTAATGCTTCGGGCACACCCATCGGTTTCATTAAAAAGCTCACCAATCTGCTTAACAATAATGGATCCCCTGCACTTGTTTCCTGTGATGATCCTGAAACGCTGAGGAGCGCGATTACAGGGCTCTTAAAAACAGCGGCAGACCAATCTATACAAAACGACCTTACAAGAATGAATAAATCTAAGCTATACTCTCACTACAAAGACATTCACATATCTTTCATGACGGAGGGATACCTTTTAGGGGATTTTCCTTTCCCGGTTGTAAGACTACTCGCACAAGTTAGAATACTTTCAAGTTTTTTTTAGAGAAAACCACACCAAGATGCTCTGCGGTGAGGACCCGATTTGTACCTTCTGTAATTCAAAACTAAAAATTGAAATCACTCACTATATTTTTGATTGCTCTGCTCTGAAAGAAGAAAGAAGAACCCTTATGCTCAAAACTGGGCAACTCTGTGCTTCACTTCCATCAATAATTGACAATATGACCCAGAATAAGTATATTGCTACGGCGTTTTATGGTTTCCACAAGTCCATATCTCAGAAGAAGGCCAAGTGACACTCACTCCTCACTTTCTTACTGCTACTCTTTTTGTGTTGTTTTTCTTGCTTCCCTCTTTCTCTTTCTTGTTTTTTTTTCTTTTTCTTCTGTCTATATCGTTGTTTCCTTTGTCTCACTGCTTTGTTCTTATGCATATCTCTGGTGAATCCTGTATAGGGTCAGTGACTCTAAATAAAGGCTTTTTGTTGTTGTTGTTGTTGAGTGAACTGATCTCCCACGTTATTGGACAAATGTGGCCATGTTTGTATATAAAAGAGATTTGAAACAGAATGTGGGAGTCGTGGAGTGGTGCTCGAGTGGAGACGCTTAAAACGTTCTCTGTGTGCTTGTCTGGTGATCTCCTCGCATACCTGTGTAACCCCGCTCCTTATCAACGCTGCAAATAAAATATAAGTATTGTTTTTATTTTATTTAACAAATCGTGTTTTTTTTTTATTTTATTTACCCCCTTTTTGTTGTTGGTATTGTACTCTTGAGTGTACCTCTTTCTGTGTTTAAGTTACTCTTACTGTAGGCCCTAGTTTATTGGTTTTTGTGTGGTAACCCGTAATAGTAACCTTTGTCACAATAACCCGGGCAACGCCCGAGTTTTGCACGAATGCATTTTAACTCTCGCATGTATATAGAATAAATAGCTTTTTTTTTTCAAATCAAATTGTATATCTTACCATTTACTAGACGTGTGCCCCAGGCAATGCCCGTGTATGATTGTATACGGAACGCTTCACGATTTTGCATGTCATCCTTGCGCAGGGGGCCATGCTACTCTTCTCTGTATCCTTCCTATTGTAGTAGTTGTACCGCCAAACAAGCGTGTATGATTGCATATTGAATGAGTGTTTTTTTTAACTTTTAATATATATGCAATAGCTGGTTTCGCTCGCCATACATTGCATTTAACTGAGTAACTGTTCAACCGACCTATATATTGATGAATAAGATTTTATTAATAAAGACAGTAGAAGTTCGTTATATGTATAAAATAAACATTCGTGTTTTGATGCTTCCATTTCTAATATACAGATGGCATGTATCTCCTTACAATTTGTCAAATTATTTTGACAAACATTTGCTTTTTTTTTTCTGATCAGTTTTATAGCAGGAAGAATGTTGTTTTCAGTTGTTAGTGAACCAATCTCTCACGCCTTCTCATTGAACGAATGTGGCCATGTTTGTATATAAAGGGTTCTAGGGAATGCGGAGGGTACAGAGAG
This sequence comes from Cordylochernes scorpioides, assembly GCA_030710605.1. Classification (NCBI taxonomy): domain Eukaryota; kingdom Metazoa; phylum Arthropoda; class Arachnida; order Pseudoscorpiones; family Chernetidae; genus Cordylochernes; species Cordylochernes scorpioides. Next base: position 8,332,784 of record CP092872.1, read on the forward strand.
AACGTGGATAATTGGTGTGGAGACGCTTAAAGTGTTTTTCTACGTGATTTTTCCGTGTCTGGGAATCTCTTCACATCCCTGTGTGACCCCAGTCCGATCCCTACCAACGCTACAATGAAGATACGTACTTTTTTATTTTATTTTACAAATCGCTAGTTCTTATTTAATTTCTTCTTGTTGTTGGTATTGTACTCTCGAGTGTACGCTTTTTTGTGCATTAAGGTACATTTAATTTAGGCCCTAGTATATTGAATTTTTGTGTATTAACCCGCAAAAGTAGTAACTTTTGTCAAATTAACTATGCCTAACTGGCCTTGTACTTATTGTTTACGGAAGAGCATTGCTCGATGCAAATCTATATTAATAAAATGCAAATTTCATAAGAGGACATCACTAAAAACTTTCGTTACAATCCATCAATTTCGACCAAATTTTCAACATTTATGTAAAACGAGATGGAGAAGGTTTTGCTTGACGTCAAAATATTTTTCCCTAACATTAACATGCGTAACTTCGCTGTTATCGACTAAATACAAAAAAAAAATCAACAGAGTTAATTTTATTTATATATAAATACAAAATTAAATTTCAACAGAGTTAATATTTTTACATACTAGCTAATAATCTCAATCTAAAAATATAATATAAAAAGCCAACAATGAAGAGTGAATGTAAGATAAAAAGCCAACAATGAAGAGTAAATGTAATATAAAAAGCCAACAATGAAGAATGAATGTAAGATAAAAAGCCAACAATGAAGAGTGAATGTAATATAAAAAGCCAACAATGAAGAATGAATGTAAGATAAAAAGCCAACAATGAAGAGTGAATGTAAGATAAAAAGCCAACAATGAATAGTAAATGTAATATAAAAAGCCAACAATGAAGAATGAATGTAAGATAAAAAGCCAACAAAGAAGAGTAAATCTACTTATATAATTGCCTTATTCTGTCTGTGTGAAGTTCACTGTGTGAAGTTCACAGATAGATTTTGGTCAGAATATAATATAAAAAGCCAACAATGAAGAGTAAATATGATATAAAAAGCCAACAATGAAGAATGAATGTAAGATAAAAAGCCAACAATAAAGAGTAAATGTAATATAAAAAGCCAACAATGAAGAATAAAGGCAATGTGACACGGGAAAAAATGTTCACTAGATAAAACTATGATTTTCTAATGTAGAAAATTAGGAAAGACAAAATTCAGGATGACACGGCACACAGGGACCGGGAAAAAATGTTCACTTTATCGAGAGATTCAAATTTACGAGTTTCAAATTATCAAAATATATCTTTTTTATTTTTTAATAAGTTTTTAGAGAATTGTTTTAACAAATGTTCGCTAGACAAACCTTTACTCGGGTAAAACCCCGGGCGAAGCCGAGTACGTTTTATAAGTTTAAAGAGAATTGTTTTAACAAATGTTCGTTAGACAAACATTCACTCGGGTAAAACCCGGGCGAAGCCGGGCACATCCGCTAGTAACATATATAAGCAGAATCGTCCAATACAGTATTAGAGCTCTAAGAAGCGGTCTGGTAGATTAAATTGGCGAAACCGCTGAGAGGGTTCACCATTGATTAGCCAAGCCCTTACAATATTTTTCCATCGCAGTAAGAAGACAGTAGAAGTTTGTTTTATGTATAAAAGAAACATTTGTTCTTTGATGCTTCCATTTTCTATATTTAGATGGAGCGTTATCTCTTCATAATTAATAGGATTTTATTAATAGCTGGTTTTGTCGGCTTCGCTGGCTATATGGAACAGTTTAAAAAAAGGCTCATTATACAAAAATATAAGAAAAAGACATCTTATCGTGCAACCGAAAGTGACAAAAGTTACTATTTACGAGTTATCACACCAAAGTTCCATATGTAAATACTTGTTTTCTTTCCTCTTTTCGCTCTCCACTTCTCCCATCCATATTTCCAATTTTTTTTTTCTTATTTTCCATAGGATTATTCAAATAATAATCTGTATATATTTGCCATGTGTATATAATCTTTCTCCATTTTTACCCCTTTGTATATTTCCCACTTTCATAGGTTTCCCCGTCTTGTAACCCCAAGGAGAATCCTCTGTAAGACCAGTGTGTCTTAATAAAGGTTTTTTTGTGTGTGTGTTATAACACAAAAGCAATAAACTAGGGCCTACAGTAAGAGTAACTTAAACACAGAAAAATGTACACTCAAGAGTACAACACTAACAACAAAAAGGAGGTCTTAAATAAAAAAAACTCACGATTTGTTAAATAAAATAAAAAAACAGTACTTATCTTTTATTTGCAGCGTTGATAAGGAGCGGGGTTACACAGGTATGCGAGGAGATCACCAGACAAGCACACAGGGAACGCTTTAAGCGTCTCCACTCGAACACCACTTCCAGACTCCTCACATCCCGTTTCAACCCTCTTTTATGTACAAACATGGCCACATTCGTCCAATGACTTGGGAGATCAGTTCACTTAATAAATAAACAACATTCTTCCCGCATAACTGAGAAGATTAAAACTGCTTATGTTTGTTAATATAATTTGACAAAAGTTGCTGATGGCTTGCGCCATCTATTGGAATAAATATCAACTATTTATTGATTTTTTAAAAAATTATTCCAGAATTGGTCAAATACCCCATTCTTGATTAATCAAGAAAAGATAACCATGTACGCGTTTCGGGCTGTTGGCCCTCGTCAGCGTGGTGCAAGCTGTACCTCAACGACCATAAAAAAAAAAAACTGGTCATTCAGGCATTCTAAAAAATTATGAAACGGGTAGTTAAAGGCCAGAATTATGTGAGAACGCGAAAAAATGTGAAAAAAATAGTACAAATGCGACATTGTACTGGGATAAGGTTTATTAAAAATATATGGAAATAACTTTACTGTTCTATCATTATCATTTTCTGACCTAAAATACACAAATGGGTCCATTTTATGTCTAAATCGCATTTTCTGGGCTCGAAACTATGATGCGTGCTCCTTCCATTTATAGTTCTGTAACCTGTGAACATTTCTTTCAGATTGGTCACAAATATTCTTTTTTTCTTTTGCTTATCCCTAGTACACCTGGTACAAGCCATGATAATCATGGTGGGTAGAAGTAGGCGACTGCTTTTACTGTAAGTGCACCACATGTCTACTACACATGTGAAAAGCAGTTAGACTTTTGCACTTACAAATGTGCCAGAACCCCGTTTGGTTACTTGCACTCGCTGGTGGGGTTGGACTTTTTCTAGAATCGGGGGCCATCGGAGCATTTTATTTATTTTTTTAATCAGAAAAAAAGTTTATTAGTAAATTAAATTTAATTGCCATATATCGTTAAAATTTTACACAAATAAATTTACTGGCAATGCGTTTCTTTTAAATATTATCAAATATTATCTCTACAGACCTTACCACTTAGAACCAAACTACTAAGGTCTGTAGAGATAACATTTGATGATATTTAAAAGAAACGCATTGCCAGTAAATTTATTTGTGTAAAATTTTACAGAAAAAAGGTGCCCAATGCGGGAATCGAACCCGGGTCGTAGTGGTCGAAAACCAATAATTTAGACCATCCTTCCACCGACCCCCCCCTACATTCAAAAATGAATGTAGCAAGCAGACAAGCCGCAATACACTATAGCAAAGTACCAAGGTGCTGCACGTCACCAAGGTTATTCAAACTTCTTTCTCCACTCGCATACCTATGGTCCCTCTTATGTATAAACATGGCCACATTTGTCCAATAACGTGGGAGATCGGTTCACTTAACAAACAAAATTCTTCCCTCCTCACAACTGAGAAGCATAAATCTGCTTATGTCCTTACAACTCTGAACACTCGGATTTTCCTGTAAATCTCTTAAAGATTTCTTGAAAAAGCCATGGTCCACCTGTGCTGTCTGAGCAGAAGAGCTTAAATTGACTTGTTCCATTATATGTATGTTCCATATTTAAATACCTGTTTTCTTTCCTATTTTCGCTCTCCATTTCTCCCACCCATATTTCCAAAAAAAAATTTTTTTTCCAAATCCATATTCTTATTTTCCATAGGATTATTCAAATAATAGTCTGTATATATTTACCATGTGTATATAATCTTTCTCCATTTTTTTACCCCTTTGTATGTTTCCCACTTTCATGGGTTTCTCCGTCTTGTAACCCCAAGGAGAATCCTCTGTAAGACCTGTGTGTCTTAATAAAGTTTTTTGTGTGTGTGAATACTAGTGTAAAATAATAAATAATTCGCTAAAAAATTCGCTAAATCTGCTTATGTTTGTCAAAATAACTTGACAATTTCCCTCAACGTTCAGAACTATGGAATATCTATAGATGGAGAAGAACAGAACTTATGATGCCTTCACTCACACAGCGAAATATAATTGTATTAAGATGCATTAAACTGGCGAAACCGCTGGGAGGGTTCACCACTGATGAGCCAGGCCCTCCCATAAATTTTTCCATTGCAGTAAGGGCAGTAGAAATTGTTTTAGTTTTAAAAGAATCATACGAGTCTATAATAGTTTTGAATTTTCATAAAATATAATTGTATTTGTATCATAATTGTATTCAGAAACACAAAATTGTAATTTGTTTTCACTTTCTTTAATATTTTTATTATTTTTATCACAAAGTACCAAGCGTAACGTGTAACTTAGAGTAGTACAGTTAAACCTGTCGCCCCCTCTTGGGCTCGGAGAAGCGGTGGAGGACCCGCTCATCGCCTGGTCCAGGACCCTCCAGCGCCGAGGTCTCCTACCTTTGTCCCTCTTGTAAATTTGTTTCATTTATGTATATATTCAATTTTCTATGTATATATTTTCTTCTCTTCCTCTCTCTCTCATGTGAGATGTAACATTGTCTAAGATGACAATAAATAATTTTTAATTGTCAATTGTCTCTTGGGACTCGCCAAAATGGGTGCTATAGAGAGGGGGTGCTATAGACAGGTCACTTTTAATGTAAAATGTTTACATTTTATTGTTTAAAATCGGGCGCTATAGAGAGGAAGGCGCTATTTAGAGGGGGTGCTGTAGACAGGTTTAACTGTATTTTTTTCTCTCCTGACTTATGTGTTTAACAAAAGGTTTTCAATCTCTCCGACCACAGCGAAACTTCGCCAAACTCCGCAACACTTAGCGACGCCTTCTGACCAAGATGACGTCATTCAACCTCCCTTCTACGCATGCGTGGACACGCCTACCTCTTGCCCCGCCTCCTCGCGCTATAATTCAATCACCAAGATCCTTCAGCACCAAGTGTCTCAGCCAATTAAACTGCACTTCCGCGGGGGAGGGCGAACTAACTCAGAAATGACGCATATCACACAGAATGTAAGGTTTGATTGAGGACACAGAGATGGTTTGATAACAAAGACCTGCACTTAGTGATAAATCTATGTAATGGAGAGAAATTCTTCGGATTTATCCAGACTAATCTATTTATAAGTTTTATTGTATTAACTAAGTTTTACTGTGAATACATTTCTTTATCGCTATTAAATGTGATTAGCGTTAACCTTTTTAAATTTTATTTTCAGACCCCATATATGCCTTAATAAAGGCTTTTTTGTGTGTGTGATAACTAAGATCTGCAAGAGATTAATAAATATAAGAACGTTTCACGATTTTGCGTATCATCCTTGCGCAGGGGCCATGCTAATCTTCTCTGTATCCTTCCAATTGTAGTAGTTGTACCGCCGAACTGGTGTCTCAGGGGCCATGCTAATCTTCTCTGTATCCTTCCAATTGTAGTAGTTGTACCGCCGAACTGGTATCACAGGGGCCATGTTCATCTTCTCTGTATCCTTCCTATTGTAGTAGTTGTACCGCTGAACTGGTATCTCAGGGGCCATGCTAATCTTCTCTGTATCCTTCCAATTGTAGTAGTTGTACCGCCGAACTGGTGTCTCAGGGGCCATGCTAATCTTCTCTGTATCCTTCCAATTGTAGTAGTTGTACCGCCGAACTGGTATCACAGGGGCCATGTTCATCTTCTCTGTATCCTTCTTATTGTAGTAGTTGTACCGCTTAACTGGTATCTCAGGGGCCATGCTAATCTTCTCTGTATCCTTCCTATTGTAGTAGTTGTACCGCCGAACTGGTATCACAGGAGCCATGCTAATCTTCTCTGTATCCTTCCTATTGTAGTAGTTGTACCGCCGAACTGGTATCTCAGAAGCCATGCTCATCTTCACTGTATCCTTCCTATTGTAGTAGTTGTACAGCCGAACTGGTATCTCAGGAGCCATGCTAATCTTCTCTGTATCCTTCCTATTGTAGTAGTTGTACCGCCGAACTGGTATCTCAGAAGCCATGCTCATCTTCACTGTATCCTTCCTATTGTAGTAGTTGTACCGCCGAACTGGTATCACAGGGACCATGCTAATCTTCTCTGTATCGTTCCTATTGCAGTAGTTGTACCGCCGAGCTGGTATCACAGGGGCCATGATAATATTCTCTGTATCCTTCCTATTGTAGTAGTTGTACCGCCGAACTGGTATCTAAAGGACCATGCTAATCTTCTCTGTATCCTTCCTATTTTAGTAGTTGTACCGCCGAACTGGTATCTCAGGAGCCATGCTAATCTTCTCTGCATCCTTCCTATTGTAGTAGTTGTACCGCCGAACTGGTATCTCAGGAGCCATGCTAATCTTCTCTGCATCCTTCCTATTGTAGTAGTTGTACCGCCGAACTGGTATCTCAGGAGCCATGCTAATCTTCTCTGCATCCTTCCTATTGTAGTTGTACCGTCAACCAAGCTGACGAATCGAAGATGAAGAGGGCTTTTAATACAAACATCCCACCACACAAGTTTTCGAACATTTGTTACACTACTGATTGCGGTGTGAGAGGACTTTTAATTGAATAGACAAGGCGTTATTGGAGTGGTATATACAATCTATTGTAAATAACCACGACCCGGGATCAAATCTCCGTATTGGTAACTTTTTTCTGAAAAAAAAAAAGGGGGCTTCAATGACCCTCGATTTTTGAAAAAGTCCATCCCCACCAGTGAGTACAAGTAACCAAACGGGACACTGGCACACTTGAAGGTGTAAAAGTCCTACATGTCTATACATGTAGTACACTTGTAGTAAAAGCAGTCGTTAACTATCCACCATGTTTATCATGGCCTGTACCATAGGTACTATGGATAACAATAATAAAAAATATATAGAACAATATCCTCACGGAAAAATATCAATCTATATTTTGTCCATAGATAGGATCTAGCAACTTTTCCAGATAAACACATCTTTGGAAGATTATGAATATTTCATTATTCCCATGAGAATATCATGAAGATGTGAACTGACGAGGGTCATTAGCCCGAAACCATGGTGTCCAGTAGGGCATTCTCAATTTACCAAAGCTGGTGTTGTTTCACTGACCCAAGTCCGCTAGGTTATAAAGACGGTCGATAGATAACGCTTAGTTTTAGCGTCTATTTTGACGGGAGAGAAACGACTTTATTTTTATACATTTAAAATAATTTTATTGACATATTGTCAATACATGCAAAAGTTGCATAGTCTGCATTATTTTAAAAAGATGAATATATATATATATATATAGTTAAACCCGTCTATAACGCCCCCTCTAAATAGCGCCTTCCTCTCTATAGCGCCCGATTTTATATACATAGTACGATGCGATTTACATAAAATATTAAGAAACCTGTCTATAACACCCCCTCTCTATAGCACCCTATTTTGGTGAGTCCCAAGAATGGGCGCTATAAACTTGTTTAACTGTATCTGCATGATACTATATACAATGAACCCTCTACCACCGCTGTAGAGTTTGGTGGAGAATCACCAGCGGGTCTTCAACGACACCACGTATTTCGCGGTCTACGAAGAAAACGTAGATTGCGTGTTGATTTTATCTTTATAGATTAAAATCCTTCCAGCAAAATTTTCCACCGTTCATCTACAGACACAACAAACAGTATTAATGTTTCATTTGTTTCATGGTTTTTAGGATGCCCCAAAGACCATTCTTTTTGGTCGTTGAGGTACAGCTTGCAACAAGCTCCAACAGCCCAAAACGCGTACGTGGTTAGTTTTTCTTGATTAATCAAAAAACGGTATTTGGCCAATTCTGGAATAATTAAAAATCAATAATTAGTTGATATTTATTCCGATAGATGGCGCAAGCCATCAGCAACTTTTCGTTGAACGATCAGAAAATGCCTTTTTTCTTAATTTTTCTACCTGATCCGAGTACAAATTCACTTTTGTGCTATTATTTCAAACATTACTAATACCAGTTGAAGTCAAATATATTTGTAACGTCTTGCCAAAATGTTATTTTTTCCTGACGAGAATAAACGAATTTGGTTGAAACGTTCAAAAAAATAAAAACTTGTCGAAGCGACTCTTCATCTTTAAAAGATATAGTCGATGTTTTTATTATTAATTCCGTTGAAGAGCGATTATCACTATCAATTTAAAATAAAAAGTACTCATTGTGAGAAAATATTTTGTAGTTTTACAACTTCCTTAAGTTGTGTTCATGAATGTAACTTGTTTCATTAGCCTCCCGATTCTTGCAAAAGAGTAACTTCACTGCTGAGTTTTATTCCAAGAGAAACACTCCAAAGACTGACGTTTTCTTCACAATCAGACTTCTTCAAGACTGGAGGTAAGACCTTGTCTTGGCTTGTTGTTGTTGTCGTGTCCAAAGAAGAGCCTCAGATGTCTCCATGCATCTCCATCACAGCAGCAGCAATATCCACTATCTTGGGTGTGTAAAGCTGCTGCTCTGGGTCTAAGTCAATTTTCTGCAAGGCTTGTCTTGGCTTCACTCGGTCTATAGCAAACTTCATCTAATACCTTCAATATGTCGTCCTTCAACAAATCTTTTGAATGGTCTATCCCATTCGTCTGCTAAGCATCTTTCTCTTTAACGTAACATCCGTTCTTTCCACCAGTAAGTGCAAGTAACCAATTGGGAGCACATTGGCATTATGTTAGTGTAAATACAATTTGAATAGCTTCAACATGTGACAATTTTGACAATTAAACAACTTTATTGACATCTCGTCAATCTTTACACTCAAAGGGAGTTATAAGGTAATAATAATGGCAGGAATGAAGAGAGATATATACAATCGACGTAACCCTCTCCCAGGGCACGTCCGGATCAGGAGCTTAAAGCCGCCTTGAATCTAGACAGATCCCTACCATTTGGGGAGTTCATGTTCGGAACATGTTTGATGATAATGTCGAAGAATTTCAACATGTATATGTAAACATGTGTTCTACTTTCACCATAAGCTTAATTGAGAACAAACTTAGATAAGTGGAGAGGGGGGGACGAAAGAAAAACATGCAGCTAGAAAAAAGAAAGAGGATAGCAGTCCATTTTAGACAATTATTGTAACATAATTTTATTGATATCTTGTCAATTCATGTGCAAAAGTGAACAGTATGCACTATTGTTTTAAAATAATAGTTAAATATATATATATATATATATATATGAGCAATAGTTACCGATAAATTATTTGAAAAGTAAAAATTAAATCAGGTAAAAAGTTTATTTTTATTTATATTTGCTAGCTTTCGAGCAAATTAACAGCCCTTCAACGGGCTGATATTCTTTGTACAAACTCAAAATAATATTTATACACAGTAAAATTGAAAAATATTTGTTATTAGCAGGTGCTCTCGCGGGCGTGCATCAGATTGTTTCCAGCTAAAGTAATAGATATTATTGGGATTAAATATATTTACATTATAATAATTATTAATATTTAGATTATTTGTCAGGGATATTTTTATATTGGGTTGGGAGGTCAATTTTTCTATTGATGCTATTTATTTTTGATGATACCAGTGCTTCTAGGAATAATCGTTGTTGTTTTCTTTCTATGTCTTGATAATGGGGCGGCCCATAGGTGGACGGCTGGGGGCTCCTGACTTGGGCAGTTTGGACTGAACACTCGAGGTGGGTCTGGAAGGCTGGGGCTTCTGGGATGATGGGGCCTCGGATATATATATACATAACACTATTCATCCTTTCATACTTCATCCCTAAGGTTAGAAATAATCGTTATTTCTCCTTGAAATAAATTTCGATTTTTGGTTTAAAAGAAACATTTGCGGTATAATTGTCAAACTTCGTTCTACAATCATATAAGCCGTATTATATTGTATTGTACATAACACTATGTACAATGAATATGGCGCCTCTACCACCACTGGAGAGTTTGGTGGAGAATCACCAGCGGGTCTCCAGCGACACCACGTATTTCGTGATCTACAAAGAAAACGTAGATTGCGTTCTTCGCCGCTGAGGAGACCATTTTAGAAGAAAAAGCACCCCAAGATCCCACACCACAAGACCCCAACCATGTAAATATGTAAATACACTGTGATGTACATATTATCTACTGTAAATAACATAAGATAGGTTGGTCTTTTTGAGTGGTTCCTAATAAAGGTATTTGTGAAGGAATCAGCGTCAGCAGTCACTAACTACACACCATGATTATCATGGCCTGTACCGCGTGTACTTGGGATAAGTAAGTTCGTGTCATGTCAAATTATTCATTGAACCATTTAATATTTCAGATAATCATTTTCAATATGTACCAGAATCTAAGCAATCAGATAAATTTGTTTCTTAAGAAAACAACAATTTCCAAATTACAAATTTAAAAGTAAAGAAAAAGGCCGAGTCGTAGAGTGGTGTTCGAGTGGAGACGCTTAAAGCGTTCTCTGTGTGCTTGTTTGCTGATCTCCTCGCATACCTGTGAAACCCCGGTCCGCTCCATATCAACGCTGAAAGTAAAAGATAAGTACTGTTTTTTTTTATTTTATTTAACAAATCGTGTTGTTTTTTTTTATTTACCCCCTTTTTGTTGATGGTGTTGTACTCTTGAGTGTACCTTTTTCTTTGTTTAAGTTACTCTTACTGTAGGCCCTAGTTTATTGCTTTTTGTGTGATAACCTGTAAAAGTAACTTTTAACATTGGCATTTTCATCTCCTTATCGTTCAACTGAAAGTTGCTAATGGCTTGCGTCATCTATCGGAAATTCTTCTGACAAGTTTTTCATAAGATTAATGGACTTGGTTTCTTTGGAAATCCTTAAATATCTTCATATCACCCTCTTCTTTGCCATCTTGTCTTCACGTGATATCCTCCAAAAATCATAAGAAATTCAGAGAAATAGCAAAATTACAAGAGCACCTAGCAATAGAATGAACATAGTTGACTTTGCAACTTTAGTCCATACACAATCTCAGCTCTTTCTGAATTCATATATCGGAATAAATATCAACTATTCGTTGATTTTTAATTATTCCAGAATTGACCAAATATTCATTCTTGATTAATCAAGAAAAGCTAACCACGTAGTGTTTCGGGCTGTATTGAGTATAACTACAAGAGAATTTGAGTCTGCCATTTTTTTTTTAATTCGAGAGCCTCCACAAGGATTCAGAGAACAAGAAACTCTAAAGAAAAAGGAAGAAGCCTGAGATAGATAAGAACAGAGAGTTCCAGAAGAAGCGAGAGATAACCCGCGGTACGGCAAGAATGCGGTAGAGAACAAAGATTCAAGAGACAAAGTGAAAGAAGAAGAACATTTAAAAATCCAGATCTCCTAGAAGCAAGGCTTGGAGCAGAGGAAGGGAGGGAGGGGGGGGGGGGGGGGGGGGGGATGTTTTATGGATGTCAGAGCTATTTCTGTGAGGACGGGGATTGGCTTCTATTTCTGTGCACCAGCCAACCCGGCCCAGCCTCGCTGGAAAACACCACCAACGTCCTCCATCTTTCCGCACCACTGGGTTCGAATTGGAGGAATGCCAAGTCCCGAGTTCTGGACTCATTGTCTGGCCTTTCTTGATGATTCAAAAACTTGGTCCATTCCAGAATATCTTCTAGAATTCTCTGATGTGCATCATTTTCACTTTGTGACTCTCGTCCAACCAAAATGTCTTGTCTGTTTTATACCCCGACATTAAAAGCTAGGGTGCTAGCGAAGAATAAGCCAATGGCTTTGTTTTATAATATTCTTGATGATTCAACCTCAAAAACTTGGTCCTTTCCAGAATATCTTCTAGAATTCTCTGATGTGCATCATTTCCCCTTTTTTTGACTCGAATAAAAATTTCTCTTCTGTTTTATACACCGACATTTAAATCTAGAGTGCTAGCGGAGAATAAGCTATGGCTTGTTTTGTAATATTCTTGATGATTCATCTTTGAAATTTTGGTCTATTCAAGAAACCCTCTTGGGATTTTGTCTGATGTACGCCATTTTTTGTTTCGAATCAAAATTTCTCGTCTGTTTTATACCCCGGCATTAAAATCTAGAGTTCTAATAGAGAATAAGCCAATGGCTTTGTTTTATAATATTATTGATGATTCATCCTAGAAAACTTGGTCCATTCCAGAATATCTTTTGACTTTGGGATTCTCTGATGTACGCTATTTTCCTTTTGTGACTCAAACCAAAATGTCTATCCGTTTTATACCCCGACATTAAAATTTAGAGTGCTAGTTGAAATTGAGCCAATTTGATGATTCACCCTCAAAAACTTGGTCCATTCCAGAATATTTTTTTACTTTGGGATTCTCTGATGTGCATGATTTTCCCTTTTTTGTCTCTAACCAAAATGTCTCGCCTGTTTTATACCCAGGGATTAAAATCTAGGGTGCTAGTTTAGATTAAGCCAATGGCTTTGTTTCATAATATTCTTGATGATTCATCTTTGAAAACTTGGTCCATTCCAGAAACCCTCTTGGGATTTTGTCTGATGTTCGCCATTTTCCTTTTGTGACTCGAACCAAAATATCTCGCCTGTTTTATACCCCGGCATTAAAATCTAGAGTGATAGTGAAGCATGAGCCAAAGTCTTTGTTTCATAATATTTTCGATTATTCATCTTTGAAAACTTGGTCCATTCCAGAAACTCTTTTGACTTGGGATTCTCTGATGTCCGTCATTTTCTTCTCTTGGCCCGAACTGAGATTTTCAATCTGTTTAATTACCCGACATTAAAATCTCGGGACTTTGGTTCAGACTGTTCTGCTGATTCAGTCTTGAAAATTTGGGCAATTCCAGAATCTCTTTTGACTTGAATTTTTTTATGTTGTCCATTTTCTCCTTTGAACACGAGCCCCAGCATCACTCAAAAATTTTCCAAGAAATAAAAACTTGCTTGGATAAACTTTATGAATTAGAAAAGTACTTGCTTTGTAAATAAAACCAAGAACCTTCCCACAGACCTGATCCTTCCTACAGACCTGATCCTTCCTACAGACCTGATCCTTCCCACAGACCTGATCCTTCCCACAGACCTGATCCTTCCTATAGACCTGATCCTTCCCACAGACCTGATCCTTCCCACAGACCTGATCCTTCCTACAGACCTGATCCTTCCTACAGACCTGATCCTTCCTATATACCTGATCCTTCCTACAGACCTGATCCCTACTATATACCTGATCCTTCCTATATACCTGATCCTTCCCACAGACCTGGTCCTTCCTACAGACCTGATCCTTCCTACAGACCTGATTCTTCCTATATACCTGATCCTTCCTATATACCTGATCCTTCCTATATACCTGATCCTTCCTACAGTACTGATCCTTTCTACAGACCTGATCCTTCGTACAGACCTGATTCTTCTCACAGACCCGATCCTTCCGGCAGACCTGATCCTTCCTACAGTACTGATCCTTCCTACAGACCTGATCCTTCCTACAGATCTGATCCATCCTACAGATCTGATCCTTCCTACAGATCTGATCCTTCCTACAGACGTGATCCATCCTACAGATCTGATCCTTCCTACAGACCTGATCCTTCCCACAGACCTTATCCTTTCTATATACCTGATTCTTCTCACAGACCTGATCCTTCCTACAGACCTGATCCTTCCTACAGACCTGATTCTTCTCACAGACCTGATCCTTCCGGCAGACCTGATCCTTCCTACAGTACTGATCCTTCCTACAGACCTGATCCTTCCTACAGATCTGATCCATCCTACAGATCTGATCCTTCCTACAGATCTGATCCTTCCTACAGACGTGATCCATCCTACAGATCTGATCCTTCCTACAGACCTGATTCTTCTCACAGACCTGATTCTTCCTACAGATCTGATCCATCCTACAGATCTGATCCTTCCTACAGATCTGATCCTTCCTACAGACGTGATCCATCCTACAGATCTGATCCTTCCTACAGACCTGATCCTTCCCACAGACCTTATCCTTTCTATATACCTGATTCTTCTCACAGACCTGATCCTTCCTACAGACCTGATCCTTCCTACAGACCTGATTCTTCTCACAGACCTGATCCTTCCTACAGACCTGATCCTTCCTACAGACCTGAGCCGAAGCGTGTTTGTTCTAAGTGAGCTCGTGAAAAGGGGGAGGAGATTCAAGCAAAAGTCCAACATCACCATGCGAATGCAAGTAACCAAATGGCGCTCAGCACACTTGTAAGTGCAAAATCGAACTACTTTTCACCTGTGTAGACATGTAGTGCACTTACAGTAAAAGCAGTCGGCAACTTCTACCCACCATGATCATCATGGTCTGTACCACGTGAACTAGGGATAATAAAAAAAAAACTATATACATTAAAAAAACACCATTACATTGATAGCATTCAATAAATGTGTAATTTTAATGGGGCCTTTTGTGTATTTTATCTATGTGAAATACAAAAACATTTATTTTTTAAATAGAATAATAGAATTGCAGTAAAACCTCCCAGTAAAGGACATCTATTTAATTACAGAGCCAAAGTGTCCTTTAGGGAGAGGTGTTCTCTTACCAGAGAGTTGCTAAATAGTAAAAATTGTAATTTTGCAAATGAAAATTGTTCTTTGTAGAGAGGTGTCTTCTAGCGTGAGTGGCCTTTTATGGAGGTTCTATTGTATATAGCATAGAGAGGAATATTGATTCAATAGAAAATGTAAAGCTATGTACAATTTCTCTCAGTGTTGACGAATGTACATTGAGGTAATTTATAATATAATGCGGCTTATGATTGTAAAACGACATTTGATAATTATCTCGCATGTGTTTCTTTTAAACGAAAAATCGAAAATTATTTTCAAGGAGAAATAAAGATTATTTCCAACCCTAGAGATGAAGTATGAAAGGATGAATTGTGAAGAGTAGTGATATTCACGAACGGTAAATATGTCCAGGGTAGCCTAGTGGACATGGCATCTGCCCGGTAAGCGGAACACTGTGGGTTCGATTCCCATCCCTGGACACTTTTATTTTTCAGTTTATCACTACTCTTCACAATTCATCCTTTCATACCTCCTCTCTAGGGTTGGAAATAATCGTTATTTCTCCTTGAAAATAAAACTAGATTTTTCGTTTAAAAGAAACACATACGAGATAATTTTCAAATGTCGTTTTACAATATATAATGAGTTGAAAGAGGGATAAATTCTATTTAAACAAATAAAGCAATACATCCCTTATTAACTATTAAAATATTTAACTAATGTTGATTTTAAAAACTTCCAAGTTGACTCAGCTCCTCAAAGAGTTTGGTGAGACTCTATTTGCTCAAATTTCTGCCTCCAGGCGGAGCTCCGGTACCTTTCTAAGATATTTTTGGAAGGCGCGAGTGAACCGTTTTCAGGAAAAAAGTGGAGAAAAAAATATGAAACGATTTTTAGGAAACATTTGACTTTTCAGTGCGTCAAGTATCCTTTTTTTTTATACTCATGGACAAAACTTAAGGAAGTTGTTCCTCTCGTTTTTTTCTTAATATTATCATCCTTATGCGAGAAATAGTTATCCAGAAATTATTTGAAAAAGTAAAAATAAAAATCAGATGAAAAGTTTCTTTTAATTTTCAATTTGCAAGCTTTCGAGCAAATATACTGTTCTTCAACGGGCTAGAATTGATTGTGTTAGAATTATCATTCTTAGTACACGTGGTACAGACCATGGTAATAATGGTGGGTAGTTAGAGATTGTTTTTACTGCTGATGCACCACATGTCTATACATACAGAAATCAGGGTGACTTTTACATTTACAAGTATGTTAGAGCCCCGTTGCACTTACTTGGTAGGGGTGGGCCTTTTCAAGAATCGGGAGTCATTATAGCGATTTTTTTTTCTTCAGAAAAAAAGTGCCAAATGCGGGATTCAATCCCGGATCATGTCTCTCGAAAATCGACAGGTTATTCAACAAACAACAAAAAGCTTTATAAAGACCTTTAAGTCTTATATAGATTCTCCAAGAAGAAATAAAGGGTACATACAAGAATAACAAGATCAAATATGTGAAATAAACTCTGAGAGAAAACTGACAAAAACTATTACAAGACTTAGAACAAAACACTATAAAGGATTTACAATACATCCAGATAGAACAAGAACCTATAGGACATGTAAAAACTGTCCTGGTGTGGAACTAACACCTACTCACATATTCTCATGCCCAGCAATGGCCACAGTCTTGCAGAAAATTGACTTAGACCCAGAGCAGCAGCTTTACACACCCAAGATAGTGGACATTGTTACTGCTGTGATAGATATGCATGGAGACATCTGAGGCTCTTCATTGGACACGACAACAACAACAACAAGAATAACAGTAATAGTACCAATCATAAGCAGTGTTATTATCCTGTTATAAAATATCTTTATTAGGTACCGCTCAAAAAGAGCACAACCTAGCTTATGATATTTATAATGAATAATATGAACATGTTCTTCACAGAAAAAAGTTTCCAACGCGGGATTCGATCCCGGTTCTTGGCTTTCGAAAACCGATGATTTATACAGTCGGTCACCGACTCTTGCTTTTTTGTAGACTTTTATAACATTCCTAGATAAAAATGGACGATTTTTCTTGATATTGTCACTAAATAATTATTTTTGAATACTCTTTTGGATCGACTGATGAAAAGGTACTTCGGTCCATATAAGATTACTAAGAAACTCTCTGACGTGATCTTCGAAGTTGAACCTGTGGACCAACCAACCACCAAACAAGAGACCTGGTCCATGTACTGAGAATGAAATCCTACCATGACCCTGAGGACCAAGCTGATCTGTTCAAGTGATAATTACAGCGGGACGCTGTTCATCTAGGAAGGGGGCAATGTCACTGAATAATTATTTTTGAATACTCTGTTGTTTATCATCATAAATATTTGCATAGTCATCACCCCTTTACCATGCTGGTAAATTACCACTTGAAAAATCAATTGACATATTTTTCAATATTTAAGTTTAATTAATAAATTATTTTTAATCAAGTTTTGGAATACTTGTCTTCTCTACCATGACAGTAAACAACAACAACAAAAAGCTTTTTTAAGACCTTTTTTGGTCTTATATAGATTATCCGAGTAGAAATGTATGCTACATGCAGAAATAACAGTAATAATACCAGTAATAAGTAATATAATTATTTTTAAAGCTAATCACATAAAATGGTGATATGAAATTTATATACAGGAAAACTTAATTAAGACAATTACAAGCTAATAAATAGATTAGTCTGGGTAAATTGGAGGAAAATAAATTTCTTATACATGGATTTACCACGGAGTCTCTGCAAATGGGAAAAAAGTAAAAGTTAATCACATTTAATATTATAATAATGAAATTTACATACAGGAAAACCTCATTAAGACAATTGAGCTCATAAACAGATTGGTCTGGGTAAATCCGAAGATACAAAATATATAAATTTCATATGATACATCCATATGTTTTGAAAATAGAGCAATCCATAAATAAATCTTTAATTAAAAAGGCATATATTGGATCAAAAAATCATTTATTTTACCAATATTTCAGTTTGCTGAACGCCAACCTTTATCAAGGTATTATAACATATTTGATGTGTGTCAACAACAAAATCAGCGCCACATAACGTCAACAGAATTAAGTTTTTAAAAATATTTTGTTATATTCAATGGAGAGAAAAAAATTTTGATATAATTTTAATATTGATATTTTTTTCTCCCCATTGAATATAACAAAATATTTTTAAAAACTTAATTCTGTTGACGTTATGTGGCGTTGAGTTTGTTGTTAACACACATTAAATATGTTATAACACCTTGATAAAGGTTGGCGTTCAGCCAACTGAAATATTGGTAAAATAAATGATATTTTGATCCAATATATGCCTTTTTAATTGAACATACATATGTAAGTTTATATAAAAGGGAGTAACTGGATCTGTAAAAGAAAAAAAAAAACATTTTTTTTACAGATTCAGGTACGCTTTTTTATATAAACTTAATTGATGGATCGCCTTTTGACTCAAAATACATTTGTAAGTTTTTACTCAACAGTTTATTCCACTTTTCAGCCAACCATCTCTCTAGACAAATTGTTCGGATTCACGGATCCATATATATTCGTCACTTCACCAGATAAAAAACCAACCTTTTTGGCACTCCTCCTGTAGGATGTTACGTAACCATGTCTCTGGGGGCCATGGCCCTATCAATGCTATACAGGTTATTTGTCTGAATCGAGTTCCAATAGCACTTTATTAAGTACCACTCAAAAAGAGAAACCTAGTTTATGATACACCCATATCTCGCTTTGCGTCGGAGTTACGTTCCAAAAAAACACGGCGCAAAGTGAAAATATGTGAAAGCGCAATCAAAAACAAAGGTGTTGCCATATTTTAGGAAAAAAAAAATTAAAGACTCGAATCCAAAACAACGCAACTTCGAAAATCTAACGACGCACAGTGAAAATCAGTAAAAAATAAGCAGCGACGCAACTTAAAAAAAAAACGCAAAACGAAACGACGCAAAGCGAGGTATTAGTGTATTTGAAACAATGAATAATATGTGAAGGTTATTCACTTATTAAAACAAAGGGTCCAATGCAAGGATTCGATCCTGGTTCTTGGCTGTCGGGAATCAAGGGTTTTACCCACTCGTTCACCGACTCAATTTGTCTGAATTTACCAAAAAATGGTGTTGCAGAAATTTATATAGTCTTACAGTGTTATTTACTCAGAGTAACTCAATTTGTGCCGATGCATTTTAAAACAGGACATATACCATTTTATAAAAACAGGAATACATTCTTTCTCAAATTTACACTTTATTTTACCAATTACAATAGAAGGGATCACAGAATATCTTTGCTCAGAAGAAGAAACCAAAGTTCGCAGCTCTTTAATAAATAAAATCTTAGCTTTTACCTTTATTTTCTTCTTACCAATGATACGTTATGTTCTTTATTATCCCTAGCACAACACAACAAAAACACAGCAACACAACATGGTACAGGACATGATAATCATGATGGGTAGAAGTAGGCAACTGCTTTTACTGTAAGTGTACCATATGTCTACACATGTGAAAAGAAGTTCAACTTTTGCACTTAAAAATATGCCAGAGCTCCGTTTGATCACTTGCAATCGCTGGTGGTGCAAGAATCGGGGGCCATTTGAGCATTTCTTTTAGAACAAAGTGTCCAATGAGGGATTCGATCACAGGTCGTAGAGGTCAGAAACCAACAGTTTAGACCATCCTTCCACCGACCCCCTATATATGTTATATTAATCATGAAACGCTTAAGTCAAATAAGAATCCTCATTAAAAATCTTCCAATATTCGACATGGCTATTTCAAGAAGAATTTTGATAGGAACACGGCTATCCATTGAAACAATAAAGAGAGAAATCAAACCTTTTTTAAATCTTGAAGATTCCAGGGGATAGATTTTCAAGTCTCCATGGGAACGAAGTACTTCTGGAACAAGACGATGGATCAGCCACATTGGAATAATGAAAGATTAAGAATCATATATGAGTTGATGCGAGACATACATTACAAAGGCAAAAGCTTAAAAAGAAACTGAATTTATTATACACAATGTTTAAATCTTCCCAGCTGCAATATTGAAGAAAAATACTCGGACTTATAAAGAGGACGTTAAGCATTATATATATACAGTTAAACCTGTCTATAGCGTCTCTTCTAAATAACGCTTTTATCTCTATAGCGCCTGATTTTAAATACGTAGTACGATGCGATTTACATTAAAAGTGACCTGTCTATAGCCCCTATTTTGGTGAGTCCCAAGAGGGGGCGCTATAGACAGGTTTAACTGTTCATATATATAATCTGTAGAAAAAAATCGAGTACCTGTCATCCGGACAGAGCTCTAAAGGAATTCCTCGACATGGCAATGGTCGGGGAGATCTGTCCAGGGTGTGACATTGAACCAGACGACCCTCAATGAGATTCGTCTGATGTAAATAATATTTATTTTTTCTTCTATTGTATATATAACCCTATATAATCTTATATGTACAATTTATATAAAAGTATATTCAATCTCTCTCATAACTGATATTACTTGCAATAAGGTCTGTAGAGATCATTTATGATAAGAAATAACATAAGAATAAAGAGAGTAAAGATAATTATAAAATTTATCGGTAGATGGCGAGGCGAATTTAGTATAATAATTGTAATATCCCATATAGAGATGAGGCCTTCTTTCACAGTATCTATATATATGGCATGGAGATTTCTGTGTCGATCATTTTTTGGGAGTCCAACCTTTTTTGAACAACCTTTGTGGCATGCAGCACAATGGTACTTTGATATAGTGTGTTGCGGTTTGTCTGCTTGCTACGTCCATTTGTGGGTTCCCCAAAACACATTATTGACTGTATTAACTCATCCATTGATGAGCTCTACTCTTCCCCGGCAGACACCATCAAAAGTCTCAAGCTTTACAAACTTGATACCTTAATATGATTGAGTGGAGATAAGAAAGAAGAAGATTTGTGGGTTCGAAAATCTTACAATTTGGTTAGTAGCCCGTAAAATTATATTCTCTCTTTCTGCGTCCACCCGACCTGCAGGGCTACTGGTTCTTCGGTCAAGGGCTGGATGACAACGCCATCCTCGCGTCTGCCAAGTCATCAATACACAGGTTCTTTCTGTGCCTTGAGATGAGGGGAGAACGTGACTTATTGTCTGGAGGAGGACTCTTTGTCATTGGGGGAGTCTCCTGGACTTTAACTAACTGTAAAAACTCCGCCTTTGCCGGTCCCAAGCCCGGATGAAAAAGGATGAGAGGGAGCAGTAACAAGCTTACTAAAAAACCTGGGCTCAACTGGCCTGGCTGATAGTACCCTGTAAAAGGGCTCTTAATCCAGAGATACAGGATGAGCAGCGTTTGTACTCCATGTTAGGAGCGGCTGCACATGTTATCTGTTCCTCATGTCAGAGGCGGCCATTTATTTTAGAGCTAAGTTGGCCTGCCACTGAGTAGTGCTCCCAGTCTTAATGACAAAGGCAGACGCATTCTACTTCACCCAATCATGATGGTTGTCAACAGACACCATCAAAGGTCTCAAGCTTTACAAGCTTGACACCCTAATATGATTGAGTGGAGATAAGAAAGAACAGAGACATAACTGTAAATAGTTTACTCTTTTATTTTATCTTTTTCATGTATTTTTTAATTATCTCTCTTTTATATATTTATGCTACCATTGACTTGTGTATGATGTTAATAAAATATTTTAAAATCTCAAATCTCTCTCTGTGTCGACCGTTCTGGAAAGTTCCCTGTCGACGCCAGCAGTAGCGTCTCACTAAGGAAGCTCTTTATCAAATGTTGTTGACCTTGATAACTCTATCCTGCCTAGGCGCTTTGCCAGCCCTTTCTGAATTCTTAGATTTCAATCCCAACAGGCCATTCCATTGTACCATCTCTCCATTGTAAGAATCAGATTCTCTCTTGAAACCAGGAAGAATCATTCTGATCGTCAAAACAGCCACAAACAGTTCGGTCGATTATATTTTTTTGAGATAAACAGTAATTTTGCACGATATCTTCTTCAATTTTGGTTCTCTTGAGCAAACAGTAATTTTGCACGATATCTTCAATTTTGGTGATCTTGAGCAAACAGTAATTTTGCACGATATCTTCAATTTTGATGATCTTGAGCAAACAGTAATTTTGTACGATATCTTCAATTTTGGTTATCTTGAGCAAACAGTAATTTTGCACGATATCTTCAATTTTAGTGATCTTCAGCAAACAGTAATTTTGCACGATATATTCAATTTTGGTGATCTTGAGCAAACAGTAATTTTGCACGATATCTTCAATTTTAGTGATCTTCAGCAAACAGTAATTTTGCACGATATCTTCAATTTTGGTTATCTTGAGCAAACAGTAATTTTGCACGATATCTTTAATTTTAGTGATCTTCAGCAAACAGTAATTTTGCACGATATATTCAATTTTGGTGATCTTGAGCAAACAGTAATTTTGCACACTAAGTGGAAGTCACATTCAAATAATTAAAAAGGAAGATTTAATTTGTAAATTTTGCAAACTGAAAACATAGAAGAAATGACCCACTACATCTCTGAATGCATTATTGTTAACGAGGAAAGGAATAAGATCTTAAAGAACATTATCCAAGTCTACATGAACCCAGTTCAGCTAATCAGAATAATGTCCGAGAAAAATATATAGCGATAGAATTGTTTAACTTTCATAAAGCGTTAGAGAACAAGGTAATCTCTAAGAACTAAAATTACAGAACAATTTCCTTCCATAGTTAATTTGTATAGTTATGTTGAATACTTTGATTCCCTTTTCACTTTGCCTTCTCTCCTTTGTTTATGTTTCTTTTCCCTTTCTTCATGAAAATGATGTATGGCGAGTCCTTACGGGGTTTTGGTTCTCTTGAGCAAGTGCTTGTTGCTTCCTATTTCTCATCTTGACTTCTTCTCTTTATTTCTTCATATGTTCCTTTCAGTCCAATCCTATTCTTATCCAACTTCTCTTGCCATTCATTTTACCTTTTGATCTTTATTTATATTCTCCTAAGTTATGGGAGACGGTAGAAAAACAATGGACTCCACAACAATGAACAAGAAACAGAGATACATCACCTATATACACCAATACCTCGCTTTGCGTCGTTTCGTTTTGCGTTTTTTTCGAAGTTGCGTCGCTGCTTAATTTTTACTGATTTTCACTGTGCGTCGTTAGATTTTCGAAGTTGCGTTATTTTGGATTCGAGTCTTTAATTTTTTTTTTTGAATTATTTTTTCCTAAAATATGGCAACACCTTTTTTTTATTCCACCATGCCATCAAAATTTTATTTCCACTTTGCGTCGTGTTTTTTGAAACGTAACCCCGACGCAAAGCGAGGTATGGGTGTACACCGTTTTGTAGAGAGATGAAAAATTGTATACGTTAACAGGAGTTATATTTCTTTTAATTTGCAGCTGCGTAAAATTATAATTAAAGTTTATATATATAAATAAGCCTATATATAATAAAGGTTAGAAAAGGATCACACAAGAATAATAAATTCAAGACTATACCCCCACTATAAAAACATCTGCTCAACTCCGTTACCGGAACACTATCTGTCCAGCGATTTCCCGCTCCGGGTCAAACGGTGTATTGCCGGACTGAGAATCCTATCGGTGCTCTTTGCTGATGATCGCCCTAGAATATTTAAAACAGACGGATGGACATGCGAGATTTGCGGGACAAGAATGGAGCCGGGGCTACATCACCATTTACTCTCATGTATGGGGCTGAAAGACGAACGAGAAGTGCTCCTCAGTGAAATAGGCCTCGAGGGACTCTCTTTGGAGCTCCTGTTGAATGAGGTGGTGAGAAACAGAGCTGGAGCTTTTGCGTTGTTCAAATTTTGGAAGACGGCTGAAGAGAAGAGGAGGCTATATACATAATCTAATTGATGTAAATAATTATATGCAAATAATCTATGTCAGGATTAGAATGACGTAGACCAGTAAAAGGCTTGTTGCTGCTGTTGTATATAGTCACAGTGTAGAAAATACTATACCTACTACATGTGGGTTTCTCTCTGCATTCTTAGTTCTCTTCACTTACTCTGTAAACTGGCGAATCCTGTATAGGACGAGAGGTCCTCAATAAAGGCTTTTGTTGTTGTTGTTTGTTGTATAATAAAGGTTAGAAAAGTACACTCATAGATAAAATTCAAGAAAGTTGTACCTTTTAAAATATATATCGATATTGAGACAATAACTCTGATATTTGAAGACACACGAGATAACCAAGTGCAAACAAAATTGCCTAAAAAAAAAAAGCAGCGGCATAAGAGACTTTTCACTTCCATAAGTTTTGTCCATGAGGGTATCTATACATGTTTTATAACGAATAATCCAATATTCGATTCAAGAGGGCATCATTCTTAAAATGAATATTTTATTTACATATGTACCAAAGAATAACTGCTCTTTTTTATTCGAAGCGCGAAGCGGTAAAACCCATTGAAATTTATAGAAGAGTTTATATACAGTTAAACCTGTCTATAGCGCCCCTCTCTAAATAGCGCCTCCCTCTCTATAGCGCCTGATTTTAAATACGTAGTACGATGCGATTTACATTAAAAGTGACCTGTCAATAGCACCCCCTCTCTATAGCACCCTATTTTGGTTAGTCCCAAGAGGGGGCGACAGGTTTAACTGTATTTATTTTACTCCAAATTATAATCAAACTTTATACAAACCGTGTATTTTCAAACATAAAATATTCTGTGCTGAATCCTTAATTTTTATTGAGAGGGAGATCTTCAAAAATATCATGTAGATACACCACAATAAAATCAACACAAAACCTTCGGAAATTAATTTACAAAAACACATCAAAATTAAATTTCGAATTCAAATGGAAGTTAGAGATTTGAATTAAAAATTTCAAAAAATTAAATCTTCATCTTAATAGTAGAATGTTTATTTTATTTGGAAAATATAAATTAGTGTTTAATAGTTTTACCTTTAAATTATCTTAGTTCCTTCCTTAACTGTTCAACCTCCTAGTGGCTGGTCAGATGTTTATACTTTGGGATTTCTTTCAATGACCCTTCAATGCTATAATTTGATTTGTAGAAGAGTTCTGGTCTATAGAGAGCGATCTAAAAGCTTCCGTGGGACGAAGAATGCAGATATATCTACAAAATAGAAGTAAATCTTTTTATTGAAGATTTGTGTGTCTTCTTCTTTCTTATCTCCACTCAATCATATTAGGGTATCAAGTTGTGATCCTTGATGGTGTCTGTTTGACAACCATCATGTCTGGATGACGTAGAATGCGTCTGCCTTTGTCATTAAGACTGGGAGCACTACTCAGTAGCAGACCGACTTAGCTCCAAAATAAATGGCTGCCTCTGACATGAGGAACAGACGCCATGTGCAGCCGCTCCTAACATGGAGTACAAACGCTGCTCATCCTGTATTCCTGGATTAGGAGCCCTTACAGGGTACTATCAGCCGGCCCAGCTGAACTCAGGTTTTTTAGTGAGCTTGTTGCTGCTCCCCCTCCTCCTTTTTCATCCGGGCTTGACGCGGCAAAGGCGGAGATTTGTGTTTGAAACTAAAGATTACATGAACGATTTATTCATATTTTATCAGCCATTGAAACTATGATATTAAGTGCGTGTTAAGGAGATTCCAACACTAGGTTGAATCGACATATATGTATAGCATATACCACGGGCCGATCCTGCTGTGGATCTTTTTGTCATTTACCAGCGAGCCAGAATGGTCGACTCCTTTTTCAGCTCACTATGCCACTCTTTAACCATGGCTGTAGCTATCTAGGTACCTCTAGCCACCCATCCAATATAGCTGAGTCTCATTGCACCTCACCGTGACATTGTTTAACCATGGCTGTAGCTAGATAAGTACTTCTAGCCACCAAGATAATATAACTAAGTACCATTGCACCTAACCGTGACATTGTTTAAACATGGCTGTAGTTAACTATGTATCTCTAGCCACCCAGATAACATAGCTAAGTTCCATTGCACCTCACCGTGACATTGTTCAAACACGGCTGTTAGTAGCTAGGTATCATCCAAATTAGCTAAGTCCCATTGCACCTCACCATGCCACTGTAGCTGCCAAGAGTGACGAGCCCATTTCCTCTGCTCGCGTAACTTCCTCTTGCGCTAATCGTGGTCAAATATGAATAACACAGAGTTCTGTTATCATAGAATTTGACGTCTTTATAACTTATTGCACCTTTATTTTAAAATCAATTTAATTTATTGCCCCTGCGTGCACCATCGATCCATGTTAACTCTTCATGCCACTACTCGCAGTCTATAACTGTTCACGGTACAGACTTAACATGGGTGTATATGTAAATAGAGTTATATATATATATGTGGGTATATGCAAATATAGTTATATAGGGTATAAGGTCTATATGCAAATAAACATGTGACGGGGATATGATCCTACTAACTAGAGGAATCTATTGGTACATCCATTTATGCATATCAAGATGAACCATTCATATAGACCAGCCCTGGACAACCTAAATGACGCCACGGGCCGCACGGAATCGTAAACAAGGTATAAAAACTTTAACTATATCAAAATTTTAACTTTAAAATTTATTTTAAAAATATACTTAATACTTCCCTGATGCTTAATGTTTTTATTTATTATTTTTCGGCTGCTTTTTTTAAATAAAAATAATAATAACAATTTAAAATTAAAAAAAATATATTTCTCTATTAATTACCATTATTCCTAACTTTTTTCTTCCTTTTTATGGAATCAAATATGTATTTTAAAAATTGTGGGACAATATTTTAAATTAAAAAAAAATATTATAATTATTTCAATATATATATATATATTTTGAATCATGAAAATTTCTCTTATAGAACTGTAAAAAGATTATAAAAACGAAGAGAAAATTATTTATTTTTACTATACATGGGCTACGAGCTTTCGGGCAGCCTCGCCCTTCTACAGGTCTGTAGAAGGGCGAGGCTGCCCGAAAGCTCGTAGCCCATGTATAGTAAAAATAAATAATTTTCTCTTCGTTTTTATAATCTTTTTATATATATATATATATATTATATAAATTTTAAAAAAATATATGATTTCTGTTGTTTTGGATCATCTTGGTGATTATGCTATGGTGGTGCAGTCGTGGCTATAATCTTGAAAAGTAAAATAATGAAAATAGTTTTGATCAGATATTGTTTATTTGAGCTAAAGTGATATATATGAAAACATAATTTGATTAAAGTAATGCCTGGCTTAAGGCGTAAGAATTTAAAAAAATGAATAACTTATTTACATAATGTACAAAAGTTTTGGGCCGACCAGCGGGGAAAGACAACAACGAGTTCTATATTCAAAGTGTGACCTCTGGCGGTCGATTTAAACAGAGTATTTATATCTATGAAATTATAATTTTAAATAAAATAACACTTTAACATATAACATTTTTAAATAAAATATTTCAATATAACATATATATATATTTTTTTCTGTTTTTTGAATATACAGACGAGAAATGAAAGTTACAAAAGAAATATAAAGTTAAATGGCGAGCCGCAATTTTTTTTACGGCGGGCCGCGGGTTGCCAGGCCTGATATATACTGATATGCTTTTTCAATCAGACTTCTCCAAGCTGTTCAATCCATAGTCAGAATATGGTAGTAAGACTTAGTTGTCTTGGTTCCCAGATGGTGTGCTTCCTCTTGAATCTTTGATGAATTCTTCAATAAATATTTGGTGTGTTGGCTAGCATGCCATTTAGTGTTACAGTAGAACCTTCCTGTAAAGAACACCTAGAAAGAACAGGAAGATAGATTTACCATCACAATACCTTATATATCTCAGAAGATGGCTAGCATGTCATTTAGTGTTACAGTAGAACCTTCCTGTAAAGAACACCTAGAAAGAACAGGAAGATAGATTTACCATCACAATACCTTATATATCTCAGAAGATGGCTAGCATGTCATTTAGTGTTACAGTAGAACCTTCCTGTAAAGAACACCTAGAAAAGACAAGAAGATAGATTTACCATCACAATACCTTAGATATCTCAGAAGAAATCAATAGATCAATTTTATAGGTTCTGGATGCCATAAAAATATAAATAGACATATTCCATATAATTGTTAAATTACATATCAATTTAAAATTTTCAGTAGTAAATATCCACGCTGCGCGCGTATGTTTTGTAAATATTTCTTTTAAGATATAATAGATATTTTATTAAGCCTGTTGAAAAGAACACCTAGTTGCAGAGCCAAAGTGTCCTTTAGGGATAGGTATTCTCTTACCGGAGGGTTTTTAAATAGTAAAAATGATCATTTTGGTGATGGAAACTATCCTTTGTAGAGAGGAGTCCTCTAGCGGGAGTATCCTTTCTTAGAAGTTCTACTGTATATAAATTTATTATGGTAAAATCTCTTCTTATTATTCTAGGACTAGAATTAAGAGCTTTATATAAAGTTCCTAAGAAAAAGTCATAGAATCTCAATGTATGGAAAAAATCCTTAAAAAATGACAAATTGACGGATATTTGACTCTTAGACAATTTTAGAGATAAGGGCATGTTTTTAAGGTTCAATCAGCTCTTGAAATTAAAAGGATAATTAAGTAGAATTATTTGAATCAAAACTGATAGGTTGATAAACGATAGGTTCCTTTCATTTAGCCATAAAGCAAAGCAAGCTTTCAAGCTAAGATTCTTCGTCAGGCCCAAATCGTACTTACCGAAGAGTCTCTTTTCGAAAACTCGCCTTTATGCTTTTTTTGCTGTCTGGATATAATAGATTCTATTATAAGCGGTATTTATTATGGATACTATGTCATAATACACTATGGGTTGATATCCTATTTGATATATAAGGTTGTCCCAAATGTTCGTAAACATATTATGATTTATATTTTGCAAGTGTTTACGAACTTTTGAGACAACCTTGGTAATATTGGTAACTTTGGTAAAGTTATAACAGAATTCTTATAGAAGAATGATTTAATCTCTGATGTTTTATATGAAGGATGGCCAATCAGTAGGTGGGCTAAATTTCAGAATTACAAAGGTTATCCCAAAAGTTCGTAAACACTTGCAAAATATAAATCATAAGAATCCACCCTTGTTGTTGTTGTCGTGTCCAATGAAGAGCCTCAGATGTCCCCATGCACTCCATCACAGCAGCAGCAATGTCCACTATCTTGGGTGAACAAGTCAGCTCTTCAGTTTTCCTCTGGGTGCCATTTATATTGAGCTGTAGTAGGTTGAATTGTGTCCTCGTAGTAGAATTCTCATCAGGAGCCCAGGCTGCAGCTCCTGACGCGGCGGTTATCTTGTTGGAGATCCTCATTGGAAAATGGGTGCCGTTGCCACGTTAGTCACCTTGGAAACGAACCAGAATTTGGTCGAACATTCCAAGGGTCCAGGGGGGACCACAGGGAGGTGTGGTCGGACTTCTCCCACCCTTCAGTGTAGCATATAAAAGCAGAATGATCCAATACAGTTTTAGAGCTCTAAAGACGCGGTCTGGTAGATAAAATAGCGAAACCGCTGGGAGGGTTCACCACTGATGAGACAAGCCCTCTTAATATTTTTTCATCGCAGTAAGGACAGTTTGATTTATTTGTGAAAAGAAACATTCGTGTCTTAATGTCTTCATACAACAACAACAACAACAAAAAGGCTTTTATTAGGGCCCATTGCCCTGTATGGATTCGCCATACAACAACAAAATAATAGAGTAATTTTTTTCCTCCCTTTCCCCATGTGCACGTGAGCCTTTGTTTGAAAAGGGATTTATTTACACATCTGTTCTAAAACTTTCCTCACTACCTCTTTTGTGTATGAATCTATTTGCAATTGATCTGTAGAAATTATAGAGTTCTATTGCTATATTTTTCTTTTCTGAAATAGTTCTCAGCGTCTTCAGTGGGTTGCTAAATCTCCAGAAGGTGTTTTTTAAGAGTTTTTTTAATATCTTCATACGCTATAATCATAATATTTAAAAAAGTAAAAATAAATATCTGGTAAAAAGTTTCAATTTTAAATTTGCAAGCTTTCGAGCAAATATACTGTTCTCCAACGGGTTAATACTCTATGTACAATCTCTAAATAATATTTATACCAAATAATTGAAAACATTTTGTTATTGGCATGTGGTCTCGCGGGCGTGTATCAGACTGTTTCCATCTAAAGTAATAGATATTAGCCCGTTGAAGAACAGTATATTTTCTCGGAAGCTTGCAAATTTAAAATTAAAAGTAACTTTTTACCTGATTTTTACTTTTTCAAATAATTTCTGGGTAACTATTGTTCACATAATCGTATGTTTACGAACCTTTGGTACAACCTTGTATCATCTATTGACAATTAAACAACTTTATTGACATCTCGTCAATCTTTACACTCAAAGGGAGTTAGTTATAAGGTAATAATAATGGTAGGAATGAAGAGAGATATTTACAATCGACGTAGCCCTCTCCGAGGGCACGTCCGGATCAGGAGCTTAAAGCCGCCTTGAATCTAGACAGATCCCTGCCATTTAGGGAGTTCATGTTCGGAACATGTTTGATGATAATGTCGAAGAATTTGTCGAGAAGAATCTTGTCTTCAGGCGTGAGTAGCCCGAGGAGGTGCTCCGTTTCTTCTTCGTAATAGACCGCGAGTATGATATCCATCCTGTATCATCTATTGGTGTTGGTTATACCACTCAAGGAGTACTTCCTCCCTTCATATCCACTAGATGCACAGAATACAGCAACATCGTCCACCCGGTTAGATCAACCCAGAATATCAATACAAAGAACCGTTAAAATTGGGCCATTTTATTTCTGAACATTCGCAGGGGATTGATTCTATAAATAAAGGTCCTCTTTGATTGAAAAACCAGATAGCTACTCTTCATGTGTGATTCTTGACAAAACAAACTTTCGGTTTTAAAATGTCTTCATCAATATGTTATTGTAAAGATAGAGGCTGCCTGGCCGGCATTCATAGTTCTTCAAATAAAAGATACTTCGGCCAGTAAATCTTTTTCATTGTCTCGACGTTTCGACAAAATTCTTTTGTCCTCGTCAGGAGCGAACAAAAATTAAAACATTGAGCAAAGTGTTAGAAATTATTCTAAGGCTGCAAAGGACGTTCTCACGCGATATTTAAAATTTTGTATAACATCTAAAGCACGAGTCAAAAAACAAATATTTAACTCAAAAATGTTAGAAGCGGTCTGGTGGATTAAATTGGCGAAACCACTGGGAGGGTTCACCACTGATGAGCCAAGCCCTCCCAATATATGTTTTCATCACATTAAGGGCAGTAGAAGTTTGTATTACGTATAAAAGAAACATTCGTGCTTTTAAATCCTTTCATTTTATATGTATAGATGGCGCGTTATTGCTTTGTGTTAATCTATGCCTAACTGGCCTTGTCTTTGTTGTTTGCGGAAGAGGATTGCTCGATGCAAATATTTATATGTAATTCTACTGTCCTATAAGCTTATGTCCATAGTTCTATTGAAAACCATTTCTGAGATTTCATCTTTCAGTGCTGCGTATATAAGCAGATTCGTCCAATACAGTATTAGAGTTCTTAGAAGCGGTCTTGTGGATTAAATTGGCGAAACCACTGGGAGGGTTCACTACTGATGAGCCAAGCCCTCCCAATATATTTTTTCATCGCAGTAAGGACAGTAGAAGTTTGTATTATGTATAAAAGAAACATTCGTGCTTTTAAATCCTTTCATTTTATATGCTTTGATTTTTGTTCGCTCCTGACGAGGACAAAAGATTTTTGTCGAAACGTCGAGATAATAAAAAGATTTACTGGCCGATGTATCTTTTATTTGAAGAACAATCATTATTTATTGTCACAACTCTATTGATGCTTAAATGGAAAGAATCCAAACATGTATACCTACATAGAAATACTTATATAAGGCAATACGCGCCTTCTATTAATAAGAGAAATATAACTATTAAACGCGATTTTTTCTTTTTTCAGATAAATCTAACTTTATACTGTTCTTACTGAGATGGGAAAATATTGGGAAGGCTTTGGGTCATTAGTAGTAAACTCTTCAAGCGTTTTGGCCAATTTAATCTACCAGACCGCATTTTAGAGTTCTAATACTGTATTGGACGATTCTGTTTATATATGCTAAACTGAAGGATGAAATCTTTGTTAGGGTATTTATCAAAATAATAAAAAAAAAGGAAATTAAAATCCGCGATAAGTTATATCAAAAGGAGTACTTTTCTTTGTTTCAGCTTAGATTACACTGAGACCGGGTTACACAGGTATGCGAGGAGATCACCAAACACGGACCAAGCACACAGAGAACGTTTTAAGCGTCTCCACACAATAACTCCTGGAAGACTCCTCGCATTCCATATGCATTCTCTTATATACAAACATGGCCATATTCGTCCAATGACGTGGGAAATCGGTTCACTTAACAAATAAACACCATTCTTCTTACCAAACACTGAGAAGTTTATAACTATTAAACGCGAATTTTTATTTTTTTTTCAAATAAAACTAACTTTCTATTGTCCTTACTTAGATGGGAAAATATTGGGAAGGCTTTGGGTCATTAGTGATAAACCCTTCAAGCGTTTTGGCCAATTTAATCTACCAGACCGCTTTTTAGAGTTCTAATATTGTACACTGAAAGAGGTTCACCCTGAAGAATACCTGATTGTATTTTGATAAATTCTGTAAAAGAGCCGTTCCATCTGACCGCTGCCATCATTTGAGAATAGTAGTTATGTACAAGTTTGATAAATCGCTCACTTAAACCAACAAGTTTTCCCCATAATAGTAGATGTGGAACTGTATCAAACGCTTTTTTAAGAGATTCTGTTTATATATATACGAAGCTCTATTGTTCAACAATTGCACTTACCGTTTTGATCAAACGCAATACTACAACAATATCACGATTTTATTGTTTTTTTTTTTTCATTATATACTGCTCCAAGTGGTTATTCAATCTCTATATAAGACTAAAGGTCTTAATAAAGATATACACCCATACCTCGCTTTGCGTCGGGGTTACGTTCCAAAAAAACACGACGCAAAGTGAAAATATGTGAAGGCGCAATCAAAAACAAAGGTGTTGCCATATTTTAAGAAAAACAAATAATAAAAAAATTAAAGACTCGAATCCAAAACAACGCAACTTCGAAAATCTAACGACGCACAGTGAAAATTAGTAAAAATTAAGCAGCGACGCAACTTCGAAAAAAACGCAAAACAAAACGACGCAAAGCGAGGTATTGGTGTAGATTGATTATTATTATATTAGGAAAAGAAAGCATTTAAGCCCAAATGCCTCTTTTACACATAAAACAAAATGTCCTTTAACTGTGATGAGAAATATTAAAAATATACACCTATCCCCCGATTTACACGGTAGATACGTTCCTGAGAAAAACGTGTAAATCGAGGGATAGGTGTATATTGAACTGTCAAATCTAAATAGGTGTTCGCCTCCTCATGAATCAGAGCCTCCCAATATTCTTTTCAACATAGGTAGTATAGAGTAGAATATCGCATTTAGTATAGTGCGATAAAAACAAAAAAAAAACTTATTTGGAAAACCGCGTAAAAGCGAAAACGTGTAAAATAAGTACCGTGTAAATCGGGGGATAGGTGTATATGTAAAAGAGGTATTCGTGCTTAAATAATTTCATTTCCTATATAAGGTTGTCCCAACTGTTCGTACACATATTATGAGTATGATTTATATTTTGAAAGTGTTCACGAACTTTTGGGACAACATTGTAATTCTGTAACTTGGCCCACCTACAAGGTTGTTCCAAAAGTTAGTAAACACTTGAAAAATATAAATCATAATATGTTTATGAACTTTTGGGACTACCATACAGATAGCGTGTTTTTGCTCTATATTGACATATTTAGATGAAGTGGACGAGGTGTTACGAAGATCGGCAGGTATAATCAAGAAGCTGTACCAAACGAGAACAATCCTATCTTCCCGACCATCGGTGTGTAAATCTGCAGCAGCCTCCTCACTTTAATGAGCAACCAATCCCACGTCAGCAAAAAGTGCCAAAGAACACAGAGACTTGGAAGATGATGCGGCGGATGTTGGTAGAAAAAAAAACGAGTTTAGGACCGGCGGAAGAGGAAATGGCCTGGTGTTCATGATATAGCTGCCTGGTTATTGGTGGTTGTTGATGCTTGTTGAAGGTTGTTTTTGGAATTTGGTGGTTGCCTTTGTTGCTGTTTATTTGTTTGGTGGTATTTTGTTGTTTACTGTTTGATGGTTGTTGTTGGTTGTTTAGTGATTGCCTTTGTTGAATGTTTAGTGGTTGTTGTTGGTTGTTTTTGGTTGTTTGATGGTTGCCTTTGTTTCTGTTTATTTGTTTAGAGGTATTTTGTTGCTGTTGTTTACTGTTTGGTGGTTGTTGCTGGTTGTTTAATGATTGTCTTTGTTGGATGTTTAGTGGTTGTTGTTGGTTGTTTAGTGGTATTTTGTCGTTTTTTTTAATCATTATTTAGTAGTTGTTTAGTAGTGGTTTAGGTGTTTAACGGTGATTGTTGGATGTTTAGTGGTTGCCTTTTTTAGCTGCTTATTTGTTTAGTGGTTATTTTTTGTTTTTAGCAGTATTTAGTAGTTGTTTAGTAGTGGTTAGGTGCTTAAAGGTGATTGTTGGATGTTTAATGATTGCCTTTTTAGCTGCTCTGTTTAATGGTATATTTTGTTGTTGTAGAGAACAACTTTTTGATTACCATTACTATATTGTGATAATATAAAAGAACAAAAAGGAGCTTCTTGTGTAGAATATTCCGCTAGATTTCAAACAACATCGTTCTTCAACGGGCGTTGTTCTTTTATATTATCGCAATATGTTGTTGTTGTTTAGTAGTATTTGATGGTTGTTTAGTAGTGGTTAGGTATTAAGCAGGGGATTGTATGATGTTTAGTGATTGTTGTTGGTTGTTTAGTAGTGATTGTTGGTTGTTTTAGTCGGTGAGATGTCGGGTAGCTTGGTCACTAGAGGCTGTTTTGGGACGACAGTAGAGAGAACCTGAACGCCTGTATTGAGGATGCAGGTTAGGCAGGGCCAGGGGAAGGCAAACTTTTGAGTGGAAGAGTCAAAAATTATCATTTACAAAATTTCAAAGTTTTTAAAGAGCCACAATTTTTTTTACAACAATAAATAGTACTCGAATAAATAATATTTACGTATGGAACTATATAAAGAGCCGCAAGTTCACACCCAAAGAGCCGCATGTGTCTCGCGAGCCTCAGTTTGCCGACATCTGGTCTAGGTGGTGGTGTCTTGTCCATGGAGCAGATCAGATCGGTCCATACACCCTGATCACAATACCGGCCAACTGAGGTGCCTTGTTCCTATGGATGTCCTCTTCTGGATTGATGTCTGCCATATAGAGGGCTGCAAGGATGGCCGGGTATATATGGTCCAAAGTGAGTTGGATGTTGTAACAGTTATTGCAGTTCCTGTAGGATCTAGTCATGTCTTGGTTTATCTTCATTCCTATAAAATGTCCTATTCTGATTCTTGAAATTGTTGTCGTTAATTCTCTATTAATGTTGAGGTCGCATAAGGGCTGGGGTATTTTGTAATGAGTTCCCTGGTCTAGGTAATGGCTGTAAGTGACCTGGGTTCATCTAAAATAATTCGGCCTCAACTTCATATATATTCTTAATCCTCGTAATCCCATGATTATAAAAATGCGCTATTACTAAACTCATTATTGACTTTCGACTAAACATCTGGTTATATAAATACAACCTTTTTTTAATTATGTAAAGCTAAAATTACACAACAGTTATATAGAAGACACCACGTGGAGACGCCGGTTATGTAAATTTCTCTCTTTTTTGATTATTCAGCCAGAAAATTTACATATTTGTAAATATATTTCTGTATATAAGGATGTGTAAGTTTAATAAACGTGTGTCAGTTATAAATCGGGTGTTGGTGAATTATTAGTGTCATCAGGGTAGCCTTTCTGGTGTTGTGGGCACTTTTAAGGAAGCATATATGCTTCGGTTGGAGACCAGAAGAAGTCTGGCAAGAAGATACAGTCAAGCTCTGCCACAACTATTTAGATAATACCAGACATATCCAGGATGTGGCAAGCTTTCCGAGCTTAGTAAGTGAGGTAGTGATCATATCCGAAACACCATGTTTACCAAGATATAAAACAGAAGGAGCGTGGATAGGCAAACAGGATGTCAGGTGGCGGATGCTACCAGAAATAGAAAGACAGAATCCAGGTGGTCAACTTCAACAGGAGCGGGGGAGGCACAAGACCGGACTTGTCATCTGAGCCAACTTCCCGCATCAGGTTACAAAGATGACCTTGAAATGTCTTGCCTTACTTTTAAACATCGGATCTTATATAGCTATTATGTAATACTAAGATTGTCCCACGTTAAATCCATGTATAATAAATTTATCTTCCTCCAATTTATACAGACTAATCTATTAGCTTGATTGTCTTTATATAATTTTTCCTATATATAAATATCATATTACCATTAAGGTACTATTTCTTTTTTTCCTACATGTATCCTACATTTATGCTTGGAGAATTTGTATAAGACTAAAAGGTCTTAATAAAGCTTTTTTTTGTTGTTGTTGTAATACTAAATTTGTTATGTAATTAAAGTAAGTAAGAAGGACGTAACCAATTTAACTTTGCATATTATTTATTATTAATAGCAATTATACAAAACAAATCTTGCTATATGTTTTACATGATAACAACAAAAACATTAATTATTATATACTAGCGGACGTACCCGGCTTCGCCCGGGTTTTACCCGAGTAAAAGTTTGTCTAACGAATCTCTCGATAAAGTGAACATTTTTTCCCCGGTCCCTTGAAAAATACTCGATAAGTTGAATAAAATCAATATTAATTGGTTCCCTCGGTAATTGGAAGTTAAAGGAATAGTATCTTGCTTTGGAATTGTATCATTATTCTTGTCTCAAATAAATTGCCGTGTCATCCTGAATTTTGTCTTTCCTAATTTTCTACATTACAAAATCATCGTATCATCATGATAATATTTAGAGCAGATTGTTGAATTATAACAGATAGATTAGAATATTTATCTTGATTATTTCTAGGCGAAAAGTTATTTCAAAAATTTTATTTGCTAGAAACCTTCCCAGTACTATACTAAATACCTTCCCAAAGTTTCATGGCGTTCCAATGAGTGGTTTGGTCAGGCATAAAGGACAGACAGACACACATACATTCATTCATTTTTATATATATAGATATACAAGTTCCTTTTCAAACATGAGCTCATCTATAGCCATTGTTACTCTGTGTAATATTCCAACAAAGATTGTCTTACATATTTCGTTCTGTACAGTACATGATCCTCATAGAGTCTATCAATTATTTTGTCAAATTATATTGACAAATATTTGCACGCTTATCCTATTTCTTTAGTGGGAAGAACGTTGTTTTTATTAGATAAGTGAACCGATCTTTCAAGCATTCTAATTGGACGAATGTGGCCATGTTTGTATATAAAGGGGGTTTAAGGGAATGCAGAAGTTAGACAATAAGTCAGAAGACAAACCCGGACAGTTGGCGACTTTCGTACGCTCCAGGAGTCCGGGTTATGTACAGAATAATAATATGCAGAAGTGCAGTGTGGTTAAAAGTTTTGTGTAAAGATGCTAATAGAGTTATCTTCGTATTTTATCCGTGTCTGGTGATCTCTTCGCATTCCCCGTGTAACCCCGGTCCGATCCCTACCAAAGCAGCAATAAAGATAACTACTGTGTGTTTTCTTATTTTATTTAACCAATTGTAAGTTTATTTATCTCTTTTTTTTTTGTTGTACTTTTGAGTGTACGCTTTTGTGTGTTTAGTTGCTATTTACCTTAGGCCCTAGTCTATTACATTTTGTGTTAACCCGTACAAAAAAAACATTTGTCAATTTAAACATAGATTCTTTCATAGATTTCTTGTGCATAAACCGATCTGATATGTTCCATGGACAAGACACCACCACCATCGATTCTTTAAACAATATTTCATAGTTTTTCTCTCTGAACTGTAAAACCGGTCTTACACAACTTCACCAGCTTAATCTCCTTTTCGACAAATTCGACCGATTTGATAATTCCTCTCGTAGTGTATGTTATTGAAATCGAAGCTGTCCCTGTATACTGATGAGAGCTATAAGCCTGAAACCATAGTATAGTAGAAATAGGATAATTCTATCATATTTAATTCGAAAAGTCTTCAATTCGGATATTTATCTTAGTTCCTAGACTTCCAAGTCTTTTATTAAAAACGTTTTTAATTCAAATTTTTGTATATTTAAAAAAAATGTTTTTTTTTTTGGTCCCTTGGGCTTTGAATTATAATTTAACAAAATCTTCTATATATATAAAAATGAATGTTTGTATGTCCGGTATACAAATTCGCAGTAGTTCACTAATTCAAACCAAAATTTCCATACATAGGTAAAAAAATACGGGGAAGACGATAGGCTATTTTAAAAAATATATAAATCAATTATTAAAACTATATATTTTTAGTCAGAAAATGATGATGACGATATTGCTGTATCATGTTTGATTATCAGATACAAAATTATATCGGGAAAAATTCCAAAAAGCAGAGACCACGGGTGAAACCAGTTCACTATTTTGTACGCAGGAACAAAATTCTAACAGAAAAACATTCATTCGAGCAGAAAACAAAAGTCAGATCATCTTTCTATAAAAATATCGCTTCTCAGACACAAAGTTTGGAGCGGGACGTTTCACAAAAGTGACATCCAAGGTACCAATTTATAATTGTAACGAATAGTATTTGAATAAAAACATTTAATCGGGTAAAACCCGGGCGTTGCCCGGGTCATTCGGCTAGTATTTAATAAAAGATAAAAATCTGAAAGAAATGCTAATCACATTCATTTACCAAAACAAAATATACAAGAGTTATTTTTCCTCGCGACCAGCGTGCCAAGGCAACGCGATGAATAAATTAAAGGTTACAATATTTATAATTATAAATACCTTTTATTCTTCTCAACTTAAATCCTACCCGACATCTCTTGAAAAGCTAGAGGTTGTCTGGAGCATTCATAGTTCTTCAAAACAAAATACTCTTCGGCCAGAGAGACTTTCTTATTTTCGGCTATTCAACAAAAATATAGTTAAACCTGTCTATAGAGCCCCTTCTTTGAACTCATCAAAATAGAGTTCTATAGAGAGAGGATTCTATAAACAGGTCCATTTTAATGTTAAATGTTTACAATGTTTAAAATCGGGCGCTATAGATTATTTTAATCAAATTTTACAAAGGAGAAAAATAAAAGAGTAAAAGGGCATATAAAGTGTAGGGGAATATATATACAAATATCTTCAGCAAGGAAGGCTTCCCCACCTTGAGAGAGTTCTCCTCCAGACAAGGAGGGGGTCTTCTTGTACACTCCTCAGTTCCGCGCTGAGAAGAAGGCGCTATTTAGAGGGGGCGCTATAGACAGGTTTAACTGTATTATGTTCCCCGTACGGAAAAGTATTCTTTATTTAAATTTTTCGTAAGGAAAACAGAATATTTTAGCCGAAATGGGTCATAAAAGCACATCTCTGACCGTATAAATGTCTATAATGTTTAATTACTACAGTTCTTTTGAAATCTTCCCAATATGCAAAATGGGGCCATATCTCAATATTCTTTCCTTCTATTGTAGTACCTGTAGCGCCTCATGTTAATTTCCCCTCAGTGATTTAAGTTAAATATTAGCAAAAAAAAAATAAAATTATAACTTTTTTTGACAAAATGAGTTACCTTTTAAATTTATTTAAATTACAAGCTTTGGAATAAAATGTATATTATATTAAGACACGCACAAAAAATATAAATAGAGCCATACATTATATTTATATGTTTTAAGATATTTTTTTAAAAATGTAAGCTATATAAATATATCAGACGTACATATCCAAACAGACCTAGTTATGAAATAGGGTTATCTCTCTTTAATATAAACATATAAAAGAGATATTCCCTTTCTATCTTTTTATAATTTTCTGCCCAAGTAAGGCAATGGCTTTATGTTTTAAATTTAGCTATAGCTCCCTTCCTATTGTGGTTGTTGTATAACCGAACTTAGTGCCATTTTCGGTATATGTACCGCTAAGCAAACCTCTCCTTTCTCTATTCTCTGAAGGAGGTGTATTTGGTCACAGCCTTTGTTCCCTCAGAAACGGCGTGCATAGCGAGATCTCCAGGTAGAAGAAGGCGGACAGGATCTCCCTGCTGGTGTGGCGCTTGTTGTAGTGGGCCAGGCGACTCGCCAGCAATGCGCTCAAAGATGTCGTTCACGAATGAGTTCATGATGGACATGGCCTTGATGGAGATTCCAGTGTCGGGGTGGACCATCACCTTGTAGATGTAGATGGAGAAGCTCCCTTCTTCCTGCTCTTCTTCTTGTCGGTGATGCGCACAGCTTTCTGTGCCAGCCTTCTTTATGGCTTTTCCAAATGCAGCGGGCGGCATGTTGAATGTCAGTTAGAATGAATTAACTCTTCTCTGGATGTATCTATCGCTTAGATCAAGCTAGACTTCTCAGTATATAAAATGAAAGGATTTAAAAGCACGAATGTTTCTTTTATACATAATACAAACTTCTAATGTCCTTACTGCGATGAAAAAATATATTGGGAGGGCTTGGCTCATCAGTGGTGAACCCTCCCAGCGGTTTCGCCAATTTAATCCACCAGACCGCTTCTTTCTCAGAGCTCTAATACTGTATTGGACGATTCTGCTTATATACGCAGCACTGACGGGTGGAATCTCAGAAATGGTTTTCAAGAAGACTATGGACATAAACTTACTAGTATAGGATAGTAGAATTACATTCAAATATTTGCATTGAGCAATGCTCTTCCGCAAACAATAAAGACAAGGTCAGTTAGGTACAAATTAACACAAAGCAAAACCGCGCCATTATCAGTATCCTACCTATGGCAATATTCTAACACTAAGTAAGAATCAGGCGTATCCAGTTATCCATAGCGAACGCTAGAACGTCTTTATTCCCTAGCA
This sequence comes from Cordylochernes scorpioides, assembly GCA_030710605.1. Classification (NCBI taxonomy): domain Eukaryota; kingdom Metazoa; phylum Arthropoda; class Arachnida; order Pseudoscorpiones; family Chernetidae; genus Cordylochernes; species Cordylochernes scorpioides. Next base: position 8,373,671 of record CP092872.1, read on the forward strand.
CAACATCAATCTGAGAAGTTAGAAGTGGTTGTACACTGGTCTGTACGCAAGTGTTGGTCAGGATAGGACACACAACAGCAGCCAGAATGGTTCTTTTGGAATAATCACCGAGATTATGTAATACAAACATCAGACTGAGTACGAAGGTGTGGAATTCATTTAATGATAAAACTGTATATCACAACATCGTGGTGATTTGACTGGTGGAATTAGAAATAATGTTGGCAAAAATATATAGTACTTATATAAGCGGTACTAGATGGGAAAGAGTTATGATTCCATCTACTATACTAAACGGTACTAGATACTATTCTTGATGGTAAAGAGTCATGCCATCATCTACTATACTAAACGGTACTAGATACTATGGTACTAGATGGTAAAGAGTTATGTGCCTCCATATACTATACTATACGGTACTAGATACTATTATTGATGGTGAAGAGTTAGGCCACCATCCACTATACACTAGACGGTACTAGGTGGTAAAGAGTTATGCCATAATCTCCTATACTAGATCCTATACTAGAGGTAAAGAGTTATGCCTCCATCTACTATACTAGATTATACCAGATGGTACTAGACGGTACTAGATGGTAAAGAGTTATACCTCCACCTACTATACTAGATTATACTAGATGGTACTAGATGCTATGGTACTAGACGGTACTAGATGGTAAAGAGTTATGCCTCCATCTACTATACTAGAGGTAAAGAGTTATGCCTTCATATTCAATACTAGATTATACTAGATACTATGGTACTATATACTTTACTAGACGGTACTATATACTTTATACTAGATGGTAAAGAGTTATGCCACCACCATCCCGCGAGGTATTAATACCCAGAAGATGGTATCTCGCAGCATCTGCCCGCCTGCCACGTGGCGTCTATTTCTGGCCCGCGGCCCCGATTTCCCCTCGGGGGAGCCGCGCCAAGTCTCTGACGCCGCGGGGATATGCAAATCATGAACAGCCCCACTGGCTCCTTTCTCTCACCGTGTGAGGATATACCTTCACCGTTTCAGTCACTAGAATGGTCGGATAGGTGCCAGTATAGAGGAATTCTCGGGAGAAAACTCATAAAAGTTTTTACGTATTTTTTACGGGTTAAACACAAAAATAAAAAGTACTAGGGCCTAAAGAAACTTAACACACAGAAACGTGTACACTCAAAAGTACAACAAAAAGGACGTAATAAAAAAAAACACGATCAGTTATAATAATACAAGTTGTTGTTGTTGTCGTGTCCAATGAAGACCCTCAGATGTCCCTATGCATCTCTATCACAGCAGCAGCAATGTCCTCTATCTTAGGTGTGTAAAGCTGCTGCTCTGGGTCCATGTCAATTTTCTGCAAGACTGCGGCCATTGCTGGGCATGATAATATGTGAGTAGGTGTTAGTTCCACACCAGGAAAGTAAAAAAAAACAGTACTTATCTTTTATTGCAGTGCTGATAAGGAGCGGACCGGGGTTACACAGGTATGCGAGATTACCAGACACGGACACAGAGAAAACTTTAAACGTCTCCACACATTCACTCCGCCTTTGCCGGTCCCAAGCCCGGATGAAAAAGGAGGAGGCGGAGCAGTAACAAGCTCACTAAAAAATCTAGCCTCAGCTGGCCATGCTGATAGTACCCTGTAAGAGCTCCTAATCCAGGGATACAGGATGAGCAGTGTTTGTACTCCATGTTAGGTGTAGCAGCACATGGCATCTGTTCCTCATGTCAGAGGCGGCCATTTCTTTTGGAGTTAAGTCGACCTGCCACTGTTCACCTCCCAGTCTTAATGACAAAGGCAGACGCATTCTAGTTCACCCAGTCATGATGGTTATCAAACAGACACCATCAAGGGTCACAACTTGATACCCTAATATGATTGAATGGAGATAAGAAAGAAGAAGAAGAAGACACAATCACTCCTGGAAGAATCCTCGCATTACCCATGAACATCCTTTATGTACAAACATGTCCACATTCGTTCAATCGGAAGACATGAGAGATTAGTTCACTAAACAATATTTATTCTACATTCAGCTTGTCAAAGCTTAAACTGCTTATGATGCATTAGCATGCCATATTGTTGCGCCAGGTTGCGGCTTGGCAGACTCTTCAACCTTAATTCTCTCCTGTGCCGGGTCTTGTATCTTACCAGAGCGTGTTTCAACCATCCTACAAATTTATATAAGTGGAGATAACTCTACTTTAAGTAGCCTCCAGAATAATTTATTTATTTCTCACATCAAAGAGAGCTGTGAAGTCACACAGTGTACCAAAATACAAATGGTGATTTTATAATACATAAATCTGTTTATAATACATATATTCTGTTTAATAAAATATACAAAATATAAATTTGAATTTAAAATATATGAAAAATAATATTACAAATTAAAATAAAATAGGTTCATTAGCCATGATGCAACAATCTATATATATAAAATTGAATGTCTGTGTGTGTGTCTGTGTGTGTGTGTGTCTGTCTGTCCTCTATGGATTCGAAAACCATACATCCAATCGCCGTGAAAATTTGGGATATTATTAGGTGTATCCCCGGAAAGGTTTACGAAAAATAATTTCTTGAATATCTTTAATATCCTTAGAGTTATTTGCAGATTTGTAGCTTTAACTCGCAAGCAACGCCACCTTAGGCTTAGGTCTGCCCCCCCGTCCGGCCGCCGGCCATTGGACAGTCCAAGTTCCCACCGGCCAATCAGAGGGATCAAGAGGTCCTGGCGCTGGGGGGGGCGGGTAACCTCCGGGAACTACGTCCATATCGAGTAATTTTCAAGGGACCGGGAAAATATGTAGATAAAACGATGATTTTGTAATGTAGAAAATTAGGAAAGACAAAATTCAGGATGACACGGCACACAGGGACCGGGAAAAAATAATCACTTTATCGAGAGATTCACGACCATGATTTTATTCAACTTATCGAATATTTTTCAAGGGACCGGGAACTAGATAAAACGATGATTTTGTAATGTAGAAAATTATGGAAGACAAAATTCAGGATGCCACGGCTCACAGGGACCGGGAAAAAATGTTCACTTTATCGAGAGATTCAAATTTACGAGTTTCAAATTATCAAAATATATCTTTTTTTTTTATACGTTTATAGAGCATTGTTTTAACAAATGTTCGTTAGACAAACCTTTACTCGGGTAAAACCTCGGGCGAAGCCGGGTACGTCCGCTAGTATGTTATAAGAAATTGAATCCATTTTGGACGCATATGATTCTTTTTAAATCTAAACATTTTTCTTCTGTCTTTACTGCAATGAAAACTTAATAGGAGGACCCCTGACAAAACCGCTGGGAGGGTTCACTACTGATAAACCAGGCCTTCCCGTTAATTTTTTATTGCAGTAAAAGGGAAGTAGAAGAATTGTTTTAACTTTAAAAGGAATTATATATAAATATTTTTAAAGAGACAAAGGTCGCCTCTCCCTTCAAAATAGACGTCAAAACCAGACGCCAACTATTGACCGTCGCCGCAAACTAGCGGCCTCGGGTCTGTGACAAAGCCACAACACCAGCTTTGGCAAACTTTCCTCTCTCGATTTTCTCCCGGCAAAATTTCCATCTATAAATATTTTTATTCGAGATCGAACGTTGTACTGTACGTATTACATCCCAAACACGACGCCAGCCATCTCTGTCTGAAAAAGAATCATACGTGTCTAAAATAGTTTCAATTTATAAAATAGACTGTCTATACAATATAATACACTGCGGCTTGTGATTGTAAAACGACACTTGAAGTTACACCGCATGAGTTTCTTTTAAATGAAAAATCAAAATTTATTTCAAGGTGAAATATTGACTATTTCTAACCTTTTTGGATGAGGTATGAAAGGGTGAATTGTGAAGAGTAATGATGAACGGAAAAATAAAAGTGTCCAGGGATGGGAATCGAACCCACAATGTTCCGCTTACCGGGCAGATGCCATGTCCACTAGGCTACCCTGGACGTATTTTTCCGTTCATAAATAATACATAAAGTAACTTATAATACACTGCGGCTTGTAATTGTAAAACAACACTTGAAGTTATTATAGACTTTTTATAGACTGTCTATGTTTGTCAAATACTATGACATAACGAATGGAGCTATCTAAGAATGTTTCTGTCATCTCAATTTGAATTACCTTCATGGACTAATGATTTCAAAGTGGAATCTCCAGATTCTGCAGATCTTCTCTCGCTATCCTTCTCCAGAACCCAGTCTTGGCCCATCTCACATCACCAGTTCTTCCTCATTCTCTTGCTATGCACCATTGAGAGATCAATGCGTGAGTGATCAGTTTGTTTTTCAAATACCAAACATTTGAATCCAGCTAACTCATAGGTTTTAAACCGGCTGTAACTATTGATTAGAATTAAGAAAAAGGCATCTCCTTATCGTGAAACTGAAAGTTGCTGATGGCTTGCGCCATCTATCGGAATAAATATCAACTATTCTCGTAGATTTATAATTATTCCAGAATTGGCCAAATACCCGCTGTAGTATAACAACCTCCCCATTCACATGTACCTTGTATTCAACAAATAAAGTCAACCTACAGACAGCCCAGACAGAGACGGGTTACTAAAGTCCGGTCATTTAAGACACCAGCGACATTCCAAGGGGCGGCAACTGGGGCCCGTCAGTTAACACCTTGGGACTTTTAAGACAGTTGGGGATTGTATGCGACACGAACGGACGCTCGGCGTTGGCCAAGAATGGGTATTTGGTCAAATCTGGAATAATTATAAATCAACGAGAGTAGTTGATATTTATTCCGATAGATGGCGCAAGCCATCAGCAACTTTCAGTTGCACGATAAGGAGATGTCTTTTTCTTAATTTATGCACCTTATCCCAGTACAATATCACATTTGTTCTATTTTTTTCATATTGATTAGAAGTCAATAAAATTGTTTAAATTGTCTGAAAAGTTTGGCAAATAATTTAGCAGTATCTCGATGGACTATAAGGAAGTGGGTCAGAAGTCAAATAAGAAGTAGGCCTAGCCATGCTGTTGACAATTGACACGGGAGCAGTGTAACCAAATCCCCCTGTCGCAATTGTCGTCAGTCTCGGCTATCCCCACACTTGTAACCGGTAAAGTCAGAGTTAGGGGGCAGCAAGGGTGTAGATACAGGGACCGTAGCATTGGGCAGACATTACTGGTAGATCAGGATATCAACATGTCTACAGTATGTATATAGAGTTGTAGATCTCTCTCTCTCTCTCTCACTAGTGTTTGGATAGATTAGAATCCTCTAGTTTGAAAAAAAGGAGAGACGGTTAGCACTCCCCTTCAAAAGTATGGAATGGTCTTCGGACCCAACACATATACAGTTAAGGTTTTTTCTCTCTCACTAGCTTAGATAGATTAGAATCTTCTGGACAATTGACAATTGAAACAAATTTTATTGATTTCTTGTCAATAATTTACATAAAAAAATGGAAATTAAACTAAAAGATAGAGGACATGCGGGGGATGTGCCCCGGCGAGTGAGCCTTTTTTCCCAGGCAATGAGCGGGTCCTCTGCTCCTCCGGTCAGCCCAACCTGTACGAAGTACCGGTAGATGATGGAGTTGGCCGACGCTAGGGTGGCCAGGTTGTCATCTTCGAGGCCAGACCCGAAACTCCAGGCCCGCAAGTTAGAATCTTCTAGGACGTAAGGGCGTCACTTGTCTAGGTAATCCAAAATAAATGCTTGTTTTTCTATAGTATGGACATAAGCCGTAAATAGTTGATTTAGAATGTAGGCCCTTGTGTGTGGCTAGGTACAATGGACTGGGAGCCAGCGTGGGGCCATTGAAGGGATTGGCGAGTAGCTGGTGTAAGTACTGTACAGGAGAACCAACAATATTTTGGGTTTCAAGTGCTGCAATACCTGACAATATCGAACAGTATTTGGTGTTAGGAAAAGATAGGAAAATCTGAGACAAATTGAGAGGTTCAGGTATCCCTAACAGAATTGAACAGTATTTGGTGTATTAAAAAAGACAGGAAAACCTTAAACAAATTGAGAGGTTCAAATACTGGTATCCCTGACAGGATCAAACAGTAATTGTTGAAGGAAAAGACAGGAAAATCTGAAGCAATTTGAGAGGTATAAGTACTGGGATCTTTGAAAGGATCGAACAGTAATTGTTGAAGAAAAAGTCAGGAAAATTTGAGACAAATTGAGAGGATCAGGTATCCCTAACAGAATTGAACAGTATTTGATGTGGTAAAAGACATGAAACCTGAGACAAAATGAGAGGTTCAAATACTTGGATCCCTGACCCGGATCGAACAGTAGTTTGAATAGGAAAAGACAGGAAAACTAGAGACAAATTGAGGGATTCAAGTACCCCTGACAGAATTGAACAGTAGTTGATGTAAGTACTGTACAAGAGAAAACATAAAAACCTTGAGACGTTCAAGTTTTAGTATACCTTCCAAAATTATTCAGAAGACACGAACAAGAGCATTTGCTACTGAAGCTTCAGAAAATGAAACCATAAACATATAAAATAAAAATTAAAAAAACATTTTAGCAGCTTGGATTTCCAAGTTACAAATAACTTTATTAGTTCCGCTCAAAAAGAGCAACCTAGATCACCATACGATCATCATCGTATTTACAATATACTGTGGGGGATGTACAAGGTTTGTTCATTTACAATTATAATTTATATTGATGTATATTGATGTCGTTGGGTCCGGATTCTCAGGTAGCTTGGATTTGGTTCAAAATCACATTAATAGGTACCGCTCAGCAAGAGCAACCTAGTTCATGATAATTGAAACAGTGAATAATATGTGAAGGTTATTCACATATTAAACAAAATGTTAACGCGGGATTAAATCCCGGTTCATGACTGTCGGGAATCGAGGGTGTTACCCACTCGTCCACTGACTTTTTATTATAGCTTGGATTTATATATGTATTCAAATGTATCCACTTTAATATAATATAGAAGATTAAAGTTTTCCTATTCTATCCTATTATTGAATCAGTTTTTCTTCGTAGTGAAACAGCGGGTCACTGATTGGTTGAAAATAAAGGTTAAAGTTGATATTTAAAAGAGTGTGAAGTGTCTTCTTCTTTTTCCTTATCTCCACTCAATCATATTAGGATCTGGGTTGTGAAAAAAAAATCTCGGGAAGTGTAATCCTGGACTTATTTCACACACACACAAAAACCTTAAGACACACAGGTCTTACAGAGGATTATCCTTGGGGTTACAAGGCGGAGAAACCTATGAAAGTGGGAAATATACAAAGGGGTAAAAATGGAGAAAGATTATATACACATGACACATGGAAAATAAGAATATGGATTTGGAAGAAAAAAAAAATTGGAAATATGGATGGAAGAAGTGGAGAACGAAAAGAGGAAAAAAGCAGGTATTTACATATGGAACATACATATAATGGAACAAGTCAATTTAAGCATCCTGGACTTATTTCAATTCCAAGTGTATGAGGGTAGAAAACGGACGGACGCGACCAATCAGACGACAGAAATAGCACCAAGATGCCATAAGAGGAACATAAGGCGGAAGCTACCGGGCCGTCGGATGTGACGCACACCGACTTGATCCTCATTTGTAATATGGAGGCAAGAAGGAAACTGGTAGTCGACGTCATGATGAATACATTTCCACATTTTCAACGATGGTGCAATTACTCGATGGATCAAAATAAACAACTTTTTATTTCCGTTTCAATTAAAATATTTTTGGTTTCGTGTTCTACATTCCTGATGAGAAGCCTACACTATCATTTCACAGCCATCTTGGACATATTCTGGTCATCAAGTCAAGGCAAAGTTGTCGAAGATCCTCGTCGAATTCTTGGCTTCTTCAGTTTCTCTGCTTTTAAACAGATCCTATTCTACAGTGGCTGGTTTCGTGTTCTACATTCCTGATGTGGATGTGAAGCCTAGACCATCATTCCACAGCCATCCAGATCTCGTACATGTTCTGGCCATCAAGTTCAGGCAGATTTGCCGAAGATCATCTTCGAATTCTTGGCTTCTTCAGTTTTTCTGCTCTTTAACAGATCTTAGTCTCCAGTGGCTGGTTTCGTGCTCTACATTCCTGCTGAGAAGCCTAGACCATCATTCCACAGCCATCTCGGACATGGTAATCAAGTCCAGACAAAGTTGCCGAAGATCCTTCTCAAATTCTTGGTTTCTTCAGTTTCTCTGCTCTTAAACAGATCCTAGCCTCCAGTGGCTGGCTTCGTGTTCTACATTCCTGCTGAGGGTGAAAAGCTTAGACCATCTTTCCACAACCATCCAGATGTCGGACATGTTCTGATAATCAAGTCCAGACAAAGTTGCCGAAGATCCTCTTTGAATTCTTGGCTTCTTCAGTTTCTCTGCTCTTTAACAGATCCTAGTCTCCAGTGGCTGGCTTCGTGTTCTGCATTCCTGATGTGGATGAGAAGCTTAGGCCATCCAGATCTTGGACATGTGGCCATCAAGTCCAAACAAATTTGCCGAAGATCTTCTTCGAATTCTTGGTTTCTTCAATTTCTCTGCTCTTAAACAGATCCTGGTCTCCAGTGGCTTAATACTTCTCTATCTTAAGCTCTATTTATTTCTTAAAATATTCATATACAATCTATCAATCCAACTCTTTTAGTACCATTCTCTTTCTATTCATTTTATCATCAGAATTTCTTCTTGTCTAAATAGCTGAATGGAAATGTTCAAATATATTAATAATATCAAGTATTAAACTTTGATATAAGCTAAATACAATACCATTAATAAACACTAGGTTTCCCAATAGTTAGAATAAAAATTCATTATTTTATATAATAAAATTTGATAATTTACAACAACAACAACAAAAAGCCTTTATTCAGGATCACTGACCCTATACAGGATTCACCAGAGGTATGCATAAGAACAAAGCAGTGAGACAAAGGAAATAACGATATATACAGAAGTGAAAGAAATAAAAAAAAAAAACAAGAAAGAGAAAGAGAGAAGCAAGAAAAACAACACAAAAAGAGTAGCAGTAAGAAAGTGAGGAGTGAGTGTCACTTGGCCTAAAATTTGATAATTTAAATACAACACCAAGACACTCTTTTTTTGTGGAAGAGGATTGAAACAATTTCCATTATAATTTCCAGTACACTACATAATATAAACTTACATTTCAAACCTTTAATTCTTTATTTTTCAATATTTTGGTGACCCGCCGTCACCTTTTTCTAGGAAATGTTTATCTTTGTCTATTAATGAAGATATTTAAAACAACAGGTAGAGTTGGAAACTCCAAACGTCGGAAATATATTTTTAAAAAGGTTGTAATATATATATATTTAAATCATATTTATAATTCCAACTGCCATATAAACGGACAAAAAAACCATCAATAACTGCTTGAAATGCCATAGTGCGGAAGCTTCTCTGGAGCATATCTTATCATGCTCAGAACTGACAGAGGACCTATTTTCCAGGCCTATAACTACTGACAAAATGTTACTTTGTACGGGTTAACACAAAATGCAATAAACTAGGGCCTAAAGTAATAGTAACTAAACACACACACACAAAAAAAACGTACACTCAAGAGTACAAAAAAAGGAGGTAAAAGATAACTCACAATTTGTTAAATAAAATTTTAAAATACCACACACACACAGTACTTATCTTTATTGTTGCGTTGGTAGGGATCGGACCGGGGTTACACAGGGAATGCGAAGAGATCACCAGACACGGATAAAACCCGCAGAGAACACTATAAGCGTCTCTACACAAATCTTTAACCACACTGGCCCCTCGCATTCCCTTAATTTGGAATTATCTTTGCCATCGCCCGCATAAGTCTCAAAGTCTCAGTGGAGACATTTCCGCATTACCTTAAACCCCCTTTATATACAAACATGGCCACATTCGTCCAATTAGAATGCTTGAGAGATCTGTTTACTTATCTAATAAAAACAACATTCTTCCCACTAAATAAAAAAGATAAGAGTGCAAATATTTGTCAATACAATTTGACACTACCATTGCAAAATTGGAGAGGAATGGACTTCAGGAATTGGTTTAACCATGGAGATAAGCACCACCACCACCATAATTCCAACTTGTGTAAAAAATATATATTTTTATACTATTATTACGTAATCTTCCATTAACCAACTTGTTTTCAACTCAAATACAAAATTAAATATTTTCCCCAAAAATCTCCCATTATCTCACTTAACACGAACATGTTAAACAACATAAATCCACATTACAAAACAACAGACCTTTATCCCTTCTCTCTGAACCTTCAATGTTTAAATATCACCATCTATCTAACTGGAACAATACAAAACTACATTCATAAACAAAACTTAAGAAATTTCATATTTTAAGTATAAACCACTCCTTATTTTATGAAAATACGATACTATTATAGACGCTTATATAAAAGGGCGTACCTGGATCTGTAAAGGAAAAAAAAAAAATTTTTTTTCTCAAAATATTTCGAGAGATTGCTCCCTCTTTATCGATTTATTGCACAGTATTGATAAATTGATAAAGAGGGAGCAATCTCTCGAAATATTTTGAGAAAAAAAATGTTTTTTTTTTCCTTTACAGATCCAGGTACGCCCTTTTATATAATCTTAATTAATGGATCGCCTTTTGACTCAAACTATTATAGACGCGTATGATTCCTTTAAAAATTAAACAATATCTACTACCCTTAATGCATAAAAATACTCCTTATTTGCCTATATAATGGTGGATTAAGACCGCTGGTCTTAATAAAGCTTTGTGTGTGTGTATATGTGTGGATTTCCCATACAGGTAAATTTGAGCGTTCTATAAAGAAAATATAATCAAATGATAAAGCACAATTTGGATTATAGATACAAGAAAATGAGATCTAATCCAAATAAATTAATAGTGTAACGCTTCGGCAACAGCATTGTTACCGAAACATCCCACACTATTAATTTATTTGGATTAGGTCTTATTTTCTTGCATCTAGAAAATATAATAATAAAAATTATATATATATGTCATAATTTGCATAATATCTGAGAGGTATAATTTCTTTTCGCCAAAATAAGTATGTAAATATGTTAAACTTGTGTTAAAATGTAAATATGCAAATTCATCCATCTATTAAAAACTACAAAAATAAACGTGGCAGACATCGCGGGTGAATGCTACAGCACGTCGCTGCTCACTTGGCTGGAACTAATTCTTGGGATTGTAAGCATAACGGTTGAACCCATCCATTCGATCACGACATATATATATATTCTTATTATAAAGAAAATAAAGTCTCCAGGGCTAAGTTTCTTGTTCAAATTTTATTCTCTAGCTTTCGGACCTGTCAGTCCTTTTACAGAAGTATCACGTTAACAAATTGATGGCATATACAAGGTGCGTTCATTAATTTCCAGGACTGGTTAAAAAATAAAATAAATAAAAAAGCTAGAGAAAATATTTTTTACAGAGTTGAATATTGGACATTCGACCACACCTGACTGAAAGCACGAGTCTCGTGGCGCACGCGCCGATCTAAAAATAGAACAAAACAACTTCCTTGTAAGGTTCGCATTTCTAATTTTTAAATGGCCATTTTCGAAGAGCAGAGAATCTGCATTAAGTTTTGTTTTAAATTGAAAAAAAAGTGATACTGAGACGTATGAATTGATTAAAGAAGCTTTTGGCGATGCAGCTTTATCCCGTTCAAGAACTTTTGAATGATTTTCACGCTTCCAAAAAGGTCGGGAAAAGGTAAACGATGATCAGCATACTGGGCGTCCAAGATCATTTCGTTGCGAGGAAAACAAGCTCAAAATAAAGGAGTTAATTAAATCTAACAGAAGAATTATCTTCAGTGACTGGACTATCTGTTTATTTGGGGATAATGAGGTGCTTAAGGGAGGCAGTGCGTCTTAAAAGACCTGAAAGATGGCAAAACAATGACTGGATACTTCACGTCGGTAATGCGCGGCCGCACACAGCCCATGTTGTTTTGCAGTTTTTGACCAAGCATTCAACCATACAGATCCCAAATCCACCCTATTCCCCCGACTTAGCCCCCAATGACTTTTTCCTCTATCCTAAATTGAAAATTAACTTGAAAGGACGGAAATTTGACAACGTTGATATGATACAAGCTGAATCGAAGGCAACCTTGAGGAACCTCTCAAAAAGTGATTTTATCTCCTGCTTCGACAATTGGAAAAAAAGATGGAACGGGTGTATTGAGGCAGGAGGGGAATATTTTGAAAAATATTGAATTAGTTTTTTTATTTGTTTTATTTTTTCAAAGATACAGAGCAGTCCTGGAAATTAATGAACGCACCTTGTATATACTATTTTAATACAAATATTTTTTTGCATATTTAATTTTATAAAGTTTTAATTTAACAAAGATAACAGGTAGAATATTTACATATTAGATTACGTAACAGATGTTTACATATTTAACTATTAATGACATGGAAAAGTGGAAAAAACGTATATTACCATCTTTGTGTGTTATAAACAATTTTTTGTAATTATACGTGCATGGGTGGAGGCTACGTACTGGTCGAATGATTTCTTGTGATCTCAAATATATATATTCTATAGAAGCATAGGGCGCCTCTCCCGTCAAAATAAACGCCAAAACCTGACGCCATATTTTGACGGGAGAGGCGCCCTATGCTTCTATGGATCAATTTCCTCCCGGCAAATTTTCCATCTATATACACATTCTGAAAAGTAGAATTTCCTTAAGTTTCTTCCATGAGTGTAGTTTCAAATCAAACGATCCATTGAATATATTTATATAAAAATTGTGTACCTAGATCTTTGAAGAGAAAAAAAAATGTTTTCAAAGATCTAGGTATACCTTTTTTTCTAAATACAAAACTAAGTTATGACAATATCTTCTAGCCAAACATGAAATATGTATTACATTTGGGGAGCTGGACGTCTCATTAATTTATTATAACAGCATAAACAGAGAGATAGTCCCCAGACCTAGCACCAATTTGAAAAATCTGAACTCAGCACCTCCTGGGTGAACAGCACAATAAAAAACAGACCTTATGTCCAATCAATCAATCAAACAATACTTTTTATTAAGATTTAGTCTTATATATATATTCTCCTGACAGATATATGACAAATAGGTAGATAAAAGAGGGAGAAAGAAATTATATAGTTATATCTATATATATAAAAATGAATGTTTGTATGTTTGTTTGTATGTCCGGTATACAAATTCGCAGTAGCTCACTAATTCAAACCAAAATTTCCATACATAGGTAAAAAAAAAAAAAAAATACGGGGAAGACGTTAGGCTATTTTAAAAAATATATAAATCAGTTATTAAAAATATATATTCAAATTATTCTACTTAGCTCACGAACAGCGCCCTCTATCAAAGATTAGATTAAATTATGCTGATGCAAACAAATAGATAATGCTAATAACAAACAATTATAAAAAAATCTTATCTAAATATATATCACTCGGGTAGATATGCACACGGGTCAATCCCGGGGCGAAGCCCGGGTCACCCGTCTAGTTGGAATATAGGTAAATATAGATCTATATTTAAATAAAAAAGGCATATATTGGATCAAAATATCATTTATTTTCCCAATATTTCAGATGGCTGAACGCCAACCTTTATTAGTTCCAGCCAAGTGAGCAGCGCACCCGCAACATGCCTTAGCATTCGCCCGCGATGTCCGCCACATTTATTTTTGTACAGTTTTATAGATGGATGAATTTGCATATTTACATTTTAACACAAGCTTAACATATTCACATACTTATTTTGCCGAAAAGAAATTACACATCTTGGATATTATCAAGGCGTTCAGCCAACTGAAATATTGGTAAAACAAATTATATTTTGATCCAATATATGCCTTTTTAATTAAAGATTTATTTATGGATTGCTCTATTTTCAAAATAGATCTATATAATTATGAAAAAAAGGCATCTCTCTCTCTCTCCTTAACGTGCAAATTAAAGTTGCTGATGGCTTACGTCATCTATCGGAATAAATATCAACTATTCTCGTTGATTTTTAATTATTCCAGAATTGGCCAAATACCCATTCTTGATTAATCAAGAAAAGCTAACGACGGACGCGTTTTGGGCTGTTGGCCTTCATCAGCGTGGTGCAAGCTTTACCTCAACGACCAAAAACACTTGTCATTACTGCACCTTATCCCAGTACAATATCAAATTTGTACTATATATTTATGTTTTGATATAACACTGTCACGTATGAAATTAGGAAAGAGAAAATCTTCAGGATGACACAGCAATTTATTTATGGCAAGAATAAATTAAAATTTATAAAAATACTAGAGAGAAAATAAGACAAGTTTACAGAGTAGGAAAATATAAATATCAAATTAATAATCTGTTCATGATATAATAATTACTTTGCCACATCCTATGCTACATCCTTGCTGCTTCTTCCCTATGGTAGCTGTGACTCACGGCTTGCAAACCTTACTGCTATTGACGTGGATCTGACGTGCTAAGGATTTCCTCGGAGTCTTAGAACTTTGTCCTAGTAACGTCCATTTAAAAGATGCTGATCCATTGCAAGATAATTCTTTAGACTTCCTCAACTCTAATCATTGTGTTATAAAATCTGCTTTTAGTTAATGTTTAACTCCAATACAACTCCGTGAAGAAGAGACAACTTCATGAAGAATAAATAATGTCGTGAAGAAGACATTGCGCCATAAAGAAGACACAGCGTCATGCAGAAGAGACAACGGCATGAAGAATACACAACGCCATGAAGAAGAACCAAAGCTATGACAAAGACACAGCGCCATGAAGAAGAGACAGTGTCATGAAGAAGAGCCAAAGACATAGCGAAGACACAGCGCCATGAAGAAGAGCCAAAGACATAGCGAAGACACAGCGCCATGAAGAAGAGACGGTGTCATGAAGAAGAGACAAAGACATGAAGAAGAGACGGTGTCATGAAGAAGAGACAAAGACATGAAGAATAGACGGTGTCATGAAGAAGAGCTAAAGCTATGACGAAAACACAGTGGCATGAAAAATAGCCAAAGATATGACTAAGACACAGTGTCATGAAGAAGAATCAAAGACATAAAGAAGAGACCGTGTCATGAAGAAGAGCCAAAGACATAGCGAAGACACGCCATGAAAAAGAGACAGTGCCATGAAGAAGAGCCAAAGACATGAAGAAGAGACAGTGACATAAAGAAGAACCAAAGACACGAAGAAGAGACAGTGTCATGAAGAAGAGCCAAAGACATAGCGAAGACACAGCGTCATGAGGAAGAGACAGTGTCATGAAGAAGAAAAAAAGATATGAAGAAGAAAGACAGTGTCATGAAGAAGAACCAAAGCTATGACAAAGACATAGCGCCATGAAGGAGAGACGATGTCATGAAAAAGAGCCAAATATATGAAGAGGCAGTGCCATAAAAAAGACTCGAAGCTATGACGAAGACCTGCGGTGTCCCAAATAAGAACAAGAGGAAGGATCCAATGACGCCATGCATTAGAGTTTGGTATCTGAGGAAATAGACGGCTTGGATTTGAAGAAATCAGTTTCACCATTTCCGTGCCTCATAGGCGGAATTGGTAATATTTTGGATGAGGTTGCAGAGATAAACAATTAACGACAATAGTTCAAGATGGCGATCATCTGAGAAATTAAGAAACAAATTTATTCAGTTGATTCTCAACCAAACCACATTAAAGACAGAGATTTTCCTGTATGAAATGCCAAAATAATATGCAAAAAAAATCAAATTTAGCTTAAAACTAACACAAAGATATATTGCATGTGCAACGAGCAAACACGTCCATTTTATTTTTATAGTTTGATCATATATGGAATGCCTCGTGGAAAATTAGGAAAGACAAACTTCAGGATGGACGGGTTACACTTACATCGCCCGATCAAGTCCATCTGGGGACTTTTCCATCTGAAGAAGGTTCAGTGAAAAGGTGGGTCTGGTAAGGAGAGTAAGTCAAGAGGTGAGTCCTGGATATCTACAGGTTATAGATACTGTAGTGAGCAGATAGTTAAATAAAGGTTATGAAAGTATAAATTGGAAGGGTACATTACAGTTATAATACAGTTACATGGGCAGCCAGGGGAATGAAAACTTCAGGGTGACACAGCAATTTATTCAAGGCAAGAACAAACTATGAATGATAAACAAAAGATAAGCAATGAGGGAAGTTTACAGAGTAGTAAAATATAAACATTAAAAATGATATTTTGTAAATAAAATACTTTGCTACTTTGCTTTACAATACTTTGCTACAATAAAAAATTATTAAGTTGATGTAAAAATAATGGCCGATTTCATAAATCCAAATTCAATCGTTGATAATTGCAATTAATTATTTTTAAATATTTGCAAGTATCATTATAAAGTTTATTTCTTGCTCTGTCACTATATCTACCAATATATTTACAACAATAAATGCAGTAAAGACAGTAGAAAAATGTTTAGATTTAAAAAGAATCCACAATCGTTTCAATTTCTTGTAACATATGGCGTGCTAATCCATCATAAGCAGTTTAAGCTTGTCAGTTATGTGGAATGAATGTTGTTTAGTGGACTGATCACTCGTGCTTTTTGATTGGACGAATGTGGACATGTTTGTACATAAAAGATGTTCATGGGTAATACGAGGATTCTCCAGGAGTGAATGTGTCTTCTTCTTCTTCTTTCTTATCTCCATCAATCATATTAGGGTATCAAGTTGTGACCCTTGATTGTGTTTGACAACTATCATGACTGGGTGAAGTAGAATGCGTCTGTCTTTGCTTTATGAGTTCAAACTCGGCCACAACGCTGCGGAAACAACTCGAAATGTCAACAGCCCATTGGGCAAGGGTACTACTTCTGAATGCACCACCCGCAGGTGGTTCGAAAAATTTCTCAACGGCGATACCAGCCTTGGAGATGAAGAGAGCCGTGGATGTCCGTCCGTGGTTGACAACGACCAATTAAAGGCAATAATCGTGGCGGATACACGAGAAGTTGTCGAAGAACTCAACGTCGATCAGTCGACAATTGTTCGTCATCTGACACAAATTGGAAAGGTGAAAAAGCTCGACAAATTGGATCCGCACGATTTGAATGATGTTCATAAAAATCTGCGTTTTGAAGTGTCGTCGCTACATCTGCGCAACAAGAACGTTTCTCGACCGTATTGTCACCTGTGACGAGAAATGGATCCCCTACGACAAAGAAATAAATTCGAATTTCTGAAATGTATATGGGAAAAATGCACATATGGAGCTATAATTATCTTGATATAATGTTATATGAATCGACCTGTTAATTTTCTTGAAGATGTATCCCTGTAGCTATAATAATTATCAGAACTTATAAAAAAAAAGAAGTTTATTTTCCTTCTTTAAAAATATTTACATAGAAGCCATTTAACAAAACAAATGTAATCCAAAAATTAAAAAAAACTCATTTACATATCCTCGACAGAATATATTTACTCTAGTCTCTAGTCAAAACCCAATAAATAAATATATACACTATTTAATTATTTTTATACGTCTGCGTAACTCTAAGTCCATTTACATCACGACCATTCTCCTAGGGATCAACCTAAGTACAGTATCTTTAGAAAATCTTCCAAGAAATAAATCTGCCTGGCATCACCATTGGGATCAGACATCCACTGACATTGTAAATAAAACCAAGAAGATATCAGCCCGGGTGACTTCTGTACGTGGCTCCTGGAACCTACTGGATTACTTAAATAAATAATAATTATATATTGTATATATAACTAGAAGAATGACCCGGCTTCGCCCGAGAAATCTCCCGAGTGAAGTATCCTTCATACTGAAAGTACATCAATAATAAATAGTAGAAGTGCCATAGAATAGCAATACAGAAGAAACATAAACTACAGGAAAAAAGTGTGTAATGGCAAATGTCTAATAATTGCGACTGCATTTCAAACGATCTTTAAAAAGAAATTTATTTATTTATGCTTATGAGGTGATACAGCAGCGTATTTACAATTAGAGAGGAGACAAAATGAGATTCAAACTAAAAAGAGATTCAAACAAATAAAGGCCAGAACAAAAATTAATAAAAAATATGAAATACATTATTTACATACATTCACAAAAGCAAGCGATGACAGAATTGATTACTCTGATACTTGTATATTTTAATTGTGTATATCCATTTTTTTTCTCCCCATTGAATAAAAGCAAAAATATTTTTAAAACTTAATTCTGTTGACGTTATGTGGCGCTGAGTTTGTTATTGACACATATTAATATTATGAAAAAGGAATCTCCTTATCGTGCAACTAACTTATTAATATGTTTTTTTTTTAGATGGCAGAGCGCCATCTAAAAAACACATGTGCTCATGGTCAGAAGATGCCTTCTTTATTTTTAATATCAACACCTGACCCACTTATCTTTTATTTTTTTCTATTGTTTATTTCATATATTTCATATAATACCTTGATAAAGGTTGGCGTTCAGCCAACTGAAATATTGGTAAAATAAATGATATTTTGATTCAATATATGTCTTTTTAATTAAAGATTTATTTATGGATTGTTATATTTCAAATATGAACGTTATGACGAAAATTCACAAATCACAAAGCAAACTTTTGTACCGTTGAAGTTCCTGGAGCATGATTGGTTGAATTCGTTTCCGGCAAATTAACAAAAAGCATCGCTCAGAATTGCGCTTGCTTGATTAATTGAAAGAGGAAATTGATGATGGGAAAGATGTTCCTCAACATTCTTTAGGCTGGATCGACATCGTATTGCATCCATTTCGAAAGAGGAATAGATCCTTTAGGCCATTTCACTGTTTGGAATGCAAGCGTATCACAAATTTCAATTACAACATTTCATATAATTACAAAATTCTGTTACAAATAAAACAATTTCTACTGCCCTTAAAAAAAATGTTATATACATAGAGGTTATAGGGATTCCTCTATTCTTAAACAGATTTCAGTAGGTTATGGAAGAAGGTAGAAAAACACTGAACCCCCGACATATAAAGAAAGATGTATGACTTTAGAACCTATAAGTGAATAAAACTATTAGACACGAAATTTTCTTTTTCAAATGAAACTAATTTTTACTGTTCTTACTGCAATGAAAACATATTGGAAGGGTTTGGTTCCAACCCTCCCAACCCGACCACACCTCCCTGCGGTCCCCCCTGGACCCTTGGAATATTTGACCAAATTCTGGTTCGTTTCCAAGGTAACTAACGTGGTAAAGGCACCCATTTTCCAATGAAGAGCGATAGTGGATATTGCTGCTGCTGTGATAGAGATGCATGGAGACATCTGAGACTCTTCTTTAGACACGACAACAACAACATCGATTCTGCTTATATAAGCGGCACAAATGAGTGGAATCTTGGTTATGGAATTTAAACAAACTATGGACATAAGAATTCAAGACATAGTAGAGAGAGAGAGAATCACATATAAATACATAGAACTTATATACATATTTCACATTTTAGAAGGCGACATGAACGCTGAGAGAAGAATAACAAAAAAAAAAAAAATTAAAAAATTACAAGACTCAGAATGAAACATTGCAAAAGAATGACAATACATCCAGATGGCACAAGAACCTACAGGACATGTAACAATTGTCCTGGTATGAAACTAAAACCTATCCACATATTCTCATGTCCAGCAATGTCCTTGCAGGAAATTGACATAGACCCAGAACAGCAGCTTCACACCCAAGATAGAGGACATAGCACACACACAGTTTTATTAAGACCACCGGTCTTATGCAGATTCACTCCAGGAAGGAAGCATAGATAGAGCTCCTATACTCCAGTCAGCATAGAACCCAACAAAGGCCTCCAGGTCCGACACATGTCCAGTGGCCACACTGTGCATACGTCAAGGTTAGTGTATCACTGAAAAGGCGAATGTTGAATCAGCCGCGTTCTACTCTTCACTTTCCTCACCCAAATGGACCACGACATTCGGCGAATCTATTAATCTCCTCCGAACGATTGCTGCGGAGATAAAGAACATAGCGACTGCTGTGATACAGATGCATGGAGACATCTGAGTCTTTACGTTGGACACAACAACAACAACAACAACATTTATAAAAGGAAAGACAATCGATGTGTGATGGTTGTACAGAGTTAGTTTCCAGTAGAAGAAAGTAAAGTTGTAACAAGACGTCGCTCTATCAACGCGTGTGTCTGCAGTAAAGGTTGTTTATCGCCTCAAGTCTTGAAGAGCTTGCGTGGTCTCTGGCTTCCATCCAGCCACGCGACGGGGAAGATGAGAAGACCTGGAGCCTTGCCAAGAAGTCCTTACTGCGTTTCGCTGTGAGAGCAATACCTGGGGTGGGGAGAAACTTTTGTTTCACACAACCTGTGGCATTTCTCAGTCAGAATTTCCCGCCTATCACCCAATATGTAAATACATATGTAATACAATATAATACGGCTTATGATTGTAGAACGACATTTGAAAATTATCCCGCATGTGTTTCTTTTGAACGAAAAATCCCATCCCTGGACACTCTATTTTTCCGTTTATCATTACTCTTCACAATTCATCCTTTCATACTTCATCCCTAAGGTTAGAAATAATCGTTATTTCTCTTTCAAATAAATTTCGATTCTTCGTTCAAAAGAAACACATGTGGGATAATTTTCA
Source organism: Cordylochernes scorpioides (assembly GCA_030710605.1). NCBI lineage: Eukaryota > Metazoa > Arthropoda > Arachnida > Pseudoscorpiones > Chernetidae > Cordylochernes > Cordylochernes scorpioides. The sequence continues at coordinate 8,394,351 of CP092872.1, forward strand.
AATGTCATTTTACAAATACATATGTACTATATCGTCTGACAAATATAATTAGAGTTCTTCATCAACATAAGCTCAACAACAATTCAATTTGAAGACTTCATCTACCTTTTTTTATAAACGTTTATTAACACAAAGCAATAACGCGCTATCTATACATATAAAATGATAGGATTTAAGCACGAATGTTTCTTTTACACATAATACAAACTTCTACTGTCCTTACTGCGATGAAAAAATATATTGGGAGGGTTTGACTCATCAGTTTTATTTTTATTTAACAATTGCAAAATACACGCTATATCCACAAATCGGATATTTGCGTGTGAAATATATACATTTGAATGAAAAAAAAAAAAGTAGTTTAAAGGGATATATACATATTTACATATCAATATGCAAATTGATTACATTAGTAGTCACTTATTTAGTTAAGTACATTCTGCAGAATTTGTTGAATCTTTGGTGTATGTCCTTAGTGTAGATCAGATGTTGCATATTTGTTATGGGAATTTGATTTTGCTCCCTAAGGTCAGCGGTCAGAGGGCAGTCAGTTAATAAGTGTCTGGGGTTCTGTTCTTCGCCTCCACACGAGCATCCAGGTGATTCAGCTTTGCCAATTTTAAACAGGTATGAGTTGAAGTCGCCATGTCCAGTGAAGAAGTGCACATTATAGAAGTTAGGTTTGATATAATTAGGAATTTTTTGAGTCATCAGTGGTGAACCCTCCCAGAGGTTTCGCCAATTTAATCCACCAAACCGTTTCTTAGAGCACTAATACTGTACTAAGGACAGTCGAAGTTTGTATTGTATATAAAAGAAATATTAGTGCTTAAATCCTTTCATTTTATGCATAAACGTTTATTGTAATTTAGAAGTTTCGGTGACCAAACTTCACCCTTTTTTTTTTTAATATGGAAAGTTTATTAGCTAAGTATTGTCATTTGTACTGGAGAAGAGATCGACAAATACAATTCTTCATTACAAAGTTCTTCACCTTTCTGAAAAGGGCGACAATGGCTCGCGAAACGTCAAAAAGACAATAAACGTTTATAAAAAGTAGTATAAATAAAATTCTATATCAGCTTGTGTGGAGCGAAAACTATCTAGCGCGGAGATAGTAATAGATTGATTAGGTTAATAGTTGTAATAGTAAAGTTTAGTTAAAACATATCAATTGATCAGGCGGGTATAAATTCCGGGACATTTATCTATTTTAAAAATTAACAATATAAAGAAATTAAGGAAAAGGCATCTCCTTATCGTACAACTGAAATTTGCTAATGGCTTGGGCCATCGGAATAAAGAATAGCGGAAAACATGAACTATTTGTTGATTTTTAATTATTCGTGGTTAGCTTTTCTTGATTAATCAAGAATGGGTATTTGGCCAATCTATATATATAAAATTGAATGTCTGTGTGTGTGTGTGTCCTCTATGGAGTCAAAAACCATACATCCAATCGCCGTGTAATTTTGGGATATTATTAGGTGTATCTCCGGAAAGGTTTACGAAAAATAATATCTTGAATATCTTTAATATCCTTAGAGTTATATGCAGATTTGTAGCTTTAACTCGCAAGCAACGCCATCTTGCAACGGAGATCTGCCCCTCCCCCCCCCCCCCCCACCGTCCGGCCGCCGGCCAGTTGGTTGGACATTCCAAGTTCCCACCGACCAATCAGAGGGATCAAGAGCCCCCTCCCCCCCCCCCCCCCCCCCCCCCCCCGTCCGGCCGCCGGCCAATCACAATCAGAGTGATCAAGAGGTCCTGGCGCGCGGGGGGCGGGTGACCTCCGGGAACTACGTCCATCTTCCAAAAACGACCATGATTTTATTCAACTTATCGCGTATTTTTCAAGGGACCGGGAAAATATGTTCACTAGATAAAACGATGATTTTGTAATGTAGAAAATTAGGAAAGACAAAATTCAGGATGACACGGCACACAGGGACCGGGAAAAAAATAATCACTTTATCGAGAGATTCACGACCATGACTTTATTCAACTTATCGAGTATTTTTCAAGGGACCGGGCTAATATGTTCACTAGATAAAACGATGATTTTGTAATGTAGAAAATTATGAAAGACAAAATTCAGGATGCCACGGCACACAGGGACCGGGAAAAAATGTTCACTTTATCGAGAGATTCAAATTTACGAGTTTCAAATTATCAAAATATATATATATTCTTAAAAGTTTATAGAGAATTGTTTTACCAAATGTTCGTTAGACAAACCTTTACTCGTGTAAAACCTCGGGCGAAGCCGGGTACGTCCGCTAGTTCTGTAATAATTGAATATTAACGAATAGTTGATGTTTTAGATGGTACAAGTCATCAGCAACTTTCAGTTACACAATAAGGAAAGGCCTTTTTCTTCATTTATTCACCTTATCTCAGTACAATTTCACATTTGTACTATTTTTTCACAATATAAAAAAAAACGAAAATAATGATCCACAAGTATTCATAAACCCTAAACAAAGATTATATTGGGCGTTCTACACCTTGGGATGACTTATGTCCACTGGTTTGGCCATAGAAGATTCAAGAAAGAGTTACCATTGAAGAGATGAGGCTTTTTTTTATTCCAGTAATATGAAAGATAAGTGAACAGAACGATAGCAACAATGTATATCTTACAAAAATTATTGATAATACAGTAGAACCTCCCTTTAGCGGATACCCCGCTAGAGGACACCTCTCAACAAAGAACAGTTTTCATTTGCAAAATTACCATTGTTACTATTTAGCAACTCTCCGGTAAGAGGACAGCTCTCCCTAAAGGATACTTTGGCTATGCAATTAGGTGTTGTTCTTTACAGGGAGGTTCTACTGTATTATCATTTTTACTATTTAGCAACTCTCCAGTAAGAGGATACCTCTTCCTAAAGAACAACTTGGCTCTGCAATTAGTCCTTTACAGGGAGGTTTTTCTGTATTATAAAACCAAAAATTAATTGAAAATTTTCAAATGAATTTATAATGAAGATATTTACCTGAGTCTATATCGGCTGTGACAATGTGAAAAAAAGAGTACAGAGGTGAGAAATTGTACTGGATTAGATGGATAAATGAAGAAAAAGGCTTCTCCTTATCGTGCAGCTAAATGTTGCTGATGGCTTGCGCCATCTATTGTAATAAATACCCACTAATCGTTGATTTGTAATTATTCTAGAATTAGCCAGATACTCTTTCTTGAATAATCAAGAAAAGCTAACCTTGTACGCATTTCAGGTTGTTAGCCTTCATCAGATTTTCTTAATTAATCAATAAAAAGGTCTTTGGTCAAATCTGGAATAATTAAAATCAAGGATTAGTTGATAATCATTCCGACAGATGGCGCAAGCAATCAACAACAACAACAACAACAAAAGCCTTTATTGAGGACCTCTCGTCCTATAAAGGATTCGCCAGTTTACAGAGTAATTGAAGAGAAGAGAACTAAGAATACAGAGATATATGTAGTAGGTATAGTATAGTATTTTCTACACTGTGACTATATACAACAGCAGCAACAAGCCTTTTACTGGAATCAAAGTCCCATACAAGATTCGTCATTCTAATCCTGACAAAGATTATTTACATATAATTATTTACATCAATTAGATTATGTATATAGCCTCCTCTTCTCTTCAGCCGTCTTCCAAAATTTGAACAACGCAAACGCACCAGCTCTGTTTTTCACCACCTCATTCAACAGGAACTCCAAAGAGAGTCCCTCAAGGCCTATTTCACTGAGCAAGCAATCAGAAATGTTAATTGTACGATTAAGAGATGACTTTCTCTTAAATTATTTTTGTGCTTCGTGATTCTGATATTTTACAGTTCCAGACTAACTTTATTTGCCGGTCAAGAAGACCAACTCAGTACGTAATATCTACAATATACAGAATTGTTATAGTAGCGCAGATCATAAATTATGGATCATTAGAAGCTTCTTGTTTCCTTTCATCTACAACTTACAAACCTAACTTTATTTTTGTTGTGGTATTGTAGGATTGAAAGTATAATATTTACAATGATGTATAGTTAGAGGTTCCGCTTATTTATTTACAGTATTTGCACTTATTTACAATATTGTGGTATTGGACATGTTTGACTTGAGGTACACGTGTTTCTCACTTGTTCTAACGGCTGCTCCAGTCTAGGTTTAATTGTCTTCTCCCTTTTTCTTATTTCTATCCCTTTATCTTTAAGATTAAAAACCAGGGTATATATGTATTTGTTGTGTTGTGGAATACCCAGTGTTAAGAATGGTTGAGGAAAGCGGCTCTAGATGGCGCGAGCCACGGGATGCGCCGCAAAAGCACCACAGAGTGCGCCCACGTGACAGTTTTCAACTATATAAAAGAAGGTAGATAGAAGGCGAAGCGGGCGCGAGGGAGAAGGTATTAGAACGGTGGCGAAGTTAAAGTTTAAGGAAGAGCGAAGTTAAAGTTTAAAGAGGTAGAGTTGAAGAGGTCATATAAGTTAAAGAAGAAGATAGGGTTGGAGAAGATTTAAAGTCAAAAAGATAAAGTTCAAGAACTCAAAGAAGTTAGAGATAACGAAGATAAATATAAGAAGTCAAAGCTGGAGCTAGCGAGGATAAAATTGGAGAAGTCAAAGTGAACTGTACATATGTAAATAGAGCCTTTTGAGATTTCGGATTTGCAAATTAGAAAATAAAGTTCAATATTATTAGAAAGGCTGAGAGTGATCTTTCTCTAGGATTCTAATGACTGGTAGTCATTCTTATAAATAACACAAAGACTTAACACCCAGTATTTTTCTACCCTCTCTCTCATAAATTACAGGAATCTATATAGAAAAGGAGATCAGGAGAATACCTATTACCTCTATGTACATTCATGGACATAATTTGAGGAAGTTTCATATTTTAGTACTAACTGTATATATGTTGGGTCCGAAGACCATTCCATCCTTGTCAAGGGGAGTACTAACTGTATATGTGTTGGGTCCGAAGACCATTCCATCCTTGTCAAGGGGAGTACTAACTGTATATATGTTGGGTACAAAGACCATTCCATCCTTGTCAAGGGGAGTACTAACTGTATATGTGTTGGGTCCGAAGACCATTCCATCCTTGTCAAGGGGAGTACTAACTGTATATATGTTGGGTCCGAAGATCATTCCATCCTTGTCAAGGGGAGTGCTAACTGTATATATGTTGGGTCCGAAGACCATTCCATCCTTGTCAAGGGGAGTACTAACTGTATATGTGTTGGGTCCGAAGACCATTCCATCCTTGTCAAGGGGAGTACTAACTGTATATATGTTGGGTCCGAAGACCATTCCATCCTTGTCAAGGGGAGTACTAACTGTATATGTGTTGGGTCCGAAGACCATTCCATCCTTGTCAAGGGGAGTACTAACTGTATATGTGTTGGGTCCGAAGACCATTCCATCCTTGTCAAGGGGAGTACTAACTGTATATGTGTTGGGTTCGAAGACCATTCCATCCTTGTCAAGGGGAGTGCTAACTGTATATGTGTTGGGTCCGAAGACCATTCCATCCTTGTCAAGGGGAGTACTAACTGTATATGTGTTGGGTCGAAGACCATTCCATCCTTGTCAAGGGGAGTGCTAACTGTATATGTGTTGGGTCCGAAGACCATTCCATCCTTGTCAAGGGGAGTGCTAACTGTATATGTGTTGGGTCCGAAGACCATTCCATCCTTGTCAAGGGGAGTGCTAACTGTATATGTGTTGGGTCCGAAGACCATTCCATCCTTGTCAAGGGGAGTGCTAACTGTATGTGTGTTGGGTCCGAAGACCATTCCATCCTTGTCAAGGGGAGTGCTAACTGTATATGTGTTGGGTCCGAAGACCATTCCATCCTTGTCAAGGGGAGTGCTAACTGTATATGTGTTGGGTCCGAAGACCATTCCATCCTTGTCAAGGGAGTGCTAACTGTATATGTGTTGGGTCCGAAGACCATTCCATCCTTGTCAAGGGGAGTGCTAACTGTATATGTGTTGGGTCCGAAGACCATTCCATCCTTGTCAAGGGGAGTGCTAACTGTATATGTGTTGGGTCCGAAGACCATTCCATCCTTGTCAAGGGGAGTGCTAACTGTATATGTGTTGGGTCCGAAGACCATTCCATCCTTGTCAAGGGGAGTGCTAACTGTATATGTGTTGGGTCCGAAGACCATTCCATCCTTGTCAAGGGGAGTGCTAACTGTATATGTGTTGGGTCCGAAGACCATTCCATCCTTGTCAAGGGGAGTGCTAACTGTATATGTGTTGGGTCCGAAGACCATTCCATCCTTGTCAAGGGGAGTGCTAACTGTATATGTGTTGGGTCCGAAGACCATTCCATCCTTGTCAAGGGGAGTGCTAACTGTATATGTGTTGGGTCCGAAGACCATTCCATCCTTGTCAAGGGGAGTGCTAACTGTATATGTGTTGGGTATGAAGACCATTCCATCCTTGTCAAGGGGAGTGCTAACTGTATATGTGTTGGCTCTATGTTGTGCAACTAGTCTTTTGTTGGGAAGCGAGATATTTAATCGTAGGTACTCCTCTGTCATGAATGATTCACTCAAAAATTTGTAGTGAGCAAAGTGGGTTGAATCAATGATTTTCATCTGATCGTTTTGAATTAGTTGGTCTGTGGTGGTTCTAATTATGCCTGGCAATTTTTTCTGTATGGCTAAGTAGTCTTCGCAGCCCTTAAGAAAGGAATATCCCTTAGAGTCTAGAATTTTTATTAAATTTTGAGTAAAACTGTTTTCTATTTCCTTTTTCGCGGTGACTTTCCCGAGATAGTTTAAGCAAGCATGTGGTAATCTGCTCGTCTCCATTTTTAAAATCCTGACCCAAAACTTTAATGTGATTTTACAGCATTAAGTTCAGTTGATATTCTTCCACATTCTCTTCTGAGGATATATCCTGGTGTGAAGTTTGGTAAGTCTAAGAGACGACGAAGAAATGCATCTTGGGTATTATTGACTGTCTTCAGCTGGTTAATTGCCCACATTGGTGCCGCATATAGTAAAGTAGGAAGAACAATAGTGTCAAGAAGTTTCATCACTGAGGTAAAGGACTTTATTCGCGCCTTTGTAAGGATTCTCCAAAGTGCATTAGTTGCATTCAGTGCTTTGTTTCTAAAGTATTGGGAAGCATATTGGGTCGAGATTTTTGTAGTCAGAGGGTAACCCAGATATGTATACTTAGCTACTATTGTCAGGGGTGTAATAACTGTATATGTATTGGGTTCAAAGACCATTCCATCCTTGTCATGGGGAGTGCTAACTGTATATGTGTTGGGTACAAAGACCATTCCATACTTGTCAAGGGGAGTGCTAACTGTATATGTGTTGGGTACAAAGTCCATTCCATCCGTGTCAAGGGGAGTGCTAACTGTATATGTGTTGGGACTGAAGACCATTCCATCCTTGTCAAGGAGAGTACTAACTGTATATGTGTTGGGTACAAAGTCCATTCCATCCTTGTCAAGGAGAGTACTAACTGTATATGTGTTGGGACTGAAGACCATTCCATCATTGTCAAGGGGAGTGCTAACTGTATATGTGTTGGGACTGAAGACCATTCCATCCTTGTCAAGGAGAGTACTAACTGTATATGTGTTGGGTACAAAGTCCATTCCATCCTTGTCAAGGAGAGTACTAACTGTATATGTGTTGGGTACAAAGTCCATTCCATCCTTGTCAAGGAGAGTACTAACTGTATATGTGTTGGGTACAAAGTCCATTCCATCCTTGTCAAGGGGAGTGCTAACTGTATATGTGTTGGGACTGAAGACCATTCCATCCTTGTCAAGGAGAGTACTAACTATATGTGTTGGGTACAAAGTCCATTCCATCCTTGTCAAGGGGAGTAATAACTGTATATGTGTTGGGACTGAAGACCATTCCATCCTTGTCAAGGAGAGTACTAACTGTATATGTGTTGGGTACAAAGTCCATTCCATCCTTGTCAAGGAGAGTACTAACTGTATATGTGTTGGGTACAAAGTCCATTCCATCCTTGTCAAGGGGAGTGCTAACTGTATATGTGTTGGGACTGAAGACCATTCCATCCTTGTCAAGGGGAGTGCTACCTGTATATGTGTTGGGTACAAAGACCATTCCATCCTTGTCAAGGAGAGTACTAACTGTATATGTGTTGGGACTGAAGACCATTCCATCCTTGTCAAGGGGAGTGCTAACTGTATATGTGTTGGGTACAAAGTCCATTCCATCCTTGTCAAGGGGAGTAATAACTGTATATGTGTTGGGTACAAAGTCCATTCCATCCTTGTCAAGGGGAGTGCTAACTGTATATGTGTTGGGACTGAAGACCATTCCATCCTTGTCAAGGAGAGTACTAACTGTATATGTGTTGGGTACAAAGTCTATTCCATCCTTGTCAAGGAGAGTACTAACTGTATATGTGTTGGGACTGAAGACCATTCCATCCTTGTCAAGGAGAGTACTAACTGTATATGTGTTGGGTACAAAGTCCATTCCATCCTTGTCAAGGGGAGTGCTAACTGTATATGTGTTGGGACTGAAGACCATTCCATCATTGTCAAGGAGAGTACTAACTGTATATGTGTTGGGTACAAAGTCCATTCCATCCTTGTCAAGGAGAGTACTAACTGTATATGTGTTGGGACTGAAGACCATTCCATCCTTGTCAAGGAGAGTACTAACTGTATATGTGTTGGGTACAAAGTCCATTCCATCCTTGTCAAGGGGAGTGCTAACTGTATATGTGTTGGGACTGAAGACCATTCCATCCTTGTCAAGGAGAGTACTAACTGTATATGTGTTGGGTACAAAGTCCATTCCATCCTTGTCAAGGAGAGTACTAACTGTATATATGTTGGGTCCGAAGATCATTCCATCCTTGTCAAGGAGAGTACTAACTGTATATGTGTTGGGTACAAAGTCCATTCCATCCTTGTCAAGGAGAGTACTAACTGTATATATGTTGGGTCCGAAGATCATTCCATCCTTGTCAAGGGGAGTACTAACTGTATATGTGTTGGGTCCGAAGACCATTCCATTCTTGTCAAGGGGAGTGCTAACTGTATATGTGTTGGGTCCGAAGACCATTCCATTCTTGTCAAGGGGAGTACTAACTGTATATGTGTTGGGTCCGAAGATTATTCCATCCTTGTCAAGGGGAGTGCTAACTGTATATGTGTTGGGTCCGAAGATCATTCCATCCTTGTCAAGGGGAGTGCTAACTGTATATGTGTTGGGTCCGAAGATTATTCCATCCTTGTCAAGGGGAGTGCTAACTGTATATGTGTTGGGCCCGAAGACCATTCCATCCTTGTCAGGGGAGTGCTAACTGTATATGTGTTGGGCCCGAAGACCATTCCATCCTTGTCAAGGGGAGTGCTAACTGTATATGTGTTGGGTCCGAAGACCATTCCATTCTTGTCAAGGGGAGTGCTAACTGTATATGTGTTGGGTCCGAAGACCATTCCATTCTTGTCAAGGGGAGTGCTAACTGTATATGTGTTGGGCCCGAAGACCATTCCATCCTTGTCAAGGGGAGTGCTAACTGTATATGTGTTGGGTCCGAAGACCATTCCATTCTTGTCAAGGGGAGTGCTAACTGTATATGTGTTGGGTCCGAAGATCATTCCATCCTTGTCAAGGGGAGTGCTAACTGTATATGTGTTGGGTCCGAAGATTATTCCATCCTTGTCAAGGGGAGTGCTAACTGTATATGTGTTGGGTCCGAAGACCATTCCATTCTTGTCAAGGGGAGTACTAACTGTATATGTGTTGGGTCCGAAGATTATTCCATCCTTGTCAAGGGAAGTGCTAACTGTATATGTGTTGGGTCCGAAGATCATTCCATCCTTGTCAAGGGGAGTGCTAACTGTATATGTGTTGGGTCCGAAGATTATTCCATCCTTGTCAAGGGGAGTGCTAACTGTATATGTGTTGGGCCCGAAGACCATTCCATCCTTGTCAAGGGGAGTGCTAACTGTATATGTGTTGGGCCCGAAGACCATTCCATCCTTGTCAAGGGGAGTGCTAACTGTATATGTGTTGGGTCCGAAGACCATTCCATCCTTGTCAAGGGGAGTGCTAACTGTATATGTGTTGGGTACAAAGACCATTCCATCCTTGTCAAGGGGAGTGCTAACTGTATATGTGTTGGGCCCGAAGACCATTCCATCCTTGTCAAGGGGAGTGCTAACTGTATATGTGTTGGGTCCGAAGACCATTCCATCCTTGTCAAGGGGAGTGCTAACTGTATATGTGTTGGGTCCGAAGACCATTCCATCCTTGTCAAGGGGAGTGCTAACTGTATATGTGTTGGGTCCGAAGACCATTCCATCCTTGTCAAGGGGAGTGCTAACTGTATATGTGTTGGGTACAAAGACCATTCCATCCTTGTCAAGGGGAGTGCTAACTGTATATGTGTTGGGCCCGAAGACCATTCCATCCTTGTCAAGGGGAGTGCTAACTGTATATGTGTTGGGTACAAAGACCATTCCATCCTGTTGTTGTTGTTGTTGTTTCTTATCCCCTTGTGTAAAGATTACACGAATTCCACCATTCCATCCTTGTCAAGGGGAGTGCTAACTGTATATGTGTTGGGCCCGAAGACCATTCCATCCTTGTCAAGGGGAGTAATAACTGTATATGTGTTGGGTACAAAGACCATTCCATCCTTGTCAAGGAGAGTACTAACTGTATATGTGTTGGGTACAAAGACCATTCCATCCTTGTCAAGGAGAGTACTAACTGTATATGTGTTGGGCCCGAAGACCATTCCATCCTTGTCAAGGGGAGTAATAACTGTATATGTGTTGGGTACAAAGACCATTCCATCCTTGTCAAGGGGAGTGCTAACTGTATATGTGTTGGGTACAAAGACCATTCCATCCTTGTCAAGGGGAGTGCTAACTGTATATGTGTTGGGCCCGAAGACCATTCCATCCTTGTCAAGGGGAGTGCTAACTGTATATGTGTTGGGTACAAAGACCATTCCATCCTTGTCAAGGGGAGTGCTAACTGTATATGTGTTGGGCCCGAAGTCCATTCCATTCTTGTCAAGGGGAGTGCTAACTGTATATGTGTTGGGTCCGAAGTCCATTCCATCCTTGTCAAGGGGAGGGCTAACTGTATATGTGTTGGGTCCGAAGTCCATTCCATCCTTGTCAAGGGGAGTGCTAACTGTATATGTGTTGGGTCCGAAGACCATTCCATCCTTGTCAAGGGGAGTGCTAACTGTATATATGTTGGGTCCGAAGATCATTCCATCCTTGTCAAGGGGAGTGCTAACTGTATATATGTTGGGTCCGAAGATCATTCCATCCTTGTCAAGGGGAGTGCTAACTGTATATATGTTGGGTCCGAAGATCATTCCATCCTTGTCAAGGGGAGTGCTAACTGTATATATGTTGGGTCCGAAGATCATTCCATCCTTGTCAAGGGGAGTGCTAACTGTATATGTGTTGGGTCCGAAGATCATTCCATCCTTGTCAAGGGGAGTGCTAACTGTATATGTGTTGGGTACGAAGACCATTCCATCCTTGTCAAGGGGAGTGCTAACTGTATATATGTTGGGTCCGAAGATCATTCCATCCTTGTCAAGGGGAGTGCTAACTGTATATGTGTTGGGTACGAAGACCATTCCATCCTTGTCAAGGGGAGTGCTAACTGTATATGTGTTGGGTACGAAGACCATTCCATCCTTGTCAAGGGGAGTGCTAACTGTATATATGTTGGGTCCGAAGATCATTCCATCCTTGTCAAGGGGAGTGCTAACTGTATATGTGTTGGGTACGAAGACCATTCCATCCTTGTCAAGGGGAGTGCTAACTGTATATGTGTTGGGTACGAAGACCATTCCATCCTTGTCAAGGGGAGTGCTAACTGTATATGTGTTGGGTTCGAAGACCATTCCATCCTTGTCAAGGGGAGTGCTAACTGTATATGTGTTGGGTCCGAAGACCATTCCATCCTTGTCAAGGGGAGTGCTAACTGTATATGTGTTGGGTCCGAAGACCATTCCATCCTTGTCAAGGGGAGTGCTAACTGTATATGTGTTGGGTCCGAAGACCATTCCATCCTTGTCAAGGGGAGTTCTAACTGTATATGCGTTGGGTCCGAAGACCATTCCATCCTTGTCAAGGGGAGTGCTAACTGTATATGCGTTGGGTCCGAAGACCATTCCATCCTTGTCAAGGGGAGTTCTAACTGTATATGCGTTGGGTCCGAAGACCATTCCATCCTTGTCAAGAGGACTGCTAACTGTATATGTGTTGGGTATGAAGACCATTCCATCCTTGTCAAGGAGAGTACTAACTGTATATGTGTTGGGTAAGAAGACCATTCCATCCTTGTCAAGGGGAGTACTAACTGTATATGTGTTGGGTAAGAAGACCATTCCATCCTTGTCAAGGGGAGTTCTAACTGTATATGCGTTGGGTCCGAAGACCATTCCATCCTTGTCAAGAGGACTGCTAACTGTATATGTGTTGGGTATGAAGACCATTCCATTCTTGTCAAGGGGAGTGCTAACTGTATATGTGTTGGGTCCGAAGTCCATTCCATCCTTGTCAAGGGGAGTGCTAACTGTATATGTGTTGGGTAAGAAGACCATTCCATCCTTGTCAAGGGGAGTACTAACTGTATATGTGTTGGGTCCGAAGACCATTCCATCCTTGTCAAGGGGAGTGCTAACTGTATATATGTTGGGTCCGAAGACCATTCCATCCTTGTCAAGGGGAGTACTAACTGTATATGTGTTGGGTCCGAAGACCATTCCATCCTTGTCAAGGGGAGTGCTAACTGTATATGTGTTGGGTCCGAAGATCATTCCATCCTTGTCAAGGGGAGTACTAACTGTATATGTGTTGGGTCCGAAGACCATTCCATCCTTGTCAAGGGGAGTGCTAACTGTATATGTGTTGGGTCCGAAGACCATTCCATCCTTGTCAAGGGGAGTACTAACTGTATATGTGTTGGGTCCGAAGACCATTCCATCCTTGTCAAGGGGAGTAATAACCATCTTTCCAACATATAAATGAATTTAAAGCAATAACGCGACATCTATTTATAATAAACGAAAACATAAAAACACGAATGTTTTTTTTTTTTTATAAATGAATATAAATCGATGTGTGATGCTATTCAAATACAAAAACTAAAAGCTAAATAATTACTTTATTTATAATGGTAAAATTGGCTCTGATTTCAAGCTAAAGAGTCTTTCCCCCTTACGCGGCCCTAAATAGAATAATAAAATTAATTAAAAATTGACCTTTATCATTTTATTTACGGCCCTGAGGCATTTTTGGCTTGAAATCTCTCTCAGCCCAGTTTTAACGTAATAGAGAAATACATCCTTTAGAGCTTTTCCTTTCTTCTTGTACATAGTATGGTATGAAAAAATAGCACAAATGTGATATTGTACTGGGATAAGACGAATGGGTATTTGGCCAATTCTGGAATAATTAAAAATCAATGAATAGTTGATATTTATTCCGATAGATGGCGCAAGCCAATCAGAAATTTTGAGTTGCACAATAGGGAGATGCCTTTTTCTTAATAATATGGTATATGTAATGATGATAAAACCATACATCATCATGTTTTTTTTTATCATTATTTAATGATCAATAGAATCGTCTGTATTACCCTCTTCCAAACATATTTAATAGAATTTTATAAACATCTTGAGGTTGAAGAATTCGACTATGAGACGAAAAATATATTTAAAATAATCTTTTGGTTTATATAAGTTTATGTTCTTTTTATTAATTTAACTGCCATTTTGTGTTGTTTGTGTTAAAATTTTTAAGAGAGGGATGCATATTTCTTGTTACTTATTAGCGAAAATAAAAAAGATGTCGTTTATCGGTTATTGAGAGAAATATTTGATATTTTCAACTTTGAAACATATGAAGGATTTTTTTTTTTTCAAATGTAATGACAAAGAGAGTGAAAGAAAGACATCTTATTCTTTCTTTTTGTTTGTTTCATGTATTCTTTCGCTAGAGATAAGAGATGCCATGTTTATAATCCTTTCTTATATTTCTTATCTCAATTTAGAACAGGCCATCTCAAGCCATTGAAGATAGAAAATAACAACAAAATCTATCCCACTTGCCCAAAATGTAGCTTGGCACCTGCAGCTCCAGAACAAATTTTGACTTGCATTAGATGCATTAAACAGGACCTTTGGGAGAGGCCGCTGCTTATCATAAAACATCTCGAGGAGCATGAACTCATGGAATTCTTGTAATCTTTACACAAGCGGATAAGAAACAACAACAACATATTTCTTATCTCCACCTATTCCAGTGAAACACTAACTGGACGAATTGGAGGGTCGGTGGAAGGATGGTCTTGTTTTGGTTGGAAGGTTGGTTTTCGACCACTACGACCCGGGTTCGATTCCCACATTGTACACTTTTTTCTGATTAAAAAAAAATGCTCCAATGATCCCTAATTCTTGCAAAAGTCCAACCCCACCAGCGAGTGCAAGTAACCAAAACGGGTCTCTGACACATTTGTAAGTGCAAAGTCAAACTGCTTTTCACATGTGTAGACATGTACTTACAGTAAAAAGCAGTCGCCTACTTCTATCCACCATGATTATCATGGCCTGTACCACGTGTACTAGGGATAAGCAAAAAAAAAAAAAAAAAACTGGACGAATAGAAGATAAGAGAATGTATGGATGAATAACAGTAGGAATCTCAGAAGGCCAAGTGACACTCACTCCTCACTTTCTTACTGCTACTCTTTTTGTGTTGTTTTTCTTGCTTCCCTCTTTCTCTTTCTTATTTTTTTTTCTTTTTCTTCTGTCTATATCGTTGTTTCCTTTGTCTCACTGCTTTGTTCTTATACATACCTCTGGTGAATCCTGTATAGGGTCAGTGACCCTAAATAAAGGCTTTTTGTTGTTGTTGTTGAATAATAGTAGGAATAAGAAATGAAAGACCTAAATCTTTGAATTTTCGTAGTGACAACAAAGAGATCGAGATGACAAAAGAACCATTACAAGGACATGGTAACAGACAGTTTGACACTCACCGAGACAAAATACAAACAAAGATTAAAACAAATAACTCAAAAACTACTTTCTTCTTCTTTCGTATTTCCATACTCAATCATATTAGGATATCAAGTCTGTAGATCTTGAGAATGTTGATGATGCTTGATGGGTATGAGTAGAGCTCATTAATGGATTATCCAATACAGTCAATAATGTCGTAGCGGTCGTAAACCAACGGTTTAGACCATACTTCCACCGACCCCCTCTATATTCTACTATATTACTTTTGAAACAGTGAAGACTTTTGTATGTATTGACAAGATGTGAGTAAAATGATGATAATTATCTACAGTGATCACTGTCTTTGGGGAAATGTTCTTTGTATCAATCGATGTTAGCAGCTGTTATGATTGTCTTTATCCATCTGGTTCTAGGTCTTTATTTTCTAATCTTGTCCATCCTGTTCAATAACTCTCTGTATAGAAGTCTGTCGGAATTCATCCTGTTTAGGTGAACAAACTACTGTCTAGGTCAGGGGTGGCGAACGTACGGCCTTAAGGCCGCATGTGGCCTTTTCTTGCCCAAGTTGTGGCCTTTTCATAAATTCAAAATTATAATTTTTCTTTCGCAGTTTTCAATTACTTTCATTATTTTATTGAAAATATCTAATACGAATGTCATATATTATATAATATATACAATATAGTAAATGTAAGTATTTAAATTTCTAAAAGTAATTCAAGTGTCGTGCTAAAAATGAAGAACATAACTATACCACTATATCGGCAGCGCCGATTTGCGGTATATGAATGCGGCCTTCTCAAAAATGGTAAAATGAAAATTGGCCTTCTAATATAAAAAGGTTCGCCACCCCTGGTCTAGGTGAAAAAACTGGTTGCGGGTTAACACTTAGTACATAGTTGGAAAACCTTACAGCCATTCTGCAAAGTCATTGTCCATAGACAATTTGACAATTAAAATAATTTTATTGACATCTTGTCAATACATTCAAAGTGCACAGTCTGTACTATTTAAAAAAGATAATATGGATTATATACACTATGTACAATGAATATGGCGCCTCTGCCAGCGCTGCAGAGTTTGGTGGAGAATCACCAGTGGGTCTCCAGCGACACCACGTATTGTCCATAGATGACCAGACTTAAGTCTGAAATCAAAGAATGTTGTTCTCTTGAGAGGAAAGAATCGGTGCTTGTCTTTCCTGCTCTGTACCAGTTATGTGTAGTAATAGATTAAAAAATATATATAATAGAATGATTTTAAGAACACGAAATCCATATTGCTTAATATTGGATATCAAAGTCGGTAAAAAAAAAGCCAAGACAGAATTGAATCGAAACAAAATAATTTACAATGAGGTAGAAGATAAGAGAGTTTAGCTTTGGATAGCCAAGAAGACAAAATACAAACAAAAACAAATCCAAATCAACTCAAAACGACCCTAAGAACATGTTCCAAAGTTCAACATTGGAAATCAAGATATGCAAAAGAAGTCATCACATAAGTGACACAAAAACGATTGCAAAATGATGAAAAACAGAAGGTAACATTGGATAACAAAGAACGCAAAATACAAAAAAAAAAACAAAAAAAAAAAACAAATAAAAATCAATTTAAAACGACCCTAAGAACATGTTCCAATGTTCAGCATTGGAAATCAAGATTTGCAAAAGAAAAGTCATCACATAAGTGATACAAGAACGATTGCAAAATGATGAAAGACAGAAGGTAGCATTGGATAACAAAGGACGCAAAAGACAAACAAATAAGCAACAACAAAAAATACTGAACGAACATGGTATGTATAGGGCTTATTATTGGACACCAAAGCCGGCAAAAGTCAGAAGTAAAGCGACAGAAAAATTATTGCAAAATAAAAAAGACAGAGAAAGGAGTCGGATACCAAGGGACACAAAAAAAAAAGACAGAAAAAAAAAATACGACTGCAAGAACATGGAAATCTTAGCCTTTGGATACTTGGGAAGACAAAAGACAAAGACAAAAACTAACAAAAATGACTGTAAAAACATGGCGGATTTAGTCTTGGATATTCTAGGTGGACAAAAGACAAACAAAGACAGAAACAAACAAATACGACTGCAAGAACATGGCCGACTTAGCCTTTGATACCTGGGAAGACAAAAGACAAAGACAAAAACTAACAAAAATGACTGTAAGAACATGGCAGACTTAGTCTTGATACCTAGGGTGACAAAAGACAAAAAAAAGCCAGAAACAAACAAATACGACTGCAAGAACATGGCCAACTTAATCTTAGATACCTAGATTACAAGGTACATTACTACATTACTAACATGGTAGATTTAGCTTTTGATATCCGAGAAGACAAAAGACAAACAAAGACAGAAACAAACAAAAATGACTGTAAGAACATGGCAGACTTAGTCTTGATACCTAGGGTGACAAAAGACAAAAAAAAGCCAGAAACAAACAAATACGACTGCAAGAACATGGCCAACTTAATCTTAGATACCTAGGTTACAAGGTACATTACTACATTACTAACATGGTAGATTTAGCTTTTGATATCCGAGAAGACAAAAGACAAACAAAGACAGAAACAAACAAAAATGACTGTAAAAATATGGAAGATTTAGTTGTGGATATCTGAGAAGACAAAATACAAACAAACAGAGTTCACAAAAACCCCACTTCACTATATGAAGATAGAGTTTTTTTTTTTTTTTTTGCTTATCCCTAGTACACGTGGTACAGGCCATGATAATCATGGTGGGTAGTTAGCGACTGCTTTTACTGTAAGCGCACCACATGTCTACACATGTGAAAAGCAGTTCGACTTTGCACTTACAAATGCCAGAGCCCCGTTTGGTTACTTGCACTCGCTGGTGAGGTTGGACTTTTGCAAGAATCGGGGGCCATTGGAGCATTTTTTTTTTAACAGAAAAAAGTGCCCAATGCGGGAATCGAACCCGGGTCCTAGTGGTCGAAAACCAAACGGTTTACCCAGCCTTCCACCGACCCCACCAGTCTATTGGATCTTCCCAGCGGTAAAGAAAAGACAGAACGACAGATGACAAAGGTGACGAATGACCCCCCACGGTGGGACACAGATCCCCCCCCTCACACCTTCCTTCCCACCGCAGGTCTTTACCTGCTGCTGCTGGTATAACCCATCTGTGGGAACATGGCATATGGACCATTTCCCAGAGGTACTGACCGCATCTTGAATCCCTACCTCAAACCTTTGTTGTTATAATTTGTTTTCTATCCAATTGGTCTCGAGGACCACGCCATCACCATCTCCTCGGCGGCGAAATACGCGATCTACGTATTCTTCGTAGATCTCGAAATACGTGGTGTCGCCGGAGACCCGCTGGTGATTCTTCACCAAACTCTGCAGTGATGGCAGAGGCGCTATATTCATTGTACATAGTAAATAGTTTGTTTTGAAAATTCACTTTGTTTTCTTTGTTAATCAAAATGTTGACACCATTTTAATTCGTTCTTCTCGCCTCAAAACTGATCAATCCTTTTAACTATTCTGTTAACCTCAATAATGTTTTCATTTAGCTACATTCTTTAAGTTGGTGTTGTGGCTGTGTCACCGACCTTAGTTCGCTAATTTGCAGAGACGGTCAATAGATGACGCTTAGTTTTAACGTCTATTTTGATGGGAGAGGTGACCTTTTTTTTTTTTTTTAAGGAGACAGAGTCAATTTTGTTTACACTTAGTTATCTCGTGTGACTTCAATAAAGATCGCTGTAATATCTTTCAGAGTTATTGTCTGAATCCCGATATACATGCTAAAAGGTATAACTTCCTTAAGTTTTGTCCATGAGTGTACATGTGTCTTTAATAAAGATCACTGTGTATCAAATACATTTCAGAGTTATTGTCTGAATCCCGATATACATGCTGAAAGGGTACAACTTGCTTAAGTTTTGTTCATGAGTGTATACACACTTGGTTATCTTGTGTGTCTTCAAAAAAGGTCACTGTAATATCTTTCAGAGTTATTGTCTGAATCCCGATATACATGCTAAAAGGTACAACTTTCTCAAGTTTTGTCCATGAGTGTATACAAACTTGGCTATCTTGTGTGTCTTCAATAAAGATTACTGTGTATCAAATATATTTCGGAGTTATTGTCTGAATCCCGATATACATGCTGAAAGTTATAACTTTCTCAAGTTTTGTCAATGAGTGTATATATATGTCACATTCTGCTTATAAATTATTTGTAGATGTAAATTTTACGCTGTTAGGATTTATGTAAATATTTGTAACTATATAAAAGAGACGCGTGATTGAAATAAATTGAGTCAGAAGATTGCAACGTTTCTTTCTTCATTCACGCAAACAATAAGTCCCTGCATATTGGCGTGTGCGAAACCTAAGAATCGTTTCATATATATTGTAGGCATGGTTGATCAGTGGTGAACTCTCCTAGCGGTTTCCCCAGTTAAATCAATCTACCATACCGCTTTATTATTGTATCTCACTGGATTTATTCTTATATATTTCTTATTTATAGCTTAATTTGTTATAGATGTAGAGGTAGATCGGATAAAAACGTCCCAGTCATAGTTTCAATTTAGGAATATGTAAAATAGAATGAGGGTATTTGTGTAGGTTGTAGAGTGTTCCGGTGGTATAGGTATCAGCGACTTCTCGTTTTTTTGTTTTTTTTTAAGGAGACAGAGGCATTCTGGTTCACACTTGTTGTTATTGCGTGTCTTCAATGAAGGTCACTGTAATGTCTTCCAGAGACATAAGTTTTGTCCATGAGTGTATCTTCCAGAGTTATTGTCTAAATCCCGATATACATGCTAAAAGGTACAACTTCCTTAAGTTTTGTCCATGAGTGTATCTTTCAGAGTTATTATCTGAATCCCGATATACATGCTAAAAGGTACAACTTCTTTAAGTTTTGTCCATGAGTTTATCTTTCAGAGTTATTGTCTGAATCCCGATATACATGCTAAAAGGTACAACTTCCTTAAGTTTTGTCCATGAGTGTATCTTTCAGAGTTATTGTCTGAATCCCGACATACATGCTAAAAGGTACAACTTCCTTTAGTTTTGTCCATGAGTGTATCTTTCAGAGTTATTGTCTGAATCCCGATATACATGCTGAAAGGTACAACTTTCTTAAGTTTTGTCCATGAGTGTATCTTTCAGAGTTATTGTCTGAATCCAGATATACATGCTAAAAGGTACAACTTCCTAAAGTTTTGTCCATGAGTGTATCTTTCAGAATTATTGTCTAAATCCCGATATACATGCTAAAAGGTACAACTTCCTTTAGTTTTGTCCATGAGTGTATCTTTCAGAGTTATTGTCTGAATCCCGATATACATGCTGAAAGGTACAACTTCCTTAAGTTTTGTCCATGAGTGTATCTTTCAGAGTTATTGTCTAAATCCCGATATACATGCTAAAAGGTACAACTTCCTTTAGTTTTGTCCATGAGTGTATCTTTCAGAGTTATTGTCTGAATCCCGATATACATGCTGAAAGGTACAACTTCCTTAAGTTTTGTCCATGAGTGTATAGGGTTGCGTGAGGCTGATATACATATACCAAAGGAGTAATCTCTCTCTTTAATTATACATTAAAGTTGTTCATTATGTTTTATTACCCTAGTGTAAAACTTTACTAAGAGGATAAAGAATGAGCCATCCGTTTAGGAAAATTTAAACAAACCAAGGTGTACAGGTTGGATTTTTGTCTGAATTTTCCTAAAAATGGTGATGTAGCTCATTTCTTATCAACCCTAGTAAAGTTAGACTATATAAAGAAACTCTGCAAATATATTTTTTAATTCAATTATAATATGAAATTTATAGACAGGAAAAACTTAAGACAATCAAGTTAATAAATAGATTAGTCTGGATAAATTGAAATAAAAAGAAGTTAACAAATAATTATACTGCATTTATTTTGTATTCAAGTACAGTGGTACCTCGACATACGAGCGCCCCAACATACGAGTTTTTCGAGATACGAGCCGACGAGCAAGTGATTTTTTGCTTTGAGTTACGAGCGAAATTCGAGATACGAGTTCGGTTCGGTAGTGTTGAAGATATTAATCTGTGATTTTAAATGTGAATTTTGTATGGAGAAATTTGCTTCGAGATACGAGTAATTCAAGATACGAGCAAGGTTGCGGAACGAATTAAACTCGTATGTCGAGGTACCACTGTAATACCATTATATACCACTTATAGACTTCATTAAAAATCCATGATAGTCATCTATCTATCGGTGTATGATATTTTTTGACATGTATACACAACAGAGATATTGAACTGTCTTATCCTTTTTTTGTAAATATAGACGAATAGAAATTCTTGATTCAGAGAAAAACACAGTCACACCAACCAATGATTTATTTTAACTCGTGACGTTTCAGTAACTCCCTGTAACTTTCTTCAGGGGAATGTTTTACTCTTCCCTTCAACTTTCAACCAAAAAATCATCATCAGAAAACTCCGCCTTTGCCAGTCCCAAGCCTGGATGAAAAAGGAGGAGGGGGAGCAGTAACAAGCTCGCTAAAAAACCTGGGTTCAGCTGGCCTGGCTGATAGTACTCTGTAAGGTCTCCTGGTCTATGGATACAGGATGAGCAGCGTTTGTACTCCATGTTAAGAGCGGCTGCACATGGCGTCTGTTCCTTATGTCAGAGGCAGCCATTTATTTTGGAGCTAAGTCGGCCTGCTACTGAGTAGTGCTCCCAGTCTTAATGACAAAGGCAGACGCATTCTAATTCACCCAGTCATGGTGGTTGTCAAACAGACACCATCAAGGGTCACAACTTGATATCCTAATATGATTGAGTGGAGATAAGAAAGAAGAAGAAGAGAAATTCTTGAGTGAATAGAATTCAAGATACAGTGTGTGTTAATTGTTAATGATAGATTATACAAGAGAATAATTTCATAGAACATAATCTGTCAAATTCTCGATTTCTCATTGTTTATAACAGAGGTTCTGATGAATATATATTTATCGTGTATATATGTAATATCTATCTTGGTAATATATCCAAATATATCTGCAATAAGTTAGAATGTATGATAAAACTTGATAACCAGGTGCAATCAAGTCGGAATCCAAGTGAGAATTCAGTTTTGACAAAGGATCAATATATAAATGATTGCTATTGCTTTAAGACAAAGTGTTTCTTCTATATAATTTCTATAGAATATAGTTTACATTTCTTAGATATGGCTGTCTGGAAACACTACATATTCCACTCCTTCTATCTTCTATATGTACTTTACAACTTTAAGGTAAGGTACCTATATATATAAGAACAATCGATTTCAAAAGCTTGAACGAATTATTTGGATATAGTGTATTCGTACAAGCTTTCTAAAACGTTGTTTCTTGTATAGGTTTTTTACTTTAAAGTTGTAAAGCAATATAGAAGAGAGAAGGAATGGATTCTGTAACTTCTCATCTTAAAGCAATAACGATATTTTCTTGTTCTATAATCAAGCGCTTTGGTCATCTTACTGGGTAATCATTACAATTCGATTCTGGTGTCAAAATAATTTAATTAGGTACCGCTTAACAAGAATAACATAGTTTATGATATTTGTAACAATGAATAATATATGAAGGTTATTCACATATTAAACAAAATTTTAAAGCGGGATACAATCCCGGTTCATGGCTGTCAGGAATCGAGGGTGTTACCCACTCGTCCACCGACTTCTTACAATTCGATTAGGAATCAGTTTATTATAGAAACAATTTTATAAAGGATTTATAAGGGTTCTTAGAAGATGATGATAGACATTATAATGAGGATCATTTTAGATAAGTATGATGGTAAGAGTGATAAGAAGAAAGTTAGAGAACTGCGAGATATTTGCGAGTGGCGTGTTCAGGGTGAAAGACTTGGACTTACCTTTCTACAGTAACAGGACCAGTAGCCGCACATCCATCCTTTAGTCTCGCCAACACCAGAATCACTCCTCAGCAGGCCCGGTAATTTTGGAATGTTTTACTTAGAACTTCTAATTCCAGCGCCTCATGTTATATTTATGCTCGCTATTTTGGCCTGGCTCGTCCAACAACCCTTCCCTGATTTCGATCGGTGATCGGCCGTTGGTCCATCTGGACTGATGTCCGAGGATTGACTTCGATTGGTTGAAATTGATCTGTTTGTGAATCCCCTGTTGTTCGACCATTGGAGCTCTGATTGAACTCTTTAAATGCCACGACAAATGTGAATGTTTTGGTTATTCTTAACTACGAGTTATCAAATTTAAATTGACCGCCAATATTGTATTATTGTAAGATAACTAGACCTTGTTAGAACATCGATGTGCTAGTATATTGGTCGGTGTTCAAGAACATCAGTATGTCCGGACATCGATGTGATAGTATAACGGTGTTCAAGAACATCAGTATGTCCGGACATCGATATGCTAGCATATCGGTGTTCAAGAACATCAGTATGTTCGGACATCGATGTGCTAGTATATCGGTGTTCAAGAACATCAGTATGTCCGGACATCGATATGCTAGCATATCGGTGTTCAAGAACATCAGTATGTCAGGACATCGATGTGATAGTATAACGGTGTTCAAGAACATCAGTATGTCCGGACATCGATATGCTAGCATATCGGTGTTCAAGAACATCAGTATGTTCGGACATCGATGTGCTAGTATATCGGTGTTCAAGAACATCAGTATGTCCGGACATCGATGTGATAGTATATCGGTGTTCAAGAACATCAGTATGTCCGGACATCGATATGCTAGCATATCGGTGTTCAAGAACATCAGTATGTCCGGACATCGATATGCTAGCATATCGGTGTTCAAGAACATCAGTATGTTCGGACATCGATGTGCTAGTATATCGGTGTTCAAGAACATCAGTATGTCCGGACATCGATGTGATAGTATATCGGTGTTCAAGAACATCAGTATGTCCGGACATCGATGTGCTAGTATATCAGTGTTCAAGAACACCGGCTTGTTCGGACACCGATGTGCTAGTATATCAGTGTTCAAGAACATCATTATGTCAGGACACCGATGTATTAAAACATCAGTGTGATGGGAACAACGATGTATCGAACATGAAGGTGCTAGGAGTATATCGGTATTCAGGAACATCAATGTGGCTGGTTATAAGAGAACACTAAAGTACTAAGACATTGATTTCCCTAAAATAACTTTTGACATCATATTTGCTGCTGAAATTTTGATGATCAAGAATATCAGTATTCCAAAACACCAATGCGATGGAAAGAAATTTGCAAAAATATTATTATTGTAGAACATTAATATGGTGATACATTGATGTTAAGAAGTATGTGTATGCCAGGACATCAAAGAGCTAAAATATCGATATTCAAGAACATTTGTATGTCTAGGCATCCAATATGATGGGACATCAATGTTCAGGAACATTAGTAGGTCTGGACATCAACGTGATGAGACATCGATGTTCAAGAAAATTTGTAGGCCTCGAAATAAATATAATGCAGGATCAATAATTAAGAACACCTGCATCGATGTTGAGAAACATGTGTAAGCCTGAAAATCAATGTAATGGGATATCGGTGTTCAAGAACATTAGTAGGTCTGGGCATGATGCATATGGGTATATATATATATAAACACACACACACACAAAAGCCTTTATTAAGACACACAGGTCTTACAGAGGATTCTCCTTGGGGTTACAAAACGGAGAAACCCATGAAAGTGGGAAATAAAAAATGGAGAAAGATTATATACATATGGTAAATATATACAGATTATAAGAAAGAATAATATATATATATATATATATATATATATTATATATATATATATATATATATATATAAACACTCATGGACAAAACTTAAGAAAATGGACAATCTTTGATTTTGCAGGTAATCTTTTTTTTTTTTTTTTTTGTAAGGAGACAGATACAATTTTGTTCACACTTGGTTATCTCGTGTGTCTTCAATAAAGGTCACTGTAATATTCAGAGTTATTGTCTGAATCCTGATATACCGTATATAATTGTTCATAGTCTCTATTTATTTACACTCATGGACAAAACTTAAGTACCTTTTAGCAAGCTTAGGACGATCTTCCAACGCTGAAGAATCATCCTCCAGATAACAACGACTATTCCGTAAATACCTTCACTTTAAGTAGTCTAAAGAAAATCTTGTAGATGGGTGACGTCTTGGTTGATGTGATAATGGAGTCGTCATCCAGCTCTTGCCCGAAAAGCCTGCAGGTCGGATGATGCCCAAACTTTGTCGAAGTCGTGAGTATTTAGTCTAGGAACGTTCTCTTTGGTTATCTTGGGGGCCAGTTGGACGTCCTAATGGTCACTTTCTTGGCGTAAGTGGCGCAGAGGTTGGTGCCTTCAAACAGGCCAACCAGATTGCTTCCTGCAGAGCCAAGACGGCGGAATTCTGGAGACGTAGGTCGGTCATAAAGTACAGAGCGAACTCGCGCATTAAGCCCTGGAAAGGGATCTTACGGCTTGGAAGATCAGTGGATTTATTCAGATATGGACGACTTTTAGAGAGTTCCTGGCCTGTAGCGACCCCCATCCAACTAGCAGCTGTAGTGGCGAGCTGCTTCCTTGCCACCGATGGACTTGGGTCCTGGTACGAGCCGTTGTGTGCTTAAGGCTAACGTTAGATAGCAGCACGAAGTATGGAAAGACAACAAGCATCATGTCAACATGTACTCACTCTCTAGATCTTGGAGTTCTAAACGTATCGCAATCCATGGAGTATACCTTCAATAGAAGAGTAATATCTTGATTTCAAACCGAATCGGATTCAAGACCGGAAATTTCTGCTCATTTAGCTCGGTCTTAAATACAAAATCGACTTGTCTGTTGTACTGTGTTTTTTCTGTGTTGCTTCGTGTTTTTTGTTCTGTGTTGTTTTGTGTTTTGTTCGGTGTTGTACTGTGTTTTTTTTTTCTGTGTTGCTTCGTGTTTTTTGTTCTGTGTTGTTTTGTGTGGTTTATTCTGTGTTGTACTGTGCTTTTTCTGTGTTGCTTCGTGTTTTTTGTTCTGTGTTGTTTTGTTCGGTGTTGTACTGTGTTGTACTGTGTTTTTTTCTGTGTTGCTTCGTGTTTTTTGTTCTGTGTTGTTTTATGTGGTTTATTCTGTGTTGTACTGTGTTTTTTCTGTGTTGCTTCGTGTTTTTTTGTTCTGTGTTGTTTTGTGTTTTGTTCGGTGTGTTTTGCTCTTTGTTGTTTTGTATTTTGTTCTGTGTTGTTTTGTGTTTTGTTCGGTGTTGTACTGTGTTTTTTGCTCTTTGTTGTTTGGTGTATTTTGTACTGTGTTGTTTTGTATATTTTGTCATGTATTGTACTGTGTGCTTTTCTATTTGCCTAACTTTGACATATATTCTGGCAGAAGTTGCCCTTTATCTTTATAGATCAATATCCTTCCGGCAAAATTCCTATATAAATTTTGACCATAGATTTGGCCTAGTAACTTTGCCAGCTAAACACCTCTTTGTTAGATTGTCAAGATTCCATTATGTCCCTTGTAGATCTCATGGAATAAAGTCTGCCCTAGGCTGACGAGGGCCATTAGCCAGAAACCATGGTCTCTAGATGGACGCTTCTCAGTTTTCCAAAGCTGGTGTTGTGGCTCCGACCCGAGGCTGATAGTTTGCGGCGACGGTCAATAGATGGCGTTTAGCTTTGACGTATATTGTGTCGGAAGATATGTGACCTTTATCTCTAAAAAAGTGATTAGGAGTCAATATAAAATTGTTTAAATTGTTAAGAGCTAACTTTTTTCAAGTCTATTTAGTCCCTAGTTAGTATCAAGATAAAGAAGTTCAATCTTGTGGTATTCCCACCTGAGCACCAAATGACGTACCAGTGGTGTGTTTTCTTCGTTGGGGTATATATTGGTAATAAAGTAAACCCAATACATTAACTTCTCACAAATTCTGGAAAAAAAAGCATAGACAATGATGATGGATCCAACTTGAATAAAAGGTCGATCTTAAACTCTACTTTCTGTAGATATCTTCTATGTTTACCCATCAGAATCCTGTATGGGACAAATGTCTTTAATAAAGACTTTTTGTTGGTAATCACATTAAGATTCTAGATCAGAACGTTGTGGCCCACTGTACATATTACATCCCAAACACGATGCAACACCAGCCATCTCTGTCTTGAGCTCGATGACCATCTCGGCGACCGTTAAGTCAGTGAGTTCCTTTAATTGGTTCACGATGGATCCAACTTGAAGAAAGGTTGATCTTAAACTCCACTTTCTGTAGATAACTTTTATCGACTAAATTAAACTCTTCGAATTAAAATAGCAAAATCTAACGACGATTGAAGAGAAGTATCTTATAAGAACTTTATTAGCAAGCTTTCGGACGTCCTTCTACAGCCTTTACTATGACAATAGTAGTAGTAAAAATGTTTTTGATTTCATAAATTCAACTTTCTCAGCACAATTTTGCATATTAATTCTGTATATATACGAAATTTACGTTTTCACTTTCATTTATATTTATAAATACTATATTTTTCTCATATGCAAAAATATCTTGTTCTATTAATACTCATCTCATATTTCTTTCTTTTTGTGGTCCACTGTACGTATTACATCCCAAACACGATGCAATCTCTGTCTTAAGCTCTCGATGTACGATCTCGGCGACCGTTAAGCCAGTGAGTTTCTTTAATTGTTCCACGAAGCGAGTCGGCGGGCATACAGGTATGTGTCGCCCAGATGTCTTTCCGATCAGTATGGTGTATATTTGCAATAATCAACAGCTACTGTAATATTGTGGTAACATGATCCTACCCTAACTTCTGTGAATACATAAAAAAATCACTTTTTTTTTCTACAAAAAATCGGAGAATCATTTTTTTATTCTAATTAGGGGGTCGGAAGGGGAGGTTGTTTACGAGGTTGAATGTCACATCGGAGCTGTCACAACACCACAGATGTTGACCCCACCGTTACTAATGCATACGATGAGCAACCCCAGCAGCTGTTGCTTCCTGAGTTATGCTCATAGAAGGGGAAGCCATTTCTACGAATAATTTAATCCATCGTTATTCACAGATTATTTAGCTTTTACCTTTTTTTTTTCAATTTGCAGAGACTCCGTGCTAAATCCATAAGAATTTTTTTTCCTCCAATTTACCCAAACTATTTATTTCTAATTAAAAAGGCATATATAGGACTTTAACTTTTAAATAGACAATTTTAATTTATATTAAGACATTTTTCATTTTAATTTTTGTAGACACGTCGATTTTCTATAAAAAGTCCATGTGTCTAAATTAAAATGAAAAGTCCCTAAATTAAAATGTCAAAATAAAAATGAAAGTGTCTAAATTGAAATGAAAAATGTCTAAATATATATTAAAAATTGTCTAATTAAAAGTTAAAAACCTATATTTGATCAAAATATAATTTTCAAATCAATAAGCTTGAGGGATGAGTTTCTTTTCCAAATAAATTTATTTCGAGCTTTCGGGCAACGCCCTTCTACAGGAAAATAAAATAAAGTAAATTAAATTATATTACACTAAGGCGAGGCAAATGTATAACGAACTATAGAAAATAAATATCAGAAGCAAACATGAGGCACGAGTAGTCTCACGTGTGTTTGTTTCTGATATTTATTTTATATAGTTCGTTATACATTTGCCTCGCCTAATCTTAGTGTAATATAATTTAATTTACTTTATTTTATTTTCCTGTAGAAGGGCGTTGCCCGAGAGAAAGCTCGAAATAAATTTATTTGGAAAATAAACTCATCCCTCAAGCTTATTGATTAGAACATTCTATTAAGGGATTAGCCTATTAATAATAATAACAAAATATAATTTATTTACCATTATTTTAGTTGGCTGAACGCCAACCTTTTTCAAGGTATTATACATTGTTGGGAAAAAATTATATAGATTCATAGAAGAAGAGAAAGAACCTTTATTACCTAAAGATATAAAACAATAAAAGAAGGACAAATTATATTTACATCAGCAGCCGGCCTGTCCTATCCAATAACCACTAGCCAACTAACAATCCAACAAAGCTGTGATATATAGAGAGAGATGTCAATTAACATAAACAATACTGAAATACTATGTAAAACACACGTGTATTGTATCGTAGAACTATCTGCAATTGTCAATTTCAACAAACATGACACACATAAATATTGCCACGTGGAAAATTAGGGAAGACAAAAACTTCAGGAGAAGACAACACTTTATTTCAGGCAAGAACAAACTATGAATGGTAAACAAAAGATAAGACACGAGGGAAATTTACAGAGTAGCAAAGTATAAACAACAAAAATGATACTCTGTTAATAAAATAATGCATACTTTGACACAATATGTTATAACACCTTGGCGTTGGCGTTTAGCCAACTGAAATATTGGTAAATATATTATATTTTGATCCAATATATGCTTTTTTAATAAGAAATATATTTATGGATTGCACTATTTTCAAGAGTTCTTGAGCTTCTTTACGAGCACGACCTCCAAGATCTTGTCTAATTTAGACTAAAAGAATAAGTAAAAAAAAAACTCTCTCTCTCTCTCTCTATTTTCAAAATCATTTTTTAACTTGATTATCTTAATTAGGTTTTCCTGAAAATAAATTTCATTCTTAATATTAAATCAGATTATATTTAACTCCTTTTTTTTATTTGCAGAGAGAGTCCGTGGTAAATCCAGGTATAAGATTTTTTCCCTTCAATTTACCCAAAATAATGATTGATTGTCTTAATTAAGTTTTCCT
This sequence comes from Cordylochernes scorpioides, assembly GCA_030710605.1. Classification (NCBI taxonomy): domain Eukaryota; kingdom Metazoa; phylum Arthropoda; class Arachnida; order Pseudoscorpiones; family Chernetidae; genus Cordylochernes; species Cordylochernes scorpioides. Next base: position 8,424,132 of record CP092872.1, read on the forward strand.
GTATATAAATTTCATATTACCATTAAATGTTGTTGCCGTGTCCAATGAAGAATCTCAGATATCTCCATACATCTCCATCACAGCAGTTGCAATGTCAACTATCTTGGGTGTGTAAAGCTGCTGCTCTGGGTCCATGTCAATTTTAAGTTGTTGTCGTGTCCAATGAAGAACCTCAGATGTCTCCATACACCTCTATCACAGCAGTTGCAATGTCCACTATCTTGGGTGTGTAAAGCTGCTGCTCTGGGTCTATGTCAATTTTATGTTGTTGTCGTGTCCAATGAAGAGCCTCAGATGTCTCCATACACCTCTATCACAGCAGTTGCAATGTCCACTATCTTGGGTGTGTAAAGCTGCTGCTCTGGGTCTATGTCAATTTTATGTTGTTGTCGTGTCCAATGAAGAGCCTCAGATGTCTCCATACACCTCTATCACAGCAGTTGCAATGTCCACTATCTTGGGTGTGTAAAGCTGCTGCTCTGGGTCTATGTCAATTTTAAGTTGTTGTCGTGTCCAATGAAGAACCTCAGATGTCTCCATACACCTCTATCACAGCAGTTGCAATGTCCACTATCTTGGGTGTGTAAAGCTGCTGCTCTGGGTCTATGTCAATTTTATGTTGTTGTCGTGTCCAATGAAGAGCCTCAGATGTCTCCATGCATCTCCATCACAGCAATGTCCACTATCTTGGGTGTGTAAAAGCTGCTGCTCTGGGTCCATGTCAAATTACCATTAAATTAGCCTTAAAAATGATAATAACAATGTTTATATTACTGGTATTATTACTGTTATTCCTACATGTACCCTACATTTTTACTCGGAAAATTTGCATAAGACTAAAAGGTCTTAATATAACTTTTTGTTGTTGTTTTTATTTACACATTGTTTTAACAATATTGTTTTTTCTGAGGCGTTATTGTTTTTTGACTTTGTACATCCTTACTACTTTTCGATTTCTCTTTTAGAATTTTAAATATTTAATTAACTACTTCACAAAAAGTATTTCTTCTTCTTTCTTATCTCCACTCAATCATATTAGGGTGTCAAGTTGTGACCTTTGATGATGTCTGTTTAACAACCATCATGACTGGGTGAAGTAGAATGCCTTTGTCATTAAGACTGGGAGCACTATTCAGTGGCAGGACGATTTAGCTTTCACAAAAGGTTTATTTTCTATTTGATTATAATTGGCAAGCTTTCGAGTTTAACAACACTTTCTACAGACATTTCATCCAAATATATACATTTAAAATTTATATTTATACACAGCCTCCCGTGACAGGTCTCGAACCCATCAGACCCGCTTTGCATATTGCTTTTATAAATTTTACTTCAATTGTTCATTGATACTTTGATGCTAAATTTCTTGCCTTTAGCATTACTATTGTGTGTAAAACGACATTTGAAAATTGCATGTGTTCCTGGACAATTTTATTTTTCCGTTTATCATTACTCTTCACAATTCTCCTTTCATACTTCATCCCTAAGGTTAGAAATAAACGTTTTTTCTCCCCTTAAAAATAAATTTCGATTTTTCGTTTAAAAGAAACACATGCGGGATAATTTTCAAATGTCGTTTTGCAATCATAATTAACATTACTATTATGGTTGAACATGTGCCAATAGATCATAACCTTGCATTTTAATATTGTGATTTACCGAACCTACATACACTCGTGAACAAATATTAAGGAAGTGGAAAGCCTTTTGAGTCGTCGATTGTCTGTTTTATTTTTTAAGGAGATAGGAAATTTTGTTCACACTTAGTTATCTAGTGTGTCTTCAATAAAGGGCACTGTGTATCAAATATCTTTCAGAGTTATTGTCTGAATCCCGATATACATTCTAAAGGTACAACAACTTCCTTAAGTTTTGTCCATGAGTGTATACACACTTGGTTATCTTGTGTGTCTTCAGTAAAGGTCACTGTAATATCTTTCAGAGTTATTGTCTGAATCCCGATATACATGCTAAAAGGTATAACTTCCTTTTGTTTATGAGTGGATATTTTGACCATAAAATTGGCCTAAATTTGATTCCTTGTGGATCTCATGATATCAAAGCCCGTCTTGGACTGACGAGGCCCATTAGCCATGGTCTCCATGTGGACACTTCTCAGTTTGACAAAGCTGGTGTTGTGGCTTTGTCACCGACCTGAGTCTTCTAGTTTGCAGAGACGGTCAATAAATGATGCTCAGTTTTAGAGTCTATTCTAACGGGAGAGGTGACTTTTTTTATAGATTACTAGACGGGTGACCCGGGATTGACCCGTGTGACCCGAGTGATGTATATATAGATAAGATTTTTTTTATAATTGTTTGTTATTAGCATTATCTATTTGTTTGCATTAGCATAATTTAATCTAATCTTTGATAGAGGGCTCTGTTCGTGAGCTAAGTAGAATAATTCGAATATATAGTTTTAATAATTGATTTATATATATATTTTTAAATCGCCTATCGTCTTCCCCGTATTTTTTTACCTATGTATGGAAATTTTGGTTTGAATTAGTGAACTACTGCGAATTTGTATACCGGACATACAAACGAACATACAAACATTGATTTTTATATATATAGAAGATATTACATGTCCTTTTAAATATAACACCAACCCCTCACACATAATCACACACGTACAACACACACAGAGTGTGGTAGGACAATGAGTAACAGCACCATTGACGGTATAAAACGTCACATTTACTAAGAATACTAAGAAATCCCATAACAAAGAACAATACCATTGATTATCCTTCCAATATTAAGAATGCCATATACTTCATAGAATGCAACGAATGAAAAACCAAATATGTCGGCGAAACTGGCAGACATTTAAATGTAAAAGTATCAGAACATAAACGAAATATCGATAATCAAGACAGTAGATCTTTAGTATACCAACATATAAGAGAAACATTCCTTCTCCCTATCAGAACCAAAGACCCATTACTCCAACATACCCAATAGAATACAGAGACTTATCATAGAATCCATCATATCCAGAAAGCACAATAGTATTAACAGAAAAATAGACATTCCGGAAATTTATAACATTATATTCCCTGAACCCACCCCATAACCCCCAAGTGAAGCACGCGCAACAGAAGCCTACGTTGATTCTGCATTAAAACAAATATAAACAACCAAAGTACTTTATTTAATTTTAAATCTTATTTTATTGGCGTTTTAATGATGTAAAATATTTTCTCCCGTAGAAGGGCTTACTTGCCCGAAAGCTTGAGAGATTTTTTAATAAAAAAAAAATTAAAAGAATATTTTCCCTGGAGGCTTAATGTTTTTATTTTAAACGTCACATTTACCTAACGACGATACTTTGACACGTACAATTTCAGCCATCTAAGGCTAAGAGCCATGGCAGTTGACGTTCGAACAGCTAAAAGCGTCAACTTTAGCCAGAGAAAAGCCAAAGATTGACAGATGCTATATATATATACCAGCTAAAGATTTACTTCTGTCTACCACCCTGACTAGGACCAATATTCTGAAATACATACGTGGTTGGTATTTCTTGATTTATCAAGTACACTCATAGACAAAACTTAAGTAAGTTGTACCTTTTAGCATGTATATCAGGATTCAGACAATAACTCTAAAAATATATCACAGTGACCTTTATTGAAGACACACCCGATAAACAAGTATGAAAAAAATTGTCTCTGCCTCCTTGAAAAAACAGAAAAAAATCAAAGAATTTCCATTTCCTCAGGTTTTGTCAAAGAGTGTACTTATTACCAATTAATGTTTAGATTCAGATATAAATGTTAAAACAAGTATAATACTAAAAGGAATAATAGAATGAGCGTTATATTTTATATATAACAATAAATAAATAAATAAAACATTTACCCTTATATATACTTCTTTTTAGCAATAAATATCAAATGAAATTTGTCATTTGAAATTATAGTTTAAAAGTAAAAGGAGTGAAAAATATAAGGAAATTTCTTGTTCTGACAATTGACAATTAAAACAAATTTATTGACAACTTAGTCAATATTTACAAAATGAGGAAGAGATCACAAAAATAATTAGAGAAAATAAAAATATAGCGAAAAGCGTGTTCAAACCAGGGACATCAGGTTCTAAAGTCTAAAGCTTTCGCAGCTAGGCTATTTTGCCTTATTATATAGTAATTTAAAGAAGAATTAATATTTACAAATTCAAATTTTCAGCCGGGGAGTCTTCCACACCGTGTCCTCTTCCAGGCGATGAGGGGGTCCTCAATTCCAACACCCAGCCTTCTTTCTTGTTCTGTGAGCTGAAGTTGATATAGCTTTGTGTTTAGGTCCTTGAAAGCTACAAGAAACCCCCCCCCCCTGTGGTCAGACTGGTAAGTCCCATTATACCCACCCCCATAGACAGTACACAGATCTCTCAAGTTTTATATCATTGGTCTATTCTATATTTTACTTTTAAAAAGTATTTTATAATACAATATAATGCGGCTTATGATATTGTAGAACGACATTTAACAATTATCCCGCATGTGTTTCTTTTAAACGAAAAATCGAAATTTATTTTAAGGAGAAATAACGATTATTTCTAACCTTAAGAATGAAGTATGAAAGGATGAATTGTAAAGAGTAATGATAAATGGAAAAATAAGCCTTGTGGACATGGCATCTGCCCGGTAAGCGGAACACTGTGGGTTCGTTTCCCATCCCTGGACACTTTTATTTTTCCGTTTATCATTACTCTTCACAATTCATCATTTCATACTTCATTCTTAAGGTTAGAAATAATCGTTATTTCTCCTTGAAATAAATTTCGATTTTTCGTTCAAAAGAAACACATGCGGGATAATTTTCAAATGTCGTTTAAAAAGTATATATCATATTGTTACATTATGTCTAATGCACCTATTTTATTTTAATTTGTAAAATTATTTTTCATATACAGTTAAACCTGTCTATAACGCCCCCTCTTGAGACTCACTAAAATAGGGTTCTATAGAGAGGGGGTGCTATAGACAGGTTACTTTTAATGTAAAATGTTTGCATTTTAATGTTTAAAATTGGGCACTATAGAGAGGAAGGTGCTATTTAGAGGGGGCGTTATAGACAGGTTTAACTGTATTTTAAAAATTCAAATTGATATTTTATATTTATTTATATTTAATTGACAGAATATACAAGGTATGTCCCATAAGTTCCCGGACTGGGTCCATAAAAAAAAAAGGTAAGATTTTTTTTTATTTTTTTATTAAAACTTTTCAAAGTAATCCCCCCTTGCTTCAACGCACCAGCGCCATCGTTTCTCCCAATTGTCGAAACAGTTTTTATAAGACTCTTTTGGAATGCTCTTCAATGCTAACGGCGATTTTTCTATTATATCATCCCTGGTGTCAAAATGTCTTCCTTTTAGAACTGCTTTAAGTTTGGGGAACAGGAAAAAGTCATTTGGTGCGATGTCTGGGAAATAGGGTGGTTGAAGTAGGATTTGTGTCCCGTTTTTCGCCAAAAAGATAGTCGTCAAGTGCGCTGTGTGAGGGCGAGCATTGTCATGGTGTAGGATCCAGCCACCATTAGTCCATTTTTCTGGCCTTTTTTTTCGAATCGCTTCCCTTAGACGGCGAAGAATGCCCAAATACATTTCCTTAATAACTGTTTGGCCTGCAGGAAGATACTCGTGATGAACAATGCCCTTGTTATCCAAAAAAGCGACCAGCAACACCTTGTTTCTGGATTTTAATATCCTGGATTTTTTTGGTCTAGGCTCACCCTGACCTCTCCACTCGGCAGATTGAGGTTTGGTTTCATGGTCATAGCCATAGACCCATGTCTCGTCGCCTGTGATTATCTTGTCTTTCCATTCTGGATCCGTTCTTGTCATTTCCATCATGTCCTCACAGGTTGCAAGCCGACACAGTTTTTGCTCATTGGTGAGGAATCTTGGGATGAATTTTGCAGGAGTCTTTTTGAGCTTCAAATCTTCGGTTACGATCCTTCCAATCGTTGTTTTAGAGATGCCTGTGTCTTGCTCTAGCTCCAGCAAAGTGGTTCGAGGATTTTCTTTTATCAAATCGGTGATTTTTTGCACATTTTCATCAGTCCTTTGAAATGTTGGGCGTCCTTGACGAGGATCATCTTCAATGGAAATTCTGCCAGCTTTAAATCTAGAATGCCATTCAAAAACAATTGTTCTCTTTGGGGAATGCTTTATTAAGCATTTAAAAAGTTTCGGTTGCTGATATTTGAAGTTTCACACAAAATTCTATGCAAATCCTCTGCTTCAATTTTTGTTCCATCGTAAAATCGCCGCAGCGCTATGTGTAACCTTTAAATAAATTAGAATAACTTTGGGGCGCGTGCACGTACCGCCTCGATATTGGTACCACCGTGTTGCCAGATATTTTTTCTATAATAAACTGTCAAATTTATTTACATTTTTCATTTATTTATTTTTTTATGGACCCAGTCCGGGAACTTATGGGACATACCTTGTATATTATAAATAGATTATGTATAATAAAATCATTATTTGTATTTTGGTGTGCTATGTGACTTCACTACTCTCTAAACTGATGGGAGAAATGTGTGAATGAGTTATTCTGGAGGCTACTGAAGTAGAGTTATCTCATTATTCCCTTATATAACCTTGTAGGATGGTTGAATCACCCTCTGGAAAGGTGAAAGACATGTCGGAGGAAAGAATCAAGGCTGAAGAGTCTGCCAAACGGTCACCTGGTGTAACAATATGTATCCCTCTAAAACACGTGGGTTAATAAATTTTAAATATTTTATAAACCATCTACTTATATAATTGCCTTATTCTGTCTGTGTGAAGTTCACTGTGTGAAGTTCACGGATAGATTTTGGTCAGAATGGATAAAATAAAAAAAAGTGTCAAGGGATGGGAATCGAACCCACGACCTTCCGCTTACCGGGCAGATGCCATGACCACTAGGCTACCCTGGACATATTTTTCCGTTCATAAAGTTAATTTAGTAGGTGAAATGCAAAAAAAAAAAAAAAAATCGACATGATGATGAAATCTTTATGAAAATTCACATTTTTATTTTTATATTTTCAAGACACACACAGTTTGGGGCGGGACGTTTCACAAGAGAGACATCCACGGCGCCAATTTATAATTGTAGCGAATAGTATTTGAATTAAAACGTTTTTAAAATATATACGCACTCGGGTAAAACCCGGGCGTTGCCCGGGCCATTCGTCTAGTGTTTTCAATAATGGAAGACCTAAACCGATCTATAGATTCATAGAAAAAACTTAAAGGAAGTGGAAATTCTTTAATATTGCCGGGAATCTGTTTTATTGAAAGGAACAGAGGCAATTTTGTTCACACTTGGTTATCTCGTATGTCTTCAATAAAGATAGAGGCTGCATGGCCGGCATTCATATTTCTTAATATTAAAGATACTTCGGCCAGTAAATATTTTTATTTTTGTATACTGGAAGTATCTTTAATTTTAATAAATTCAATAAAGGTCACTGTAATTTCTTCCAGAGGTATTGTCTGAATCCAGATATACATGCTGAAAGGTACAACTTCCTTAAGTTTTGTCCATGAGTGTATCTTTCAGAGTTATTATCTGAATCCCGATATACATGCTAAAAGGTACAAATTCCTTAAGTTTTGTTCATGAGTGTATATTGGTTATCTCGTGTGTCTTCAATAAAGGTCACTGTAATATCTTTCAGAGTTATTATCTGAATCCCAATATACATACTAAAAGGTCCAAATTCCTTAAGTTTTGTCCATGAGTGTATATTGGTTATCTCGTGTGTCTTCAATAAAGGTCACTGTAATATCTTTCAGAGTTATTATCTGAATCCCGATATACATGCTAAAAGGTACAAATTCCTTAAGTTTTGTTCATGAGTGTATATTGGTTATCTCGTGTGTCTTCAATAAAGGTCACTGTAATATCTTTCAGAGTTATTATCTGAATCCCGATATACATGCTAAAAGGTACAAATTCCTTAAGTTTTGTCCATGAGTGTATATTGGTTATCTCGTGTGTCTTCAATAAAGGTCACTGTAATATCTTTCAGAGTTATTATCTGAATCCCAATATACATACTAAAAGGTCCAAATTCCTTAAGTTTTGTCCATGAGTGTATTTAAAAGGCCCAAGCCAAAATTATTTCAATATGCTTGTAGTATAACACCTATATAACGAAACGAAACTCTAACATATGTGTGTTACAGGTATAACACACACATTCCTGACACAATCCCTAACACGATTTCTATTCAGCTAAACGGACGCTAGCCATTGGCTAGAGATCTATTGAAGATATAGGAAACACAATAAAGATTTTTTTATTATTATTTTGGAGCAAAGTGATTTTAATCTCAGTCCTTTTATTTCGAGGAAACTACGGCAAAAGACACTACATACATGGATAAAATTTGAGTCGAAAGTATTTATGTCACCGGTTATCTATTTTTTTTTTAGGAGATAGATGAAATTTTGTTCATACTTGGTTATCTCGTGTCTTCAATAAAGATCACTGTATATCAGATATCTTTCAGAGTTATTCTCTGAATCCCGATATACATGCTAAAAGGTACCACTTTCTTAAGTTTTGCCCATGAGTGTATCTTTCAGAGTTATTGTCTGAATCCCGATATACATGCTAAAAGGTACAACTTTCTTAAGTTTTGCCCATGAGTGTATCTTTCAGAGTTATTGTCTGAATCCCGATATACATGCTAAAAGGTACAACTTTCTTAAGTTTTGTCCATGAGTGTAGATCACAATGACAGAAAAGATAACAGTTGTAATGATAATCTCTGAAGCCAAGCTGACTGAACAGAGAAAGAGGTAGAAGAATCTTGGATGGTTCGAATCCTTATCAAGCGATGATAATTTGGTGATTTCCAAGAGAATCATCAAGATCTTTTGACATTGTGATTCAGGACTAACTTGAGGGAGTTAGGCCATCTTGATTTTATAAGAATTCGACCAGCGATTCCAACATTCATCACAAGAACTGCTAGGTGTGTTTCCACAATGGGCTGGGAATGCCTGTCTCTCTACAGTTTGGGGGCAATTATCAAAATTTGGAGGGAAGAGCTGGGAAGACAGTATAGAGCCAGAATGGAGGAAACGCGGGGCTGGCACGCGCGCCTGGATCTATAAAAAGACTTCCTGGCAGGGCGCCGTGTCACAGACTCCAGGTCCTAACTGCTGTCGTTCTGGTGCAATGTTTGACTCTGGGGAGAGACTTGCTCTTGGCCAGGAGATTGTTCTGTTCTTGTACAGGAGTATTGTCTGTTCTAGAACAGGAATATTGTCCGTTCTGGAACAGGAGTATTGTCTGTTCTTGTACAGGAATATTGTCTGTTCTTGTACAGGAATATTGTCCGTTCTGGAACAAGAGTATTGTCTGCTCTTGTATAAGAGCATTGTTCTGTTCTGGAACAAGAGTATTGTCTGTTCTGGAACAGGAGTATTGTTCTGTTCTGGAACAGGAGTATTGTCTGTTCTGGAACAAGAGTATTGTTCTGTTTTGGAACAGTAGTATTGTTCTGTTCTGGAACAGGAGTATTGTTCTGTTTTGAAACAGGAGTATCGTTCTGTTCTGGAACAAGAGTATTGTCTGTTCTTGTACAGGAGTATTGTTTGTTCTTTGACAAAAGTGATGCTCATATTTTGGAGAGGACCAAGATCCCGTTCTTGAATAAAAGTGATGTCCCGTTTTTTGGACAGAAATGATTTCACACACAAAGCCTTTATGTCATATACAGATTCTCCAGGATCCAATATAAGGAAAATAATAACACGGCATCATGGGTAGTGGTATAAGATTGATGTTTCGTTCTTAGATAAGAGTGATGTCCTGTTCACTGACTGAAGTGACATTCCATACTTAAATATGATGATATGTCCATTTCTTGGAGAACAACATTGTCCAGTTATTAGACAGAAATATTATCATGTTTTTAGAATGCGTAATTTTTCTGTTTTTAAAACCATCCTGCTCTTACTATAAATAGTTAAATCGAGGAATAATGAGACTCACTATTGAAACGATTTTACTAATTTCAAAATGTTGAAGCTATTCTATCAAAGTGTACTGAATATGTTCTTCCAGTAACATCTTTATATTGAAAAACAATTCTATTAATTTTCTCTAAGAAGAATACACACACACACAAAAACCTTTATTAAGATACACAGGTCTTACAGAGGATTCTCCTTGGGGTTACAAGACGGAGAAACCCATGAAAGTGGGAAATATACAAAGGGGTAAAAATGGAGAAAGATTATATACACATGATAGATATATACAGATTATTATTTGAATGATCCTATGGAAAATAAGAATATGGATTTGGAAAAAAAAAATAGTATAAGAGATACAAAGGCGTACACTAGTATGCCAGGTGTGTATGCATTACAATACCGGCAACCGCCACATTTTACCTATTATGAATTTTCGGGGCTATACATTAGATGCATTCCGTTGATAAAAAAAAAGGAGAAACTCTTGAAATAATTTTAAGATGATTCAATTTAAGATAACAAATCATTTAAAATGCCAAACGAATATTTCCTTCTTGATAACCTAAACCATTCAAATGAGAATTCGAATTTTTGGAAAACCTTGATTATTGACCTAAACTAAAGCTATTTTCCGATGGAAACACTGTAGTTATAATTGAAACAAATTCTTGATATTTAAAATAATACTAAAACAAATTTATACACGACTTCATAGAAGATTTTAAAATATTGAGATATCAAGGCTCATTCCTATTATCAAATTCCATTCAATAGTGGTTGAATTTTCTTTATTTATTTAATTCAACACACAAAACGCGATATCCCGGCTAGGGATAATTGCGTCGATTTACATTTTTTAAAACAGAAACAGTTATAAACATATTATACAAGAAAAAGTAATCAAAATAAAAAGAGAAACAATAATATATATTAGGAACCTGAACTTTCTTGAATTTTCTTTTAAAAATAGTCTAAAGATAATGTTTTATACCCTAAATACAACCAAATTTGTCTTGTACATTCTATTTTTTCTTCAATTAAAATCGTACATACAGGTTTTTATTTTAGTCTTTTAGTACAATTCAATAATAGAAAGAGAATCGAGAAAGATAGAGAGACTTATAAGAATTTAAAAAAAAAATAATATTCACCATCACATTCAATACATCTTTTTATCCTTTGAACCCAGGAATACAGAATTTTTTCCCATTCTCTGGGCTCATGTTCTCAATTACCTATGGGTAGCGCTCTACGGCAGCATCAGAACTTGTAAATTTGATTCTACGCGAACTTTCTTTAGCTCTTTGAAACAAAAAAATCACAGGGAGCTATATCAAAGCTGTATGGTGTGTGTCCAAACAACTGAATCTAAGGATAGAGAGATAACGTAGTTTAACGTGCAGACTTTAGAATTTTCAGTCGAATCTGCATAAATTTGCTATATTCAGTCCAACTGCCTAGCTTTTATAATTTCAGTTAAATCTGTCTGGATTTGGTGTTTTCAGTCAAATCTTTCTAGATTTGGTATTTTCAGTGAAATTTGCCTAAATTTGGTAAGTTCATTCCAACTGCCTAGATTTTATAATTTCAGTTAAATCTGTCTAAATTTGGTGTTTTTAGTCAAATCTATCTAGATTTGGTATTTTCAGTAAAATCTGCCTAAATTTGGTAAGTTGAATCCAACTTCATAAATTTTATAATTTAAGGTAAATCTGCCTAGATTTAGTGTTTTCAGTCAAATCTATCTAGATTTGGTATTTTCAGTCAAATCTGCATAAATTTGATAAGTTAATTCCAACTTCCTGAATTTTATAATTTAAGGTAAATCTGTCTAGGTTTTTTTTTTCAATAATATCTATCTAGATTTGGCATTTTCAGTAAAATCTACCAAAATTTGGAAAGTTCATTCCAACTTCCTAAATTTTATAATTTAAGGTAAATCTGCCTAAATTTAGTGTTTTCATTCAAATCTACCTAGATTTGATTAGAATGTTGTTTGATCAAGGTCTCCTCTTTGGTTTATATAAATTCAACAAGACCGCAGTCACCCTTCGGAGGAGATTAATGGATTCGCTGAATGCCGTGGTCCATTTGGATGAGGAAAGCGAAGACTAGAACGCGGATAATTCCACATTCGTCTTTTCAGTGATACGCTAACCTTGACGTATGCACGGTGAAATCCGTGGCCACTGGACATGTGTCAGACCTGGAGGCTGTTGTTGGTTCTGTGCTGCCTGGAGTATAGGAGATCTATCTGTGCTTCCTTCCAGCGGTGAATTTGTATAAGATCGGTGGTCTTAATAAAGCTATGTGTGCGCCTAGATTTGGTATTTTCAGTCAAATCTGCTACAATAGGAAGGATAAAGAGAAGATTAGCATGGCCCCCGAGATACCAGTTCGGCTGTACAACTACTACAATAGGAAGGGTACAGAGAAGATTAGCATGGCCCCCGAGATACCAGTTCGGCGGTACAACTACTACAATTGGAACGATACAGAGAAGATTAGCATGGACCCTGAGATACAAGTACGGCGGTACAAATACTACAATAGGAAGGATACAGAGAAGATTAGCATGGCCCCTGAGATACCAGTTCGTCGGTACAACTAATACAATAGGAACGATACAGAGAAGATTAGCATGGCCCCAGTGATACCAGTTCGGCGGTACAACAACTACAATAGGAAGGATACAGAGAAGATTAGCATGGGCCCTGAGATACCAGTTCGGCGGTACAACTACTACAATAGGAAGGATACAGAGAAGATTAGCATGACCCTGTGATACCAGTTCGGCGGTACAACTACTAAAATAGGAAGGATACAGAGAAGATTAGCATGGCCCCTGAGATACCAGTTCGGCGGTACAACAACTACAACAGGAAGGATACAGAGAAGATTAGCATGGCCCCCGAGATACCAGTTCGGCGGTACAACAACTACAATAGGAAGGATACAGAGAAGATGAGAATAGCCCCTGAGATACCAGTTCGGCGGTACAACTACTACAATAGGAAGGATACAGAGAAGATTAGCATGGCCCCCGAGATACCAGTTCGGCGGTACAACAACTACAAAAGGAAGGATACAGAGAAGATGAGCATAGCCCCTGAGATACCAGTTAGGCGGTACAACTACTACAATAGGAAGGATACAGAGAATATTAGCATGGCCCCTGTGATACAAGTACGGCGGTACAACAACTACAACAGGAAGGATACAGAGAAGATTAGCATGGCCCCCGAGATACCAGTTCGGCGGTACAACAACTACAATAGGAAGGATACAGAGAAGATGAGCATAGACCCTGAGATACCAGTTCGGCGGTACAACTTATACAATAGGAAGGATACAGAGAAGATTAGCATGGCCCCCGAGATACCAGTTCGGCGGTACAACAACTACAAAAGGAAGGATACAGAGAAGATGAGCATAGCCCCTGAGATATCAGTTAGGCGGTACAACTACTACAATAGAAAGGATACAGAGAATATTAGCATGGCCCCCGTTATACAAGTACGGCGGTACAACTACTACAATAGGAAGGATACAGAGAAGATTAGCATGGCCCCTGTGATACAAGTACGGCGGTACAACAACTACAACAGGAAGGATACAGAGAAGATTAGCATGGTCCCTGTGATACCAGTTCGGTGGTACAACTACTACAATCGGGAAGATACAGAGAAGATTAGCATGGCCCCTGAGATACCAGTTTGGCGGTACAACTACTACAATAGGAAGGATACAGAGAAGAATAGCATGGCACCTTAGATACAAGTAAGGCGGTACAACTACTACAATAGGAAGGATACAGAGAAGATTAGCATGGCCCCTGTGATACCAGTTCGGCGGTACAACTACTACAATAGGAACGATACAGAGAAGATTAGCATGGCCCCTGAGATACCAGTTCGGCGGTACAACTACTACAATAGGAAGGATACAGAGAAGATCAGCATGGCCCTTGAGATACCAGTTCGGCAATACAACTACTACAATAGGAAGGATACAGAGAAGATCAGCATGACCCCTGAGATACCAGTTCGGCGGTACAACTACTACAATAGGAAGGATACAGAGAAGATCAGTATGGCCCCTGAGATACCAGCTAACTACAGTAGGAAGGATACAGAGACAACCAGGATGACATGGCGAAGAGCTGGAGCAGCCACGAGGTCGGCGGATATGGCCCCAGATGCCATCTCAACCCGCTCCCTCCCTAACCACCGTTCCTATATATAGAAGCGCAAGTTTTTGCGCTCATCCGTTGTTGTTTTTTGGCGGGACGAGGTATCTCTTACGGGAATTTAAAATAATCAGTAACTCTGTGGGCTCCTCCCTGTGCACTCCGTCTTCTTCTTCTTTTTTTTTTTTACTCCACCAGATTCGATCAGGGCGGAAGTTCCTGAATTTGTAGATTTTTGCCAAGTTTGTGGTTGGTCGACCCGAGACTATGCTTGTTCTTTCTATGTTTGAAAGAATGGGTTTCTTGTCTGTTACCTGGTATTTCATCAAGAATATGATCTTCTTGAGGTGAAAGAACATCTATAAAATATAGAAGAGCTTGGGAGAATATTAGGAATAAAATTTCGAATACATTTTTACATATGTGGAATGGTTGCGTGCGTGGTGGTGTGGCTTGTGGTAAGGCCGCTGATAAAATTATAGTTATTTTTATAAATTAAATTAATTTATTTAAAGCCCGAAATATAAAGAGAGGAAAGAAGTAAAGGCCGCTGGAAGCAAGCCTTGTTGTTCGAACGACAGACATATATCTCAGCCATGGGGACTTCCCCACCGACAGAGGGTTCTCTAGAAACTGTGGGAGGTCTCCCTGGATACATCTCTAGGCTCAACAAACATTTCTGGAGCGAGGACTTCATCATCTATGTCTCACACAAGAACTACTGTCATATTTACCTCTTACCCAACTTAAACCAGAATCCGTGTATAAAAGGAAAAGCTGTATTGGTGTCTTGTCAAATTGTTGCTCCATGAAAAGAGGGGGAAAGGATTTCAGAGTTCCTTGTAGACCTTCATGGTTACCGTAGCAACTCGGGGCTCACCAAGTCCCCACTGTACAAGAGCTGTAAAATACCAATAACCTATATGCATATTGTCTTGATGAAAAGTAATTAAATAAGCCCACGAATGATTTAAAATATTAATTTAGTTATTGGAAAGATTTTAGATATAAAATAAGGGTTATATACTATACAGCACATCAAAATCGACTCAGGAGTTAAAGCGAGAAGCGAAAATTGTTTTATCAAGCTCTTCATGCGTCAGGACCAGGCCCATTCCACGGGGCGCCTTCTGTTTCCCAGACCGGTTCGACCAGTATAAGACAAGAGGAAGTACCAGTAAACTCTGTTCTCCTGACAATATTGTCGCGTTTATGAGCCTGAAAACACCTACAACCTCCGCCAATAGATGGCGCTTTCGCCTGTTTCCGATCTGAAACTGGTGTGGGAATCGCGGACTGCTGTAGTCCTGTTTCCTGGCGCAAATTATTGTAAATATGCATTCTTATTGACCCTGGGATGTAAAATAGTGTAAATACCCTGTTGATTAATATATGAGTTTTATATAATATGTACTTAAGATGACAATAAAAGGGAAGGAGGAGTGTTAGAAGTCTTGATGCCGGTTGCTGTTATGACTCTCTCGCCACAGTCGCTACTCTTCTGCTAAGTCTCTCGTGTTCCCCCACCCCCCACCAGTGGTAAGGCCGAGAGATACTGTTAGAGGAAAGAAGATACACTTGAGCGGTGGTTCTCGGAGGTCTTTGGGTGGTCTGCAGGGTAGAAGCAACGGGAGCCCGGGTAGGTGATCCACGAAGGAGGAAGCGGTGTCGTCGCGAAGAACCGGAGAGGGGTCACGCGTGACAATATAATAATATAACAAAATAATTATATAACTCTCTATATATATGTGTATGTACACATTTCCCATATACTGACAGAAGTTACTTTTCACGAGTTTACACACAAATCTAAAAGCTACTAAGGACATGAGTGAAAAGTAGCGTAACACACAGAAACGCGTTCACCCAAAAGGTACAATAACAACAAAAGGAAAGGAAGTAAATATTAAAAAACAAGATAAGTTATAACAAAATCAGTTTTTTTTTTTATCTTAAAGAGAGAAGTTGTCTGGCCGGCATTCATATTTCTTTATAAAATAGACACCTCGGTTAGTTAGAGTTTTCTCAACATTTCAAAAAAATCTTTTATCAAAATTGGAAACTATTATAGACGCGTATGATTCTTTTTAAAAATTAAACAATTTCTACTGTCCTTACTCTAATGGAAAAATAAATGGGAGGGCCTGGCTCATCAGTGGTGAACCCTCCCAGCGGTTTCGCCAGTTTAATCTACCATACCTGCTGTTATATTGCATTTTTCAAACTTCCTTTTATAGTGATACTGATGCTAGACTCTTTGAATGGGTATTTTAGATGAACTATGGACATAAGCTTTGAGGACAGCAGAATTACATACATTTATAAATATATATAAATCTTTTGTCTTCGTCAGAAGAAATAAAGTATTTGGCAAAGTGCAATGATTCTGAAGATAAGACTTGAAAAAAGTATAACTCTTTAATTCCAATAAACAAACAAGTTACACTATTCCATACTAGATAAATGAATCACTCTGAAAACACAAACACGATATATATACATATATACACAGTTATCATCATAAACTCTGTGACAACAAATAAACAAATATTAAATTAATCCGCCAATACATCACACCATCTTCCCCCTACAAACTTTGATATCGCACAGGAGGTCTCCGATCCCTTGGAGGGTTTCTTCTTGGCAGGGGCCTTTCCTCCGTCCGGGCTTCTTTGTCTGAGGAACACGCGGATTCCCTTGGGCTGCCTTCAATCTCCACACCTTGGTCCCCGGACACTGGATCCTGCGGCAGTCCAGCTGTTTCCGACGAAAACGATTCTCTGTCCCTCCGGCTGTTCATACTCTCAGGAGCCATCCATATTGGGTCATCTTCCTCCTCTCTTTTCTCTCTGGCCTCATCTCCATCTTCACCACTAGTCCATCTTCTCCTTATCTGATCTCGGTGGTAGGTCTTCACCTGTCCATTTATCAACACTGTAAATGCGAATCCTTTTATTGGATCTGTTGTCTCCCCGAACACAACCTGATGTTGACTCAATAATTCCGCCAACGTGTCCTCCAAAGGCATCCGATTCACAATAGAATTTCCAATTTTCAAAACATTGATCCACTCTCTCCCCAACAAGGCCTTCCTTTCTCCTCTCACCACGACAGCTCTAAGCTTAGCGATCGTTCCCCGAAAATCGACCTTGACCTCTATTTCACCCAGGATCGGTACCACCGTTCCGTCATAGGTCTTAACAATTATTCCCGCTTCCTTTACCTGCACGTCTGGGAGGTATCTTTTGAAATCCTTCTCCGATATTAAAGTCAGACAGCTACCCGTGTCAATTTCGAAAGTCATCAAAGTGTCCTCTACTCTCATCTTAATCACATATGGAGGGTCATTCGTAGCATACTTGACTCTATAATCATAGGTCCTCATAAAGACCATTCTTTGAACGGATTCTTCCTCCTCCTGATCCTCGATTTGATTAATCTTTCTCTGGTTCAGAAACCGGCTCACCTGTCTTTCGCTTGTATGTTCCCCACGGCTCCTGCAGATGGTTGCCAAGTGACCTCTTTTCCCGCATCTGAAACAGGTCGCCTCTCTAAATCTGCATAAGTCTTTATGCAACCTCCCGCAATGTATGCACTTTCTCTTTTGCTCACTGACTTCTGTGCGTATTTTGTCCACGCTATCTGCAGGCTCATTGACATGGAATATTCTGGTATTTCTTTCTGCTGCCTCCATCGACAACGCAATTTCAACTACTCTTGCCAACGGCACATCTCCTTCCGACAAGATCCTCCTCTGGATTTTTGCATCTCTCAATCCGCACACTAATTTATCTCTTAAGGATTCTTTTAAAAATTCGCCAAATCCACACGTTGAAGCTAGCCTCTTGATTTCCACAAGATATTCTGAAACACTTTCCGTTTCCTTTTGAATTCTTCCAAAAAACATAAATCTCTCTACTATAATAGATCGCTTTGGGGAAAAATATTCAACCAGTTTCTCAATCAACTCTTCATATGTATACTCTTTAGGCAACTTCGGGCTACATAAATTTTTCAATGTATCATACGCCTTCCCGCCAATTAGAGTCAATAAATAGGCTTTTTTCTTTTCTTCACTAGCCTCTTCTAGAATTAGAAATTGCTCCAAACGCTCGATAAATGAGCAAAAATTTTCATTTTTTTCTTCAAATTCCTTAAAATGGTAATGAGCCATCATGAAATAATTTTTCTTATGCAAATTTCCAATAACTCATTACTTCCTTAAAATTTAAACAAAATTATTCATATTCCGCTATTCCAACGCTCGGGTTCTTACTCTAAACTCGTCGCCAATGCAATGATTCTGAAGATAAGACTTGAAAAAAGTATAACTCTTTAATTCCAATAAACAAACAAGTTACACTATTCCATACTAGATAAATGAATCACTCTGAAAACACAAACACGATATATATACATATATACACAGTTATCATCATAAACTCTGTGACAACAAATAAACAAATATTAAATTAATCCGCCAATACATCACACAAAGTGTTTAAATTTATAACGCCTTGCCAAATGCTTTATTTTTATTTATTTGTTCTGACGAAGACAAAATATTTCTGTTGAAACATTGAGAAAATAAAACAGTATTTATATTTTACTAGCGGACGTACCCGGCTTCGCCCGGGTTTTATCCGAGTAAAGGTTTGTCTAACGAATCTCTCGATAAAGTGAACTTTTTTCCCGGTCCCTTGAAAAATACTCGATAAGTTGAATAAAATAATTATTAATTGGTTCCCTCGGTAATTGGAAGTTAAAGGAATAGTATCTTGCCTTGGAATTGTATCATTATTCTTGTCTCAAATAAATTGCCGTGTCATCCTGAATTTTGTCTTTCCGAATTTTCTACATTACAAAATCATCGTATCATCATGATAATATTTAGAGCAGATTGTTGAATTATAACAGATATATTAGAATATTTATCTTGATTATTTTAAAGCGAAAAGTTATTTCAAAAATTTTATTTGCTAGAAACCTTCCCAGTACTATACTAAATAACTTCCCAAAGTTTCATGGCGTTCCAATGAGTGGTTTGGTCAGGCATAAAGGACAAACAGACCACACACACACATAAAACATTCATTTTTATATATATTGTTACATCATGATTAATGGCGTATTTCTTATATTATTTTTAATATATTTGAAATTTAAATTATATATTTATTTATTTTTATATTCTATGATATTTATTTAAAACAGATTATCATCATTTGTATTTAGGTACACGTGTGACTTCACTGCTCTCTTTGATGTGAGAAAATAAATAAATTATTCTGGAGGCTACTTAAAGTAGACTTATCTCATTATTCCCTTATATAAATTTGTAGGATGGTTGAAACACGCTCTGGTAAGATGCAAGACCCAGCACAGGAGAGAATCAAGGCTGAAGAGTCTGCCAAGCCGCAACCTGGTGCAACAATTGGTAGAGATGCTAGTTTCGACCCAGTTGTCCTGAATCCCAACATCGACATCCCCAAGTATGATGGAACAGAAGACCCTCGCCCATGGATTGAATCTCTTGAAGAAATTGGCTTCCTGTACCATTGGGCAGACTACATTATCTCCCGTTATGCTGCCATGAATATGATTGGTAGCGCCAAAACCTGGCTGAACCTACACAAAGTAAGTTTCACCAGCTGGGAAAATTTCAAGAGCCGCCTAATTCAGGATTTTGCCTCAGACGCCAACAAAGAAGAAATGAAGATGAGGCTAAACAGAATGCAGCAGTGGAATGAACCTGCAATCAGGTTTGCAGAGGATATCCTGGTTCTGTGCAACAAGGTCGACCCCCAAATGGAAGAAGAGACTAAAATAAACTGGGTTATTGGAGGGTTGAAGAAAGAATACTCTTTTGCCCTCTACTTAAACCCTCCTAAGAATACCAACGAACTCCTAAGATTGTGTAAAAAGATGGATTTGTTTGAATATAATTATCAAGAACGTGTAGAAAAGTCAAAGGCTCTACATAATGTACCATTCTCTCCTCGTCCCCATCATCAAGAGCAATGGAAGAACGCTCCGTCGTTCAGAAGACCACACCAGAACACTTTCAAGCCCCAGGTTCCTGCTCCCAGACAATACCAGGCCAACCCCTCGCCCCAGGTCTCTGCCGCTGGACGACCTGCCTATGCAAATTCAAGTTTCACGCAGAGACAGACCCACCAAAATAAAGTCTACAACAAGAGTCCAGCTACAAACAAAAGCAGGACGGAAGACCTATATGCTTTAAGTGCAATATTCCAGGACACATTGCGCGTTATTGTAGGGTCGAGTTTGTGAGGATCGTAGAAGAGGACCCCTCAGTTTCTCAAGACAAGAGTCAAGAAAATCTTCAAACGGACGAAAGAAAAGATTATACACGGCCTCGCCTCTATGCGGATGTTTGTAATGACACACGAACGAATATTCCTACACGGAATAGATATTCCGTGTTGGAAGATTTAAACTAAGTGTCGCGCCTGATTCCTTCAATCAAAGCAAGTCGACCATAAATGGAATTAGAAAGTTGGACCCTAGGTACAAAATTAAGATTAATGTGGACAAGATAGGGTTATGCGAAGCTTTGATTGATACAGGCGCCGATCTTTCAGTGGTCGACCTAAGAACAGCACTTTTTGCTGGCCGTGAAATAAATAGTCTCACTAAAACGTGTTCAGGACCCGATGGAAAAAATTAGATATGGTAGGTAGCATTATTTTAGATTTAAAAATTGATGACACTGAATTATCCCACGAATTTGTAGTGATGGACGCGCAGCTACGAACCAGGAGAATTAGTAGCAGTTTGGACACCAATTAGGAAAATAGGAAAGTGTGAGAAACTACTGAGAAAATATTTTGGCCCATATAGAATATTAAAGAAGCTGTCCAACGTAAATTACTTAATTGAACCAAAAGATAATCCTGTCCAAGACCCATTGATTGTCAATGTATCAAGAATCAAACCCTATTTTGAAAGAATTGATGAGGTCAATCACGAGGATGTGACGACCTCTGGAGAGGGGGAAGTGTTACATCATGATTAATGGCGTATTTCTTATATTATTTTTAATATATTTGAAATTTAAATTATATATTTATTTATTTTTATATTCTATGATATTTATTTAAAACAGATTATCATCATTTGTATTTAGGTACACGTGTGACTTCACTGCTCTCTTTGATGTGAGAAAATAAATAAATTATTCTGGAGGCTACTTAAAGTAGACTTATCTCATTATTCCCTTATATAAATTTGTAGGATGGTTGAAACACGCTCTGGTAAGATGCAAGACCCAGCACAGGAGAGAATCAAGGCTGAAGAGTCTGCCAAGCCGCAACCTGGTGCAACAATATAGATTCGGCTTTGATAAGGCGAAAACCGAAGTTACATTGATATGTGAGGAGATCACCAGACATGAACCAAGCACACTGAGAACGCTTTAAGCGTCTTCACTCAATAATTCTCTGGAAGACCCATGCATTACCCATGAACCCTTTTTATCTACAAACATGTACAAACGCTTAGAACGAAAATTGACAATTATACCGCAAATGTTTCTTTTGAATGAAAAAATCGAAATTTATTTTAAGGAGAAATAAATATTATTTATAACCTTAGGAATGAAGTATGATAGGATGAATTGTGAATAGTAATGATAAACGGAAAAATAAAGTGTCCAGGGATGGGAATCGAACCACAGTGTTCCGCTTACCGGACAGATTCCATGTCCATTAGGTTACCCTGGACATATTTTTCCGTTCGTAAATATTATATAAAGTAATTTATAATACAATATAATGCGGCTTATGATTGAAGAACGAAATTTGAAAACGCTTAGTTTAAATCTTCCAACACGGAGTATCTATTTAATTGTCTTGTCTAACTGTGGGGTAATGTTCCACAATTCTTACAAACCTGATCCTGCAATATCGTGCTACATTACCTGGGCCTGTTACACTTGAAACAAATCGTTCTTCCATCTTCTCTATTACACACACACACAAAAACCTTTTTTAAGACACACAGGTCTTACAGAGGATTCTCCTTGGGGTTACAAGACGGAGAAACCTATGAAAGTGGGAAATATACAAAGGGGTAAAAATGGAGAAAGATTATATACACTTGGTAAATATATACAGATTATTATTTGAATAATCCTATGGAAAATAAGAAAAAAAAAATGGAAATATGGATGGGAGATGTGGAGAGCGAAAAGAGGAAAGAAAACAGGTATTTACATATGGAACATACATATAATGGAACATACATATAATGAGTTCTTATTGTAGGACCATTAGCTCTAAATGATTATCTCCAGGTGGGCGCTTCTCAGTTTGCCAAAGCTAGTGTTGTGGCTTTGTCACCGACCTGAGGCCGCTAGTTTGTGGCGACGGTCAATAGATGGCGTCTAGTTTTGACGTTTACTTGGAGAATCTGTATAAGACTAATAGGTCAGCAGTACTAAACTCCCGGATAGTTCTCCATAATTTCGCAAACACACACCTTTGAATGGAATATTCTCATTTTTGAAAACTCAATTAAAAAAAAAACAATCTCTTAAAGCTAAATATATTTCGACCAATAATTCTTTTTATTATCTCAACGTTTCGACAACAATATTTTGTTCTCGTCAGGAACAAATAAAAATTAAAGAATTTGGCAAGGTGTTAAAAATTATTCGAGAAATTTTGGCGTATGAATTTTCAATTTTAGTTGTTATTTTATGGAACTTTATTTTGTTGTTTTCAGTGAAATTATACTTTCTTGACAGATTGAAGTGGACGCATCTCACCACTTCATTATGCCTTTCAGTGTAGTCGTGATGAAGCAATCTTCCACAGTTTGTAGCAAGGTAGTCCACCGTCCTCTGTGCCTTTTCACAGTGAGAGCATTGATAATTATTTCTATAGATTAATACATCAATACTTGTATAATTCAAACATCTTTAATTCATTATTTATGTTTGTTATCTTATTTAATATTCATCTTTGTTCCTAGACTTTTAAACCTTTTTTTTAACGTTTTTAATTCGAAATTTTGGATAATTCGATTTTTTTTTATCCCTTGGGCTTCAAATTATTAAAGTTCAACTGAATCATCGCAGAAAAAGTTCCATATATATTAGCAACCAAAAGAAATCAAAACATTCTTTAAAAGATAATTACAACAACAACAAAAAGCCTTTATTTAGGGTTACTGACCCTATACAGGATTCACCAGAGGTATGCATAAGAACAAAGCAGTGAGACAAAGGAAATAGCGATATATACAGAAGAAAAAGAAAAAAAAAAACAAGAAAGAGAAAGAGGGAAGCAATAAAAACAACACAAAAGGAGTAGCAGTAAGAAAGTGAGGAGTGAGTGTCACTTGGCCTTCTTCTGAGATATGGACTTGTGGAAACCATAAAACGCCGTAGCAATATACTTATTCTGGGTCATATTGTCAATTATTGATGGAAGTGGAGCACAGAGTTGCCCAGTTATAAAAGATAATTAAGAAGACATCCAACCAAGAATACATTAATACAACACTTTATTACTGGTATTACTATTTACAATCGAACTTCAGTTCATTTAACTTGCGTTGTTGTCACTTGTTGAAGAACTAGGAGTTCAGGCAGATGGTATTGCCAACAATGTTCAAGGAATTGACAAGCCGAAGAAGACTCCAGTAGAAGATAAATTTCCTTTTCGGTTTTTTAGTCTCCAAGTCTAGAAGACTCTGTTAATGATATGCAACTCCATTCATGCATTTCTTCATGATCTCATCAACCTGGTACATTAAGAGGAATGGCATCCATAATTCCAATGTTACACACAAAAAACGAAACTAGCGATGAAAGGAAGCATCGACACACCTCCACACGGACTTGGAAGTTGCGAAACATTCGCAGATCTTCACCCGGAGCACGCAATTACTCCTTTGGAAGGACATGTTCTCTTTGGTGATGTCATCTTACCGATTCATTAGCCACGTAACTAGCAGCACTATACTCCAGTTCTCCATAAATTCACATACGTAACCCAAACACACCTTTAAGTTCAATAAAATAATCCCATGTGTCAATATTGAGTAAAGTTAATCAGGCCTCCAGGTAAAAGTATTTTTTCAAAACCCTTTTTATTCTCTAGTTTTCGGGCACGGACGTCCATCTACAGTAGAAAACCTGGTATAATTATTCGCCAATAGAACACAAGTTTAAATATAATCGGATATTATTTTACATAATTTTATCATATATTGATGAGCTCTACTCATCCCCAGCAGACACCATCAACAAGTTCTACTAGCTTGATATCCTGATATAATTGAGTGGAGATAAGAAAGAAGAAGACACATCCCCAGCAGACACCATCAACAAGTTCTACTAGCTTGATATCCTGATATAATTGAGTGGAGATAAGAAAGAAGAAGACACATCCCCAGCAGACACCATCAACAAGTTCTACTAGCTTGATATCCTGATATAATTGAGTGGAGATAAGAAAGAAGAAGACATCCCCAGCAGACACCATCAACAAGTTCTACTAGCTTGATATCCTGATATAATTGAGTGGAGATAAGAAAGAAGAAGACACATCCCCAGCAGACACCATCAACAAGTTCTACTAGCTTGATATCCTGATATAATTGAGTGGAGATAAGAAAGAAGAAGACACATCCCCAGCAGACACCATCAACAAGTTCTACTAGCTTGATATCCTGATATAATTGAGTGGAGATAAGAAAGAAGAAGATACATCCCCAGCACAGACACCATCAACAAGCTCTACAGGCTTGATACCCTTCAACAGGTCAACAGACATTTTGGCTCGAAAGTTTCTTCTTTTATGGATAAATATAATAATAATAGTAGTAATAATAATAATAAATGTGAAAAAAAATTTCCCACTATGTACTAAGTGAAATTCTCAACCTGAAACCCCAAACGACATCATTGACTGTATTGACTCATCCATTGATGAGTTCTACTCATCCCCAGCAGACACCATCAACAAGTTCTACAAGCTTGATACCCTGATATTATTGAGTGGAGATATAAAAGAAGAAGATGTAGTACAACAACCACATCATTGACTGTATTGACTCATCCATTGATGAGTTCTACTCATCCCCGGCAGACACCATCAACAAGCTCTACAAGCTTGATACCCTGATATGATTGAGTGGAGATAAGAAAGAAGATGTAGTACTGCAACCACATCATTGACTGTATTGACTCATCCATTGATGATATCTACTCATCCCCAGCAGACACCATCAACAAGCTCTACAAGCTTGATACCCTGATATGATTGAGTGGAGATAAGAAAGAAGATGTAGTACTGCAACCACATCATTGACTGTATTGACTCATCCATTGATGATATCTACTCATCCCCAGCAGACACCATCAACAAGCTCTACAAGCTTGATACCCTGATATGATTGAGTGGAGATAAGAAAGAAGATGTAGTAATGCAACCACATCATTGACTGTATTGACTCATCCATTGATGATATCTACTCATCCCCAGCAGACACCATCAACAAGCTCTACAAGCTTGATACCCTGATATGATTGAGTGGAGATAAGAAAGAAGATGTAGTACTGCAACCACATCATTGACTGTATTGACTCATCCATTGATGAGCTCTACTCTTCCCCAGCAGATACCATCAACAAGCTCTACAAGCTTGATACTCTGATATGATTGAATAGAGATAAGAAAGAAGAAGATAAATTCAAGAGCCTCATTTCTGGTGGAAACGTGCCGTCGAGTGAATCAGTATCCACTAGGTTAGGTTAGGTCTGTTTATAGTTTAAGTTAAGTTTGTTTTTAAAATGGAACTATTTTCGCCAATATCGAGTAGGCCTAGATCGGAATATAATATTCGAACAACTTATAAATTACTTACACGAAGTGTAGCATCTGGAAATAACTGTTATAATTATTATAATCTATATTATAGCATATATATTAATTTTTCTTTAATTAAATAAAAAAAAACTTACTCGATGAATTGTAAATAAAAGAGTCTTTTTCTTCTTCTTTCTTATCTCAAAGCCATGATAAACATGGTGGGTAGTTAGCGACTGCTTTTACTGTAAGCGCACCACATGTCTAAATATGTGAAAAGCAGTTAGACTTTGCACTTACAAATGTGCCAGAGCCCCGTTTGGTTACTTGCACTCGCTGGTGGGGTTGGACCTTTGAAAGAATCAGGGGCCATTGGAGCATTTTTTTTTAAACAGAAAAAAGTGTCCAATGCGGGAATCGAACCCGGGTCGTAGTGGTCGAAAACCAAATGGTTTAACCATCCTTCCACCGACCCCCTAAATAAAACGGAGTTAAAATGTTTATAATAGGAGTGATATGTTCTAACTTACTATGGATATTTACATGGCTGTAAAGAATAATTTAAATGGATTAATATAATAAAAAAAGGTTTTCTTCTAACCAATGGGGGTGAATGAATTCTGATTGCTGGATCCCTGATGCATTTGCATGAAGTCCTTTTTAATTAATATCTATTTTTTAGGGAATACAGAGCGTTTATATTTGTAATATTATTTGTGGTTTGAATGTCATAAGACATGTACCTTCTCAATTCAAGATGACTCCTCAGCGGCGAAGTACGCGATCTAGGTTTTCTTCGTAGATCACGAAATACATGGTGTCGCTGAAGACACACTGGTGATTCTCCACCAAACTCTGCAGCGGTGGCAGAGATGCCATGTTCTTTGTACATAGTATCATGCATATATATAATTATCTTTTTTTTTTTTTTAATAGTGCAGACTGTGTACTTTGCATGTATTGACAAAATGTCAATTAAATTATTGTCATTGTCAATTGTCAAGTCAAGATTCAGCTCTCAACTGGTGATCTTACCACTTGATCTTCTATTGGTTTACATATCCTCTTGATACCTTCAATGTACTCTTGAGCCAAAGGAATGAACAAATGTCAGTATTTTACGCGCTGATGCTTTAGCAAAATACAAGATAATCAAACAAAAAATAAGAAAAGATCAAATATGTGAAATAAACTCTGAGAGAAAACTGACAAAAACTATAACAAGACTTAGAACAAAACATTATAAAGGAATGGCAATACATCCAGATGGCACAAGAACCTATAGAGCATGCAACAACTATCCTGGTGTGGAACTAACACCTACCCACATATTCTCATGCCCAGCAATGGCCGCAGCCTTGCAGAAAATTGACTTAGACCCAGAGCAGCAGCTTTACACACCCAAGATAGTGGATATTGCTGCTGCTGTGATGGAGATGCATGGAGACATCTGAGACTCTTCTTTGGACACGACAACAACAACAACAACTCTTCAATATATTCTTTATCATGTCTTAACACTTAGTCAGCTCTGTCTTGTAATTTCCTAGCATTGGAAATGACAATTAGTAGACACTCGTACGTAAAAAAAAAAACATATATAAATCACATTTGAAAAATAGAACAAAAGTGAATTTTTGCGTGGTTAGCTTTTCTTGATTAATCAAGAAATGATATTTGGCCAATTCATGAATATTAAAAAAAAAAATCAACGATTAGTTGATATTTAGTCCGATAGATGGCGCAAGCCATCAGCACTTTTAGTTGCACGATCAGGAAATCCCCCCCCCCCTCCCCTTTTTTTCTCAATAAATCATATTACAGTTAAACCTGTCTATAGCGTCCCCTCTTGGGACTACCAAAATAGGGTGCTATGGAGAGGGGGTACTATAGACAGGTCACTTTTAATGTAAAATGTCTACTTTTTAATATTTAAAATCGGGCGCTATAGAGAGGGAGGTGCTATTTAGAGGGGGCGCTATAGACAGGTTTAACTGTATATTCAATGAAGATTAACTTTCTAAGTATAATCAGATGGATTTTTGTCTAATTTGTAAACTGTTTTATTTTTACCCTTCTCGTTGTATTAAAAGTCTATGACATTTTAGGTTTAGGGAGATATGTATATATGCATCAGAGCGATGCATTGTGTTTATCGCTCATATCCTAGTATGAATATTAAATCTTTAAAAAATTAAAATACAGTAGAACCCCCCTGTAAACAACACCTAATTCCAGAGCCAGAGTGTCCTTTAGGGAGAGGTGTTCTCTTACCGGAGAGTTGCTAAATAGTAAAAATGGTAATTTTGCAAACTGTCCTTTGTGGAGATAGTTTCCGCTAAAGAGAGGTTCTACTGTTTTTCTAATTCTAAAGTTAAAAAATTACGGAAAAAAAAACAATTTATTCAGTGTTCACATTCTCGCTACGGCCCGGGTTCGATTCCCGCATTGGGCACTTTTTTCTGATAAAAAAAAAAAAAAAATGCTCCAATGGCCCCCGATTCTTGCAAAAGTCCAATCCCACCAGCGAGTGCACGTAAAACCAAACGGGGCTCTGGCACATTTGTAAGTGCAATGTCTAACTACTTTTGACATTTGTAGATATGTGGTGCATTTACAGTAAAAACAGTCGCCTACTTCTACGCACCATGATTATCATGGCCTGTACCACTTGTACTAGGGATAAGCAAAAAAAAAAATTCTAAAAAATTTAACTCAGTATTCTGATATTCAGTAAGATATATGAAGATGTTTTCACGCGGAGAAATGGAAAATGTTCATTTTCTAAACAGACCTAAACACACTACTGAATTCTACTTTAGAATCTACTGTGGAGGTTACGACCTTAAAAACCAAGATGAATGTCTTAAAATCAAGTGCAAGAAAAATATCAACCACTACTATTCGTAATATGGAAACTTGGAAGCTATCACCCCATAAGTTGCCAGACGAAAAGCAATTGCATGCTTCCAGCAAGTTGCTGCGTAACGTGTCTCTGTACGTATGTCTGCCCCTGATCGCCACTGTCTTTCCTCACCTACCAGAAGCACCATCACCACGAGCCAGTCAAGTATAAGCCCTACATCATGCATTCCAGGGATTTCCCCTGGGGCAATGGCAAGCGTGGGCTGTTCTTCAACTCCAAGAAGAACTGGCACCACGAAGGTCTGGACGACTAAACTGAACCCGCTAGAAGGGCAATAATAAAGATGTCTACCACTACTGAATTCATTTATATCTTAGATTATTACTTCTTTGCTATTGGCCATCTGAACTAGTGACGTCAATTAATCATCTCTGCAGCCATGTCATACTCATCCAAAATATTAGCAATTCCGCCTATCAACTAAGTAAGGCACGGAAATGGTGAAACTGATTTCTTCAAATCCGACCGGCTTTCCTTCATCTTTCATTTCCTCAGATACCAAACTGTCTAATGGATGGCGTCATTGGATCCTTCCTCTGTGGGACAATGCGGGTCTTCGTCATAGCTTTGTGTCTTTGCCATAGCTTTGACAAAGATATAGCTTCGGGTCTTCTTAATGACATTGCTTCTTCTTCATGACGCTGTGTCATTGCTTTGGTTCTGCTTCATGAAGCTGCCTCTTCTTTATGTCTTTGTTTCTTATTCATGACATTGTCTCTTCTCCATGATGCTGTTTCTTCTTCATGACACCGTCTCCTCTTTATGGCGATGTGTCTTTGTCATTGCTCTTGTTCTGTTTCATGACACCGTCTCCTCTTTATGGCAGTGTGTCTTCTTTATGTCTTTGTTTCTTCTTCATGACACTGTCTCTTCTTTATGGCGATGTGTCTTTGTCATTGCTCTGGTTCTGTTTCATGACACCGTCTCCTCTTTATGGCAGTGTGTCTTCTTTATGTCTTTGTTTCTTCTTCATGACACTGTCTCTTCTTTATGGCGATGTGTCTTTGTCATTGCTTTGGTTCTGATTCATGACACCGTCTCCTCTTTATGGCAGTGTGTCTTCTTTATGTCTTTGTTTCTTCTTCATGACACTGTCTCTTCTTTATGGCGATGTGTCTTCGTCATTGCTTTGGTTCTGTTTCATGACACCGTCTCCTCTTTATGGCAGTGTGTCTTCTTTATGTCTTTGTTTCTTCTTCATGACACTGTCTCTTCTTTATGGCGATGTGTCTTTGTCATTGCTTTGGTTCTGTTTCATGACACTGTCTCTTCTTTATGGCAGTGTGTCTTCTTTATGTCTTTGTTTCTTCTTCATGACACTGTCTCTTCTTTATGGCGATGTGTCTTTGTCATTGCTTTGGTTCTGTTTTATGACACCGTCTCCTCTTTATGGCAGTGTGTCTTCTTTATGTCTTTGTTTCTTCTTCATGACACTGTCTCTTCTTTATTGCGCTGTGTCTTCGTCATTGCTTTGGTTCTGATTCATGACAGTCTCTTCTTCATGTCTTTGGTTCTTCTTCATGGCGCTGTGTCTTCATCATAGCTTTGGTTATTCTTCATGCACTGCCTTTTCTTCATTCATTACGCTGTGTCTTCGAAATAACTTTGATTCTTCTTCATGACAATGTCTCTTCTTCTTCATATCTTTAGTTCTTCTTCATAGCGTTGTGTCTTCTTAATGTCTTTGGTTCTTCTTCATGACACTTTCTCTTTTTCATGTTAGATAATTCAATATATTTTATTGGCACACTTAGTCAATTGTTATAAAAATCAAAGAGAAATTAAACAAGGAAAATTTGATTAATTACAATTTGGTGATAAAAATTATATTCAAAAAAAAAAAAATTGTTCTCAGGAAGGAAGGCTCCTCCACATTGAGAGAGTCCTCCTCCAGACAAGGACTGGATTGTTAGAGAGAGAGAGAGAGAGGGGGCGGAAGCCAGTTAGACCAGGGCCACTACGGGCCTTGGGGACCAGGCAAATAGAGCCGCGGAGTGTACAGCATGGTAAGGCGCCGCGCACCAAGGAAGCTCCGAACACCCTCCACAGAAGAGCCGAGAAAACAATTTCAATTAACATTTGCAACGATTCTTCTAATCTATTGTTACAAAGGTGAAATAATATATAATAAAATAGTAAATAAAGGGTAGATAAAATGTAGGGGAATATATATAGTTGTGTATGTGTACATATTTCTTCAGCAAGGAAGGCTTCCCCACCTTGAGAGAGTTCTCCTCCAGACAAGGTCTTCTTGAACACTCCTCAGTTCCACGCCGAGGAAGTACCTATAGATGTGTGTCTTGGCAGACACCAGGATGGCCAGAGCCGAGAAGAAATCTTTATACGCAGAGAGAATCTCACAGGGCAAGCTATCCCATCCCGGAGAGAGAGTTAAGCTTAGCTTCAAAATCTCAACTTTTCTTTCTGGAATATAAGGATTAAGTCGGATTTTAAATATTTTGAGCGAAGGAATTTATTTTTGAGGGGATATGCAAATGTTATTCCTCTCTTTAATTAAAACTTATTTTAAAATGGAAATTACAAAGCATTTTGTTTGTTGTCGAATTTAAGAAAAAAATAGTTTCATATCTATTAATAGATTGTCCTTTCATCCTTCTTTGTTTTTTAGCGTATAGAAAATTCAGGTCGGTGACAAAGCGACAACACCAGCTTTGACAAACTGATAAGCGTCCACCTAGAGACCATGGTTTCGGGCTAATGGCCCTCGTCAGTCTAGGGCGGACTTTGCTTTCTATGTGGTGTACTTGCAGTAAAAGCAGCCGTTATCTATTCACAATGATTATCATAGCCTGTACCACGTGTGTATACTCGAGATAAAAAAACAACAACAACAACAAAACATTGAATTTTATGATTATATAAAAGGGCGTACCTGGATCTGTAAAGAAAAAAAAAATTTTTTTTTCTTAAAATATTTCGAGAGATTGCTCCCTCTTTATCAATTATGTTTTATAATATTTGAGCTATGGGTTTAACTTGCTTAAGACCCTCTATGTGTATTCTTGTTTTTCGGGATGGGGGTTTGATTGGTGGATTAGGGGATCTACTAGGAAGGAATTTGGCAATGGTCCAGCTACCAGGTCCGTCCGCCAACCCCGAGCTAGGGGACTTGGATCTTCTCCAAACTCTCTCTCTCTCCTTTTTTAGAGTTCCTTCCGCTCCTGGGACCCCTGGATCATCCACCCTGGCACATCCTTTATTTTATTCCACATATGGTATACTCCACTGAATCGTAGAATGTTGCAGATATCTTGTTTTCTCTTTGTTCATGTGTATCGCTGACATTTAATAACATTTGTAATGATTGTTTTTTTTTTTTTACATATATCATCAAATATACAGGAGCTCCATCTATGCTTCCTTTCTTCCTGTAATGAATCTGTATAAGACCGGTGGTCTTAATAAATCTTTGTGTGTATATATCATCAAATATACAGGAACTCCATCTATGCTTCCTTTCTTCTTGTAGTGAATCTGTATAAGATCGGTGGTCTTAATAAAGCTTTGTGTGTGTGCATATCAACAAATATTATCTCTACAGACTTTACTGCAATAATAAAAGTTATTGAATGATAGGGCATGTCTTATCAGTAGTGAATTCTCTCAGCAGTTTCGCTAAATTAATCTCCAGACCGCTCTACTATTGTATTGGATTGGTTTTCTTATATATATCCTGTATTTACTATGGAAGGCAGCTTAGAGGAGTCTAGGAAACTTATGAACATAGGCTGATAGGTTTGTAGAGGTGCTATTAAAATTAATTATTAAAATTTTAAAGATAGATAGCAATTAAATTTATAAATGTGTAAATCTGTTTAATTCCTGCTATGTCCCTATCTTTTGTCGAAAGGAATTCTTAGTTTGATTTAATTTATGGAGGCTTCGTTTTGTGAAAATAAAAGTTGAGAGCTTTGGTTTTTGTGATTTAGTTGTTCAACAAATGTGGCTAACATTTCGGACACGGTCTTACGTAATTAGTTCTTTTCCTGAAAGAAATTTAGAATTGATTTCAAAATGTGAACATTTTAGTTGTATGCTTAGTGGAAGTGTTTCTTTTAGAACTTTGGTTTGCATGATTCTTTTGTTCATCATGGGTCATTGATACATTAGATTTAAGCGGACTTGTATGCGGCTGTACAAGTAGACTTGTACTGAACAATAACAAACCAATTGATTTGAAAAGTAACCCGGAGATTAGTCACCTGTGTGCGGCTGTATAAGAAAACCTGCTCAGGACAATAACAAACGAATTAACACCAATAGCACATACAGAGAATGGGATGGCCTGTGATTGTTTCTCTAATTAAGAGAACTTATTCTGAACAATAGAAAACGGATCAATCCAAATAATAACTAGATTCTTGTTGCGGCTGTAAAAGACGACTTATTCAGGACAATAACAAACCGATTAATACAAATAACATCCAGGGGAATATGATCTGCATCCGACTGTACAATAGATCTTACCCAGGATAAAAACAAATGGATTAATACAAATATTACTCAAAGATTGGCTGTACAAGAAGACCTGTCCAGGACAATAACAAACCTATCAATCCAATTAACAAACAAAGACGGGTGCCCTGTGTGCGGCTGTACAAGTGGACATGTTCATTACAATAACAAACCTATCAATCCAATTAACAAACAAAGACGGGTGCCCTGTGTGCGGCTGTACAAGTGGACATGTTCATTACAATAACAAACCTATCAATCCAATTAACAAACGAAGACGGGTGCCCTGTGTGCGGCTGTACAAGTGGACATGTTCATTACAATAACAAACCTATCAATTTAATTAACAAACGAAGACCTGTGTGCGGCTGTACAAGAAGACCTGTCGAGGGCAATAAGCGGTTCCACCGGGGCGCACGTGGCAGGCCCACCACGTGTGGGGACTTCCGGCGGTGACTTCCAGGAACTCCTGCCCCCTCCGCCCTAGGGACGACATCTTCTCCCGGCATGGATGTCATCGCTCGTCGCCTTTTCCATAAATATGACCATCGCTTGCAATAATCTCATCTTCACTTCTTCCTGAATCCTCCATTACGCGGATTCTCACATCCCTCAACAACAAAAGCCTTCTATTATACATAGACTCGACCCAGAGTGCTATAACAGAAGTCGAGAATAGCAGCTACCCACACCCAAGATAGAGTGTCAAATTATATTGACAAACATAAACAGTTTCATCTTATCTCAGTATTTAGCGGGAAGAATGTTGTTTTTGTTCGTTAAGTGAAACAATCTCTTACGCATTTTAATTGGACGAATGTAGTCATGTTTGTATATAAGAGGGGGCTAAGGGAATGCGAGAGGCCAGTGTGGTTGATATTGTGTGGAGACGCTTGGTGTGTTCTCTGCGTGATTTATCCGTGTCTGGTGATCTCCTCGCATACCTGTGTGACCCCGGTCCGATCTCTACCAACGCTACAATAAAAGAAAAGTACTGTTTTGTTTCTATATAGAAAATCGTGAGTTATTTTGGTTATTGTTGTACTCGAGTGTACGCTTTTCTCTGTGTGTTAAGTTACACTTACTTTAGGCCCTAGTAACCTACATTTTTGTGCGATAACCCGTAATAGTAACTTTTGTCAAGAGAACATTGCGACTGCTGGGATGGAGACATCTGAGACTATTCATTGGACACTACAACAACCCAGGATCCTAGAAGCAAAAAAAGCAAACAATTATAAAAAGTACCAGTATGCAAATATGTAATCACACACACACAAAAGCCTTTATTAGGGACTTACCCAATACAGATTCTCCCAATTGGATAAGGTAATAATCATCTTGTGTTATTTGCATAGAAATTTAACTGGATTTACTCTTCGTCTCAAAGTCATTCACTTGTTGACACTGGTCCTTACATAATGATTATCTAAAAATATTTATAGTAAGCTATTGCCTTAGATTTGTTTGCTGATATTTTTGAAAGCAATACGTAGGATGAAATGTTGGTACATTTAATTTGTTGATATAGGACCTTCCTCTCTGCATCAAGGGCTGTACAATTAAGCAGGTAATGAGGGAGTTTTTCAGTAATTTCCTTGTTACACAGTGTACATATCAAGTTTTTGGCCTCAAAGGTCAGAACGTTGTTTTTGCAAATATGTAATAAGGTATATACAGTCTGTGTGGAGAGACATAACCTCTGCATAGCTTCTAATTATCTTCTTTTAACTTTTTACTTCTTATATCTGATCAACACCTGTCTCTCTCGTAACTTCCCTGGCCTGGGGAATATAACCTTTTTTGAACAACCTTGATGACATGCAGCATCTTGGTACTTTGCTATAGTGCATTGTGGTTTGTCGGCTTGCTACATTCATTTTTGGTCATGAAAATTATACACTTTGGTTAGTAGCCCGTAAAACCATATTTTCCCTAACTTTTTACTGATATTCTCTGATATTCTGATGAACTAATGGTAAAAATAGATAAAATTTTAATCGGCCAATTAATCGGAGTAAAGTTTGTATAACTTTGACTCTTGTTATAAATTGATAGACAATTAGAAACTGCCAATTTTTGTCTTTTTCCATGAAGCCATGAACAATGAGAATACTATAGGATACACTATATTATTTTGATTTTCCTCTCTGCTTAACTCACTTTTCAATCAACAGTCTTTCTTCAAATTTTCTGAGCAGTTTTAGGATTTTTTTCACATCCTCACTTCTTCCTGAATCTTCCATTACGTGGATTCTCATATCCCTTAACAACAAAAATCTTTAACGAATCAATACGCGAATGTTTCTTTTCACAAATAAATCAAACTTCTACTGTCCTTACTGCGATGAAAAATATTGAGAGGGCTTGTCTGATCAGTGGTGAACCCTTCCAGTAGTTTCGCCAATTTGATCTTCCAGACCGCTTCTTTAGAGATTTAAAGCGCTATGTCCCCCTAGGGACACTTGCGCTGTCATACAGGTATGCCTTTACATTTGTCTATACATATTTAGGCCATGAATAGAATAATCATATGATATTAACAAGGAGAAAGAGAAAAAAAACGAGAGAAAAGAACTGTGTACAAAAGAATGAAGTGTCTGGCAATATGTACAGTCAACATAATATAGTTTTTGGGGTAAATTAACCAACGTATCCTTTGTTGTGAAAGCATCCTTTCCATTCTAAATGGAAGATTAGAGAGCAAGATGTCTTCAGTTCTAAATGATCAGGTTGGATGTTTATAATGACTATATCACTTCTGTCTTCTTTCATGCATCTTAACAGCTATAAATACACTCATAGATAAAACTTAAGGAAGTTGTACCTTTTAGCATGTATATCGGGATTTAGACAATAACTCTGAAAGATACACTCATGTACAAAACTTAGGTAAGTTGTACCTTTTTAGCATGTATATCGGTATTCAGACAATAACTCTGAAAGATATACAGCGACCTTTATTGAAGACATACGAGATAACCAAGTGTGAACAGCCTCTGTCTCCTTAAAATAGACAGACGACCCTGACTACATCAAATACTTTCCACTTTCTTAAGTTTTTTTTTTTTTGACAATTAAAACAACTTTATTGACATCTCGTCAATGTTTACACTCAAAGAGAGTTATAATAGTAATACGTAGTAAATTAAGATAAAAATAATATAATAATAAATAGGAAAATTAAAATATGTACAAAAATTATCTGGAGCGTGTATACTATATTACTACCCTCTGCTACTAGTTGGTAGTTTATTCAATGAAGTAACACTTTGAGACCCGACTGTTTCTTTCACAAATAAATCAAACTTCTACTGTCCTTACTGCGATAAAAAAAATATTGGGAGGGCTTGGCTCATCAGTGGTGAACCTTATGAAAACATTAAGACGCGAGTCTTCTTCGCAGTAAGGACAATAGAAAAGTTTGATTTATTTGTAGAAAGAAACATTCACGTCTTAATGTTTTCATTTGTTATATATAGATGGTGCGTTATTGCTTTGAAGTAACACTTTACATATTTTCATTCAAAAAAAGATTTATAAAATAATTATAAAAAATAAAGACAATTTATAAATCAGGAGATGGTCCCAAAAGGTTAATTATTTATA
This sequence comes from Cordylochernes scorpioides, assembly GCA_030710605.1. Lineage (NCBI taxonomy): Eukaryota > Metazoa > Arthropoda > Arachnida > Pseudoscorpiones > Chernetidae > Cordylochernes > Cordylochernes scorpioides. The sequence goes on from CP092872.1 coordinate 8,461,174, forward strand.
TATAAATGAACTTTATTTAAAATTTCCTAATGGATACTTTACCCGTTGTTTGATTCCTCTTTTGACTATGGAATGAAGTGAATCAAGAAATTCCAGAGGTCTCTATATCATTGACTGGCATTACCCAATTATAAAAAAGGAGAAGTGGAAAGTCTTTGATGTCGACGGTCGACGGTTTTTTTGAAGGAGACAGAGGCTGTTCACACTTGGTAATATCTTTCAGAGTTATTGTCTGAATCCAGATATACATGCTAAAAGGTACAACTTCCTTAAGTTTTGTCCATGAGTGTAAGTCCAGAGAGTTATTGGGCGAAGTTTTATTGGTGATAATTTGACAATTAAAACAAATTTATTGACAACTCAGTCAATATTTACAAAATGAGGAAGAGATCACAAAAATAATTAGAGAAAATAAAAATATAGCGAAAAGCGTGTTTGAACCAGGGACATCATGTTCATGTTCTAAAGCTTTCGTAGCTAGGATAGTTTGCCTTATTATATAATAATTTAAAGAAGAAATAATATTTACAAATTTAAATTTTCAGCCGGGGAGTCTTCCCCACCGTACAAGTGTCCTCTTCCAGGTGATGAGGGGGTCCTCAATTCGAAGTTTTATTGGTAGGAAAGTTTCAAGCTAGAGAAGACGACGCTGTTCCATTGGCTGGAATTATCTAACGCTCTACTTATTAGAATTCAGCTATTTGTCAAATACAAATCTCAACCTATTTCCCTTAATATAGTAATATTATTTCATTCACAATCGAACGTTGTGGCCCACTGTACGTATTACATCCCAAACACGATACGACGCCAGTCATCTCTGTCTTAAGCTCGATGTACGATCTCGGCGACCGTTAATCCAGTGAGTTCCTTAATATAACCGGTTAAAATTCAACAAAGGTATATTTACATATGATACAAAAATACATAAACATTTATTACCTTTCGTATTATACAAAAATTCTTTAAGGTGAGGATTGAAGTAAAAACACAAAAAGAGGCTAAAACACTCTGAATTTCTACACGATGTCTGGAAAGAAAGGAAGAGAATACGAAAGAGATCCGGCAGCCATATTGCCAAATCAAACCCCGGGCCAAATGGAAGGGAGAAATTTGTGCTGTTGTTCACCGGATACCTGTCAATGGAACATTAGACAAAGAGATGGGATATAGAGAAAACATGATAGTAATGATTTAGAAGCCATTATCTCAAAATGAGAAGGATTTTATAGAATTAGGATTCTTTTGGATAATCTCAGAGTGTATCGACGTTTTTAATTAGAGAACAACATCTTCTTTTTGATTTGAATGCTGACTCTCGGAGTTTTGTATTGAATTAGTTTCAAATATTTGTAATACGGAACTTTCTAGATTTCTCGACAGTTAGGACACGTGACTTAGCGTGATGACGTCATAACGAGAAGGTAAACACGCGCTCCCCCCTCTTCGAGTTAAAACTGAGGATCGCCCGGCCATGACGTCAGAGACTTGGCGTTGCTCCAGCTCGTCCAAATTTGGCCTCGGTGTAATCCTGCTCCCCTCTCTCCAGGATCTCTTCCACTGACTTGGTCTGCCAGAGGGGCTGTTGCCTCATATCAGACCTCACACTGCCTCATATCAGACCTCAAACTGCCTCACATCAGTCGCACTGCCGACATCAGTCCTCACACTGCCGACATTAGTCCTCACACTGCCGACATCAGACCTCACACTGCCGACATCAGTCCTCACACTGCCTACATCAGACCTAACACTGCCGACATCAGTCCTCACACTGCCGACATCAGTCCTCACACTGCCGACATCAGACCTCACACTGCCGACATCAGTCCTCACACTGCCGACATCAGTCCTCACACTGCCGACATCAGTCCTCACACTGCCGACATCAGACCTCACACTGCCGACATCAGTCCTCACACTGCCGACATCAGACCTCACACTGCCGACATCAGACCTCACACTGCCGACATCAGTCCTCACACTGCCGACATCAGACCTCACACTGCCGACATCAGTCCTCACACTGCCGACATCAGTCCTCACACTGCCGACATCAGACCTCACACTGCCGACATCAGACCTCACACTGACGACATCAGTGTTCACACTGCCGACATCAGACCTCACACTGCCGACATCAGACCTCACACTGCCGACATCAGTCCTCACACTGCCGACATCAGTCCTCACACTGCCGACATCAGACCTCACACTGCCGACATCAGTCCTCACACTGCCGACATCAGTGTTCACACTGCCGACATCAGTCCTCACACTGCCGACATCAGACCTCACACTGCCGACATCAGACCTCACACTGCCGACATCAGTGCTCACACTGCCGACATCATAGCTAGTTTTGCTACTCACTCGACACCGCAGAGTGGAAATTCCGTAGATTTATATCTGTAAGTCATCGCCTAAGACAGAAATGTACTTTATTATAGTTAAAGAGACAGAACAAAGAAGAGCAAGGGCTCGACATTCCCAAATGTGACATTTCCAGAAACAGAAAGAGACAGAGATAGAATGAGAATTTCCCAGAAACAGAACAAGACAGAGCTTGAATGTGACATTCCTAGAGACACACAAGACAGAGCTGGAATATGACATTCCTAGAAACAGAGCAAGACAGAGCTTGAATGTGACATTCCTAGAAACAGAACAACACAGAACTTGAATATGACATTCCTAGATACAGAACAAGACAGAGATCGAGAGTTTGGCATTCTTAGAAACACCATAAAACAGCTTGAATGTGACATTCCTAGATACAGAACAAAACAGAGATCGAGAATTTGGCATTCTCAGAAACACCACAAGACAGATTTAATGTGACATTCCTAGAGACAGAACAAGACAGAGCTTGAATGTGACATTCCTAAAAACAGAGCAAGGCAGAGCTAGAATGTGACATCTCTAGAAACAAAACGAGACAGAGATAGAGAAATATGGCATTCTTAGAAACACCACAAGACAGATTTAATGTGACATCTATAAAGCTAGAATGCGACATCTCTATAGCTAGAACTCGACATCAAAAGAGTTCAAGAAGCAGTCAGTCCTCAGCAGGTGAACCCATCCAGGTCACAAGGGCCGCGTGGCTCACGATCACGCGCGGCGTGGGTCTGACTCAGAGCGGACCTCCCCGTCGCCGTCCTGGAAGCAGCGGCTGGGGGCCTCCACCCGGGGGCCTTCTACTTGGGAGATCTCTCTCATAACCCCGCCTTATTTACATAGCACAGTTGAGCTTCCTATGAGAGGTCATTTAAAAACATGGATGGAACCTGTCTTTTCTAAATTTGATCTCTTATAAGTGAATGTCATGTCAGGTAAAGTTATGAGGGATCTTTATACCGAAACCGAGTTTATAATTGGGAGACTACCTCCAGAAGCGATCGGGTTTGCCATGTTTTCATGCTATGGTCTCTTATGGGAGACTCTACTGTAGCATAGTAGTACGGCAGACCATTCTGGAGCATATAGCGAAATTTTCTATGTATGACCACTCTTGTCAAATATGTGACTAAGGAAAAGATGAATCTGCTAAGAAGAGCCATGGAGAGACCACCACCATCCTAACGGGCCATGGGCCATGTATTTGCAGACATTGCACTTGTGAATCACGAAACAGACCCAACCTGCCCTCACTGTTCGTAAGATCCACAGACAGTTGATCATCTCCTCCTCAAGTTGTCCAGCATTCCTAAGACATAGGATGCAAACAGCTATCCTGCTTGGACTGACCCACCTCAACCCTACATCTATGACAATTAAAACAAATTTATTGACAACTCAGTCAATATTTACAAAATAAGGAAGAGATCACAAAATAATTAGAGAAAATAAAAACCCTACATCTATGGCCAGCCTTCCAGACTCCACCTCAGCATAGAACTTCCTGGTCAACTTAGCTCAGCAATCAAAACAGGACACGAGTAAAAACGCTTAGCACTAGTCCATACTAATAATCTGTACTTCCCGGGTAGTTGTCTTTCTGCGTTCCAGGAACCTAGGTTATAAATATCTCTCTTTCTACATAGAAGACACTGCGAAAACGTCATCAAAAGAGTGTTCCGTAAAGCTTGTCTACACCCAGGCTCTGCCTCACCTAGACGCCCTAAACTTCTTCTGGTCCCGGGAGTCCGACTTTTCTCTGTTGTTGTAATCTTTACACAAGGGGATAATAAACAACAACAATTAGTTCTATTTGAATATAAAATTGCGTGTTTTAACTGTTTCATTTCTTATAAATATAGATAGCGTTTCTTTTCCTCTTTTCACTCTCCACTTCTCCCATCCATATTTCCATTTTTTTTTCTTATTTTCCATAGGATCATTCAAATAATAATCTGTATATATCTACCATGTGTATATAATCTTTCTCCATTTTTATCCCTTTGTATATTTCCCACTTTCATAGGTTTCTCCGTTTTGTAACCCAAGGAGAATCCTCTGTAAGACCTGTGTGTCTTAATAAAGGTTTTTGTGTGTGTGTGTATATAGATAGCAAGTTACTTCCTTGAGTTAAAGAGATAAATGGCGTTTATCTTTATACGTTTCATTTACCTCTGTAGAAGGGCAGAGATATCTGAAAGCTTGTGATTGCATTGAAATATATATATTAGTACACCTGGTACAGGCCATGATAATTATGGTGGGTAGTTAGCGACTGCTTTTACTGTAAGTGCACCACATATCTACACATGTGAAAAGCAGTTTGACTTTTGCACTTACAAATGTAAGTTCCCCATTCGGTTAATTGCACTTACTGGTAGGGTTGAACTTTTGCAAGAATCGGGGGCCATTGAAGCATTTTTTAATTCGAAAAAAGTGCTCAATGCGGATTCGACCCAGGGTCGTAGCGGTCGAAAACCAATGGTTTAGACCATCCTTCCACCCATCCCCTTAATAATAACACTGGTCTACATTGAAAAATATGTTTTTGATAATGCATCAGTTTCTGACTTAATTTGAGGTGCTGATCACGAATATAATGTTGGTTTCATTTATCTCATCAATTTTTAGAGATATAACTAATACATATTTAGGCCACAATGTGGTACATCAGTTCATATAAGCGGTACGAAAAACACATTGAACGCAAATAAAAACGTCATACTAAAAGGTACTTTATTTATTGTAGTATAAGAAACTCGAATCTATACAAAAAATGTAAAATTCTACAGTCAATCCTTCATGAATTTCAACCTTTTTGATTTTCTCTTATAAATGTATTCCGTTTTATTATAATGTAAAGTAACACATCTCCAGAGACTTATTGTATTATTTAATTTAGAGAGCTATTTATAACTCCAGATTCCTGGAGCGCAAAATGCAAACTTCCTGGCCCTTGTGTGTGTTAATAAAACTTTGTTAAAATAACATTGGCATCGTAAAATCAATGCGGTCAATCGTCAAAATGTTTAAAACCGCGCAAACAAATCATTATTCTCAGAGAAAACCTACTTATTCCAATAATTCGTAGAATTGGATTGAATTTAATGGAAGTCCCCACAGAAATTCTACACCTGTAAATTCATTTTGTTGTCTTTTTTTGTTATTAAATTTAATAAAATCATTTGTAGGAGATTACATTTTTAATTACTTTGCTTTTATCGAATTAATTGTGTAAATACAATATTTTCGTTTAAATAATTCTGTGAATTTTAAAATATATTTTTTAAATTAAGATATACGATAGGCTTTATAGGAAAAGTTAATTTTTAGCAGACGAAACTAAAAAAAAATAATTCCAAAAGCTAATTATTCTGGAAAACTCAACCCCCTCCTCCCCAACTTCCTTCCTCTGCTCTTTATTTCAGCCCACACAGCTGGGGATTTGTCAACCTCATTATGTCCTGACACTAACCTTTCAAATCGCTGTGTTTAAGTACGCTAAATATAAAAAAAAACATTATGCTTTTTATATTATAATCAATATATATACAAGTGTATTTTTTTTTGCTTAACCCTAGTACACGTGGTACAGGCCATGCTAATCATGGTGGGTAGAAGTAGGCGACTGCTTTTACTATAAATACACCACATGACTACACTAAAAGCAGTTCGACTTTGCACTTACAAATGTGCCAGTGTCCCGTTTGGTTACTTGCACTCGCTGGTGGGGTTTGTCTTTTGCAAGAATCAGGCACCATTGGAGCATTTTTTTTTTATTAGAAAAACGTTTCCAATGCGGGAATCGAGCCCAGGTCGTAGCGGTCGCAAACCGGTCGTTCGTGTATAGATACTCATGGACAAAACTTAGGACCGGTCAGTCTGCTTTTATTTTTTTGGAAGAGACAGAGGCAATTTTTTTTCACACTTATCTCGTCTTCAATAAAGGTCACTGTGATGTATTTCAGAGTTATTGTATGCTTAAAGGTACAAATTCCTTAAGTTTTGTCCATGAGTGTATACAAACTTGGTTATCTTGTGCGTCTTCAATAAAGGTCACTGTAATATCTTTCAGAGTTATTATCTGAATCGCGATATATATGTTAAAAGGTACAACTTCCTTAAGTTTTGTCTATGAGTGTATACAAACTTGGTTATCTTGTGTGTCTTCAATAAAGGTTACTGTAATATCTTCCAGAGTTATTGTTTGAATCCCGATATACATGCTAAAACTTCCTTAAGTTTTTTCAATGATTGGATACAAACTTGGTTATCTTGTGTGTCTTCAATAAAAGTCACTGTAATATCTTTCAGAGTTATTGTCTGAATCGCGATATACATGCTAAAACTTCCTTAAGTTTTGTCCATGAGTGTATACAAACTTGGTTATCTCGCATGTCTTCAATAAAGGTCACTGTAATATCTTTCAGAGTTATTATCAGAATCCCTATATACATGCTAAAACTTTCTTAAGTTTTGTCCATGAGTTTATAAAGAGGAAGAAGATAGGCATGAAACCCTACAAAATACTGGACATTAAAGCAAATATTGTGTATATTTTGATCCCAAATTAGCAAACCTTTTTAAATTATAATTTCTCTGGATTGTTCTCAGTGAAAATTGTAAACATAATTAAGTGATAAAGATCATAGAATAAAAAAGTAAATATCCAGGATATAAGGTAGATATTTAAGATTTTAAAAAAGTCCATCCTGATTGTGTCATTGATTGCACCAGACATCAGCAACTTTCACTTGTAGATTCAGGAAGTGATTTCTTAATACATTTATTTTTATGAATATTCATTCCATAGTCGCACCTCTTAGTGAATCCCAATAGCATATAAGATACAATCTCAAAGAATAACTAAACTTTTTAAAAATAAAAAATATAATTATAAAGCTTGATACATTCGGGCGTTTTACAAGGAGAGCCACTATCGCCATTACTTTTTATATTATTCATGACGGACCTGATTAAAATGTATGACAACTCAGATCTGACGAGTGTATACCTGCCGGAATTTGGTGACGTTCACCTGGTGATGTATGCAGATGATATTGCTATTATAGGGGAGTCGAGGATAAACCTACAAAAAAAGATTAATATATGGAAAGAATTAGATAAAAAAAAGGCATATATTGGATTTAATAAAATATTTATTTTGCCAATATTTCGGCTGACCGAACGCCAACCTTTATCGAGGCATTACATTTTTGTATACACAAACTCAGCGCCGCATAGTGTTATAATATCACAGTTGAAATCAATTAAAATACAGAGTAGGTGGGAGAAGTTTGTGCATGAAAAAATATATATATAAAAATGCAATTAAAAATGTAAAATATCTTAAAATATTAAAGGAAAAATGAGTTCTATCTTATATTTAAAAAATTGAAAGAATATCTTGGTGAGAACTATATGACACTGAACGAGTCCAAATTGAAGGTTATGGTATTTCGCAATGGTGGCAAACCCTCAAGAGAAGATAGATGGTACTGGAGTGGTCAACCTCTGATGGTAACAAGAAGATATAATTACTTGGGATACCCTCTGGTCATTATAACTAAAACCACTCAAGCCGCAAACTTTTTCAAAGGAAAAGCACTTATGGCAATAAAAGCTACAACCCCAATATTAGCAAAATCAAAGATTAATTCATTAAACTCTGCAATGGAACTGTTTGATTCTATTGTGATGGCTGTTTTGATGTATGCTGCTCCAATTTGTGCAACAGAGCATAAAGATTTATTAGACCATATACAAGATACATTTATTCGTAGGTTATTGAATTTGCCTAGATATACACCAGGATACATAATAAGACCAGAAACAGGCCGCGTCTCATTAATAATAACAGCTCTGAAATTGACCTTGAAATACTTGCTGAGGGTGCTTAGTATGGATACAAATAGATTGCCTCGAATATGTTTAAATAGAATGAGACAAATATCCTGTGCTACAGGTGCGCCCATCGGGTTTATAAAACAATTAGGCAATTTACTCAATAATAACGGATCCTCGTGGCTTACTTATTGTAATGATCTTAATTCATTAAAAATTGAGATCCCAGGAATATTAAGAACTGCGATAGAGCAAACAATACAAAATGACATAACAAGAATAACCCAATCAAAGTTATATTCCCACTACAGAGACATATATACAACGTTTACCACCGAAGAATATTTCTTAAGTGAACTCCCTTTTCCTGTCATCAGATTAATCGCGCAATTTAGAACCCTTTCAATTTTTTTCAGAGAACACCATCTGATTTTAATGAGGGGTGAAGACTTGAAATGTACTTTCTGTGGATCAGGAATAACAATGGAGATGTTGCACTACTTATTTGATTGTGCTGCTCTGTCTGAGGAAAGACTAAAACTAAATGATAAAACGGGGCAACTTTGTCCTTCATTTCCGGCACTAACTAATGAAATATCAAAGAATAGGTATATAGCGATGGCGATATTTGGATTCCACAGGATTATATCCCGGAAAAAGACCACACAGTGTTCTCCCCATCCCTTGTGAACTGACGAATCCTGTATAGGGCGAGAGGCCCTAAATAAAGGCTTTGTTGTTTGTATTTATAAAGCTTAAATCATTTTATTCATCAGAATTTTCAACAAATGACCCTCCCCTCGTCATTCTTATTTGCTGTTTAGGATTTTTCTATATATTTTTTTTAATATTTGATTTTAACTTTGAATTTTTAAAAATTTTGGTTACTTTTTGATCGTAGCTAGTTGTTTCCTGTGCATTCACCTTTTGATCAAGACTTCATGGATACCAACAATGTGTAGTACTTGAACATTCAGTCTTATGTTTAAAAAAATCCCGCCATTGTAGGTTTCGTCGTTTAGTTGTGATTTAGCGGAAAAGCATTGCTCGATGTATTATATCTTTAAATAAGATATACATTTCTACAGTCTTAGAAACATATGTCTATAGTTTGTTCAAAACACCATTTTACATATTCAAAGGTAATTTCAGGGTATATATGAACTCAAGTTTAATACAATATTGAAACGGACTTAAAATAGCGAATTCGCTGGGAGTGTTCATCAATGATAATCCATACCCTCCCTTTTTCATTTTCTAATCTTCGAAGGATAATCATCCAAAACAAATAGCATCAATAGAAAAATTGACCTCCCAACCCAATATAACAATATCCCTGACAAATAATCTAAATACACCCATACCTCGCTTTGCGTCGGGGTTACGTTCCAAAAAAACACGACGCAAATTGAAACGACGCAAAGTGAAAATATGTGAAGGCGCAATCAAAAACAAAGGTGTTGCCATATTTTAGGGAAAAAAATTCAAAAAAAAAAAAAAAATTAAAGACTCGAATCCAAAACAACGCAACTTCGAAAATCTAACGACGCACAGTGAAAATCAGTAAAAATTAAGCAGCGACGCAACTTCGAAAAAAACGCAAAACGAAAGACGCAAAGCGAGGTATTGGTGTATTAATAATTATTGGAATGTATATATACACTGCGTGACATTGAAAATGGAACACCAAGAAATAGTGGCCAGAAAATTATGCAAATTTCAGGGTAGACGCGCCTAACCGAGTTATGCAAATGATGTAAAATGCGCAGCTCTCGTGCGCACATGGAGTAAGATATAAGGGAAGGAACTTGCAGAAAGGACAGTATTCGTGTCGTTATTTCTTCAAGGAAAATCATTGTAGAAATTTTGTTCTTGTGTCAAAAGACACGTGTAATAACAGAGAATGCCAGGTCATCGTAAACGGAGGCAGTTCAAGCAGACAGACGCTTTTACGAGGGGCATGGTGATCGGACTGAAAAGGGCAGGTTGGTCCATACGTCAAATCGCAGCTGATACACACCTTGGTGCGTCCACGGTGCACCGACTGTGGAGAAGATGGTTGGAACAAGGAAATGTGGCAATTTATAGGAATGCCGGTGCAACCAGAGTGACGTCAGCACGTGTGGATCGGCGTATCCTTCGACAAGCAGTGGCGGCCCCACAAGCCACTTGTACCGCCATCCTGCAACATGTGCAAGACACCCTAGATCATTCCATCTCGACCAGAACCATTTCCCGTCGATTGGTTGCTAATGGCTTGCACTCATGCCGTCCGCTAAGAAGATTGCCATTGACCCCACCGAATAGGCGCCACCGTTTGGAATGGTGCCGGGCTAGATCGACGTGGATGACGGAATGGCACAGGGTCGTGTTCTCAGATAAGTCGCGTTTCTGCTTGTCCAGTGATAGTCGCCGTGTACGCGTGTGGCGTCGACGTGGAGAAAGGTCCAATCCGGCAGCAATTGTGGAACGCCCCACCGTGCGACATCGTGGAATCATGGTTTGGGGCGCAATCGCGTATGATTCCAGGTCACCTTTACTTCGTATTCAGGGCACTATGACGGCCCAACGATACGTTGATGATGTGCTGCGACCGGTGACACTCCCCTACCTTCAGGGGGTACCCAATGCCCTTTATCAGCAGGATAACGCCCGACCGCACACTGCTCGCATTAGCCAACAAGCTCTGCAAGATGTACAGATGCTTCCCTGGCCACCGTACTCTCCTGATCTCTCACCAATCGAGCACGTCTGGGACATCATTGGACGCCGTTTGCATGCCTTGCCACAGCCGCGTTCAGAAGACGAACTGTGGCAAATGGTTGAGAGGGAATGGAGAGCCATCCCTCAGGACGCCATCCGTACTCTGATTGACTCTCTACCTAGACGTGTTGCTGCGTGCATCGCCGTCCGCGGTGGTCCTACTTGCTACTAAGCCGACGCCGTTCTCGCTCTGTATTATGACTATCATTTTGAAATAAAGATCACTTATTGTTCGTCCCTGTCTCTCTCTGTCTGCCGAGTTTCATCACTTTCTGGCCACTATTTCTTGGTGTTCCATTTTCAATGTCACGCAGTGTATTTAATCCCAGTATATATATAATATCTATTACTTCAGCTGGTAACAGTCTGGTGCACGCCCACACATGCCAATAACAAAAGTTTTCAATTATTCTGTATAAATATCATTTAGAGATTGTACATAGAATATCAGCCCGTTGAAGAGCAGTATATTTGCTCGAAGGCTTGCAAATTTAAAATTAAAAGAAACTTTTTACCTGATATTTATTTTTACTTTCTCAAAGAAATAATTGTGATTATATATATTTTAAAAGAAAAATAAGGTTAAAGTACGTTCATAATTATCATCGCTAGATGATGCTAAGTTGGTGATGATATTTTAGATGTAGGTTTTGTAGATTTGACACTATGATCTATTGTTTAAGGACACCAACAATGCTCTTTTATGTATTCAATATCATGATCGTAGTACCAACGATGTATGTTTTGTGTATTTTTTTCACACTATGATAGAGTCTTCAATGATGCCAACTACTCGTATGTTCAGTTATTGTACATTTAGTTGTATGGTCGAAGCTAAAACGATACAGGTTTTGTACATTTTGAATTGTGATCCAGCCTTCTTGGGTGCCAACGGTGTTCCTTTGTTGGGTCATAGCTTGTTCCATTCTTGGATTATTACTCGTTCCATTGTTGAATTATACTTCGTTCCATTGTTGGGTCATACCTTCTTACTTTGCCGGGGAGGGGGGGGATCATACTTAGTTCCATTGTTGAATTATACTTCGTTCCATTCTTGGATCGGGGGGGGGGGGGGGGGGGGGGTGGGGGATCATACTTAGTTCCATTGTTGAATTATACTTCGTTCCATTCTTGGATCATCTTCGTTTCATTGTTGAATTATACTTCGTTTATTGTTGGGTCACACTTTGTTTCTTTGCTGGGGGGGGGGGGGAGGATCATACTTCTTTCCATTGTTGAATTATACTTCGTTCCATTGTTGGGTCATACCTCTTTCCATTCTTGGATAATTCTTCGTTTCATTGTTGAATTATACTTCGTTCATTGTTGGGTCATACCTCGTTACAATCCTGGATTATTCCCCGTTTCATTGTTGAATTATACACCTATCCCCCGATTTACACGGTACTTGTTTTACACGTTTTCGCTTTTACACGGTTTTTCAAATAAGTTTTTTTTTGTTTTTATCGCACTTTACTAAATGCTACTGTGATTGAACACATGCGCTGTGTACACATCTCACGAGGAATCCCGAGCTTATGTGCTGACTACATATTTTAACCTGTCAATGCATTTTATTTTTATTTCTGTGTACACCTATCCCCCGATTTACACGTTTTTCTCAGGAACGTATCTACCGTGTAAATCGGGGGATAGGTGTACTTCGTTCCATTGTTGCGTCATATCTTGTTCCATTTGCTGGTCATACCTCTTTTTATTGTTGGACCATACCCCGTTCCATTGTTAGATCATATCTGATTCTATTGTTGGATCATAACCCGTTTTATTGTAAAATCAGTTAGAAACATTTTGGGAGGGCCTGGCGGTTTTTTTTATAAATTAAAGACTGAGTTTAATCAATTTCACCGCTATGGTATTTCAAGCTTGCATTTAATATTGTATTGAGATGCTCTGCTTTTATATGAGAATTCCTTGAAATGAATTATTTTGGTTAGGGTATTTTGACATATATCTGGACATAAGCTTAGAGTACAGTAGACACATAAGGCTTACGTTTAAATTAGACCCAACTGTCTTTTTAATAATAACCCTCGTGGACGAAACCTAAGGAAGTGAAAAGTCTTTGATGCCGCCGGTAATCTATTTTTTTTTAAGGAGATAGAGACAATTTTGTTCACACTTGGTTATCTCGTGTGTGTTCAATAAAGGTCACTGTAATATCTTTCAGAGTTATTGTCTGAATCCCGATATATATGCTAAAAGGCAAAACTTTCTTATGTTTTGTCCATGAGTGTATATTGGTTATATCGTGTGTCTTCAATAAAGGTCACTGTAATATCTTTCAGAGTTATTGTCTGAATCCCGATATACATGCTGAAAGGTACAACTTCCTTAAGTTTTGTGTCCATGAGTGTATTTATGGAAGAGCATTCCTCGATGCACTTATTTCTATATATCTTACTTTAAACTTATGTCTTTAGATTTTTTGAAATACTTTAGCCAAGATTGACTTCCAACTGACAGTTATATAATCCGATATCAGCCCAATATACAATAGTATATCTATTCAATAGCATAGTAGTATGGTAGATTAAACTGGCGAAACCGCTGGGAGGGTTTACTACTGATGAGCCAGGCTCTATCAATATTTTATCCAGTTATTTTTCCAATGTAGTAAGGGCAATAGGAAGCGTTTTATTTGAGGAAGAATAAAATTGTGAGATGAGTAGATTGATTTCTTGAAAATCTCCTATACATATTTAACGCGTCAATTTAAACTATGAGTACACCCACGGACAAAACTTAAGGAAGTTGTATCTTTTAGCATGTATATCGGGATTCAGACAATAACTCTGAAAGATATTTCAGTGACCTTTATTGAAGACACACGAGATAACTAAGTGTGAGCAAAATTACCTCTGTCTCCTTAAAAAAAAAATATATATATATATATATATATATGACTGTCGACATCAAAGACTTTCCACTTCCTTAAGTTTTGTCCATGAGTGTTATTCTTAATAAAGACTTTCAAAGACTTTCCACTTACTAAGTGGACCTCAACTTTTGATCACCATTAAAAACATTGAAAAATAATTTATATTTATTTCGTACTTAATATACGATATTACAATTGTTTTGAGGTCATTGACCGAAAACTATACATCTTATTGTCTGTGAATCATTCATCAACAATTGTAAAAGACAAAATAGGGAAAAATCGGGAAAAATAGGGAAAAGAGAGAAGTGAATCACAATAAAGGTATCACCTATTCTTCAAACATTCTTACTAAAGAAGAGATGCAATCTAACGGCGATGAATTTCTTTATTGAAAATATACAAGCTTGGCGAGCTTTCGAACAATAACGTTCTTCAACAGGCTGAATATAAATACGAAAGGTTATCCTAACTTATACCTTTTAGCTTTTATATCTTCTTAGTTTATTTCCAGACTTAAGTCTGGTCATCTACGGACCATGACTTTTCAGAATGGATCCAATATTTACCCACTATGTACTAAGTGTCAATCTGCAACCCCAAAACAAATTATTGACTGTATTGACTCATCCATTGATGAGCTCTACTCATCCCCAGCAGACACCATCAACAAGTTCTACAAGCTTGATACCCTGATATGATTGAGTGGAGATATGAAAGAAGAAGATGTAGTACAACAACCACATCATTGACTGTATTGACTCATCCATTGATGAGCTCTACTCATCCCCAGCAGACACCATCAACAAGCTCTACAGGCTTGATACCCTGATATGATTGAGTGGAGATAAGAAAGAAGATGTAGTATAGCAACCACATTATTGACTGTATTGACTCATCCATTGATGAGCTCTACTCATCCCCAGCAGACACCATCAACAAGTTCTACAAGCTTGATACCCTGATATGATTGAGTGGAGATAAGAAAGAAGATGTAGTATAACAACCACATTATTGACTGTATTGACTCATCCATTGATGAGCTCTACTCATCCCCAGCAGACACCATCAACAAGCTTTACAAGCTTGATATCCTGATATGATTGAGTGGAGATAAGAAAGAAGAATACCTCTTCTTAGCAATGATAACTGGCGATTCCTCCTATTTTTCTTCTTCAAATTACAGCCGGATTACGAAAAGTCTGTTGTTGTTTCTTATCCCCTTGTGCAAAGATCACACGCAGATGGCACAATAACCTACAGGACATGCAACAACTGTCCTGATGTGGAACTAACACCTACATACATATTCTCATGCCCAGCAATTTCCGCAGCCTTGCTGTAAATTTACATGGACCCAGAGAAGCAGCTTTACACACCCAAGATAGTGGACAATGCTGCTGCTTTGATAGAGATGTATGGAGACATCTGAGGCTCTTCATTGGACACAACAACAACAAAGATTACAAAAATTCCATGAGTTAATGCTCCTCGAGCTATTTGATGATAAGCAGTGACCTCTCTCAGAGATCCTTACGAGAAGTCTATATACACAACTGTTTGAAATGTTGAATGTTGTAAGAAATGGTCGCAACAGCAAGAATTTCTCAGGATAAATAAATCCACAGAGTTTGTTTATTTTAAAGAGGAGGTAAGGCAGGGATAGACCACCTGGGTTTACCTCGGTCCGTCCGGGGGTATTTTTAGCAGACGTAAGATGGCTACCACCCGGTCGACTCCATGTTGAACAGTTTTCACGATTTACCTTCATCAGAACTTCGCCTTTGCCGGTCCCAAACCCGGATGAAAAAGGAGGAGGGGGAGCAGTAACAAGCTCAGTAAAAAACCTGGGTTCAGCTGGCCCGGCTGATAGTACCCTGTAAGGGCTCCTAATCCAAGGATACAGGATGAGCAGTGTTTGTACTCAATGTTAGGAGCGGCTGCACATGGCGTCTGTTCCTCATGTCAGAGGCGGCCATTTCCTTTTGGAGATAAGTCGGCCTGCCACTGAGTATTACTTCCAGTCTTAATGACAAAGGCAGACGCATTCTACTTCACCCAGGGTGAGGATAAGAAAGAAGAGAGACCTTTATTGAGCATCAGACTCCACACTTAGATTTATTAAATAGAATGGAAAATATAAATAGAAACACCTATATTCATTTTTCTTTTGAAACAAGAGACACATCGGTTAGTATGTTTTATTTTTCGAATGTCTCGACAAAAATCTTTTGTCTCCTCGTCAGGTAATAAAAATTGAAAATAAACTTTATGGAAAGGCGTTTAAAATGTTTTTAGAAACCTATTTTACTGACAAAATATTTTTATCGAAATGTCGAAAAAATAAAACTCCACTGACCGAGGTGTCTGTTATTCCAAGAAAAATGAATGCTGGTCTGTCAACCTCTATCTTCAAGATCTATATTACATATTTACAACTTCATGCTTCCTTCATCTTGAGAGACTTCTCCCTCAGATAATGTCTTCTTGCCCTCCAACTTATCTGTACTAAGGAAGAACTTGTACAAGAAAGTCTTAGATAGGATGGTCAGAATGTCATCATCCAGGCCATTCCCGAAGACCCAGCACTTTAGGTCAGGAGGCCGTCTGGATGATGGCGAAGGCCTCCCGGATGAGAGGCCTGATGCAACAGCAGAACCGATTGGCCAGTGACAGGTCGTTGGACCCACAGAGCTATCGGGCTGAAGCCAGATGGGCAGGATGGGACATGGCGTGCAAATGTTGGACATAGAGAAAGAGCTGAAGCCGGAGGCTGAAGGCGTGCAGATGTCGGGCATAGAGGAATCTTGCCCGTGGTGCTAATGTTGCCTAAACAGTCAACTATTCCTCTAAGCGTAGAGAATTTTTTCGAAACATCGAAAAAATGAAAGCTCTACTACCGAAGAGTCTGTTATTCCAAGAAGAATGAATGCCGGTCAGCCAACCACTAACTTCAAGACCTATATTACATATTTACAATTGATTGAACCAACAATCTTTATGACCTTTCTACAGCTACAGAATTCTCTTCCCATTTCATTTCATTAAACACCATCACCAAGTAGAAACCTTCAAGTGTAGACTATATGAACAGAATGGACAGTAAAATGGTTGCAATCTGATGGATCAAATCGCTGAGAATGTTCACGACTGTGGGCCAAGACTTTCCAAATCTTTTTCATCCTCCGTTCAATAATTATAGAAAGTCTTTTAGGCTCACGAAAGCTAGAGAGTCACATATTAAATATTAAAAAAAAAAGAAACCTATACCCAGAAGATCCTGATGTTTTTACACCTTAACAGTAGAAAATTGCTTTTATTTAACACAAAATAATACGAAAATGAGCTTTAAATTCTTATAAAATTATATTTCTGGTTTATATATGGCGTCATTAAGCGCATCTTGTAGCCTTATTTGTTGATAAGTTCTCAGGTAAGAGTCTCAAAGATAGAGTTTAGATCAAAGGATTTTTAGAGGAGAAAGAGTGGATGATCTAGAACCGATTGGAAATGTTGAGAGGAACTAGAACGCTTCACGATTTCACGTGTCATCCTTGCGCAGAAGTCATGCTAATTTTCTCTGTATCCTTCCTTTTTTAGTAGTTGTACCGCCGAACTGGTATCACAGGAACAATGCTAATCTTCTCTGTATTCTTCCTATTGTAGTAGTTGTACCGCCGAACTGGTTTCTCAGGGGCCATGCTAATCTTCTCTGTATCCTTCCTATTGTATGGAACGCTTCACGATTTTGCGAGTCATCCTTGCGCAGAAGCCATGCTAATCTTCTCTGTATCTTTCCAATTGTAGTATATGTACTGCCAAACAAGCGTGTAGTGAGGAACTAGAACGCTTCACGATTTCACGTGTCATCCTTGCGCAGAAGTCATGCTAATCTTCTCTGTATCCTTCCTTTTTTAGTAGTTGTACCGCCGAACTGGTATCACAGGAACAATGCTAATCTTCTCTGTATCCTTCCTATTGTAGTAGTTGTACCGCCGAACTGGTTTCTCAGGGGCCATGCTAATCTTCTCTGTATCCTTCCTATTGTATGGAACGCTTCACGATTTTGCGAGTCATCCTTGCGCAGAAGCCATGCTAATCTTCTCTGTATCTTTCCAATTGTAGTATATGTACTGCCGAACAAGCGTGTAGTGAGGAACTAGAACGCTTCACCATTTTGCGTGTCATCCTTGCGCAGAGGCCATGTTAATATTATCTGTATCTTTCCAGTAGTTGTACCGCCGAACAAGCGTGTAGAGAAGAGCTGGAACGCTTCCCGATTTTGCGTGTCATCCTTGCGCAGAGGCCATTGCTAATCTTCTCTGTATCTTTCCAGTAGTTGTACCCCCGAACAAGCGTGTAGAGAGGGACTAGAGCCTTCAAGAGATGTCCAATATGTAAGTTATGGGAATAAGAACAAGTCCTTGTAATCCAGAGCTGATTAAATCTTAAAGAAAAATCCTATTTTCATCTGTTGCATGACGGCAATGCATCCAAATTACTATGCTGCCCAAACTATTATAGAAAAGTGAAAACCTAACATTGTCTCTCAAATAGAACTCTCGCAGTCCATCGGTGGCGGAGTCTTTCCCGCAGTGGGCGCCACCAATGAGACGACTTATATATATGTATATTTTTATCAATTATTTATATCTATTTATTCATACATTTATATTTATATAATCTTATTTGAGTAAAATCAATCATTCCTCCAGGAAAAGTGTCTTTTCACAAACATTTTTATTGTTCTCTAGCTTTCGGGTACGTACGCCCTTCTACAGGAGAAAACCTGGTATTGATTTTACTCAATATTTATGCAAGGGATTATTTTATAGAATAATCATATTTATTTATATTTATTCTGTATTTAACCTTATATAATCTTATATGAACTTTAAAATAAAGTAGTTTCAATCTCTCTCTCTCTCTCAAATAGTGCAATGATGTTTTTAAAACTTTATTCTCATATTATAACTCAGGAGCTAAGCGATGTGGTTTTGTAGTCGTGCTCTTCATTTTTTTTTATTTGTAATATACAACAACAACAAAAAAGCCTTTATTTAGGATCACTGACCCTATACAGGATTCACCAGAGGTATGCATAAGAACAAAGCAGTGAGACAACGGAAATAGCGATATATACAGAGTAAAAAGAGAAAGAAAAAAAAAACAAGAAAAGGAAAAAAAATAATAATAATAAGAAAGAGGGAAGCAAGAAATCAACACAAAAAGAGTAGCAGTAAGAAAGTGAGGAGTGAGTATCACTTGGCCTTCTTCTGAGATATGGACTTGTGGAAACCATAAAACGCCGTAGCAATATACTTATTCTGGGTCATATTGTCAATTATTGATGGAAGTGAAGCACAGAGTTGCCCAGTTTTGAGCATAAGGGTTCTTCTTTCTTCTTTCAGAGCAGAGCAATCAAAAATATAGTGAGTGATTTCATTTTGTAGTTTTGAATTACAGAAGGTACAAGTCGGGTCCTCACCGCAGAGCATCTTGGTGTGGTTTTCTCTAAAAAAACTTGAAAGTATTCTAACTTGTGCGAGTAGTCTTACAACCGGGAAAGGAAAATCCCCTAAAAGGTATCCCTCCGTCATGAAAGATATGTGAATGTCTTTGTAGTGAGAGTATAGCTTAGATTTATCCATTCTTGTAAGGTCGTTTTGTATAGATTGGTCTGCCGCTGTTTTTAAGAGCCCTGTAATCGCGCTCCTCAGCGTTTCAGGGTCATCACAGGAAACAAGTGCAGGGGATCCATTATCGTTAAGCAGATTAGTGAGCTTTTTAATGAAACCGATGGGTGTGCCCGAAGCATTAGAGAGTTCCCGTGTTCTATTAAAACATATACGTGGCAATCTGTCACTGCTCATATTCAACACCCGCAGCCAATACTTCAGGGTTTATTTGTAATATTTTAAAAGTGTTTAAAAACTATATTTTTATTAAATAATGAATATGCAAAATAATAATACTTCACAATGTTTTATTTTAAAATAAATAATAATTTGTATTTTTTTTTTATAACTCTGTGACCTGAAAATATAGAAGTTCTATATATATATATAATTAGTTCGTTTGGTAGATGTGAAATATTAGCCACCATTTTAATTTATCAGTTTGTATTTAAATAAAAAAATAATTAATTTGATTAAAAAAGGCTAAGGCTATTTCTTCAAAACATCTACCACAGTTTTATCTTTGTTATCTATATGGAAGTTATACTACTACTGTATAGGAAGTTATTTATACCAGTTTTGGTTGGTCTCGAGGACCACGCCATCACCATCTCCTCAGTGACGAAGCCCGCGATCTACGTATTCTTCGTAGATCAGAAAATACGTGGTGTCGCTGGAGACCCGCTGGTGATTCTCCACCTAACTCTGCAGCGGTGGTAGAAACACCATGTACATATTCATTGTACATAGTTGTATATTAGATTGTCCGTGAGGTCAAGAGACGTACGGACCTCTGTGGTGTTGATCTCTTGGCGGAACGACTTGGAACAATATACTAGATGACTGCCCGCTGTACAAATTCAATGGAGGAATCTCCAATCTCCATTCTGTCACCCCGGAAGCCCTGAACTGGCTGAAGGCCTTGCCTCTCAGACTTTAATGACCGATATGTCCTCACTTCTTTTTTTTTTTAGATTTAATTCATTTTGTCTCCTCTCTAATTGTAAATACGCTGCTGTATCACCTCATAAGCATAAAATAAAATATTAGATAGTAAAAAAGACATATATTGAATTGAATAAAAGATTTATTTGCCAATACTTCGGCTAGCTGAACGCCAACCTTTATCAAGGCTGTGGTATTATAACGCTATACGGCGCTGAGTTTGTGTTTACAAAAATGTAATGCCTTGATAAAAGTTGGCGTTCAGCGAGCCGAAATATTGGCAAATAAATCTTTTATTCAATTCAATATATGCATTTTTTACTATCTAATTATTTAAGTATGGATTGCTCTATTTTCAGAACAAATATCTAATTATCATTTTAAAATTCTAGCGTAGAATGTGTGTAGTTTTACATGTATTGACAATAAATATGTCAATCAAATTATGTTGTAAAATCTTATACTTGTTCAATAGCAAAATAACTGAAAAGAATTCCGAACACTATCACTGCCAATCGGGTGGAAAAACTGAAGATAATAGGAATAACTTTTAAAAATCATAGAAATAAAAACAAATTGGATTTTGTACCCCATATTGATGAGATTATTACTAAAACAGATAGAGCTAGTGGATACCTAATTGGATTAACGGGGAAAGCATGGGAACTGGACAGTAGAAGAAGAATAGTACTTTAAAAGACACTGTTTCGAAGTTCACTAACTTATGGTTCCACGATCTGGTACAACTTTATACCCAAAAAAGTCAAAGATAAATTAAACTCTCTGCAGTACAAAATGTTGAAGCACAGTACACAGGTTTATAATTCAACATCTTCAAACTGTACTCATATTGTTGCTAGAACACCAAAGCTCACGGATTTTATTGAGACAAATAAACTAAAAATAAATATTGGATACAAAAAATCAGATCCAACTAAAAGAAAAATTATATATAATTTTATAAACCATAAATTTGAGGAATACTCTGGAGGTGCCAATGATAATTTCAAGGGATTCTTTGATACTTCAAGAATTCCTAACTATGTTCAACCCAACTTCTATAACGTTCAATTTTTTACTGGTCATGGTGACTTCAACACATATTTGTTTAGAATTGGCAAAATTGGTTCACCTGCATGCACTTGTGGAAACGAAAGACATAACCCTGAACACCTTCTGATAAACTGTCCATTAACTTCTGATCTAAGGGAAGAAAACCAACTTTACCTGACTAATACAAAACAAGTTGTTTACACACAATAAAGACCAATACATCAAGTTTAATAGAATCTGCAGGCTGTATATTTTAAGGCCTTATTGACTGTACATATTTCAAGCTACTATTTATAATTACTATATGCAAAATTTATTATGTTAATTTCACGATGATTTGTATATAATTTCAGATTTACACGCAATTATCTTAATTGTGGATATGGCGTGTCATTGCAACTGTTAAACAATGGTTGCCTGTAAAGTCGGTTTTACGGGCGAAGATTTTACGTGACAACGGTAGAATATTTATTGATATGAATATAATTAAATTGCACAATAGGAACAAGGAATTGAATGAAAATAAGAATTGCACAAATTTTAACTATAGAAATATATTTTGTTTACTAAAACATTGTACATGTAAACTTAACTTAACTAATTCCTATTTGTGTGATTTTGTTGAGGATAGGACGATGATAGGAGAAATATGAAATGAAAGGAAGTGTTTCTGCTGTAATGTGTCTTGCGAAAGTCAAGTCGATAGTTGTTCCTTTTAACGTAGTTGACTTAGAAACGTTTGATACGCAATCAAGATTATACGTATTTTTCATGAAATTAAGAAACGAGTTGTCAGGCTTTACGTTTTTGTTAAAATCACCACACAGAAGAATCGGTATACTAGAATCAACTTGCACGAACGGTGGCACGTACTGGCTGTTGTGAATGTACGGACCGAGTCCTTGCCATAGTAACATTCCAATATCCTGCATACTAGCTCCTGGATGAATATATACAGCACCGAGTATAAACTTGAAGCTAGTATTAGCGGCGAAGCAAGTAACTTCAGTCATGCACATGTCACCCTTGGTTTTAATGACACGAGTTACGTCTGTAATCGCAACTTGGAACACTTCCGCCGTAGATGTCGATGATAATTTACGATAGATCGCCACTCCACCAGCCGCGTTGGTATTTGAAAATCAAAACACTTATTCAGATCGAAGGTTCAAATTTTTGCTAAATAAATTTGAAATTAAATAAAATTTGTAATTGTAAATGATGAAGTTGAAAATTAAAACATTTACTTAAATTAGATGTTAAAATTCTTGCTCAACACAGTTTAAATAAAGTTTTCTTATATCTGCCACTTTTTCTTAATATTTGTAATTTTAAAGAATCAATTCGAAAATCAAAACATTCATTCAGATCGAAGGTTCAAATTTTTGCTAAATAAATTTGAAACTATTTAAAATTTGTAAAATAATAATTAATTAATTAATTAATTTTAAACTAATAATTTACTTAACACTATCAACATTTATCAATAGGATGACATAACCTATAAACTCAGTTTCTCAACTTTTGTGTCAATCTAACAATTAATCAATCAATCATAGTTTACGATAATGAAATATCAGTGTACAATTATTTACCTTTATTGTTGTAGTTGTTGTAAATGACGAATCTAAGCACTCCACATTTTCACTACAGACACAGCTGACGATACTTTAACCACACGTGTGAACTTGTATTATGACGCTTTCTTGTTTTTCCAACGCCAAGAACGTTCGAGAAAGACAAAGACAGAGACAAGCATGCGCCGATTCAATGCGCCTAATTCTCTAGCGCTGCGCGCGCAGCACTCTCGTTCGATGACTCATCGTAACGTTACCGGGCGTTACACTTTTTCATAAGTGACTCCCAGCCGCAACCTAATTTAAGACGTTGTCACGTCAATAAATAAATAAATAAATAAAATTATATTAATTATCATTATTTATATGAAGTGTCTCAATAATTTCACTGAATAATATTAATAAATAATTGACTTTTGCCTATACCAGTCATAGATAGAGTAGTGTAAACACACAGTTGTAGATATCTATTGATGAAAGGGAAACGAAATCATTGGACGATTTTATCACTGTGATAAGAAACAAAAGTTAGATACCATTAGATCTATTTGTTGATTCTTCCAATTTTTTTTTAAATTTAGGATAAAAAAAAACAACAAATTTAGAAATCTCTCCATTGTTGAAAGGATTAAACTATATTTAGACAAAGATAAATACATCTCAATAAATAAACACATATATCAATTATTAAATCATTCGCCTGAATAATAAATAATGTTTGTATGTGTTTTTGTCTTAAAAGCAATTTCCTACTTTGTTAAAGTGTAAACATCAGGGGCTTTCGAGGGATATATATAGATGGACATTTTGCTGGGAGGATATTGATCTAAAAGACAAAGGTTGCCTCTCCCATCAAAATAGACGTCAAAGTTAGACACCATATATATTTATTTATTTATCAATTGCAGAGTACACGCTATATCCACAATTCGGATATTTGCGCGTGAAATATAAACATTTAAATGAAAGACACAAAAGAAAAGTAGTTAAGAAGATATATACATATTTACATATCAGTATGCAAATTGATTACATTAGTAATCACTTAACTAGCTAAATACATTCTGCAAAATTTGTTGAATCTTTGGTATATGTCCTTAGTGGAGACCAGATGTTGCAAATTTATGGGAAGTTGAGACACCATATATATGTTATATTCAATTTAATTTTTTTTTCTTTTAAAGGGAGAAAAAAATTTTTTTTTTCAATTTGACCAAAAAACAAAAGGCTTTTTTATTATTTTGTTCTGTTGTTAGATAATTTTTTTTGGTTGGTTGAACATATATATTTTTAATAATCTCATTTGCCAAAACTCATAATATTATATAGTTAAATTTGTTTCAAATAAAATGAAACATATTTGCTAATATTTGATATTGTATTTTTCTATTTTTTTGTAAGTAGAAATTTACATTCGGCTTCGATTCAACTTTGGACCAACAAATCTAAACATTTCTTAATAAATAATAACTTTTTTATTCTCCCCCCTCTACCATCCCGAGGCAAATGACAAGTATGGCTACCATCTACAAGTACCATCTTGGTCTTGAGGTGGGTAATGCTGACCATCACATCGACCTGCCCACTTTGTAGGAAAGAACTCTTGCAGTCCATCGGTGGCGGAGTCTTTCTCGCGGTGGGTGCCACCAATGAAGACCTTGTATATATTTTATATATATATGTATCTTTATCAATTATTTTTATCTATTTATTCATATATCTATCATTATTAATCTTATTTATTCATTTTATGTTTTTAACCTTAGAATAATCTTATATGGACATTGAAATAAAGTAGTTTCAATCTCAATCTCTCCCACCTAATATAAGATATATATATAGGTTTATTTTTTAAATATGCAATATGTGGCTCTCTAGCTTTCGGAGGCTTAAAAAATGCTTTCTTCTATTAATAAACGAAAGATGAAAAAGATATTTGGAAAATATTGGTTCATCATTTTTGAACATTTATAGCAATTTAATCTATCAGACTACAACCATTGTACTGTCCATTCTGTTCAGATGGTCTGCACTTGAAGATTTATACTTGGTGAAAGCGATGACATTTTGACACCATATAGATATCAGTCTGGAAATAACCAGTGTCATAGTTTCGATATGGAAATATGCAAATACTCCGATAGGCAATCAACAACAAGTCTCCAAGTCTTCTTTGAGAGAAGACACTTATCCTTGAGGTTATTGATTCTAAATAGTCCGATAGGCAAATTTTCATCATTTTGGCTCATTTCAAGAATTTTTTCACAAAATTCCATCCTTCTATCCCATCCATCATCTTTATGAAGTGCGTGAATTAATTTAGGAATATAGGGCTAATAACCAAGACCTTTTAAGCATTCTTTGGATGGAGGTTCTGGGTATTTTTATCTCTTGAGACAACCTCCTTGTTGATTTTTGAGGACTAGCTTCTAAAGATGCTTTAACTAGGTTTATATTAGTTTCACAGGTAGCTGAGTGTGGTCTTCCTGATCTAGGGAGATCTGCCACACTACCGGTAGTTTCAAATTATTCTTGTTACGGTTGATTTAGAAGGTGCAGAAGACTTAGAATGTTTTGACCATTGACGTCGTAGAGTAATGACCATGTTAATAATAGAGTTTGATAATTTTAATTATTTCCCATATTCTTATTTTCTATAGGATCATTCAAATAATATTCTGTATATATTTATCACACATGTGTATATAATCCTTCTCCATTTTTACCCCTTTGTATATTTCCCACTTTCATAGGTTTCCCCGTCTTGTAACCCCAAGGAGAATCCTCTGTAAGACCTGTGTGTCTTAATAAAGATTTTTTTTTGTGTGTGTGAATTTTAATTATTTCTTCAATATCGAGAGATGACATATTCTGAATTAAACTTGGATGGAACCTGAACACACATATATGTTAATTAGACAAATATTATAAATAATTGTTTAGGTAAATTTTTTAATGATATATCGGAACTTACGGGCCACACTGAATATATAATTATTTAGTATCTTAACAGCGTTTATTCGTCTCTATGTTCTCCTGTAGAATGGCAGAGATTCCCGAAATCTTGAGATTGGGTTAATATAAATAAACGTATCTCCAGATACATGTTGCACTTTTTTATTTGTAAGTGCAAATGTCGAACTGCTTTTCACGTGTGTAGACATGTGGTGCACTTATAGTAAAAGAAGTCGTAAACTTCTACCCATCATGATTATAATGGCCTGTACCACGTGTACTAGGGATAATACATTTTTTTTACATATATATACAGTAGAACATACTCCCGACCAACAGAAACATTGTTAGAAAGAGGAGAAAACGTAGTACAGGCCATGATGCCATTGCTGCCAACTCTAACATGAGTACAGACATAGCTCCTCTGTATTCCTTGGAGAGGAACCCTTGCTGAGGTCTATCAACTGGGCCAGTTGAAGTCAAGAGGTCTTTCTCCTCTTTCTAACAATGTTTCTGTTGGTCGGGAGTATGTTCTACTGTAAAATGTAAATGAATAAAAAAATATTATCCCTAGTGCACGTAATACAAGCCATGATAAACATGGTGGGTAGAAGTAGACGACTTATTTTACTATAAGTGCACCACATGTCTACACATGTGAAAAGCAGTTCGACTTTTTCACTTACAAATGTGCTAGAACCCCGTTTAGTTACTTGTACGCGTTGATGTGGTTGAACTTTTGCTCGAATCAGGGATCATTGGAGAATATATATATGTTATGAATATTTTGTTTTGTTTTTGAAAAAGATAGGGAATTGAAGGTGCAGTCGTGAAAAAAAAAAGGAAATAAATTATTTACCCATCAAGTAGTTTTTATTTTGAATTACTTGAAGTAAATTACACATAAAATTATTTTTCACAGTAATATAGAATTTATAAAATGAATTCTCTATATTCGTGAATTAAAAAAGAGGTAGGTCAACTATACATATTTACAACAATATTCAAAGTGCTATGTTCTAAATCTATGGTAAAAAATAATATAATAGTCAATGAATGAAAATAAAATACATGTTTTAAAAAAATTAAATATTTGCATTTTAGATTATATAATATATATATTTTTTTTTTTTATTAGAGCTTATTAAAGCGGGATTCGAACCCGGATCATTGCGGTCCAAAACCAACGGTTTAGATCATCCTTCCACCGACCGGTGCATTATTTTAAATTATCTAAATCTATATATTTTTTTTTTTTGCCAAAGTGTTGCCATCAGTGGAGATAGCCGCTAGTGCATGTCAATGAGACAATCGGGAATCGTTGAATCAAGTGAGATGTGGGAAAAGAGGATCTCAGATGACATGTTGATGAATCGGTGTTCACGGGGTGGGAAGAAAGGAACAGACGACACGCGGGGAGAGGGGG
This sequence comes from Cordylochernes scorpioides, assembly GCA_030710605.1. Classification (NCBI taxonomy): domain Eukaryota; kingdom Metazoa; phylum Arthropoda; class Arachnida; order Pseudoscorpiones; family Chernetidae; genus Cordylochernes; species Cordylochernes scorpioides. The sequence continues at coordinate 8,488,714 of CP092872.1, forward strand.
CATCTGGTCAGTCGTCCATGTGGCCAGCGTGGGACAAACGTCCCCCACATTACCCGTTCCCATCGCCTCTCTCCGCAAAATATATTTACTCTAATCACACTAACTGCCTTGAGTAAATCTCTATTTAATAAAGCATTCAATATATATTAACATTTGACTAAATACATCTAGAATTTAGACTTGTGTGTGTGAGAATAATCTTTGTTAATTAAACAAAAAAAAAAAAACAATGGTTGCCTGTAAAGTCGGTTTTACGGGCGAAGATTTTACGTGACAACGGTAGAATATTTATTGATATGAATATAATTAAATTGCACAATAGGAACAAGGAATTGAATGAAAATAAGAATTGCACAAATTTTAACTATAGAAATATATTTTGTTTACTAAAACATTGTACATGTAAACTTAAACTTAACTAATTCCTATTTGAGTGATTTTGTTGAGGATAGGACGATGATAGGAGAAATATGAAATGAAAGGAAGTGTTTCTGCTGTAATGTGTCTTGCGAAAGTCAAGTCGATAGTTGTTCCTTTTAACGTAGTTGACTTAGAAACGTTTGATACGCAATCAAGAATATACGTATTATTGCGACATAATACAAGTTCACACGTGTGGTTAAAGTATCGTCAGCTGTGTCTGTAGTGAAAATGTGGAGTGCTTAGATTCGTCATTTACAACAACTACAACAATAAAGGTAAATAATTGTACACTGATATTTCATTATCGTAAACTATGATTGATTGATTAATTGTTAGATTGACACAAAAGTTGAGAAACTGAGTTTATAGGTTATGTCATACTATTGATAAATGTTGATAGTGTTAAGTAAATTATTAGTTTAAAATTAATTAATTAATTAATTATTATTTTACAAATTTTAAATAGTTTCAAATTTATTTAGCAAAAATTTGAACCTTCGATCTGAATAAATGTTTTGATTTTCGAATTGATTATTTAAAATTACAAATATTAAGAAAAAGTGGCAGATATAAGAAAACTTTATTTAAACTGTTTTGAGCAAGAATTTTAACATCTAATATAAGTAAATGTTTTAATTTTCAACTTCATCATTTACAATTACAAATTTTATTTAATTTCAAATTTATTTAGCAAAAATTTGAACCTTCGATCTGAATAAGTGTTTTGATTTTCAAATTGATTCTTTAAAATTAAAAATTCATCATGATTTTCAAAGACAGAGACAAGCATGCGCCGATTCAATGCGCCTAATTCTCTAGCGCTGCGCGCGCAGCACTCTCGTTCGGTGACTCATCGTAACGTTACCGGGCGTTACACTTTTTCATAAGTGACTCCCAGCCGCAACCTAATTTAAGACGTTGTCACGTCAAAACATGGTGAAGGAAGACGAGTTTCTTTTATTGATGCATAGGTGCAAGTTTTCGGGTAAAAACCCTTCAACAGGCGAGAAATGAAGCGCGACTTATAAGAACTATCGTACAAATGGTAGAAAGGAATATATATATATAAAGAAAAGTTTTTAAACTATTTATATATGTTAATATTAACGGAAGACCGATTTTTGAGAAAAGTAAATATTAAATCTGCAGTCTGAAACCACGAGACGGCGCATGATTAGGGATATTGAAATAAACATGTGGGAGGTTTAAATAAAGGACAGGAGAGGATGATAAGCTTCTGGAAGATCTATTTTTCTGTATATGCTGTTCAGTTTGTGGGATACTATATACATAATCTTTGTATTGCATGAATATTTAAATCTATTATAATTTTGTGTTCACACATATACTTGATTTAAAAAAAAATATCCTAAATATAGATTAAAATAATACAACAGGTTTCCTGTAAATGAGTTTCATTTAATTAATGTAATCTCAAGCTTTCAGGCATCCCTGCCCTTCTACAGAGAGGAGTACATAAACCGAATAATAATTATTAGAATAATTATTATTTTTGAAAATAGAGCAATCCACAAGTAAATCTTTAATTAAAAAGTCATATATTGTATCAAAATTTTTCAAGTAATTGTATCAAAATATCATTTATTTTACTAATATTTCAGTTGGCTGAATGCCAACCTTTATCAAAGTATTATAACATATAGTGTGTCAACAACAAATTCAGCGCCACATAACGTCAATAGAATTAAGTTTTAAAATATTTTGTTATATTCAATGGGGAGAAAAAAAATTGATATATATATTTATATTATGGACAAAATAAATTTTGTAAAATATGGCTGTGAATATTTATTAAATATTCACATAAATATTAAATAATTATTATATGTAATTATATTATATTTACACTTGTGTAAAAATATTATTCGCGTTTTATGTACCCCTGGAGAAAGGCAGGGATACCCCAAAACTTGAGATTACATTAATAAAAATAAACCCATCTCCAGAAACCTTTTGTATTTTTTTAAATATAACATTGTATTTTGAGTCACACACACAAAAACCTTTATTAAGACACACAGGTCTTACAGAGGATTCTCCTTGGGGTTACAAGACGGAGAAACCTATGAAAGTGGGAAATATACAAAGGGATAAAAATGGAGAAAGATTATATACACATGATAAATATATACAGATTATTATTTGAATGATCCTATGGAAAATAAGAATATGGATTTGGAAGAAAAAAAATTGGAAATATGGATGGAAGAAGTGGAGAGCAAAAAAGGAAAAAAACAGGTATTTACATATGGAACATACATATAATGGAACAAGTCAATTTAAGCTCTTCTGCTCACACAGCACAGGTGGACCATGGCTTTTAAAAAAAAAAATCTTAAAGAGATTTTCCAGGAAAATCCGAGTGTTCAGAGTTGTAAGGTAAACACCGTCTTGTATTTTGAGTCAAAAGGCGACCCATAAATTGAGATTATATAAAACGGCGTACCTGGATCTGTAAAGAAAAAAAAAAAAAAATTTTTTTTTTTTTTTAATATTTCGAGAGATTGCTCCCTCTTTATGAATTTATTGTACAATGAATATTATTTTTGACCAATGACAAATTTTTTTTCATATGATCTACAAGAATTTGTAAATTAAATTCACTGTGCAATAAATTGATAAAGAGGGAGCAATCTCTCGAAATATTTTAAGAAAAACACTTTTTTTTTTTCTTTACAGATCCAGGTACGCCCTATATGTTTGAAATTATTTAAATACTAGCGGACGTACCCGGCTTCGCCCGAGGTTTTACCCGAGTAAAGGTTTGTCTAGCGAACATTTGTTAAAACAATTCTCTAAAAACTTATTTTTAAAAAAAGATATATTTTGATAATTTGAAACTCGTAAATTTGAATCTCTCGATAAAGTGAACATTTTTTCCCGGTCCCTGTGTGCCGTGTCATCCTGAATTTTGTCTTTCCTAATTTTCTACATTAGAAAATCATAGTTTTATCTAGTGAACTTTTTTTCCCGTGTCACATTGCCGTGTCATCCTGAGATAATCTTACTTTTGATAAATAATATTTAAGACAACAAACTTAGTGATAAGAAAACTTGTTATCATCGTCACAATGGGGGCGCTGCTTGCGAGTTAAATCTACAAATCTGCAAATAACTCTAAGGATATTCAAGATATTCATGAAATTATTTTTCAAAAACCTTCCCGGTGATATACCTAATAATATCCCAAAATTTCACGGCGATTGGATGTATGATTTTTGAATCTATAGAGTACAGACAAACAGACAGACATTCAATTTTATATATATAGATTAATTTTTGTCTTATATATATCGCAGTTATTGAATGTCTTTTTCTATATATTTCACAATATGATTTTAACTAGCGTGCCGAAAATTTTCAGCCCCCCCTGTACATGCTCGGATAGTTCTAGCGGGAATATACCTAACATGAGGTATGAAGTTGGAAACCCGGTCACAAAATGTGGGGTATTGTTATAAACATGAAGGACCTGAGGTAGTAGTTTGGTTCAAGCCGTCTTAGGTTGTTGGACGCAACAAAGAACGTTGCAAAAGTTAGGCGTAGTTTGTTTATCGCGACAATAAAATTTTGGATTTGATAGTTGTTGTCGGAACATCTAAAATTCCCAACACCAAGCAACCAGTTTCTTCACATAAGCCGTTAGCCTTCAAACACCAAGCATTAGATGATTCTACAATAAAGTCTAAATAGGTGTAGCTACATGTAATGAAAGGCTGATGCTGGAAAAACTATGTGGCAGAAATGTTTAATGCAATAGAGGTTGTTGTTGTCGTGTCCAATGAAGAGCCTCAGAAGTCTCCATACATCTCTATCACAGCAGTAGCAATGTCCACTATCTTGGGTGTGTAAAGCTGCTGCTCTGGGTCCACGTCAATTTTCTGTTGTTGTTGTTGTCGTGTCCAATGAAGAGCCTCAGATGTCTCCATACATCTCTGTCACAGCAGTCGCAATATCCACTATCTTGGGTGTGTGAAGCTGCTGCTCTGGGTCCATGTAAATTTTCTGTTGTTGTTGTCGTGTCCAATGAAGAGCCTCAGATGTCTTCATACACCTCTATCACAGCAGTTGCAATCTCCACTATGTGTTTTTTCTAAGTCTTGTTATAGTTTTTGTCAGTTTTCTCTCAGAGTTTATTTCGCATATTTGATCTTTTCTTATTTTTTGTTGAATTATCTTGTATTTTGCCAAAGCATCAGCGTCAAATACAGACATTTGTTCTTTCCTTTGGCTCAACTTTCTGGCTTCCTTTGCCAATTCATCTGCCATTTTATTACCCCTGATCCCAACATAGGCAGGAATCCATTGTAGAATGCAGTTCTTCTCCAATGGTTCCAGTTGGGTAAGTAATGAGTGTATTTTCTGCGTATGCAATAGATGTGAATCTCCTGTATATGGATTAAATAAGACAACACATTTCTGGAGATGTGAATTTCTTTTCAATTTTATTGTAATCTCAAGTTTTCAGGCATCTCTGCCCTTCTTACAGGAGTACAAGATTACAGAAGTTTAAAAAAGTGAAAAATAATAGATTTGAAAAGAGTTTATTTACCATATTTCGGTTGACTGAATCTCCACGTTCTGACGTTTGAGGCCAAAAACTTAATATGTACAATGTGTGACAAGGAAATTACTGAAAAACTCCCCCATTACCTGCTTAATTGTACAGCCCTTGATGCAGAGAGGAAGGCCCTATATCAACAAATTAAATGTACCAATACTTCACCCTACGTATTTCTTTCAAAAATATCAGCAAACAAATCTAAGGCAATAGCTTACTATAAATATTTTAGATCATCATTATGTAAGGACCAGTCAATAAGTGAATGACTTGAGACGAAGAGTAAAGCCAGTTCAATTTCTATGTAAATAACACAAGATGATTATTACCTTAACCAATTGGGAGAATCTGTATGGGGCAAGTCCCTAATAAAGGTTTTTCTGTGTGTGTATGGTTGACTGAATGACAATCTTTATCAAGGTACAAGTACAACAACTTATTGGTTTTGTGTAAATAGATTCCGAGCCACATAGTTTCCGCTGACATCATATAACGTCATGCGGCACTACGTTAATTTATACAAAACAAATAAATTGTTGTGAAATTATAAAGGTTTACCTTCAAAACCCACCGAAATAATGGTAAATAAATTATTTTTAAATCCAATATATGTCTTTAAGTATAGAAATTCAAAATTTCGCTTGGTCTACACTCATAAACAAAACTTAAGAAAGTGGAATTTCTTTGATGTCTCCGGTGGTCTATTTTTTTTTTTAAGGAGACAGAGGTTGTTTCCACTTGGTTATCTCGTGTCTTCAATAAAGGTCACTGTAATATCTTTCAGAGTTATTGTCTGAATACCGATATACATGCTAAAACCTTCAACTTCCTTAAGTTTTGTCCATGATTGTATCTTTCAGAGTTATTGTCTGAATACAGATATACATGCTAAAAGTTACAATTTCCTTAAGTTTTGTCCATGAGTGTATCTTTCAGAGTTATTGTCTGAATCCCGATACACATGCTAAAAGGTACAACTTCCTTAAGTTTTGTCCATGAGTGTATCTTTCAGAGTTATTGTCTAAATCCCGATATACATGCTAAAAGGTACAACTTCCTTAAGTTTTGTCCATGAGTGTATCTTTCAGAGTTATTGTCTGAATCCCGATATACATGTTAAAAGATACAACTTCCTTAAGTTTTGTCCATGAGTGTATCTTTCAGAGTTATTGTCTGAATCCCGATATACATGTTAAAAGGTACAGCTTCCTTAAATTTTGTCTATGATTGTAAATTTATTCGCTACCTTCATCGAATCACTTAGGTGTTGTTGCTACTCGGGGAACGATACAGACATGACAGCTTTTTTGGCTCATCTCCACCCTGCATAATCAGCCTCTGTCTGGGATTCCTGCATATCCTGTTGCTGTAATGTTATAATGATGGCCCACCGGTGCTGATCATGCCACTGCGTCGAATCTCTCAACCAAGAGGCCTTCAACATCGACCTCCGACATGTAAGACTGGCTCTTCGGACAAGAGATCGATGACAATGCCTTTCTTGCGTCAACAAAAACGTCCATCAATAAGTTTTTCCTGAATCTTGAGGTGAGAGGAGTAACAAAGAACTCTTGATTTCTGGAGGAGGACTCTCTTTGGTCTTGAGGAAGCTTCTTAGACTGTATATAATACTCCGCCTTTGCCGGTTCCAAGTCCGGATGAAAAAGGAGGAGGGGGAGCACTAAAAAACCTGGGTTTAGCTGGCCCGGCTGATAGTACCCTGTAAGGGCTCCTAATCCTATGATACAGGATGAGCAGCGTTTGTACTCCATGTTAGGAGCGGCTGCACATGGCGTCTGTTTCTCATATCAGAGGTGGCCATTTCTTTCGGAGCTAAGTCGGTCTGCCACTGAGTAGTGCTCCCCGTCTTAATGACAAAGGCAGACGCATTCTACTTCACTCTGTCATGATAGTTGTCAAGTCTCAAGCTCTACAAGCTTGATACCCTAATATGATTGAGTGGAGATAAGAAAGAAGAAGAAGATATAATTTTGCATATTCTTATTGTTTCCCTTTCTTGAAGATTCCTGGCCGGCATTCCTAGTTCTTAGATATCAGAAACACTTCGGATAGTAAATGTTTTATTCTCTCGACGTTTCGAGTAGTGTTTCCCTCTTATTGTATGTAAAATGTGCTCGTATGATTTAACTTTGACTGTGATGTCAATTGAATAGTTTTAAAAAGGGAAGGCTAGGGGAGAGAACGACAGAGCTACGCTGTTCCCGGACCATCTCTCTCCACTGCGGTGATGAAGAGTTATAAGGGGAACCCGGAGATCCGCGGTGGGTATCAGGTAACACGGTCTATATATCCTGCTACGTAATATTTACAGCAGTTACTGCTCTAGTGTAGTATGGTGGCTTGTTACAGTGTAGTGGCTTGTTACAGTGTAGTGGCTTGTTACAGCTTACCAATTCTCTGTTGTTTAATTGGTTTCTGTGAAGTCAGTCTTGGTTCACAATACATTGGTACCTTGTCAATTACGTTCTAACCAGTATCATGGCAACTCCAATTCTCTGTTGTTTTATTGGTTTCTGTGAAGCCAGTCTTGGTTCACAATACATTGGTACCTTGTCAATTACGTTCTAACCAGTATCATGGCAACTCCAATTCTCTGTTGTTTTATTGGTTTCTGTGAAGCCAGTCTTGGTTTACAATACATTGGTACCTTATCAATTACGTTCTAACCAGTATCATGGCAACTCCAATTCTCTGTTGTTTTATTGTTTTCTGTGAAGCCAGTCTTGGTTCACAATACATTGGTACCTTGTCATTACGTTCTAACCAGTATCATGGCAACTCCAATTCTCTGTTGTTTAATTGGTTTCTGTGAAGCCAGTCTTGGTTCACAATACATTGGTACCTTGTCATTACGTTCTAACCAGTATCATGGCAACTCCAATTCTCTGTTGTTTTATTGGTTTCTGTGAAGCTAGTCTTGGTTCACAATACATTGGTACCTTGTCAATTACGTTCTAACCAGTATCATAGCAACTCCAATTCTCTGTTGTTTTATTGGTTTCTGTGAAGCCAGTCTTGGTTCACAATACATTGGTACCTTGTCAATTACGTTCTAACCAGTATCATGGCAACTCCAATTCTCTGTTGTTTTATTGGTTTCTGTGAAGCCAGTCTTGGTTCACAATACATTGGTACCTTGTCAATTACGTTCTAACCAGTATCATGGCAACTCCAATTCTCTGTTGTTTGATTGGTTTCTGTGAAGTCAGTCTTGGTTTACAATACATTGGTACCTTGTCAATTACGTTCTAACCAGTATAATGGCAACTCCAATTCTCTGTTGTTTGATTGGTTTCTGTGAAGTCAGTCTTGGTTTACAATACATTGGTACCTTGTCAATTACGTTCTAACCAGTATCATGGCAACTCCAATTCTCTGTTGTTTTATTGGTTTCTGTGAAGCCAGTCTTGGTTCACAATACATTGGTACCTTGTCAATTACGTTCTAACCAGTATTATGGCAACTCCAATTCTCTGTTGTTTTATTGGTTTCTGTGAAGCCAGTCTTGGTTCACAATACATTGGTACCTTGTCAATTACGTTCTAACCAGTATTATGGCAACTCCAATTCTCTTTTGTTTTATTGGTTTCTGTGAAACCAGTCTTGGTTTACAATACATTGGTACCTTGTCAATTAAGTTCTAACCAGTATCATGGCAACTCCAATTCTCTGTTGTTTTATTGGTTTCTGTGAAGCCAGTCTTGGTTCACAATACATTGGTACCTTGTCAATTACGTTCTAACCAGTATCATGGCAACTCCAATTCTCTGTTGTTTTATTGTTTTCTGTGAAGCCAGTCTTGGTTCACAATACATTGGTACCTTGTCAATTACGTTCTAACCAGTATCATGGCAACTCCAATTCTCTGTTGTTTAATTGGTTTCTGTGAAGCCAGTCTTGGTTCACAATACATTGGTACCTTGTCATTACGTTCTAACCAGTATCATGGCAACTCCAATTCTCTGTTGTTTTATTGGTTTCTGTGAAGCTAGTCTTGGTTCACAATACATTGGTACCTTGTCAATTACGTTCTAACCAGTATCATAGCAACTCCAATTCTCTGTTGTTTTATTGGTTTCTGTGAAGCCAGTCTTGGTTCACAATACATTGGTACCTTGTCAATTACGTTCTAACCAGTATCATGGCAACTCCAATTCTCTGTTGTTTTATTGGTTTCTGTGAAGCCAGTCTTGGTTCACAATACATTGGTACCTTGTCAATTACGTTCTAACCAGTATCATGGCAACTCCAATTCTCTGTTGTTTGATTGGTTTCTGTGAAGTCAGTCTTGGTTTACAATACATTGGTACCTTGTCAATTACGTTCTAACCAGTATAATGGCAACTCCAATTCTCTGTTGTTTGATTGGTTTCTGTGAAGTCAGTCTTGGTTTACAATACATTGGTACCTTGTCAATTACGTTCTAACCAGTATCATGGCAACTCCAATTCTCTGTTGTTTTATTGGTTTCTGTGAAGCCAGTCTTGGTTCACAATACATTGGTACCTTGTCAATTACGTTCTAACCAGTATTATGGCAACTCCAATTCTCTGTTGTTTTATTGGTTTCTGTGAAGCCAGTCTTGGTTCACAATACATTGGTACCTTGTCAATTACGTTCTAACCAGTATTATGGCAACTCCAATTCTCTTTTGTTTTATTGGTTTCTGTGAAACCAGTCTTGGTTTACAATACATTGGTACCTTGTCAATTAAGTTCTAACCAGTATCATGGCAACTCAATTCTCTGTTGTTTTATTGGTTTCTGTGAAGTCAGTCTTGGTTCACAATACATTGGTACCTTGTCATTACGTTCTAACCAGTATCATGGCAACTCCAATTCTCTGTTGTTTTATTGGTTTCTGTGAAGCTAGTCTTGGTTCACAATACATTGGTACCTTGTCAATTAAGTTCTAACCAGTATCATGGCAACTCCAATTCTCTGTTGTTTTATTGTTTTCTGTGAAGTCAGTCTTGGTTCACAATACATTGGTACCTTGTCATTACGTTCTAACCAGTATCATGGCAACTCCAATTCTCTGTTGTTTTATTGGTTTCTGTGAAGCTAGTCTTGGTTCACAATACATTGGTACCTTGTCATTACGTTCTAACCAGTATCATGGCAACTCCAATTCTCTGTTGTTTTATTGGTTTCTGTGAAGCTAGTCTTGGTTCACAATACATTGGTACCTTGTCATTACGTTCTAACCAGTATCATGGCAACTCCAATTCTCTGTTGTTTTATTGGTTTCTGTGAAGCTAGTCTTGGTTCACAATACATTGGTACCTTGTCAATTACGTTCTAACCAGTATCATGGCAACTCCAATTCTCTGTTGTTTAATTGGTTTCTGTGAAGCCAGTCTTGGTTCACAATACATTGGTACCTTGTCATTACGTTCTAACCAGTATCATGGCAACTCCAATTCTCTGTTGTTTTATTGGTTTCTGTGAAGCTAGTCTTGGTTCACAATACATTGGTACCTTGTCAATTACGTTCTAACCAGTATAATGGCAACTCCAATTCTCTGTTGTTTGATTGGTTTCTGTGAAGTCAGTCTTGGTTCACAATACATTGGTACCTTGTCATTACGTTCTAACCAGTATCATGGCAACTCCAATTCTCTGTTGTTTTATTGGTTTCTGTGAAGCTAGTCTTGGTTCACAATACATTGGTACCTTGTCATTACGTTCTAACCAGTATCATGGCAACTCCAATTCTCTGTTGTTTTATTGGTTTCTGTGAAGTCAGTCTTGGTTTACAATACATTGGTACCTTGTCAATTAAGTTCTAACCAGTATCATGGCAACTCCAATTCTCTGTTGTTTAATTGGTTTCTGTGAAGCCAGTCTTGGTTCACAATACATTGGTACCTTGTCATTACGTTCTAACCAGTATCATGGCAACTCCAATTCTCTGTTGTTTTATTGGTTTCTGTGAAGTCAGTCTTGGTTTACAATACATTGGTACCTTGTCATTACGTTCTAACCAGTATCATGGCAACTCCAATTTTCTGTTGTTTTATTGGTTTCTGTGAAGCCAGTCTTGGTTCACAATACATTGGTACCTTGTCATTACGTTCTAACCAGTATCATGGCAACTCCAATTCTCTGTTGTTTTATTGGTTTCTGTGAAGTCAGTCTTGGTTCACAATATATGTAATAGGAGATCTAGTAAGACCTAGAGTGCTGAGAAAACGATGGTTCATAATACATTTGTTCTTTTCTGGTCGGTGACACTTGCATCTTGGTGGGTTAGGACTTCTGTTGGTTATAAAAAGCTGGAGGTACTCACTGTAGCAGTTCTGAGGGAGACCGCTCCTGACTTCTTTGTACTCGATCCTCACATGGATGCAGACAGTGCTGTTCACCCTGTGCCCTATGCAGTACTGGGTACTGTCAGCCCAGGTTATTTTATAGAGGTATTCTCCTCTGAAGATTCTTCCGCGCAATAACACCGTTGTGACATAGATCATCTTAAGAATTTTACACAAGAGACTCCTCTTAATGTTTATTGTTGTTTTTAATGATCGTGATTTTAAGAGTTTTAATCCTACAATCATCTTCCTCTGTTATGTTGCCCGTTGACAGAGGTCCGTTAGCATCCATAATTTATATAAAACGACATTTGAAAATTATCCCACATGAGTTTCTTTTCAACGAAAAATCAAAATTTATTCCAAGGAGAAATAACGATTATTTCCAACCTTAGGGATGAGGTATGAATGGATGAATTGTGAAGAGTAATGATAAAAGGAAAAATAAAAGTGTCAAGGGATGAGAATCGAACCCACAATGTTCCGCTTACTGGGCAGATGCCATGTCCACTAGGCTACCCTGGACATATTTTTCCGTTCGTAAATAATACATAAAGTAATTTATATTACAATATAATATAAACTCATGTGGTATAATTTTCAAATGTCGTTTTACAATCACAAGCCGCATTATATTATATTGTAATATCTATATATATAAAATGTTTGTATGTTTGTATGTCCGTTATACAAATTCGCAGTAGTTCACTAATTCAAACCAAAATTTCCATACATAGGTAAAAAGATGCGGGGAAGACGACAGACTATTTTAAAAAATATATAAATCAATTATTAAAACTATATATTTTTAGTCAGAAAATGATGATGACGATATTGCTGTATCATGTTTGATTATCAGATACAAAATTATATCGGGAAAAATTCCAAAAAGCAGAAACCACGGGTGAAACCAGTTCATTATTTTGTACGCAGGAACAAAATTCTAACAGAAAAACATTCATTCGAGCAGAAAGCAAAAGCCAGATCATCTTTCTATGAAAATATCGCTTCTCAGACACAAAGTTTGGAGCGGGACGTTTCACAAGAGTGACATCCACGGCGCCAATTTATAATTGTAACGAATAGTATTTGAAATTCAAAATAATATAATTTTCAAATATCGTTGTGAAAATTTACATATTTATTTTTATATTTTAAAAACACACAAAGTTTGGAGCGGGACGTTTCACAAAAGGGACATCCACGGTGCCAATTTATAATTGTAACGAATAGTATTTGAATAAAAACATTTAATCGGGTAAAATCGGGTAATTTATATACTAAACCATGGAAGGTCCCAAGGTGCATGATCGAAGACGTGGACTTGACTCGCATCTCCCTTGACACTTGCATCGTGACAACTACAAGTTCGGTTTTGTTTGCTTAGTTTCTGATAATCTGACCTGGTCCACAATACAATGGCTTAGTACGCTTTCTAGATAATTCTCAATTTTACCAAGACACAAGTTCTTTGTTACCTGTTTGATATCTAAGAAATTTGTTCTAGTCTACCACACAGACTTAGTACGTTGTAAATTAAATTTAATTGCCATCTATCGTTAAAATTTTACACAAATAAATTTACTGGCAATGCGTTTCTTTTAAATATCATCAAATATTATCTCTACAGACCTTACTTCAATGGTATGAGTTATTGAATGAGAGGGCTTGGCTCATCAGTAATGAACAGGGTATACTCCAAACCAGTCCAATACAATAGTAGAGCGGTCTAGAGATTAATTTGGCGAAACCGCTGAGAGGGTTCACTACTGATGATCCAAGTCCTCTCATTCAATAACTCATATCATTGCAGTAAGGTCTGTAGAGATAATATTTGATGGTATTTAAAAGAAACGCATTGCCAGTAAATTTATTTGTGTAAAATTTTAGTACGTTGTCGAGGATATTCCCAACTACTTGTAGAAATACGAACTGTACAAGAAAGTTGTTTGTTCTTTTTTTTTTAGATCGACGAGTGCGCCACGAGACTCATGCTCTCAGTCAGGTATGGTCAAATGTCAATTATTTAACTGTGTATACATTTCTTTTCTCTAGCTCTTTTAAAATTTTATTTTTCAATCAGTCACCCGGAACATAACTTCAAGTATTCTTTGTTACCTGCTTTATATCTAATAAATTTGTTTTGGTCTCCACCATACATTAGCTTTGTATGATGTCTAGGTAATTCCAAACTATACCGAGATAAATTCAAGTTCTTTGTTACGTGTTTAAAATCCAAGAAACCAGTCTTGGTTAAAGAAACCGGTCATTGGTTTTGAGCCTTATCCATGCGATATTCGATAGCACCATGACAACTCCAAGTTATTTGTTACCTGTTTGAAATCCAAGAATCCAGTCTTGTCAAAGAAACCGGTCATTGGTTTTGAGCCTTAGCCATACGATATTCGATAGCACCATGACAACTCCAAGTTCTTTGTTACCTGTTTAAAATCCAAGAAACCAGTCTTGGTTAAAGAAACCGGTCATTGGTTTTGAGCCTTATCCATACGATTTTCGACAGCACCATGACAACTCCAAGTTCTTTGTTACCTGTTTGATATCCAAACCCCAGTCTTGGTAAAAGAAACCGGTCAATGGGTTCTGAACTCTTTCCATACGATTCTTGACGGCACCATGACAACTCCATCATCTGGCTGGTCTCTGAGATACCAGACTCAGTTCTGATCTATAGCACAATGGAGCTGCACCATGGAAACTCCAAGTTGTTTATTACCTGTTTTATATCCTAGAAACCAGTCAATGGTTCTGAGCCTTATCCATACGATTCTCGACAGTACCATGACAACTCCATCATCTGGCTGGTCTCTGAGATACCAGACCCTGTTCTGATCTATAGCACAATGGAGCTGCACCAAGTCTAAGTTGTTTATTACCTGTTTGATATACAAGAAACCAGTCAATGGTTCTGAACCTTATACATACGATTCTCGACAGTGCCATGACAACTCCATCATCTGGCTGGTCTCTGAGATACCAGACCCTGTTCTGATCTATAGCACAATGGAGCTGCACCATGGTAACTCCAAGTGGTTTGGTCTGTTTGAAATCCAAGAAACCAGTCAATGGTTCTGGATCCTTTCCATACGATACTCGACAGTGCCATGACAACTCCATCATCTGGCTGGTCTCTGAGATACCAGACTCAGTTCTGATCTATAGCACAATGGATCTGCACCAAGTCTAAGTTGTTTATTACCTGTTTGATATCCAAGAAACCGGTCAATGGTTCTGAACACTTTCCATACGATTCTCGACAGTACCATGACAACTCCATCATCTGGCTGGTCTCTGAGATACCAGACTCAGTTCTGATCTATAGCACAATGGAGCTGCACCATGGTAACTCCAAGTTCTTTGTTCCCTGTTTGATATCCAAGAAACCAGTCAATAATCTAAACACTTTCCATACGATTCTCGACAGTGCCATGACAACTCCATCATCTGGCTGGTCTCTGAGATACCAGACTCAGTTCTGATCTATAGCACAATGGATCTGCACCGTGGAAACTCCAAGTTGTTTGTTACCTGTTTGATATCCAATAAACCAGTCAATGGTTCTGAGCCTTATCCATACGATTCTCGACAGTACCATGACAACTCCATCATCTGGCTGGTCTCTGAGATACCAGACTCAGTTCTGTTCTATAGCACAATAGACCTGAATCAAGGCAAGTCTAAGTTGTTTGTTACCTGTTTGATATCCAAGAAACCAGTCTTTATAAAAGAAACCAGTCAATGGTTCTGAGCCTTATCCATACGATTCTAGACAGTACCATGACAACTCCATCATCTGGCTGTTCTCTGAGATACCAGACCCTGCTCTGATCTATAGCACAATGGATCTGCACTATGGAAAGTCCAAGTTGTTTGTTCTCTGGCTGAACCCAGCTCTGGTCGACAGCACAATGGTCTGTTCTGTTTGTCGTCAGCCACCAGGTCCGTCGCAGGAAATTGTCCATGGCGCCACATGGCGTCCAGAAATAGATGTTTGGGGAATAAACCATCTGGACCTCCATGGACTCTCAGCCTGCTCTGCCCCCATTTCCGCTCCTCGTGGACTATCTAAACTGGAGAGTTATCAAAACAATTTCAATTCATATATACAGGGTGATCCAAAAGTCCCGCACTATTTTAAAAATTAATAACTCCGCGAATATTTGCGCTAGAGCAATGCGGTAAACACCATTGTGTTCAGGATGCAATGGGATTTTTTTATGGCAAATAATGAAAAATTCGAAATTGATTTTAGTTACAATTTTATTCGCCAGATGGCGCTCTACCAGAATCAGAGATTCAGCGGCCAAATTGTTTGATAAATTGAAAAATATAACTGATCGGCATGTATTTTTCCTTTTTGAATACCAGGAAAGAACCCTAATAATATCAAATAACAAATTAATAAAACACCACTTCGCCAAAAGTATGAAGAATTGGTTAACGATTTTCAAATACAATCAGAGATATGTAAAATAGGTAAATGCAAATTAAAACATGTAGCAAAAAGAAAATTGATATTTTAGATACGGTTTGTTTCCGAAGATAATAAATTTATAATATTTTCAATTCAACTCTCACTCAGTATCGATTATATTTATTTTAATTCATTTGAAAAATATGTATCTATCTCTGATAAATTATTTTACTCTGGAATGCCGTTGTTGTTGTCGTGTCCAATAAAGAGCCTCAGATGTATCCATGTATCTCCATCACAGCAGCAGCAATGTCCACTATCTTAGGTGTGTAAAGCTGCTGCTCAGGGTCTATGTCTAATTTTTGCAAGGCTGCGGCCATTGCTGGCTATAAGAATATGTGGGTAGGTGTAAGTTCCACACCAGGACAATTGTTGCATGCCCTATAGGTTCTTGTGCCATCTGGATGTATTGTCATTCCTTTATAGTGTTTTGTTCTAAGTCTTGTTATAGTTTTTGTCATTTTTCTCTCAGTGTTTATTTCGCATTTTGATCTTTTCTTATTTTTTCGTTTAATTATCTTGTATTTTGACAAAGAATCAGCGTCAAATAATGACATTTGTTCTTTCCTTTGGCTCAACTTTCTGGCTTCCTTTGCCAATTCGAATGCCATTTCATTACCCCTGATCCCAGCATGGGCAGGGATTCATTGTAGAATGCAGTTATTCTCCAATGGTTCCAGTTGGGTAAGTAACGAGTGTATTTTCTGTGTGATTTTAGTATTGCCCTTCTGAATTTCTTCTAGAGCGGATATGGAGTCGCTGTATATTAAAATTCCTTCTGCTTGATGCAGGGATGGTTGGTTAAGGCATACATCAAGGGCTTTCCAGATAGCTGTCAGTTCACAAGTGAAGTTTGACGAAATCTGTCCTGCTCCTTCTTTGATTTTGATGTTTGTTCCATCTTGCAGTATTATGTTAATTCCGGCCCCTCCATTACTCAGGGTAAGGTCTGAAGATCCAGCTGTATATGCTGTTGAAGGGCGTGGCCTAACAATTTTAATCAAGAATTTGTACTATGAGGACATAGCCATTAATATTACAAACACATTAGACCTCGAAGCCCAAGGTATCAAAGTCTGCCTCAATCAAAACAAAGCCATCCACATATACAATATGTATCACCCTCCAAACAATACATTTATTGACGATGGAACAATGGCTCAATTTCTTACAGACAACTCTTATTGTAGGCGACCTTAATGCCAAACATCAAATATGGGGATGTTCTACGCCAAACCCAAGAGGCAAAATACTATCAAACATATTTGACGACAATGCCTTCATGTGCTTAAATGATGGGAATCCTACCCATCATTCCTACAAGCTATAATACTGCACAAACCCTTGATATAAGTTTTTACTATCCTGACATTTTCCACAAATGCAAATAGGAAATATTAAAAAGTTTTGGAAGTGATCATTTGCCTAATTTGATAGAAATTAGCACCAAAACTAAAACTAGCTCAATTAAGAAAAATTCTGGAACTTCAAAAAGGCTAATATGATATCTTTCGAAAACACCATTATTAAAGCAGCCAAAGTTTCAATACCAAGAGGTAATATTAAGAAATGGATTCCAAATTATACACACCAGGCAAAAAATATTCAAAGACTTATAACTAAAAGAAATGAACTACAAAAAAGTGCACCCAAAACCAAAAATATTGTAGAACTGAACTGAATATTGTGATTGCAAAAATAAAAAAGATTATGCGTAAATGTGAAAAGGGAAAAATGGAAACAAACTTGTCAAAACCTGAACCCAAGAAACCCTAATACAAAACTTTGGAATTGGGCAAAACAAATTGACATAGTCCAGCCACAAACTGAAAACACAAATATGATTAAGAATACAGATGGTACACCAGCAACTAATGACAAAATTGCTGCCAATCTTTTAGGTAATTCATATCAAATAAGTAGTAAAATCAAGGTTGAAAAAAGGCCCGAAAGATTATTCATGACTGTAAAAAATGTCACCAGCACTCATAATATTTTCCATGAAAAAAATCAATATGAAAGAGCTAGCTTATGCATTAGAAAACACTGACCTAAACAAGACTCCTGGGCCAGATGGAATCCATGGCCGAATGATATCAAACTTGGGCAAAAATGGCAAAGAAAAACTTCTTAATATTTTCAATAACTCCTGGAAAACTGGAAAATTGCCTCAAGACTGTAAAAATGCAACAATAATTCCCATTAAAAAACTTGACAAATCTGCTGATGACCCAAAAAACTACCGACCTATCTCCCTAACAAATATTTGCTGCAAATTAATGGAAAAAATTATACTCAGACGACTCACCTACCACCCCGACACAAGAAATCTCTTACCAGAAGAACAATATGGATTTAGGAAAGGACATGGGACAATAGACCAACTCTTATTTTTCACACAAAAGGTAAAAGATGCACAAAACGAAAAACCAACTAACCACACCATAGCTGCTTTTTAGACCTTACACAAGCTTTTGATAAGGTATGGAAAAACAAGTTAATTACAAAATTATACAAACATTTCAAAATTGATGGAAAAGCTATCACTTGGATAAATGATTCTTTTAAAAATATATAAATCAGGATCAAATATAATGGCACTCTATCTAAAACCTTCAAATTGTACCAAGGATTACCACAAGGATCAGTCCTTAGCCCAACTCTCTTCACCCTATTTATTGCAAGCATAGAAAAATAAATTTCACATAAAACCAATATTGGACTTTTCGCTGATGACATTATTCTATGGAGCAGCAGCACTAACTGAAAAAAAGCGGAAAGAGATTTAACAAGACTCTTCTCCACCTAGAAAAATTTGCTAATAAACATAAATTAGAATTTAACCCCCAAAAATCTGAAACCTGTCTTTTTACTACCGATAAGAAACTATACAAAATAAGACCAAATATTATTCTGAAAGAACAACAATTTCAATATAATAAACATCCTAAATATCTCGACTACACCCTGGATCCAGAAATTAACTCCAGTAAACATATTGAAGGAGTTGTTAGAAAAGGAAGAGACCGACTAAAAATCTTGAAATATATTTCAGGAAGAGTGGAGAGCTGAAGCAACAACACTAAAATTAACTTACACATCTCTAATGAGACCTATCTTGGAATATGGATATCAAATATATGGTACAGCATCTGAAACAAATCTAAAAACACTGGAAAGGATACAACTAAATGCACCTAGAATTATTACAGGTCTTCGAAATACCTGCCCTAATAATATTGTACTTTGCAAGGCAGACATTATGCCCTTAAAGGATAGAATAAGCTACAATCTGCCATAATATATAAACAAAATCAAGAGTTATGAAAATAAACACAGAACTTTCAATTACATACTTATTTGGGAACTCAATATAAGACTCAAAAAAGAAGGCCCTCTCCACCTGGCCAAAAGAAATGGATTTTTAAAATATAAAGTGGAAAAATATTATTTAGCTGAAAAAATAACTACATGCGAACCACTAACAAAATGTTATTTTTAATGCCACTTTAAACGAACCCACCAACAAACAATACCAAAATCCAGAATACTTAAAACAATTATCATTAGAAATAATTCTTCTTCCCTGTTCTCTTAGATCTTCTGTCTGATGGTCTCCTCCTCTAGTTTCAACCCCAGGGGAATAAGACCAGCGAGGACCAATAAGGCCTCACTGCTGGTAGTGCGTTATCCCCCTGTGATTCTGAGTGCCGCTGTCCTCTGCACTCTCTCTGGAGTAGTCGCCACCTTCTGATCCCTGTTTCGGCGACACCAAGCCCTGGAAGCATATAGCAGGATTGGCTCGACACAGGAGAGGCAGAGGTTCCTAAAAATAGTACCCTCCTTCTCCCCCCCCCCCCTGTTGAGAGCCAACCAGGACAGGCCTGCACAACGCCTCCCTGCCTCTCGCCACCATCTCCTCCGCCTGGTATTGCCAACCCATTTTGTCATCAATGACCACCACCAGGATGGTCATCCTATTGACCAACGCTACCCTCCGTCCTTCGATCCCGATAGCCGGCTTGTGTTCCTATTTGATCCCTTTCCTTTTAGTTCTTATGTCCCTAGGCTTAAAGCTGAGGGCTTTAGTTTTGGAGACATTGAACTTAAGGCCAGAGTCATGGGCCCAGTTCGAGAGAATTTGGAGAGAAGTTTCAACACACTTCTCAGCCTTCGCTCTCGAAGCAGCCTCAACAATGAGGAACTGGTCGTCAGCATAGAGAACCAGCCTGGCTCCCTCAGGGAGCTCCTCCTGGAAAACGGTGTTTACCAGGATATTCCACAGAATAGGTCCGCAGCAAGATCCCTGGGGGCAACCCCTAGCACAGTTTCTTTCCAACTTCCGCCCACCAAAACTGAGGCTAATCCGTCTATCCCTCAGGAAGTCACGAACCAAGCTGCACAAATTATCAGGACAACCCATGTACATCAAATTTCTCATCAGCTTGTTCCAGTTCATGGAGTTGAACGCGCCATCAATGTCCAGGGCCACGAAAATAACCCAAGCACCCTTATTTAAGCCCATCTCAACCCCCTCTAACACCTCGTTCAGAGCTGTGGTTGTGGACTTCCCTTCCCTAGCCAGTGCTTCAGTCGCTGAGCTAGTAGGCTATCCAGGACCTTACCTAGACACGCTAGTAAAGAAAGCATACGATAATTATTAGGAGAATTACCCTTTCTACCAGACTTTTCGAGAAGCACTACTCGGGCAACCTTCCATGCCTCAGGAAAAGTACCAGTGTCCAGGCACCTATTGAATAACCTGGAAAGAAGCGATGGGTGCATCCTTACCAGGGCTTTTACGACCGTGTTATCGATCCCTTCGGGACCAGGAGATTTCCTTTTCCCGAACTTGAAAGCCGCCAGTTTCACCTCATTCTCAGAAAAGGGCGGATCTACCAAACCACAAGTGGTCAGAGAGATCTCGTCCTCTGGTTTCTCGTTTCCGAAGTGCCGATCCAAGTTGTTTTTATTTTGTCTTCTGCTTTCGAGCGAGTAGGTCTAGAACACATTCTCTCTGAATTTTCTCATTGTTGGTGGATGAAACAGCACCAATGATTATTTTGGCCGCTTTTGCTTGAACACTGTCTAGTCTTACTTTTAGTGATGAGCTTGAGGGAGCCCAGACCGGTGTTGCATATTCCATTATCGGCCTTATTAAGGTGGTATATGTTGTTCTGAGAATTCTGGGTTTTGCTCCCCAATTTGTTCCACATAGCCTTCTCAGAATGTTTAGTTTTCTGGTAGTTCTATTTGAAGTGCTAATTATGTGTTCTGAAAATTCCAATTCCTCATCAATAATAATTAAAATAATTTTGTTGACATCTTGTCAATACATGCACAGTCTGCACTATTAAAAAAAGATAATATGCATTATATACACTATGTACAATGAATATGGCGCCTCTTCCAGCGCTGCAGAGTTTGTGGAGAATCGCCAGTGGGTCTCCAGCGACACCACGCATTTTGCGATCTACGATGAATACGTAGATCGCGTACTTTGCCGCTTAGGAGATGGTGATGACGTGGTCCTCGAGACCAACTTGAAAGATACAGGACTGCAGTATCACACCTAGGTATTATGGATTTCTAATTTTATCAATCATTTGTTTGTTTATGCTTATTTTTTTGTTATATTTATTCCTTTTTCCCTGTGAGTGGAGAAGACGCATAGGTTTGGTTTTATTGGGTTTATGGTCATTTGGAGTTCCATTGCCCACTTCTCCAGTCCTCTCATTGATGTGTTCAGTATTTTTCACGATTTTTCTATGCTGCTACTTGTGTGCTATATGGCTATATCATCTGCATAACAGACAACCTTTGTGTCTTCAGTGAGGTAAGGATAGATGTCGTTAATATATAGCAGATAGAGTAGAGGACTGAGCACAGATCCCTGAGTTACACCAGCCCATGTTCTTCTGTCCTTGGAAAATTCCCCATTGACCCGAACCTTTAACTTTCTTCCCCTTAAGAAGTCTGCAATCCAGATTAAGGTTTTTCTCTTACTCCGATGTTGTGCAGCTTTTCACGTAATTTCTCCCTCCACACTCGATCAAAAGCTGAGGTCATATCAAGGAATATAGCCGTGGTCTTCTTTGGCGGTTTTTCCTGGAAAGAATCTATTATTGATTGACAGAAGACGTACAGTGCTGGGATCTATAGGCAGTTTGGTAGAGGTTTATTTTATTATTGTTAGTGACCCAGACTATGAGCCTAGAGTGGATAATTCGTTCTGGTATTTTACAAAGTTTGCTGGTGAGAGCAATTGGCCGATAGTTCTTGTATTCCTTGGCATCTTTGTTTGGCTTCAGTATTGGCACTATAATTGATATCTTCCAATTCTTTGGTAGTTTACCAGTTTGCCATGAAATGTTCAGTATTCGTAGGAGTTGATTATTAGCTTTGTCTTCAAAGTGTTTGATCATTTAACCAAAGATTAGATTATCTCTTGGTGACCTCTTGGATTTTTTTATTGATAAGTTTAGCTCATTCAGTGTGAAGTCTCTCGAGAAAATATCTTGTTGATGGAAGTTTCTTGCTTGTTTAACTAACTGGTTTATATTATTTTTAGAGTCCTGTCTTCATTCGTATAGTTGAGTATGTAAGTGCTTGAAAGATATTCAGCAATTATGTCAGCCATCTGTTTGTTCTCGTTCGCGCTGTTCTATTCATATCGGTTAGAGTATTGGAGGATTGGTGTTGGTGTTGATTGTTCTCTAACACTCTAATCATATTCCAGTGTTGGCTGTCCTTTCTTGGATCCATTTTTTCGCAGAATTCTGCCATTTTTCTTGTTTGCATATCCAAATTTCTTGTTCAATTTTGTGACTAATTTCAATGAGTTCTTTCTGTTTTCTTCTGTTTTATTTTTTTAAGAAGTTCATTGATATTGTCTCTCTCTCTGAAATCACTGCCTCGATGTTGTGGTCCTTCCAGTAAGGTATCCACAGGTCTTTACGTCTACCTCTAGGTATCGATGCTTTTGCAGATTTTGAAATGTTCGAAGAGAATTTTTCCAAGTTTTGTCAAGCGTTCTGTAATTCAATTTTTCGTTGCACAGTTCTTCAAGCTTTTCTGTGAATTTTTTTCAAGTCGGCTTTCCTAAAGTTCCATGTTCTTTTATTCTAATGGACGTTCTCAATTTTGAAGTTTAGGGTTGTTAAAATTGGTCTGTGGTCACTGATTGCACCTCTCATGATTTTCCATTGTGTTGTGGGTGCGATGTTGTAATTTATCGCTGTGATGTCTATTGCGGATTCTGTGCCTGTGGACTTAGATAGGTGTTCTCTCCGTTATTTAACGGTGTAAGGTCGAGGTCTGTTAGCATGTCCTCAACCTGCTGACTTTTGTTATCCAGGACAGGTGATCCCCAAATTGAACTTTTGGCGTTAATTTCGCCGAGTATGATTGTGATATCCGAAGACGCTTCACTTAATGTCTCTATTGTGTGTACCCATACAAGATTCAAAGATTTCACGAGCTGAAAGTTGGCGATTTTGAGATGCGTCAAGAATTCGCTGCATGGGTTTTCCGGCGAATTGATATTGATGAAAACTGGCTGTCGAATGTTCTGTGGACAGATGATGCTCACTTTTCTCTAAACGGAGAATTTAACATTCAAAACAGCCGCATTTGGGCAACAGACAACCCTAGGATTTTTACAGAAATGGCACTTTACCAGCCTAGAGTTACAGTTTTATGTGGGTTCACTTCTTTTATTATTGGGCCATTTTTCTTTGAAAAATCAATGGAAGAACTTTTAAAACCGTTTTTGTAACTGATGAACGTTATGTCCAACTTTTGAGAGAAAAGGGTATTCCCATATTGCAGGTCAAAAGCACTAAGCGAAATAACATTTATGAAAGATGGAGGACCTCCTCATATCTCCCGAGGTGCCAAACAATTGCTGAAGGATACGTTCTGTGAAAATCGTGTGATAAGTCGCCACTTTATATACCAGTGGCCTCCAAGATCACCAGACTTGACGCCTTGCGATATTTGTTTATGGGGGTACATTAAATCGTGTGTTTATCGATGCTGGCCTACCACATTGGCCATGTTGAAGGCTTCTATCAGATGGCACGTTTTATCAATTTCAACAGATATGTTATTTAATGCTGTCCATTCTGTCATTTATCGTCTACAGGCGGTGATTGAGAATGAAGGGCGCCACATTGAGCAAGGATTGTGACCTAATACAAGAGAGAAGGCAGTTACCTCATGTGTTATATAAGTTGCCATGTATTATATTATCTACCAATATTTTGCAGCTCTTTGTGTTGGGATATGGGGATAATAAATGCTGTCCTCACATCTTGACTATCTTTTTTTATTTGTGAACAGTAATTTTTTGTTTGTCATTTGCTCACATATTATGTCGTGCAAACCAGAGTGTTATAACTTCTCGAATAACACTGGTACACACAATTTTTCCCCTTATGTTTAGTTTTCGCTTTTCGCTCATTAGAAGAAATAGCATAAGGAATATTTTCTGTATACCAATAACTTTAGAAATTTTGTGAAAAAAAATAATACAAAATGATTTTACTACCACGTTTTTCAACGCAAAAGGTCGATTTAAAAATTATTTTTATTTGAGGGGAAACATTTTTTAAAATTGTGTACAGTATAATAAACAATGATAACATTTGACAAGACCATAGGATATTTGGAATAAAGTACGACAAATATATTTTGTCACTCCCCTCTATGTTTCATTCGTTGGATCATGACAAATATCCAGTTAAATAATCAAGGGTCTCCAATTAGTCAAGAAACTACACATTTCTTATAGCAAGAAATCCTATTAGTAGTGCCATCATAATTTTTGGTACTATATTAACATATCAAAAATTCGTGTATTGATATCAGCAGTATTTTTCAAACATTCAATCTATTTCACAAAATCCCATATAAAATATAAATATTTTTGCTACATGTTTTAATTTGCATTTGCCTATTTTACATATCTCTGATTGTATTTGAAAATCGTTAACCAATTCTTCATACTTTTGGCGAAGTGGTGTTTTATTAATTTGTTCTTTGATATTATTAGGGTTCTTTCCTGGTATTCAAAAAGTAAAAATACGTGTCGTTCAATTATATTTTTCAATTTATCAAACAATTTGGCCGCTGAATATCTGAATCTGGTAGAGCGCCATCTGGTGAATAAAATTGTAACTAAAATAAATTTCGAATTTTTCATTATTTGCCATAAAAAATCCCATTGCATCCTGAACACAATGGTGTTTACCGCATTGCTCTAACGCAAATATTCGCGGAGTTATTAATTTTTAAAGTTGTGCGGGACTTTTGGATCACCCTGTATATGTATATTGAAGAGAGAGAGAGAGAGAGAAAGATTTGGCAATCCATATTTAAAATTATATTTTAAAAAAACTATTATTAGCTGTATATATACTGAATGCAATATTTAAATCAAAGATACAATTCTTTCATTGGCCTTGTAGAACGAGAGTGGTGTACGCGTGCTCTCATGTTCTAGTAAAAAACACAAACATCCTCGATAAAGAGAGGCGAGTTGCCCCTCGAAATATTGGAACAATAAAATAACTAGAAATCCAATATATGCATCTTTTTTTAAATATATATATATTTGATTATATTTAAAAGAAACGCATTGCCAGTAAATTTATTTGTGTAAAATTTTAACGATAGATGGCAATAAAATTTAATTTACTAATATATATTGGTTATGAAAACATATTTTGCGGAAGAGCTTTGCTCGATGCAATACCTTGAAATTATATGTATGTACCTCTACAGACCTATATGCTTATGTCCATAGTTCACTAAACACCCCTAAGCTGCCTTCCATAGAAAATGCAGGGTATATAACAAAACCAGTCCAATACAATAGTAGAGCGGTCTAGAGATTAATTTGGCGAAACCGCTGAGAGGGTTCACTACTGATGAGCCAAGCCCTCTCATTCAATAACTCATATCATTGCAGTAAGGTCTGTAGAGATAATATTTGATGATATTTAAAAGAAACGCATTGTCAGTAAATTTATTTGTGTAAAATTTTAACGATAGATGGCAATTAAATTTAATATATATATGTATATTCATCAACACTTTCTGGAGATTTAGCAACCCACTGAAGACGTTAGGAACTATTTCAGAAAATAAAAATATAGCAATAGAACTCTATAATTTCTACAGATCAATTGTAAATAGATTCACACACAAAAGAGGTAGTGAGGAAAGTTTTAGAACAGTGTGTAAATAAATCCCTTTTCGAACAAAGGCTCACGTGCACATTCCCTATGTGGAAAAAAAATTACTGTATTATTTTGTTGTTGCATGGCGAATCCATACAGGGCAATGGGCCCTAATAAAAGTCTTTTTGTTGTTGTATATTTATCAATTATTTTTATCTATTTATTCATAATTTTTATCATTATATAATCATATTTATTCAAATTTATATTTATTCTGTATTTAACCTTATATAATCTTATATGGACTTTGAAATAAAGTAGTTTCAATCTCAATCTCAAAAGAATTTCAAGTTTAATAGAAAACAACAACACTAGAAGTTTCGGAATAGTTTTAGTTTCTTCAGTTTAGGCATCAGCATCGAAATTTCTTTAAGATATTGTGATTTCCATAGATTTACATTTATCTTTGTCTGTTTAAACTCCTTTTTTTTTTTTTTTGCTTATCCCTAAGTACATGTGGTATAGGCCATGATAATCATGATGGGTAGAATTTGGAGACTGCTTTTACCGTAAGTATACCACATGTGAAAATTAGTTCGATTTTACACTTACAAATATGCCAGAGCCCTGTTTTGTTACTTGCACTTGCTGGTGGGGTTGGATTCCAAAATGAAATGAACAGATAGGATGACAAACAAAGAAGTTTGGATTCAAAGGAGATTCTTGAATTCTAAATTAAGTAATCAAAAGGAAATGGAGTTTGTAAGGCATGTACTCTGAGTATCATTTGAGGGTTTAGGTTAGAAGATCATAACCTAATTGGCCAATTAACCGAAGAACAAAGAAGAAAAATCATTTGCAGATTGTCTATTGTCCATCTTGGAGGAATCTACCCTGGAGAATAAAGAAGAATGTAGACCAAGGAAGGATTGGTTTGATAATCTAATAGAACAATCTGGAATTAAAGACATGAAGAGGTGAAGTGCATTGAGCTCCTATAATAGAATACCAAGTTTCATCAGAAGATTTTCTATTGGCCATATTGGAGGAATCCACCCTGAATAAAAAAGAAGAATGTAGACCAAGGAAGGATTGGTTTGATAATCTAATAGAACAGTCTGGAATTAGAAGAAGAGATGAAGAGAATTGCTCAGAACAGGGTAAGATGGTATTCGATGATGGCCGACCTCTGTAACGGAGATGGCTGTACTACATAATTAGGATTAAAATGCACATTTACAGCCAAATACACACACATGGACATGGAGTCTGAAAATAATATAAATAAAATCTAATCACATTTAATGGTAATAATTAAATATATATTGTTGCATCATGGCTAATACACCTACATTTTTATTTGTAATATTATTTTTAACATATTTTAAATTCAAATTTATATTTCATATTTATTTATTAAACAGAATATATATATTATAAATATAATATATGTATTATAGAATCATCATTTGTATTTTGGTACACTGTGTGACTTCACTGCTCTCTTTGATGTGAGAAATAAATAAATTATTCTGGAGGCTACTTAAAGTAGAGTTATCTCCACTTATATAAATTTGTAGGATGGTTGAAACACGCTCTGGTAAGATACAAGACCCGGCACAGGAGAGAATTAAGGTTGAAGAGTCTGCCAAGCCGCAACCTGGTGCAACAATATACAGAAAAATTTAATTATGACAGTTAAGCTAATTAACAGATTAGTCTGGGTAAATCCGAGATAAATAAAATACAAAATATATAAACTAATAAAAAAACAGGAATTTACGTATGATACATACATAAGCTTTTTACAGAGATCTTTCGTTTTATTAAAAAATTCCCAGTTGAAAAATGGAGGTTATAAAAATTTGAAGCGGAACTTATTTACAGTATTTTCATTTATATCTTGCGTAATGCAAAATAAAATAAAAAGTCGAGAAAAAAATAAATACACCAATACCTCGCTTTGCGTCGTTTCGTTTTGCCGTTTTTAGAAGTTGCGTCGCTGCTTAATTTTTACTGATTTTCACTAGAATTTTCACTCTTCGTTAGATTTTCGAAGTTGCGTTGTTTTGGATTGAGTCTTCAATTTTTTTTTCCTAAAATATGGCAACACCTTTGTTTTTTATTGCGCCTTCACATATTTTCACTTTGCGTCGTTTCAATTTGCGTCGTGTTTTTTTGGAACGTAACCCCGACGCAAAGCGAGGTAGGGATGTATTACAATAATGTTAGGTTTTATTGAATTGTTTGGGTAACAGCTATTCCACAGCCAAATATAGCCGAAGGTCCTAATGTATTCAGCTATGTCTATTCTGATATTTCAATTACATTCTCTTCAAGATGTCTTTCCATTCATTTGTCTATCTTTCTGTCTTACTACACTTAGATTTGGCATAGATTAATACATTCGGCTATGTCTATTCTGATCTTTAGATTACATTCTCTTCAAGATGTCTTACCATTCATTCGTCTATCTTTCTGTCTTACTACACATAGATTTGGCATAGATTAATACATTCGGCTATGTCTATTCTGATATTTCAATTAAATTCTCTTCAAGATGTCTTACCATTTATTAGTCTATCTTTCTATCTTACTACACATAGATTTGGCATAGATTAATACATTCAGCTATGTCTATTCTGATCTTTAGATTACATTCTCTTCAAGATATCTTTTACCAGTCATTAGTCTATCTCTTTCTGTCTTACTACACTTAGATTTGGCATAGATTAATACATTCGGCTATGTCTATTCTGATCTTTAGATTACATTCTCTTCAAGATGTCTCTTACCATTCATTAGTCTATCTTTCTATCTTACTACACATAGATTTGGCATAGATTAATACATTCAGCTATGTCTATTCTGATCTTTAGATTACATTCTCTTCAAGATATCTCTTACCAGTCATTAGTCTATCTTTCTATCTTACTACACTTAGATTTGGTATAGATTAATACATTCGGCTATGTCTATTCTGATCTTTAGATTACATTCTCTTCAAGATGTCTCTTACCATTCATTAGTCTATCTTTCTATCTTACTACACTTAGATTTGGCATAGATTAATACATTCGGCTATGTCTATTCTGATATTTCAATTAAATTCTCTTCAAGATGTCTTACCATTCATTCGTCTATCTTTCTGTCTTACTACACATAGATTTGGCATAGATTAATACATTCGGCTATGTCTATTCTGATGTTTAGATTACATTCTCTTCAAGATATCTCTTACCAGTCATTAGTCTATCTTTCTATCTTACTACACTTAGATTTGGCATAGATTAATACATTCAGCTATGTCTATTCTGATCTTTAGATTACATTCTCTTCAAGATGTCTTACCATTCATTAGTCTATCTTTCTGTCTTACTACACTTAGATTTGGCATAGATTAATACATTCGGCTATGTCTATTCTGATCTTTAGATTACATTCTCTTCGAGATATCTTTTACCAGTCATTAGTCTATCTCTTTCTGTCTTACTACACTTAGATTTGGCATAGATTAATACATTCGGCTATGTCTATTCTGATATTTCAATTAAATTCTCTTCAAGATGTCTTACCATTCATTTGTCTATCTTTCTGTCTTACTACACATAGATTTGGCATAGATTAATACATTCGGCTATGTCTATTCTGATCTTTAGATTACATTCTCTTCAAGATATCTCTTACCAGTCATTAGTCTATCTTTCTATCTTACTACACATAGATTTGGCATAGATTAATACATTCGGCTATGTCTATTCTGATATTTCAATTAAATTCTCTTCAAGATGTCTTACCATTCATTTGTCTATCTTTCTGTCTTACTACACATAGATTTGGCATAGATTAATACATTCGGCTATGTCTATTCTGATCTTTAGATTACATTCTCTTCAAGATGTCTTACCATTCATTAGTCTATCTTTCTGTCTTACTACACTTAGATTTGGCATAGATTAATACATTCGGCTATGTCTATTCTGATCTTTAGATTACATTCTCTTCAAGATGTCTCTTACCATTCATTCGTCTATCTTTCTGTCTTACTACACATAGATTTGGCATAGATTAATACATTCGGCTATGTTTATTCTGATCTTTAGATTACATTCTCTTCAAGATGTCTCTTACCATTCATTCGTCTATCTTTCTGTCTTACTACACATAGATTTGGCATAGATTAATACATTCAGCTATGTCTATTCTGATCTTTAGATTACATTCTCTTCAAGATATCTCTTACCAGTCATTAGTCTATCTTTCTATCTTACTACACTTAGATTTGGCATAGATTAATACATTCGGCTATGTCTATTCTGATATTTCAATTAAATTCTCTTCAAGATGTCTTACCATTCATTCGTCTATCTTTCTGTCTTACTACACATAGATTTGGCATAGATTAATACATTCAGCTATGTCTATTCTGATCTTTAGACTACATTCTCTTCAATATATCTCTTACCAGTCATTAGTCTATCTTTCTATCTTACTACACTTAGATTTGGCATAGATTAATACATTCGGCTATGTCTATTCTGATCTTTAGATTACATTCTCTTCAAGATGTCTCTTACCATTCATTCGTCTATCTTTCTGTCTTACTACACATATATTTGGCATAGATTAATACATTCGGCTATGTCTATTCTGATCTTTAGATTACATTCTCTTCAAGATGTCTCTTACCATTCATTCGTCTATCTTTCTGTCTTAGATTCTCTTCAAGATGTCTTACCATTCATTAGTCTATCTTTCTGTCTTACTACACTTAGATTTGGCATAGATTAATACATTCGGCTATGTCTATTCTGATCTTTAGATTACATTCTCTTCAAGATGTCTCTTACCATTCATTCGTCTATCTTTCTGTCTTACTACACATAGATTTGGCATAGATTAATACATTCGGCTATGTCTATTCTGATCTTTAGATTACATTCTCTTCAAGATGTCTCTTACCATTCATTCGTCTATCTTTCTGTCTTACTACACATAGATTTGGCATAGATTAATACATTCAGCTATGTCTATTCTGATCTTTAGATTACATTCTCTTCAAGATATCTCTTACCAGTCATTAGTCTATCTTTCTATCTTACTACACTTAGATTTGGCATAGATTAATACATTCGGCTATGTCTATTCTGATATTTCAATTAAATTCTCTTCAAGATGTCTTACCATTCATTCGTCTATCTTTCTGTCTTACTACACATAGATTTGGCATAGATTAATACATTCAGCTATGTCTATTCTGATCTTTAGATTACATTCTCTTCAATATATCTCTTACCAGTCATTAGTCTATCTTTCTATCTTACTACACTTAGATTTGGCATAGATTAATACATTCAGCTATGTCTATTCTGATCTTTAGATTACATTCTCTTCAAGATGTCTTACCATTCATTAGTCTATCTTTCTGTCTTACTACACTTAGATTTGGTACTTAGAATCATCGTCTATTTTGCCTTTACATGTCTGATTTATCAATATTTCTCTTCTTGATAATATAATCCCTTCGGTCAAATTACAAGTAAAAGACAATACGCTGAGGGAATAGTTTATATATAACGGCAATACAAGCCTTCAACAGCCTTTCGACAGGTATAACTATGTTAATGATTATGCCATAAATTTGCCCGACATATACCATAGTATAATTCCTCCTACCTAAATCTCCGAATTCCCAATTTGTTATTTACTGTAATCACATAAACTCAATAGAGCATTAGCATTAATATTATAGACGCGTATGATTCTTTTTTAAAAAAATTCCATTGCAGTAAGGGCATTCCTGGAGCAGTAATGGCTGCCCAGACCTCGAAGGTCCACAAGCCGGCAAAAAGGTAATAGCCTACAGCACCCGGTGTTCCCAGGTGGTCACCCTCCCAAGTACTGACCGGGCCCGACATTGCTTAACTTCGGTGATCGGACGAGAACCGGTGTTTTCAATGTGGTATGGCCGTAGGCAGTAAGGGCAGTAGAAATTGTTTATTTTTAAAAGAATCATACGCGTCTATAATAATTTCGAATTTTGATCATCTTTAATACAAAGAAATAACGCGCTATCTATATATAACGAATGAAGACATTAAGACGCGAATGTTTATTTTCACAAATAATTCAAACTTCTACGATTTGAATGTAATACTACTTGAATGTAATTCTACGGTGCTAAAAGCTTATATCCATAGTTTACTTAAATACCATTTCTAAGATTCCATCCTTCAGTGTAGCATATAAAAGCAGAATGATCCAATACAGTATTAGAACTCTAAAAAAGCGGTCTGGTAGATTAAATTGGTGAAACCGCTGGAAGGGTGAATCCGCTGCTCTATAATATAGAACAGCATCCATTTTTAAACTGTACTATGTAAATATTATTTAATCAGCTTTTTGCATATCTGTCTTATATTCCTACTTCATTGTATGTATATGTTATAAATAAATAAATGAGATTTCTGTTGTATTTTGGAATTATTTTTAAGACTTGAGATTAAGATCTTGAGATTGATATACACCCATACTTCGCTTTGCGTCGGGGTTACGTTCCAAAAAAACACGACGCAAATTGAAACGACGCAAAGTGAAAATATGTGAAGGCGCAATCAAAAACAAAGGTGTTGCCATATTTTAGGAAAAAAAACTCAAAAAAAAAAAAAAAATTAAAGACTCGAATCCAAAACAACGCAACTTCGAAAATCTAACGACGCACAGTGAAAATCAGTAAAAATTAAGCAGAGACGCAACTTCGAAAAAACGCAAAACGAAACGACGCAAAGCGAGGTAATGGTGTATTTTTGAATACATGAGTATTTTACGATATTGTTCTGCAGTTGTGGGAATAATAATTTTGATCAGTAATTTAATTGAACTAAAGGAATATATAAAAGAACATAATTTGATAAAAGTAATGCCTGGTTTAAGGCGAGTAGAATAAGAAAAACAAAAGCTTATTTACATAATGTACAAAAGTTTTGAACCGGCGGGATAAAACAACAATGAGTTTTTATAGGGGAAGAATGACACACACCTCTGGTGGTCGATTTAGCAGAGTATTTGAATCTATGAAATATATTTGAAAAATATCTTTTTATATAACATATTTATATGGATTAAATTCGATAAACCTCAGTACCGTAGTTATACCTGTCGAAAGGATGTTGAGCCAGAAAGCTTGTATTGCCGTTATGTGTAAACTCTTCCCTCAGTAAGTTGTCTTTTATTTACAATATTTCTCTGTTGATTTTCTCTTAATTCTTGATTCTTAATTCATATGGACACGTATTATTATGTTTATAAACGTCCGATTGTCTATCTTTATACCTAATTGTCTGTCTGTATTTGGCCTGGTGTTGTTATTTCGCCTCGTATTTACTCCGCGTTAAATAAAGTTCTTCAAAAATGAAAAAAAAAAGCCAAAAATACTGATCAAAATGTAACAGAAAAATTTCCTCAGGTTTATAAAAAGCGACATGCAAAATTTGGTACCAATTGGTTTAGTAGTTTTTGAGTTTATCGCGAAACAGACATTGACTTTTATATATAAGAAAATTTTGTTTGTCTATATTTTATATGTTTTCTATTTTATATCATCTATTTTGTTTAAATTTTGTATGTCTTATTTTATCTATAAAGCATAGGACGCGCCTCTCCCGTCAAAACTAGACGCCATCTATTGAAAATTGTTCTATAAATGCTTTTATATTTCGATTTCCTTCCGGAAAAATGTCTGTCCTTATTTATATTAAAGGTCTTAATAAAGATTATATAACGAATGAAGACATCAAGACGCGAATGTTTCTTTTCACAAATAAATCAAACTTCTACTGTCTTTACTGCGATGAAAAAATATATTGGGAGGGCTTGGTGCATCAGTGGTGAACCTTCCCAGCGGTTTCGCAAATTTAATCTACCAGATCGCTTTTTTAGAGCTCCAATACTGTATTGGATCATTCTGCTTGCATGTGCAACACTGAATGGTGGAATCTTAGAAATGGTATTTAAGCAAACTAAAGACATAAGCTTTTAGGACACTAGAATTACATTTAAATATTTTCATCGCAGTAAGGACAGTAGAAGTTTGATTTATTTGTGAAAGAAACATTCGTGTCTTAAAGTCTTCATTCGTTATATAGATGGTGTGTTATTGCTTTGTATTAAAGATTATTTTGATTAATATATAATGTTTGAGTCAAAAGGCGATCCATTAATTAAGATTATAAAAAAGGGCGTACCTGGATCTGTAAAAGAAAAAAAAAAAAAAAAAAAAAAAACAATTTTTTTCTCAAAATATTTCGAGAGATTGCTCCCTCTTTATCAATTTATCGAAATATTTTGAGAAAAAAATTGTTTTTTTTTTTTTTTTTTTTTTTTCTTTTACAGATCCAGGTACGCCCTTTTTTATAATCTTAATATATAATGATTATAATCATTGATAAACTTATCAATATCGTCTTTTAACGTTTTTAACTTAAAGTTTTTCCTCCATGGTATTAAAATTTTTGTCTTTTGAAGTGAATTTATTTGAATATCTACATCTTTGTGATGTTTAAAGTTCAACATTTCTTTTCCCTATGTCAAGAAATGTTGAACTTTTAATACCACTAAGAAGTATATATTCAAATAAATTCACTTCAAAAGACAAATAAGAATTTTAATACCATGGAGAAAAAAACTTGATAATAAGTTAAAAACTTCAACAGACTATAATACTCATTATTATTTATTCTACTCTCTTCAACGCAAAATCTCTGGTAAGGATTACGACCTTAAAGCTTATATCCATAATTTGCTCAAATACCAAAATAAATATTCCCCTCATTGCAGCATATTGTTACACCAAGCTGCGGTTTGGCAGATTCTTCAGTCTTGATTCTCTCCTCAGACGTATCTTGCATCTTTCCAGAACGTGTCTCAACCATTCTACAATGTTAAACCAGTCAATAATAAGACAACTATATATTTAGGTAACACCTAGAATATCTCTTTATTTATCACATCAAAGTTTAAAGCAGGTTGGGTATTCAGTGTATCAAAATACAAATGATTTTATAGTACATGATATTTCATAATAATATTCTGTTTTATAAAAATAAATAAATATAAAATTTAAAGTTGAAAAATATTATTATGAATAATTTAAAAAATTGGCGCATTAATCATGATGCAACAATATATAATCAGAAACATCCAATACAGTATTGGAGCTCTAAGAAGCGCGGTTTGGTAGATTAAATTGGTGAAACCACTGGGCGAGAGAAAATGGTTTTACGGGGTACTAACCAGGACCTCCTGCCTCCACCTTCACTGTCCTCTCCTACTGGATTTCCTCACCAGCCAAGACTCCTACATCTCACTGCACCCAGATACTGTTCCCCTGCCATCTCTATGTTTCCTCCATCCCTGTGAGACATCTTTTCTGCCAGATCCTAGGATCACTTGCCACTGGAAGTCTGCCATGGGGGTTAGAAGACCATGCTCTAAATGGCCAATTAACCCGGAATAGAAAGAAGTAGTATCGCCGTGTCCCATCCTACTGAATTTCCTCACCAGCCAAGACTCCAGAATCTCACTGCTCCCAGGCGCTGTTCCCCTGCCATCTCTATGTTTCCTCCATCCCTGTGAGACATCTTTGCTGCCAGATCCACGGATACCTTGCCACTAGAAGTCTGCCATGGGGGCTAGAAGACCATGCTCTAAATGGTCAATTAACCCGGAATAGAAAGAAGTAGTATCGCCGTGTCCCATCCTACTGAATTTCCTCACCAGCCAAGACTCCAGAATCTCACTGCTCCCAGGCGCTGTTCCCCTGCCAACTCTATGTTTCCTCCATCCCTGTGAGACATCTTTGCTGCCAGATCCACGGATACCTTGCCACTGGAAGTCTGCCATGGGAGTTAGAAGACCATGCTCTAAATGGTCAATTAACCCGGAATAGAAAGAAGAAGGGCTACTAACCAAAGCCTATGATTTTCATACAAACCACTGGGAGGGTTCACCACTGATGAACAAAGACCTCCCAATATTTTTTCA
This sequence comes from Cordylochernes scorpioides, assembly GCA_030710605.1. Classification (NCBI taxonomy): domain Eukaryota; kingdom Metazoa; phylum Arthropoda; class Arachnida; order Pseudoscorpiones; family Chernetidae; genus Cordylochernes; species Cordylochernes scorpioides. Next base: position 8,524,770 of record CP092872.1, read on the forward strand.
TCGTAGTAAGGACAGCGAAGTTTGTTTTATGTGTAAAAAGAAACATTCGTGTTTTTAAATGCTTTCATTTCTTATGTATAGATATATGTGACGTGTTATTGCATTATATTCTTTACTGTACTGTATAGATTCAACATCGTCCGGGGAGGTCGGTGGAAGGATGGTCTAAACCATTGGTTTTCGACGGCTACAACCCGGGAACGAATCCTTCATTGGGCACTTTTTTTTCTAATTTAAAAAAATGCTCCAATGGCCCCCGATTCTTACCAGTCTAACCCCATCAGCGAATGCAAGTAACCAAACTCTGGCAGACTTGTAAGTCAAAAGTTGAACTTCTTTTCACATGTGTAAACATGTAGTGCACTTACAGTAAAAGCAGTCGCCAATTATTACCCAACATGATTATCATGGCCTATACCACATATACTAGGGATAATACAATTTTAAAAATCATCATCCGCGCGTTTGGTTGAATCATCATCATTCTATAAGTTTTCACATCAACACATCTCCGCGACTCTTAAAAAGAAAGAAAAGGTTAAGCTATAGGCTTTCTCTAGATGGTACCGAATACCAAGAATACCAAGGTCTGACCAACTAAACAATGAAGATGTCATTGAAATGATCAAGAAGAAATATGACCTGATATGTATGATTGAAAGAAGGCATGTTTGGACATACTGTTCTTAATTTGTAGCATTGCGTGAAAACGTACATGAGAATTCAAAATACATTTTTAAAGCCTTTCCACATTTATAGTTTTATTTTAAAATAGCAAAAATATATAGTGCTGGACGAGAGATATCCTTTATTCTAAAGAAAAACACATGTTTGCCAAATATATCACCTATTTGACTTCTTTTTAATCGACTATAATGAAGAATCTTGTAAAAAATAAGTGAATAATTGCATATTTAATGACATAAGAATCCCATAACGATCATATTATCAAAGCGAATTTATTTCTCTGTCAATTAAAAATTTCTGAATTGTGAGTAATAGGAATTCTTTTTATGAAAGAAGAACTATTCATAAAAAAAAAAAGTAGAGAGGAAATTATTTTTTATTATTAAAAAGTAAAAAATGTTATTGAAAATAATACCTAAATCTAACGACCAAAATACAAATTAATTAGTAGCATACGATAGGGTTATTCGATGGAAACAGAAATATAGCAGGGTTGCCAGCTTAAGATTATATATCCCAGGTTTAATTAATCTTTCAAAAAAATAAATTATTAAATTTGTATTTTACCGTATCTTATATTAGGCAAAAAAAAAAAAAGAAAGAAAAACAGAAATATCTTTTTTGAAAGGAAATTTTATCCTCGTAAGAGAAAAATAAACTAAAGTTACAAGAAAGCAACTAAACAAAAATAAAATAGGCTTAATGAAAAAGATATTAAAAGCCAAACGTTGAATTGAATGAAATAGCGGCGTGTATAAAATGATTTTTAATGTGGCACGCTAGATGGCGCTGAGCAGTGACGTCATTACAGCGCGCAGGCGCATACGGTCACAGTCTGATGTGTCGGCTGATCGTCACGGATACTCCAACGTCGTCTGATTCCCCTCGCCGTGCTTTTATCGCCTGCGAGACTCGCCGTTTTTAAACCAGGTACGTCTGCCAAATAATTTGTCTCTAAACAAGAACAATTTTCCATACAAACGGTCGGCTAAAAACAACATGTCTGCCGTACCGATTTTCAACCATTTTCTTATTTAGTTTACTCATAGACATTACGATTCGCGCGTTGTATCTATAATTTTTGGAAATATATTCGATATTTATGTCGAAAATGATTTATAGTCTTAAAAATTGGTATAAGATAACATTTACTTTCACTTATAAAATTTATTCAATAAAAAATTTTGATATCCCCCGATAGTTAGGATTGTAATAAGATATATGAATTTTGAAAAAAAAAACTATATTGAAAAATCGGAAATATTTGAAAAGAAATTTTTCAGAGTATTAAAATAGATTTATAATATAATATATTTATATATTAAAAATATATATCTTTTGATTCACCTGATTCCGCGTTAGTAATATCATTTTACAAAAATATATATAGTTCCAGTTCGTAGTTGTTTCCATATGGATAGCGATTTATTATATAAAATTTACTTATAAATATATATATATATGAAAGTCAGGAGAATATTAAAATCTAAAAATAAATATTCCAAAATGTATGCCAAATATAAAACTTGTATGAATACATATTTAAAAGTTCATCATTTTTCAACTTGAATTATTTTATCTCAGATATACTTTTAAATCACTTATTGTTTTTATAATCTTTATTTTAAAAATTCAGTACAGAGAATATTTAAAACCTCTAAACATTTAATAACAAATTATTTATAATTTAAAATACAAAACATTAAATTAAGCATCTCAATTAAAAAAAAAAAGACTACGAATATACTTTTGTCCGATTCAGGAACCTGGGTTAATTATTTTACTACGAATATAAAAATACATTTATTTATACTTAAAATAATAAAATACATCATTAATATTTAATAAGCATATTTATATTATTATTTATAAAATAGCGAAAACTTTAAACATTTTTTTCTAAGTCACATTTCTCGCCAAAATGTACTCGACTAACTGCAATTTCTCTATGTTACAATAATTAATAAGAATAGAGTAATTCTCTGTACCTAGTTATTATAATTACGCATTAATGTTTTAAGAGCATGTTATCATTTATTCTAAATACGGGAAAAAATCCTAAAAATTAAGGATATCCCATAATTTATATCGGTAATTAGCGATAAATTATAACGTAACCACATGTAATTATATTTTTAAACTGTCCTTTTTTTTACGAGTCTCTATTTTTATATGTTTAAATATAACTAAATAAATAAACACAGGTTTATTTATTGCTGTCTACCACTACTATTATTATAAATACATTGTTAAAATAAACTTTTGGTATTCACTGCTATTTTATTCTGAAATTATTAATCTACATTAACGTTTTAAAATTTTATTTTAGTTGAGATTATATCAATATATTTCTGCAATTTAAAGAAAGATCGTTTTTTTTTGTTTTATTTTTTTTCTAAAGACTTTTAGAAAAAATATATCGATACTTTTATTTTTCAAAAATAAATTTCCTTTAGCTATAATTATTATTTATTTATACATATATTTTTTTTAAAAAGCGCTTTTAAGTTTTAAGAATCTTTATTTAAGGGAATTTATTTGTATGTATTTTAAAATGGAAAAAGAATATGTGAGGAATTTTAAATATATCTTTTGATATTTATTTTTGATCAATATATATAGAGTAAAAAGACGACGAGTATATAATATTCTTAAAACATTTAAAACATTATCAACTTTTTATTTATATAGAGAGAGATAGTTATAACCCAGGTTCCTGGATATTAAATAACCGATTTTAACATTAGTTTATAACTGGATAAGAATACAGCGAAAAATGTCAACACCACACAATTAAATTAATCATATTTAACAATAGCTTGATACCCTAATATGATTGAGTGGAAATAAGAAAGAAGATATTTAACAATAAGCACAATTGAGCAGGACCGATAATTTTAAGAAAATCTCAATTTCCTTAAGATCACAATGGTTCCATTAGTTGAACATAGAATTAACATTGATGTTTAACGTATAATCGTATATCATATAATACTTTTATATGAGTAAATTCTCGAAAACGATTCTATGATCATCATTATTTATTTTATCATCATCCTTTTCAGCTTCAGACCGACTGAAGGACGTATTAATGCTCCTATATAAGAATTTTCGAAGAATTTACATGCGAAATAAACTTTAGAAACTATTTTGAAAAGTATCAAAATGGAATATGATAAAGCAAATCCAATTAATTGCTGTCTATAGATAAACAATTAAAGTTTTTCACGACGATCGGCCATTGATGAATTCTTAAATAGAAGATAGAAGTCAAAGGAGAGATCCTAAATATCTCAATTTCTATAGAAATAAAATTTAGCATCAAAATGGCTTTAGAATACCTCGAATTATCACAGAGTATAAAAATAATATGAATAAAATATAGTATCCACACACACTATGAATTTATTAAGGCTTTAGCATAATAGCTAACTATATTAGCATTTGTTTGGTTATTATAGAATTTTCCAATATATAGATTAATATTTTTAGATTTTAAATTATTGATTAAAAAATAGTGACAAACTGGTGTTGATTAGATTATATCGTTATAGGAAATTTAATACAGATGCCAACGGGATCAATTTTGCATATTTTCCATTGAAAAAAAAGCGGTAAATTGATTAATAAATTGTGTTATGTGCAAAAAATGGCACAGAATTAAAATTGTAATGCGATCAGTTTGATAATTTAATAAAAAATCATCTTCTAATCATGCAACTAAAAGTTTCTGATGGCAACTGACGCCATCTGTCGAAATAAATTTTAAGTAATCATTGATCCAATTATTCCAAAATTGACCAAATACCCATTCTTGATTAATCAAGAAAAGATAACCACTTACGGCTTTCAAGCTGTTGGTACTCATCAGCGTAGTAAAAGCTGTACCTCAACGACCGAAAAAAACTGGCCTTTCAGAATGGGTATTTGGGCAATTATGAAATAATAATAAAAAAATTAACGATTAGTTATATATATTTATTATTAGCTATATATAGTTATAAAAAGGTTTTATAATATTTAAAGAAAGTTATAGAAAATTTTGATGTCGAATTGAGAATATAATACATAGTGATCAAATCAGTTCAAAAATTGAATTCTTTATTCTTCTCCCTTTCCTACGAAACCCATTTTCATTCCTGGATTACCAGTTCAAAAGCGAGAATTAGATTTATTTATTTAAAACCTACATAGAACATCATATTTGATATATTATTAGAGGTTCATTTTTATCGAATTTTCCCGAAAAAAAAAAATGAATCAAAGGTTTATAAATATCCTATCTATATTCCATTACCATTTTCAAAATGGAAAAATGGTATTCATCTATTCTTTCAAATTTGTAATGCTAGCTGTTCGATATAAATTGTCTTTCTAAACTTGACCCGCTGGAATTGAATGGTACATGAACCATTCTCTTGTAAAAATAGATGTACGATTGATTGATTTATATTCCCTTTCGGTATATCCAATTGAAAATCTCCCACAAGATTACCATGAATATTCGTGGTGGACTCTTCTAGAGGTTGTTCCATCATTGTAAGTTGAAAATATATCAATTTAATTAAGATAATGTGTTGACCTTGTTCAGAATTTTTAATGAAACTGATTCCAATAATTATTAATTAAACATTATATTTATTGATTTACAAGAGAGAGAACAAAATATATAAGGGAAACTAATATTAAACAATGGAACTTTTTTCTCTGTTTCGGTTAGCGCCTATTTACCTGTGAGCTTACACACACCCTGTGGTAACAATTAATTAATATATATACAACATAATGCAACAAGTTTCTGGAGATAACTTTCTTTTTCATTTTATTAATGCTTTTTCAAGCTTTCAGGTATTTCTGCTCTTCGTTTTGTTCTCTTGTAGAAGGACAGAAATGCCCGAATGTTTGAGAATGCACTAATAAAATGAAATGAAACTGTTCTTCAGAAATTTCTGTTGCATTATTTTAATTTATATCCTGGAAATTCAACAAACAACAACAACAACAAAAGCCTTTATTGAGGACCTCTCGTCCTATAAAGGATTCGCCAGTTTACAGAGTAATTGAAGAGAACTAAGAATACAGAGAGAAACCTATAAGTAGTAGGTATAGTATAGTATTTTCTACACTGTGACTATATACAACAGCAACAAAAGCCTTTATTGAGGACCTCTCGTCCTATAAAGGATTCGCCAGTTTACAGAGTAAGAGAAGAGAACTAAAAAATACAGAGAGAAACCTATATGTAGTAGGTATAGTATATTATATTTCTACACTGTGACTATATACAACAGCAACAACAAGCCTTTATTGAGGACCTCTCGTCCTATAAAGGATTCGCCAGTTTACAGAGTAAGAGAAGAGAACTAAGAATACAGAGATAAACCTAAATGTAGTAGGTATAGTATAGTATTTTCTACACTGTGACTATATACAACAGCAGCAACAAGCCTTTTACTGGAATCAAAGTCCCATACAGGATTCGTCATTCTAATATATCCAGGAAATTCAACAACAACAAAAAACTTTCATTAAAGACAGTTGTCCCATACAGGATTCTCCCAGATACAGAAGTAAACATAACAGTTATCATAGACGCGTATGTTTCTATTTTAAAAAATCAACAATTTCTACTGGTATTACTGCAATGGAACAGGGGCCCTCCCATTAATTTTTACATTTCAGTAAGGGCAGTAGAAATTTTTGTTTAAAAGAATCATACGTGTCTATAATTTTCGTAATAGATGGCTCGCTAATGCATCATAACATTTATCTACAGAAGTAGAGATTAAGATCGACCTTTCTTCAAGTTGGATCCATCATCTGTTGTTACGCCTATTGTCTGTGTTATTTTCCAGAATTTGTGAAAAACTGATGTATTGAGTTTACTTTGTACTAATATTGCCATTAGAACATATGAAACATATGTAAAAATACATTACATAGAGGTTATACATACCGTTTATACAAAGCAATAACGCGCCATCTATACATATAAAATAAAAGGATTTAAAAGCGCGAATGTTTCTTTTATACATAAAACGAACTTCTACTGTCCTTACTGCGATGAAAAAATATATTGGGAGGGCTTGGCTCATCAGTGGTGAACCCTCCCAGCGGTTTCGCCAATTTAATCCACCAGACCGCTTCTCAGAGCTCTAAAACTGTATTGGATCATTCTGCTTTTATATGCTACACTGAAGGATGGAATCTTAGAAATGAAGAATTGAAAAAAAGATTCCATCCTTCAGTGTAGCATATAAAAGCAGAATGATCCAATTCAGTATTAGAGCTCTGAGAAGCGGTCTGGTGGATTAAATTGGCGAAACCGCTGGGAGGGTTCACCACTGATGAGCCAAGCCCTCCCAATATATTTTTTCATCGCAGTAAGGACAGTAGAAGTTCGTTTTATGTATAAAAGAAACATTCGCGCTTTTAAATCCTTTTATTTTATACCGTTTATAATTTGCATACTAATAATTTTGAAACTATTATAGACGCATTCTTTTAAAAATTAAACAATTTCTACTGCCCTTACTGCAATGGAAAATTTAATGGGAGAGCCTGGCTTATCACTGGTGAACCCTCCCAGCGGTTTTTGGACGCATAATACTTGTATAGACGTTTTTATCTATATAATCTCACTATTAGGGAAGACTTTTAAATTATGACAACAAGTTGTGTAGCAAGGTAAATTCACAAATTCTACAAGACATATATATATCATACTTGTCTTATACAACTCTTTTTTTCTCTCTTTTAATCCATCCTCTCTTGTATTTCCTTGTTTCTCTGCCGGGTTATCACACTTGTTGATGTTTGCTCGATGTTTACCCTTGTACGCCTGTATCTGTGCTGAACAAATTTATAACTTTAGGGAAGAGATTTTTTACCTAGAAAGTTGAGTCAAAGGAAAAAAATGTCAGTGTGTATTTGATGCTGCTTTTGAAAAATACAAGATAATTCAACAAAAAATAAGAAAAGATCAAATATGCGAATTAAACTCTGAGAGAAGAATTACAAAAACTATAAAAAGACTCAGAACGAAACATTATAAAGGAATGTCAATACATCCAGATGGCAAAAGAACCTATAGGACAATTGTCCTGGTGTGGAACTAACATCTACCCACATATTCTCATGCCCAGCAATAGCCGCAGGACCCAGAACAGTAGCTTTACACACCCAAGATAAGAGGACATTGCTGTGATAGAGGTGCATGGAGACAACTAAGGCTCTTCATTGGACAAGACAACAACATCAACAACAGAAAATTGACATAGACCCAGAGCAGCAGCTTTACACACCCAAGATAGTGGACATTGCGACTGCTGTGATAGAGGTGCATGGAGACATCTGAGGCTCTTATTGGACACCACAACAACAACAGAAAATTGACATGGACCAAGAGCAGCAGCTTTACACACCCAAGATAGAGAACATTGCTGTGATAGAGATGATGTATGGAGACATCGGAGACTCTTCATTGGACACGACAACAAGAGATTTTTTAGCTTTAAGAAAATAAGTTCGATCGAAAATGTGTGTTCCCTCCACTAATGCTTGGTAAATGGTAAAAGGTTTCTTGCCAAGTGCTATGGGATAACAAATTGGTAAAGAGAAGCGTTAGATGTCATATAAACTGCAAATATTTGGACAAGCCCCCTACGTGACTCCACTACGTGCGAGAGGACGTAAAGGTCGTCTCTTGTTTACCACCACCGCCTCAAGATTTAATGCGGTCGCCTAGCAACCAGAGATCAAGCTCGTCCCCATTAGTTTAGAATCTGCTGTTTGCGTTTCATAGCCGGCTGCTGCTTTTACAAACTGTGTGTCGTCTCAATCCTTTAAAATGGCCGTTTTTCCCCCCATCTTTTTTTTTTATATCATCGTCTGTTTTTTTATATGTTCGTCTGCTTTTATTTAAATGTTCGTCTGTTTTTTTTTTAAATTTTCATTTTTCATTTATAGATTATTTTTAATGTTTTTGTCTATTTTTTAATAAATGTGTTCGTCTAATTTTTTAAAAATTTTTATTTAAAAAAAATCGATATTTTAATTGAAAAAAAAAAAAATCTATGTCTATTTCAAATTCATTTTCTGATATTAAAATGGTCGTTTGATTTTCAAAAAAAAAAAATTGTTTGATCACTACCATACAAAATATCTTTCCACCCAAAAGAATAAGCAAACACACACAAGAATGAAAAATCGATAAAAATAACATACAATTTATATTTCATAAAAAACTTTTCAACTTTTAAATTGAGTTATCATATAATTGAAATTTTCTCTTTCTATTTATATAAGAAACAATATATTTTTTTCGCAGAAAGCGTATTTAGAATAATTCTAGGAAAAAACAAGTTATTTTCTTGAAACATTTAATAATATTTTTAAATAGGAAATTTACGTGCGCGGCAAAATAAATAAAACTTCGAATAATATTTGATATTTTCTTTATTTCAAAGTTTTTATTTTCATTGTAAAAAAATGACTTTTTTCCTCAAAAATATATTTTTTTGACTTAAAAAAATAATTATATTTTCCACAATGTTTAGAAAATTAAGATAGCTAAGTGTATAACCATATTAGCTATTTCATTTTAAAAATAAATATTTATTAACGGAGATTGAAAGAATTATTTATCATAGATAAATTATTTTTTAAAAGTATGGAATTTAGATGAAATGGAAAATGTTCTAATTAAACTGTCATTCTCAATGTTATCCCAAATTGCATATGAATATAGTCTCCATGACATGGTGTATATTGACATATGGGAAAATAATTTTTTTAAATACTTTTTTTTTTCATATTAAATGTAACTTCACACATTTTACACTCATGGACAAAACTTAAGAAAGTTTCATAAACCACTCCTTATTTGCTTATATAACAGTAGATTTCCCATACATATAAATTCGAACCGCGTTCTCCTCTTTGTATATGTGTAACGTATATGCAAATAGGCTCTGGATATTCTCACATTTAGTGTACTGCTGAGACCTAATCCCATGAACAATGGCAAGAGGATTTGCATAGTAGAATCGTGCTGTTTTCAGAATTCCGTGCATTTTTAAATAAGTATTTATTACGTATATGCATATTGGCTCTGGATATTCTTGCTTAGTGTACTGCTGAAGACTAAGACTGTGGAGAATTTCAAGCAGATTTGCATAGTAGAATCATGCTGGTGTCAGAATTCCAAGAATTTTCTAATATATAAGTATTTATGAGACGTATATGCAAATAGGCTCTGGATATACATGCTTAGTGTACTGCTGAAGACAAAGACTGTGGATAATTTCAAGCAGATTTGCATAGTAGAATCATGCTGGTGTCAGAATTCCAAGAATTTTCTAATATATAAGTTTTTATGAGACGTATATGCATATTGGCTCTGGATATACTTGCGTAGTATACTGATGAAGACTTAAGACTGTGGACAATTTCAAGCAGATTTGCATAGTAGAATAATGCTGGTTTCAGAAGTCCATGGATTTTATTTATTTACAAGCAGCTTTCTTGGCCGCAAGGTTTTTTTCCTTCGTTGTTGAAGCCTACTTTCTATCCTCAGCAGACGAAAGGCGTGCCACCACCGCCGCCACGAAATCTCTTGACCCAGAGCTCCCTGGAGAAAAGGGGTTAATCCCTCAGTGGTCGACGACCGTCGAGCGATATTCTTCGACCCACTTTTGGCCATCTCCCTTCCTTAAATTGGGACAGCTCTCTCAGGAGCCATCTTCTATTTGCTCTCGGAAAATATTATCTTTTTAAATTGTATTGACTAAAATATTTTTGATAGAGAGGCGTGTTTACTTCAAATTGTTATTATACTACAAGAAATTCGTGTGTGTGACTGAAGAAATAAATAATATGAGTATTTATTAAGTAACAATATAGGGCTTTCAAGAAGTAGTTTATTTTCAAATTTTGAAAATAAATTTCTTCTTGGAAGCCCTTTATTGTTACTTAATAACTACGTATATTAATTATTTCTTCAGTAACACACACGAATTTCTTATTTCAAATTTTGAAAAGAGACTTCCTTGAACCTGATTTTTTTTACTTAATACTCTCTTCTTCTTTCTTATCTCAAAGCCATGATAATCATGGTGGGTAGTTAGCGACTGCTTTTACTGTAAGTGCACCACATGTCTACACATGTGAAAAGCAGTTCGACTTTGCACTTACAAATGTGCCATACTGATACAAGGGATTGAATTCTGTGGCCACTGTATATGCGTCAGACTTGTAGGCTGTTGGTTTCTGCTCTGCTTGGAATATAGGAGCTCCATCTATGCTTCCTTCCTGTGGTGAATCTGTATAAGACCCATGGTCTTAATGAAGCTGTATGTATGTATGTATATGTAAAAAGATTATTATTTTGAATATGCGCAGTATATACGATTTGTAATGCTTTTTTTCAAATTTGCTCTAACGTTGGTTAGATTTTTTCTGCCAACCTTTGCCAACTAGCGCATAATCTCTTGCCCTTATAGCAAATAAAAGAAAGTATATTGTCTTATTTACTTCAAATCTACTTGTCCTTTCGAATATTTATTAAAATTTGCGTTTTTTCAGAGAGAGATACCTTAATTTGAAAAATTATAATTCCTTGCATCATATTAATAGAAAGTTTCTTATAAATTATTCTTCAGATGAATTCAAAAGAAAGGAGAGGGACCAACTTGTAGTAGTAGTGAGTTTCAAACACGCTCATTAGAAAAGAACACGACATTGGGATATCATAGTTACCTCAAACCTATATTCTCGACAGCTTGGTCAACTGCTTTAGAAAGAAGACGAAGTGGTTGCTGTAAAATGAAACTACATCGCTGTATAGTTAAGACATCAGGTGTAGATACCTCTGTAGAGCTGAGGCGGCCGATGTACAGCCTAGACGGCCGGTGTATATACAACACTTCTATACAGACTAGACGGGGTCGATGTAGATACAACACCGCTGTAGAGCCTAGATGGCCGCTGTAGAACCTAGACGGCCGGTGTAGATACAACACCGCTGTAGAGCCTTGACGGCCACTGTAGATACAACACCGCTTTAGAGCTAGACAGTTGGTGTAGATACAACACTTCTGTACAGACGGCCTGTGTAGATATAACACCGCTGTAGAGCCTAGATGGCCGCTGTAGAGCCTAGACGGCCGGTGTAGAGATACAACACCGTTGTAGAGCCTTGACGGCCACTGTAGATACAACACAGCTTTAGAGCTAGACAGTCGGTGTAGATACAACACTTCTGTACAGACGGCCTGTGTAGATATAACACCGCTGTAGAGCCTAGACGATCGGTATAGATACAAAACCGCTGTAGAGTTGAGGCGGCCGCTGTAGAGCCTAGACGACCTATGTAGATACAACACCGCTGTAGAGTTGAGGCGGCCGCTGTAGAGGCGAGACGGCCGGTGTATCACGCTATTGAAATCAATCCAATCGATGGCCGTCAAGGAAACTTGCCTCCCAGCGCTCTGAGAACGCCAGGCTTCCTTTTAAAACAAAATAAAAAAAGATACTTCACCCAATTTACTTCGTACCGTAGGCTTTCTTTCACCGTGCCCCAGTCCCTAACTTGGCCAACTCGGCCGTCGACATAAGCCAGGTGCATCTCCAGCTCGGATTGCCAGGACGTGAGAACTATCTATCTACCCGTGGAAAGCTTGTGTCTTCTTGGTTTAAATACCGTTTTTATGAATCCACTGACCAAGGTTCGAGACAGTTTAGACAGTTTTGGGGAAGATGATAATGAAGTACTAAATTCTTTAAGGATGCAATTATTCACCTCTATTTGCTTTAATCCAATAAAACTATTTACCACAATTGGTAAGCTGAAAATGAAAAAGATTCGGGAAGTCTTGGTTCATTCTTAGTGGTGGCGATGCTTATTCCAGAGTTCCCACCAGTTTTTAAGAGTTTGTAAAAACATCTAACTTTCTCAATACCTTTTTATCAGGGTTCAGGTGAATTCTCTCAGCAATTTCGTTATGTTTAATATAGACTAGCTATAGAAAGGAAACTCAGAGAGGCCAGAAAACTACCTAACTATGGCTGGTTGAGGATATATATAAAGAACTGGATTTAACGTAGATCATAATGAACGAGCCACTAGCACTGATCGAACTAGCTGCCAAGTGTGATGTGTATAGGACTATATGTAAATAGGACGTAAACAAACACAGTACCTAGGTAAATGCCTAGATATCACGAGCAACTACAGCGGTACTAGCTGACAGCCCGACCTTGCAGCTTCCACGCACCTGCACCCAAGTGGATCGCCCGAATAAAAGTTCTTCCAGTTCTTTGAAAAACCGAGGGCAACATTTAAGATGACTTTTTTTTTGCGTTTTTATGAAAGGTCTTCCGCAGTCCTTCCTCTTGTAGGCTTAGTACACAACTGTGAATCTTATTTCTTAGTAAATTTTTACTATGAATTCATAGATGATGTATACCCTCATGTGATTTATAATGGTAATCCACAGGTTGTTTATACTTTACATACTATACATATTCGAAATGGACGTTTGTTTATACTATTTACCAAGATGTAACACTCATGGACAGAACTTAAGGAATTTTTACCTTTTAGCATGTATATCGGGATGGAGACAATAACTCCGAAAAATATTACAGTGACCTTTATTGAAGACACACGAAATACCCAAGTGTGTATACATTCATATACATACTATTTACCTTGTTTTTCTAATCTATAATATCTAAATCAGATATACACTCATAGAAAAAACATGAGGAAGTTGTACCTTTTAGCATGTATATCAGGATTCAGACAATAACTCTGAAAGATACACTCATAGACAGAAACTTAAGGAAATTGTACCTTTTAGCATGTATATCTGGATTCAGACAATAACTCTGAAAAATACACTCATGGACAAAACTTAAGGAAGTTGTATCTTTTAGCATGTATATCGGGATTCAGACAATAACTCTGAAAGATACACTCATGGACAAAACTTAAGAAAGTTGTACCTTTTAGCATGTATATCGGGATTCAGATAATAACTCTGAAAGATACACTCATAGACAAAACTTAAGGATGTTATACCTTTTAGCATTTATATCGGGATTCAGACAATAACTCTGAAAAATATTTGATACACATTGGGCTTTATTGAAGACGCACGAGATAACCAAGTGTGAACAAAATTACCTGTGTCTCCTTAAAAAAACTAACAGTGGCGACATCAAAGACTTTTCACTTCTTTTAAGGTTTGTCTATGAGTGTATTTGCCATGGCATCATCCCACACATGTTCACTAGGGGATAAATAAAGAGAACATGCTGGACTGTCGACAATGGCGACACTCTGCAAGACTGGTCTTGTGATGACAGCAGTTGGAGAATTGTTTTGTGGAAAGATGACATTTTGGACAATGGTCATAAGGTCATAATGGCAGTACTCCCGCCCTATCTACAGGCTGACCGGCAGTTCCTTCCATGACAACCAACTAGTACCATAGATACCTCCTCAAACCCTTACTTCAGAGGTTAAACCAGTAACTTAAAGTTAGACCTTTTGAAAATAGAGCAATCCATAAATAAATCTTTAATTAAAAAGGCATATATTGGATCAAAATATCATTTATTTTACCAATATTTCAGTTGGCTGAACGCCAACCTTTATCAAGGTATTATAACATTTTAAAGTGTTATAATACCTTGATAAAGGTTGGCGTTCAGCCAACTGAAATATTGGTAAAATAAATGAAATTTTGATCCAATATATGCCTTTTTATTTAAAAAAGAAGTTAGACCTGTAGTCCTATAAAAAAGGGCCGGCTATATCAAATAGGAAACTTCCTTGAGTTTTATCCATCAGTGTGTATCATTATAAAGAAAATAAAGTCTCCAGGACTAAGTTTCTTGTTCAAATTGTATTCTCTAGCTTTCGGACCTGTCAGTCCTTCCACAGGAGTATCACGATTGATTTGAATATCCACACTTGTATAACATTGGTATAAAGGCTGGTAATGGGAAGGAATTCTGTTTTAAGATCTGAAGACAGCCAATCAGAGGACATCTATCTCCCACATAATCCTGTAGCAGGCAGAACGTAGAGATCCCAAATCCGTTAAATCCCATTAAGGCTTAATTTGCTCCGATATTTTTCTCCATTTACCCTAATTACAGGTAATTATTGTCCTTGGCCTAATGGGTCTTTGACTCGCTCTCTCTACGCGAACCTTCTTTTTTTCTCTCCCTTGAATTTGATTTGCCTATGTCATAACTGATCGCCTCCATATGGATATAGGGCATTGACAGAGAATATCAAAAAGGCTACATCAATCAATATAATAAGATATTTTTATCAATATCTCCGACATTTCAATGATATCTACCTTTATTAAGGGAAACTACCACTTAGCATTCTGGTTTCTATTTATGCAAATTACAAATTGTTCTAATATATGCAAAATGGTAGCAATACCATTCCATTAACAAGGGTATGAATACGTAGGTGTTTATATATATATATAAACAGGCAAGTATTGTGGAAGACTCTATAGAAGCGAGGCTACAGCCGGACAAGGGAAGATACACCTGACGACAGGCAAGGGTTGTAGAACAGTCTATAGAAGAGCGAGGCTACAGCCGGACAAGGGTAGATACACCTGACGACAGGCAAGGGTTGTAGAACAGTCTATAGAAGCGAGGCTACAGCCGGACAAGGGAGGGTACACCTGACGACAGGAAAGGATTGTAGAACAGTCTATAGAAGCGAGGCTATAGCCGGACAAGGGAAGGTACACCTGACGACAGGCAAGGATTGTAGAACAGTCTATAGAAGCGAGGCTATAGCCGGACAAGGGAAGGTACACCTGACGACAGGCAAGGCTTGTAGAAGAGTCTATAGAAGCGAGGCTACAGCCGGACAAGGGAAGGTACACCTGACGACAAGCAAGGGTTGTAGAACAGTCTATAGAAGCGAGGCTACAGCCGGACAAGGGAAGGTACACCTGACGACAAGCAAGGGTTGTAGAACAGTCTATAGAAGCGAGGCTACAGCCGGACAAGGGAAGGTACACCTGACGACAAGCAAGGGTTGTAGAACAGTCTATAGAAGCGAGGCTACAGCCGGACAAGGGAAGGTACACCTGACGACAAGCAAGGGTTGTAGAAGAGTCTATAGAAGCGAGGCTACAGCCGGACAAGGGAAGGTACACCTGACGACAGGCAAGGATTGTAGAACAGTCTATAGAAGCGAGGCTACAGCCGGACAAGGGAAGGTACACCTGACGACAAGCAAGGGTTGTAGAAGAGTCTATAGAAGCGAGGCTACAGCCGGACAAGGGAAGGTACACCTGACGACAGGCAAGGGTTGTAGAAGAGTCTATAGAAGCGAGGCTACAGCCGGACAAGGGAAGGTACACCTGACGACAGGCAAGGGTTGTAGAAGAGTCTATAGAAGCGAGGCTACAGCCGGACAAGGGAAGGTACACCTGACGACAAGCAAGGGTTGTAGAACAGTCTATAGAAGCGAGGCTACAGCCGGACAAGGGAAGGTACACCTGACGACAGGCAAGGATTGTAGAACAGTCTATAGAAGCGAGGCTACAGCCGGACAAGGGAAGGTACACCTGACGACAGGCAAGGATTGTAGAACAGTCTATAGAAGCGAGGCTATAGCCGGACAAGGGAAGGTACACCTGACGACAGGCAAGGATTGTAGAACAGTCTATAGAAGCGAGGCTACAGCCGGACAAGGGAAGGTACACTTGACGACAAGCAAGGGTTGTAGAACAGTCTATAGAAGCGAGGCTACAGCCGGACAAGGGAAGGTACACTTGACGACAAGCAAGGGTTGTAGAACAGTCTATAGAAGCGAGGCTATAGCCGGACAAGGGAAGGTATACTTGACGACAAGCAAGGGTTGTAGAACAGTCTATAGAAGCGAGGCTACAGCCGGACAAGGGAAGGTACACTTGACGACAAGCAAGGGTTGTAGAACAGTCTATAGAAGCGAGGCTATAGCCGGACAAGGGAAGGTATACTTGACGACAAGCAAGGGTTGTAGAACAGTCTATAGAAGCGAGGCTACAGCCGGACAAGGGAAGGTACACTTGACGACAGGCAAGGGTTGTGGGGAAAGTTGGCCGTGGATGTAGGCCAGCGAGCTGACCTTACGGTCCCCGACCCTCGACCTCGTTCCCGCCACTTTCCCGAAGAAAGTCGCCATATTTAGTGCTCACTCCCCACCACCTTTGACCCCTTTTATGTCACGTGGCCGCGATATGTCAAATCCCTGTAGCGACTGACCCACAGGGAGACACATTCCTCTTATTTACCTACCAAACCAATATGTAAATATTGGGCGAACTAGCCTAAACCTTGAGCACGAAGAACGACTAGTTATCTAACAAGGCTTAAGTTACTCACATATTTAGGTAATATATAGTTCCGCACCACAAAGAGCTTAGAAACCAAAAACATGCTTACAATAACTTGCTTATCAGCGATGTAGCATTTGGGAGCCAATTTTGCTATACTTTTTTGTTCTTGGTATAATTGACCTGTAAAACGTAACGCCCTATATTGATGTTTTCTTCATCCCCGCAGAGTTATTTTTCTATTCTTTCTCTAATCACAAACCCTATAGTTCTGCTGAAGTATCATTTTAGGGGAATATAACATTGATATAGAATGTCTTTATAAATGTCCAGGATCTCTGTGGAGACACGGAGCGTCATCTTTAGGTCATCTAATTCTGTAATATTGCATCGCTAAAAGATGTTTCCTCGGGACCTATGGAATGGTCGCCAGGTGAGACTACCGCCACTTTAACGTGGCCTCCATCACAACAAACTAAATGAGCTGCTTACAGTAGTGCAATTTACCTCCCGCTAAGTCGGCTTGGTAGATTCCACTGTCTACTTACCACCTTGTAGAGCTTTGTCGTGGCTTCGCTTATCATGGAATATTTGCTGTGAAACATAAACCTCTGTTATCAAAACACAATGATATCTACAGACCATTTAGATTAAAAATTCTTTAGCTCTCTCATTAAATCCAAAATTGATTGTTTTTCGCCCTGATATAGAATGCCAGCAAATAGAGATACGCTGCAGAATCTATTCAGTTAGACATTAAAAAATAGTTCTTCTTTTAAAGTCCACCAAAATCGCTAAAAACCTCACAAACATTGGAAAGTAAATGTTGTGATGAATTAATTCTACCTCCAAAACATTAGACTGTTTTAACACATTCTCTATTACTACCAGTACGGTCTGTAATGTTTTCGTTGCCTCTTTAAATAAAAAGGTATCCCTTTCGGTACATGAATACCACCCTACTGCAATCTTACTTTATATTAAAATAGAATATGTGTAAGCACTAAATCGAGAGAACATTGGCTATCATTATATAAAACGATGTTTGTGAATTTGCATACATTTCTCAGAATTTCCTAATTCTAGGACATCCTCGAAAAAGAGAAAGTATATTTTGGTCTAAAAATCCTTAGAAAATATCTTTCTCGCTTAAAATCGCCTCGAGGACAAGAAAACATAAGCAAATTCTGAAAAAGACAAAAATCTCTCGCTCAAGAAATTCTTAAGAACAGAAATTTGATCACGGAAAGATTTTGTATATAGAGAAAACATGATTTATTTTTTGTCTTTAATATAAATTTTAAAAAACAAACTGAAACGTTTTCACCTAATAAAGATATGTGTAGTCATAGAAGAGTTCTTCTTGGATTCCATGAAGATTTTGACCAAGTTAAACAAAGGTTAATTAGGAAGAGAAATTTCGACCAAAAAATGTATGATCGTAATACACCGATGACCCCGTTTAGGCCTAGGGAGGTCGTCTGAGACGGCCGCCCCGCCCGACCTTGCTCGCCAACCGTCCGGCCTTCATCTACAAGAGGAATGTGCACAATCTCACCACAGAATCATCAATCTTTTACCGTTCATTCCTACACGACCGCAATAGGAGATATCTGGAATATGAGTGCATGCTACCACCTGTGACCACAAGTGGCCAAACAGCCAGTTCAACCGTCACCCTCAACAAGACAATACCTCTCACCAGCTTGTATTCCACAGCTCTTCAAGACTCAAACATTCACCCTAGTTCTTCTAAATTGGATGCCAATTAATCCTTAGTATTCCAATTTTAAAGTTCGTAAATACTTGCAAAAGTATAAATCATAATATCTTTAATTAAAAAGGCTTATATTGGATCAAAATAGCATTTATTTTACTAATATTTCAGTTGGCTGTACGCCAACCTTTATCAAGGTGTTATTACCTTGATTAATACCTATATTAATATGTTATAACACCTTGATAAAGGTTAGCGTTCAGCTAACTGAAATATTAGTAAAATAAATGATATTTTGATCCAATATATGTCTTTTTAATTAAAGATTTATTTATGGATTGCTCTATTTTCAAAATCATGTTTACGAACTTTTGGGACAACCTTGTAATTCTGAAACTTGACCCACCTGCTGATTGGCCATCCTTGATATAAAACATCAGAGATTAAATCATTCTTCTATAAGAATTCTGTTATAATTTTACCAAGGTTACCAATATTACCAAGGTTGTCCCAAAAGTTCGTAAACACTTGTAAAATATAAATCATAATATGTTTACGAACTTTTGGGATAACCTTGTAAAAAAAAACTTGATGGGAATTGTAATCTATCATCAAATAGATACCACACTGGAATACTCAAGTGTTTTATATCTCTTCGACATTAATTAAACAATTAAAAAGGTTTCCAGAGATGAATTTCTTTTTATTTTAAAACCGTCTCAAACTTTCAGGCATCTCTGTCCTTCTACAGTAGAACATACATAACAAAACACCGCCTGATGCTTTTAATGTTGTTGTTGTCGTGTCCAAAGAAGAGTCTCAGATGTCTACATGCATCTCCATCACAGCAGCAGCAATATCCACTATCTGCTCTTCATTGGAAAATGGGTGCCGTTGCCACGTTAGTCTCCTTGGATACGAACCAGAATTTGGTCTAATATTCCAAGGGTCCAGGGGGGACCGCAGGGAGGTGTGGTCAGACTTATCCCCCCCGATGCTTTTATATATATGCTTTATATATAAGGATAATTTCATCATATTCTTCTATAAATTTACGTTTCGATGATCTCTTAGAGCTGTTTTAGTCAATATCCATGTGTTCCAATTATCTATAGCGCGTTTGAACATCGTCAAAAATTGACTTGTATCGTGTCCAATCCTCTTGGAATACTTGAGCCGGGGATAAATCGTTGGGACCTGTCCTTGCATCGAAGGATGACCAAGCGTAGCTAACGGGGGTCCAAATACCATTAAGTCCCTTACACACTGGGACTTTCCCTCAAGGACCAAAAAAAATTCGAACACTTTCTTATTTGTAACGAAACGCTGCCAACGAGGATAATTTTCCTGTTTTATTTAAACGATCTCTTAAGCTTTCAAGTATTACAGCCGAGAGTCAAGTTTCATACGTCAATATAGGAAATATTGTAGACCGTTCTGTAGATTTATTTAAATAAATAGGTGTTAATGTATAGCGTGTCAATGACATTGAGTAGTTTATTGCTCTGTTATTTAGGCCAATGTAGATCATCTAGCCGAGAGAGAGAGGTCAAGTTTCATACGTCAATATAGGAAAGATTGTAGACCGTTTTGTAGATTTATTTAAATGAATAGATGTTAATGTATGACGTGTCAATGCCATTGAGTAGTTTATTGATTGCTCTGTTATTTATGCCAATGTAGATCATCTAGCCGAGAGAGGTCAAGTTTCATAGTCAATATATGAAAGATTGTAGACCGTTCTGTAGATTTATTTAAATAAATAGGTGTTAAAGTATAGCGTGTCAATGACATTGAGTAGTTTATTGCTCTGTGATTTAGGCCAATGTAGATCATCTAGCCGAGAGAGGTCAAGTTTCATAGTCAATATATGAAAGATTGTAGACCGTTCTGTAGATTTATTTAAATAAATAGGTGTTAAAGTATAGCGTGTCAATGACATTGAGTAGTTTATTGCTCTGTGATTTAGGCCAATGTAGATCATCTAGCCGAGAGAGGTCAAGTTTACTAGCAGGTTATCGTCAAACACAATCCTGTCGACAGTTTTACTTCACTATACTATACACATTAACATAGCGTTAAATTGTTAAATTGTAGCCTAAGAATTGAATCAAATTTTTTTCTATTTATAAACCAATCAGTTGAGATTAGGTTGGTCCATGGTCAAATATAATTGTAGAGATATGAACACTCGGATTTTCCTGGAAATCTCTTAAAGATTTCTTGAAAAAAACCATGGTCCACTTGTGCTGTGTGAGCATAAGAGCTTAAATTGACTGTTCCATTTTATGTATGTTCCATACGTAAATACCTGTTTTTTTCCTCTTTTCGCTCTCCACTTCTTCCATCCATATTTCCAAATCCATATTCTTATTTTCCATAGGATCATTCAAATAATAATCTGTATATATCTATCATGTGTATATAATCTTTCTCCATTTTTACCCCTTTGTATATTTCCCACTTTCATAGGTTTCTCCGTCTTGTAACCCCAAGGAGAATCCTCTGTAAGACCAGTGTGTCTTAATAAAGGTTTTTGTGTGTGTGAATTGTAGAGATATTTCAGTATACAACGAAATGAATACTAATCTTTAACTACTATTCGTTATATACTCCTGTAGAAGGGTTTCTGATACCTGAAAGCTTTAGAAATCGTTTAAATAAAACAATAAACTTATATTCCTTGAAGATAATTTACATATTTTCATACATTCAAAAATGATCAGTTAGAGAGTCATACATAGGAAAGCTACACGAACTTTACAACCCGCTTAATATGAAAAAAAAAAAACAGCTATGATTAAGAAGAAAAAAATCTATGAAATATCTCTACAATTATATTTGACCATGAACCAGCCTAATCTCAACTGATTGGTGTATAAATAGAAAAAAAATTGTCTTATTTCTTAGACTACAATTTAATAATTTAAGGCTATCTCACTATGTATAGTATAGTGAAATAAAACTGTCGACAGGATTGTGTTTGACGATAACCTGCTAGTAAACTTGACCTCTCTCGGCTAAATGATCTACATTGGCATAAATAACAGAGCAATCAATAAACTACTCAATGTCATTGACACGCTATACATTAACACCTATTTATTCAAATAAATCTACAGAATTATCTACAATCTTTCATACAGAGTTAAACAATTCAAACATCTTTGAATGTAAAGTCCATAGTTTTCTTGAATACCATTTCTAAGATTCCACCCTTCAATGTAACATATATAAGCAGAGTCGTCCAATACAGTATTAGAGCTCTAAAGAAGCGGTCTGGTAGATTAAATTAGCGAAACCGCTGGGAGGGTTCATCACTGATGAACCAAGCTCTCCCAATATTTTTTCATCGCAGTAAGGACAGTAGAAGTTTGATTTATTTGTGAAAGAAACATTTGCATCTTAATGTTTTCATTTGTTATATATAGATGGCGCGTTATTTCTTTATGCAGCAGCTTTCTGTCCTGTAATGACTCGCCATACATCATTTTCATGGAGAAAAGGAAGAAAAAAAAAGCATAAACAAAGGAGAGAAGTAAAAATGAAAAGGAAATCAAAGTATTCAACATAACACTACACAAATTAACTATGGATATTTCTCTATATATTTCTATGTTCTGTCTGAGGGCCTCTAAGCTATCCGGAGATTCTGCCAAGACTTCTGGAGAAATCAGTTGAACAAATCTATATTTTTTACCTCACTATCGCTATACGACTCTAGCTGTCATTGTGGCCAGGAATTCCAAGACTCAAGACACCTACTGCTGGAATGTCCACTCTTCTTTAGCGCTAGACAACAGACAATAAACAATGTTGTATATCTAAATCAATTTGTAAATAGCAGAGAGAATTATCATAGATTTAACTATTTTTGTAAATATATTTATGATTATCTTTCTAACCTGAAAGGTTCAGGTTCCTAATAAATCTTATTGTTTCTCTTTTTTTTTTTTGATTACTTTTTCTTGTATAATATGTTTATAACTGTTTCTGTTTTAAAAAAAATGTAAATCGACGCAATTATCTCTAGCCGGGATATCGCGTTTTGTGTGTTGAAATAAATAAATGCAAAAATACCTCGCTATCGAATATTTGGGATTAACTTCGACTATCATTTTGACGCTAGAAGCCTAAGGCACTTTTGAACAAAGTTGTTGTCAAATATTTTGAATTCGTTGTACGTTTATATTCATGCACGCACGCTTGTTTTTTTAAAAACTTGTTTATAAAGTACAACATAAAAATACGGATATATATACAGTTAAACCTGTCTATAGCGCCCCCTCTTGGGAATTATCAAAATAGGGTGCTATAGAGAGGGGGTGCTATAGACAGGTCACTTTTAATGTAAATCGCATCGTACTACAGTTAAACCTGTCTATAGCGGCCCCTCTTGGGACTCACCAATAAAAGGTGCTATAGAGAGGGAGGCGATATTTAGAGGGGGCGCTATAGACAGGTTTAACTGTATATCAAACGAAAACCACATCGTTCCGTTGTTGCTTTGTATATGTACTTAAACCTGTGTTAAGGGCAATATATTTTATCTAACCCATTTTTATAGATCTTTTGGTTTATTGTATTGCGACAGAGTATGCAAAAATGGAACAAAACCTGCAAGCATGTCATGAAAATATTGAAAATGTCAATTGGTTTTTAAATGTATGTCCACTGTATGTGAATATTTCAATATTTAAGGGGGTCAAAGAGTCAATTTAAAAAAAAATGGTTTCACAGAAGAGAAAACCTTGTTATCGAAAATCTCTTTTTCTCTAAATTGAATTATCACGGAAGAGAGGAAAAAAATTGGGAGAAAGTAAAGTTGGAATATTCTGGGCTAATGACTTGACCTTTTATGCCAGTCCTTCGGCTATGCAAATTTAAAATATAGGTATTTGCATACTTTTTTTTTTCATTGATGAAAATTCATTTTGGTCTCTTATGTTATATAAAGCTTTTTATAAATGAATTTTATATATGTATTTATATTTAAATGTGTTTTTTACTCTATTTGGTAGGATTAAGTGTGTACGCTTTAGAGATTTCTTTTGCCAATTTCATAGTTTGTCATTGTTTGGCACTTGGCTAATATTATTTCTTGTTAGAATCAAAAAGAAATGACATTATAAAAAGGCAGATAGAATTGTGCTACAAATGAGACCTACGTTATCGTTTTATTCTTCAGGAGACATCAGAATGGTGACATTTCAATATTAGGATTCCAATTTGCATACTTTAGAGATCGAAAGGTGGTGGTGTCTTGTTCATGGAGCAGATCAGATCGGTCCATGCACCCTGATCATAATACCGGGCAACTGAGGTGTCTTGTTCATGGAGCAGATCAGATCGGTCCATGCACCCTGATCACAATACCGGCCAACTGAGGTGTCTTGTCCATGGAGCAGATCAGATCGGTCCATGCACCCTGATCATAATACCGGGCAACTGAGGTGTCTTGTCCATGGAGCAGATCAGATCGGTCCATACACCCTAATCACAATACCGGCTAACTGAGGTGTCTTGTCCATGGAGCAGATCAGATCGGTCCATGCACCCTGATCACAATACCAGCCAACTGAGGTGTCTTATCCATGGAGCAGATCAGATAGGCACCCTGATCACAATACCGGCTAACTGAGGTGCCTTGTACATGGAGCAGATCAGATCTGTCCATGCACCCTGATCACATTACCGGCCAACTGAGGTGTCTTGTCCATGGAGCAGATCAGATCGGTCCATGCACCCTGATCACATTACCGGCCAACTGAGGTGTCTTGTCCATGGAGCAGATCAGATCGGTCCATGCACCCTGATCACATTACCAGCCAACTGAGGTGTCTTGTCCATAGAGCAGATCAGATCGGTCCATACATCCTGATCACAATATCAGCCAACTGAGGTGCCATATGGATGTCCTCTTCTTGTTTGATATCTGCCATATAGAGGGCTGCAAAGGTGGCTGGGTATATATGGTCTGGAGTGAGTTAGATGTTATGACAGTTATTGCAGTTCCTGTGGAGATCGAAAAGTGGAAATCAGATTTGTATCCGAAGAAAGGGGGGCCATGTTGAGAGAAGTTCCAATTTACAATGATGTTGATGATTGTAATGGCGTGTAAAGGTGCACCTGTGAGCGAAGTACTGACCTATATGTACTGGTGGTAGCCTTATCAGCTCTGGTCTTGCCGTGTTTGGGTATTGACGATGACCATGCTTATCTCATCGAAAGATAGGCAATGTTCTCCATCGACCTTTAGCTCCTGGACATGTCCGACTCCCTTCATCCAGCAAGGTATTGAGGAACAAGACGTCGAAGAATAATATTTTTACTTGGCGAAAACATATTAATGAAAATGGAGCAATCCATAAATACATCTTTAATTAAAAAGACATATATTGGATCAGAAGAGGACACCTCTCCCTAAAGGACACTTTAGATCTGCAATTAGGTGTCCTTTACAGGGAGGTTCTACTGTATTTATAAAGATCTTTATAAAGCCTTACCTTGTGTGTGGTTCTGACAATATCTCTTATAATAAATTATATTTTGATCCATTATATGCCATTTTAATTAAATATTAATACATGATACAATTACTTTATTATGATACATTAGCGCGCCATCTGTTATCAAAATTCGAAACTATTATAGACGAATATGATTCTTTTTAAAATTATGTTTATTTTTAAAAAGAATCATACACGTCTATAATAGTTTCGTACAATTACTTTATACATAATACAAAGACATTATACATAACGCCGAATAATATTGGTATTTCAAATTTTCGCAAGTGTTTACGAACTTTTGGGGTAACCTTGTATAAACCTTCCAAAGATATTCTTTAAAAGAAACTCGTCTCTTATGACTTATTTTAATTAGAAAGAATACAACGGAGAGATGTTGCACTACTTATTTGACTGTGCTGCTCTGTCTGAGGAAAGACGAAAACTAAATGATAAAACGGGGCAACTTTGTCCTTCATTTCCGGCACTAATTAATGAATTATCAAAGAATAGGTATATAGCGGTGGCGATATTCCACAGGATTATATCCCGGAACACAGTGTTCTCCCCATCCCTTGTGAACTGGCGAATCCTGTATAGGGCGAGAGACCCTAAATAAAGGCTTTGTTGTTGTTGTAGAAAGGATATCAATTAGACATTGGTACTGGTATTCTTCTGTATAGAAAACTCGTTCAATCCTTATCAAACGTACAATGTTTACACGATATCGTATTAACATACGTTATACGATAATTATATCACATTTTTCATAACCATTTTTATGTTTTTATGTAAGCAATAGTTACCAAGAAATTATTCGAAAAAGTAAAAATAAAATTCAGGTAATGAGTTTCTTTTAATTTTGGTTTTGAAAGCTTTAGAGCAAATTTTCTGTTCTTCAACGGGCATATACATATATATAATAATGTGAAAAAATAGTACAAATGTGATAACGTACTGGGATAAGGTGCATAAATTTATAAAAAGGCATCTCCTTATCGTGCAACTGAAAGTTGCTGATGGCTTGCGCCATCTATCGGAATAAATATCAACTATTCTCTTTGATTTTTAATTCATAAAAAGAATGGGTATTTGGTCAATTCTGGAATAATTAAAAATCAACGAGAATAGTTGATATTTATTCCGATAGATGGCGCAAGCCATCAGCAACTTTCAGTTGCACGATAAGGAGATGCCTTTTTATAAATTTATATAATAATGTTTTTACATATATTGATAATAGTTTGTAGGGTATTTATATTGATTTGTTTACATCTATTTATCGTGTATTTCTATACTCAGCAATACATATTTGATCTTTTCTTATTTTTTGTTTAAAGTTGTTCGTTAACATGTATGAATTGGTTAGCTCTAATGGCTATGGGTAACATTGTTGAAGGTGTTGTGTGAAGAAAGAGTTGGTGAAGGTTTGTTGTGTTGAACATTCCGTTGAGTTTATCTAGTCGTCGCGTGGCGCTGCTCTTATCTAGCTGGGTTATCTGCGGGGAATATTCTGTGGCCGCCGGACTTATCCCGTTAGAACGGCTTCGTTGGTTTCATGTGGAATCTGATTGGAAATACTGGAGTCAAGAAGGTAAGAGTCAAATAGGATGTAGTCAGTTCTGTCAATCCGTCCTATACCATTCTTGAACCATTCCAACTTATCCAGTGGGATGTATAGCTAGGTCTGTCCAATTAGTCTCTCCTAAGGCATTCCTAATATTCAATCTATTTCATCTTGAGAGATGGTCTCCATAGCGGGTAGAATTTCATATATTTTTAAGCCTCCCAATTTATAGATATATATATGAATAGAAGGCATATATTGTAGGGGCAAAACGCCTCTCTTTATCAAGGCTTTTCTTTGATTTAAACTAAATCACGTGTGATCCACTCATGTTATACAAGATCAAAGTAAGAAACTATCTAATGAAAATTTCACAGTATATAAAATATATGTACAATGGTTATATTTAATAATAATAAGTAAAAGAGTATATAATTAAATAAACATTTGATTAGATAAATTAAGAGACTGATAAATATTATAGAAATAAAATGAGTATATTTAAAATCAATATAATGAGTAAGGTGTATAGAAGAAAAAATGTTTATTGTAATCACCTCTTCTAAACGTTCCAGTCTATTCCTTTAAATCACAGAGTACAGATATTGAAGAATAAACCCAATTTTCAGCCATATTCCTATCACAAGGTAGTCAGACCCAATGGCCGGACCCAATATACGACTATGCAAATCTCCAATCCAGTTAATGAGGGTAGTAGATTGAAGGTCCACCAGTTGACCAAGGTCGGAGTGGCGTTGCCCCGCCGACCCCTGACGTAATGACAGTCTCAGTGTTTTGTTGGAACCCACTCATAACATCTCAAACAAACTTAACTAATCCATGTTCTAAACTGCAATTGGATATACAGTTAAACCTGTCTATAACGCCCCCTCTTGGGACTCACCAAAATAGGGTGCTATAGAGAGGGGGTGCTATAGACAGGTCACTTTTAATGTAAAATGTTTACATTTCAATGTTTTTACTTGAAATATTGATGCAAATAATATTATGATACCTTAATAAAGAAACTCTGCAAATATTTTAAATTTATTTAACTCAATCATTTTAATATTTAAAATCGGGCGCTATAGAGAGGAAAGCGCTATTTAGAGGGGAGGCTATAGACAGGTTTAACTGTACGAGTAGTATATATATATATAATATTCGCTATAAATTTACTTATTTTAGAATAAAATACTTCCTACACAATTTTTTTTTTCCATATTGACTGGAGGAGCTACATCAATTGTTATCTTAAAATCGCAAGGAAAAAATTGTCTTTATTAATTTGTTATTTGAATAAACTTTTACTCCCTTCACTATTGAAGACAGAATAAAGTAATTGTAAAATGATGAAATTATAGAAGATACACATTTATAAAATTTGAATAATTCGTAGTTGACTTTTCTTGATTTATTAAGAAAATGGGTTGGCTAAATATCATGGAACAGGTTAAATCAATGTTTAGGACTTCTGTTGAAGGGTAGAGATGCTCGAAAAAGCTTGAGATTACATTATAAAAAATGAAAAAATAAACTTCAGAAACGTGTTATGTTATTCAAATTATACGTATTGCCCAATATAGGAACAGGTAAGGGAATTACACGAGACGCGTGGTTTGACTCCTCCCCCCCTGATACCCAATCCCTACCTATCCCCCCCCCCCCCCTCAGTCGAGGGAGGTTATATTAGGCAATGTTGGAAGATGATCCGGACTGACCATCTTCCCTGACAGAGCGGACTAAAATAGACAAGGGTGAGGGGAGAAGTCTATATTGGTCCCCGGGGGACGACCGTGCAGGTTCATGGTCAAAAATAATTATGATCATTCGCAGATTGTGCTGACAAGAGAGAGACCTTACTCAGATTTCATTATGCTTAATATGATGTCAAAAATAGTCAAAAAATATATAATTTAAAAACATGTTAAAATTATCTGATATAATCTTCTGTTTATATAATACGTTTATTGATCCTGTTTTATATGCTAGTAAGACGTAAGCTGTAGTAACTATTGGAGAAAATTGGTGAGGAAGGAATCCATTAAGATGAATGTCTCCCATAGAGACAAAATCTCGGGTGACAACAAAGCCAAGGAGACTCATGTTCCTTTCTTGGATCATGTTACCAATGGGGTGGATGAGGTGTAGATAGCGATTGATTGAAAGAGCTAAAAGCTCAATGCTGATTATCAAGGATATCGATTTAAAAAAAAAGAAGAACACGCAGTTCTGTCCATGTTACATGGTAGTTGGATTACCAAATTTCACAAGAATTGCCTAGATTTCAAGGCCACAAAGAATCTGCCGGTGATTGATGGCAGTAGTAGGGGTCATATGGCATGCCTACGTCATACGTTTATCACAGCATTCCATCATAAGTAGATTCTATTTTAATCTGGGAGGATAGATGGGGATATAGCTTATCATTATAGGTTACGTTTTGTTTATTGAAAATCATTACTTGACGGACATGTAACTTTCCACTTTGCACAGGAGTCTTCTATACATACATTTATAGAGAGAAAACAGATTTATTTTACACATTTTAATCTAGGATTTTTTAAAATATGTAAATATGTTTTTTGTTGAAAATATTATGTTTGTTGGCTGAGAATTAATATTGTAAAATGACCCCGTCAATTCTACTTTATTTTAGCTCTCATAAATGATTAGGTAGCTCACATAAAAAATTGATGATATGTGTAAAAATTTTTGAAAATAATTATTATTGTACAATCACTCTCTCTCTTGTCCTGCATTTAAACCAATAAAATATCAAATTTGCATAATTATAATATATGCAACGATTTTTTGTATAAATTTGGGAAACTATACAATTCTACAAATCTCTTAACATGATTGATATTCCTTTAACTATCTTAATCTTGTAGATAACAGTAGGTTATAATGTGTGGATTCTTAAGATGCAAGATGTGGTTATGTATTGCCAGTATTGGACTCTTGATCGTCCTTTAGATGCTGAAGGTCTTATCAGGAGATTTCCAATTAGAGAGTTTGTAGACATTTTAGTATATAGACATTACTTTCAAATAGGTTGCTTTCCAATTTGCATATTATTCGATTCCTAAAGTTTTTATAAATGTGGAAGGATATGATATTCATGTAAGAAAAGATGCCTTTCCATTTTAGAAAATGCATTAAAATATATCAAAACAAAAATGCTCGGAGTATTCAAATTCAGAAAAATGATTAGTGAGCCATACACCAGTTTTGGAAATTCTGATAAATAAGACATCTTTCAGAACAGAGAAATACATCTAGATTTATTTATTAGTAAATTTTGACATGATGTTTGTCGATAAAAATGTTCGTATTGTTTTGCACACATCTCAAACGTCAGTTTCTAAATTTTTACATTTAAAAATATAGACCGCTTTAAAATATCATTTTCTCCTTAAAATCATCTATAAATCGTTAATAATCGTGTATCTTGCGCATGCGTCAGTGAAGGAGTAAAGTAATATCCTTAATAGAAGATATTTCGATTGAGAAAATATCGAAAATATTTGGAGATTATTAATAGCTCCCTCCAAGCTTCTACATTATAATATTGTTATTCGCTTTTATATTCTTATTGGTATTTAACGGAACAAACACTTAGTTATTTGGTTAACTCGGGTTCTTGGGGCATACAGAGCAGTTTATTTCTTCGAAGATTTTCCAAGAAGAGGAACAAGCTGTATAAGCATGGAAAACAAACTGACGGTGTTACCAAATTGAATAAATGATTATTTTCTAACTTGTTAACATTGATATTATATATTGAAATATCTTAATTTGCCTTTGTCTTTAGTATGATAAAAAAAATCGTTTGGTACTTTGATTATATTATAAAAAAGTTATATTTTTCGTTATATTTGTTATTTGTCTGGCAATGTTCATATTTTTTCTTTTGAATACACACACAACTCATACCAAATCGCAGAAGCTAGTTTTATAAAACATTAAATAATTTTGGGCTAGATATTTTGCATTTGTATATATAAAAATAGTTTCAAATATATATAAACATATTTATATTTTCTTAAGATACAATAAAGAAATAACTGTTTCAATCTGCAGAGGCTGTGAGAACCTTTCAGGGTCGACCTCGTCCCTCCCTAGACCCACCCTACTAGTGTTCAGACATTCAATAATTAATTTTTAAAAAGAGGAAGAATAATGGAGGCCACGTCGTTTCTGATTACTAATTTAATAATTTATATTTACACAATGTATTATTAAACCTACTAACTCTTTTGTATAAATCTCTGAGTAATTTTTCAATGAATTCGCTCTCATTTGTATTTCTACATCGTGTATTTTATTCCCTTTCTCTACATGTATTTTATTGAATTTTTTAAAAATTCGATCACTAAATTTTAGAATGAATATGCATTTAATAATTCGTAAAATATCTCGACTTAATAAAATTGTTAATTTATTTTTAAAAATTCAGTATTCAATAATCATTTACGATAGCAAAACCAAATATATTTCGAAATTTGATGGCTATTAAATCAGAGTTTGATTACACTGTTTATGTAGAGGTAGTTGTTATGTAAATATTTATTGTTTAGTGTTTTCAGAATTGTGTATTCTATATTTTAAAACTGTTAGAGATAGTAATTTAAGACTTTCTTGTTTTATTTTTATTTAATTTGTAAATTTAGTTAATTTTGGAAAGCTATAATGATGCTGATCTTGTGTAAAAAGCAGACGAACATTTTGAAGGTAGGCATTTTTTTAAAAATTACAAGTAATTATAAAGTAGCCCTCTCTCTTCTCGTAGACGATGTTTGTAATATAATATTTTATAATAGTTCTATATAAATATAACTGGAAAAGGATTCACACTGTTTACATGGACGATAAGTTTATTAAAAAAAAAACATCAATAAATTTGAAAAATGAAACTACACTACATGCTTAATATTGTCATTATTTTTTTTAAATGTGTATGTTAAAAAATAAATAAACGTTACTTTTATGATTTAAAATGGAATTTCTGAAAATAATCAATTCACTTGTTATAATTATCCAGGTTTGAAATGATAGTTGCAATTAAAATGAACATACTGAAAGCAAAACTAAAATAAAATTTCAACTTTTTAAAGACCAAACTTAAAATTAAAAATCCATCTGTTACAAACTATCAATGCTTAATTAACTTTTACTGAAACATATGGTTTAGTCTTAGAGTACATTAAATTTTGTGTTCATAATTTTAATTGGTCAATAGTCATGTGTTATTAATATGTAAGCTTTATAATATATTCAAATACTCTTAGAATATAATTTTGGCTAATATAATTGAAAAAATAAAAATGAAATTTTCATTAAAATTATTATTTATTAAAACCAAAAAAGTTTCTTAAATGGAAAATATGGCACAATATTATTATTTGGTAGATGAATGGGTATATAATGTACTGCCTTAAATTTCCATTTTTGATCAGTGAGGTACAGCCTACACCATGCTGATGGGGGCTAACAACCTGAAACAGGTATATGATTGTTTTTTATTAATCAAGAAAGAGTATTCTTACAAAATTCCAACCCTACCGGCAAGTGCAAGTAACCAAACAGGGCTCTGGCACATTTGTAAATGCAAATTCGAACTGCTTTTCACATGTGTAGACATGTGGTGCACTTACAGTAAAAACAGTCGCTAACTACCCACCATGATTATCATGGCTTTGAGATAAGAAAGAAGAAGAGAGTATTAAGTAAAAAAAAATCAGGTTCAAGGAAGTCTCTTTTCAAAATTTGAAATAAGAAATTTGTGTGTGTTACTGAAGAAATAATTAATATACGTAATGGCCTGTACCAGGTGTACTAGGGATAATAATGATATGATATGAAGAAAGAGTATTTGGCCAATATTCTGAAATATATTAAAAATCACTATTAGTTCATATTTATTCCAGCAGATGGGGCAATCCATCAGCAACTTTCAGTTTTATAATCAGGAGATACTTTTTCCTTAATATTGCATTTTATTGGATTCACTAAAGAGGTCCAATGTACAATTGAAAAAAAAAAAAGCTTATGGGGACTGCAATATCTGTTGAGTTGAATAATGAAAATGTAACACACTATAGACTCAAAAACACAAGGTCTTCTTCTTTCTTATCTCCACTCAATCACACTAAGGTATCAAGCTTGTAAATCTTGAGACTTGATGGTAAAAAAGGTAATAAGACCAAATCCAAATAAATAGTGTGTGATGTTTCGGCAAAAGCAATGTTACAATCTTTAGACAAAAGTACTGAATGAGAAATTTTACCATAGCATGTTTTAAATAGTTACTGTTATCGAGTGTGTAAACAAGATTGCAGATAAGAAGATAGTTTTCTAAGAACCCTAAAATATTATTCTTAGAATTAAGTAATCAGTAAAATTTTGTAAAATTTCTCATTCAGTACTTTTGTCTGAAGATGGTAACAACGCTGTTATCGAAATGTTGCACACCATTTGGAGATTTGGTCTTATTACCTTGTGTTTATAATCCAAATTGTGTCTTATCACAATATATATATACACCAGAAAGTGTTATGTCCCATGGGAAGAATGAAAATGTTGCCGGCAGAGACTCTCCCACCCCCATTATATCAGAGGGCGGCAGTCCGCTAT
This sequence comes from Cordylochernes scorpioides, assembly GCA_030710605.1. Taxonomy (NCBI): domain Eukaryota; kingdom Metazoa; phylum Arthropoda; class Arachnida; order Pseudoscorpiones; family Chernetidae; genus Cordylochernes; species Cordylochernes scorpioides. The sequence goes on from CP092872.1 coordinate 8,558,256, forward strand.
TGTCAGGGGCAAGGTCACATGGCTGACCTCCGCCAACGGTAAATCCATAGGTCATTGGCCCAGTGAAGAAACGGGGTCAGCTGGTTCATTGCACCTGGCTTTCCCTCGTGATCCTCTGCCAGCCAACTGGAGCTTGTCGACCAGTCACTGGCCTTTCACTCTGGTGGGGGGACACATTTGCATATTGGCTTCTCTTCTGCTCATTCATTCCTTTTTTTTTTTAAATTATCCCTAGTACACATGGTACAGGTCATGATAATCATGGTGGTTAGTTAGCGACTGCTTTTACTGTAAGTGCACCACATGTCTACACATGTGAAAAGCAGTTCGTCTTTGCACTTACAAATTTTCCAGAGCCCCGTTTGGTTACTTGCACTCGCTGGTGGGGTTGGACTTTTGCAAGAATCAGGGGCCATTGGAGCATTTTTTTTTTAATCAGAAAAAAGTGTCCAATGCGGGAATCGAACCCGGGTCGTAGTGGTCGAAAACCAACCGGTTTAACCAGCCTTTCACCGACCCCCCCACACCTTCCACAGTCACTGGCCTTTCACTTTGGGGGGACACACATTTGCATATTGGCTTCTCTTCTACTCATTAATTTCTTGTTGCATGAAGTCACCAATGTCAATCAACACCAAATTTAAGTGAATAATTTATACATGACGTTTTTTTGGTAACAATACTTCATAGAAATGTCACATATATTACTCATTGGTAATATTTGGTCTTTTTTATGTCTTATAATTCTTATACAAATCTGTACTTGTAGGCATGATTGGTAATGCCACATAGTTTGCATATTAAGAGATCAAAAAGTTCATAGTCAGTCTTTTATGAAGAGTACATTGTTTTTTTAAGTCTTATTGCTTTAAAACGAAGCATTCTGACCACCCAGGATTGAATCCCGCATTGGGCTTTTTTTTTTCTCTGAATAAAAAAATGCTCCAATTGCCCTCGATTCTTGTAAAATATCAACCCCACCAGTGAATACAAGTAACCAAACAAAGTTCTTGCACATTTATAAATGAAAAAGTTGAACTTCTTTCTACATGTGTAGACAGGTGGAGCACTTGGAGCAAAAAGCAGTTGCCAACTACGGCCCACCATGGTTATCATGGCTTGTACCACATGTACTAGGGATAATAAGTTGCTGTTATAAAAAGACTTCACTGTATTACTAAATGGAATTTGTGATAATTTGGGAATATCAGTAAATTGAATTGAGATTGAACAAACACCTAATTCCTAATGAAGTTATTTCAACAAACCTTGAAGAAAATAAAGGATTTATTTTGACTGAAGTATCCCCAAATATGAATGCTGTCCATGCATATATGAGAAAGTTTTGCTCTAACTCGATAACTTTTTTTTTTTCAGTTTTAAAGACATTGTTTCACTGTGTTTTATTTCAGCGACTACAGTAATCTCCTCTCAAAAATATGGTTCTTCTCTTCTTCTTCTTTCTTATCTCCACTTAATCAAATTATGGTATCCAGCTTGTAAAGCTCTTACAGGGTACTATCAGCCGGGCCAGCTGAACCCTTGTTTTTTAGTAAGCTTGTTTACTGCTCCCCCTCCTCCTTTTTCATCCGGGGCTTGGGACCGGTAAAGGCGGAGTTATGGTTCTTCTGGTTGTGGTTTGTAATCAGAGACTGGATTGGGAGATTCCTCCTAACATGGCCTGATACATGCACAGATGATTAACCTCCAGCTGTTTGTGTTTGCAGATATCTAAGAAAGAAGGGTTGACCTAGTCCAACCCTGCCACATTCACTCTGCACCATTTTGCGCCCTTGCAATCCCTTTAAGATGGGCCGGAAAAAGATCCAGATATCCCGGATCACAGATGAGAGGAACAGACAGGTGAGCTATGGCACCATTACAGAATCTAGAACTCCCCTTAGATGTACTCCATGGTAACAAGGGACTTATCCATAATATGTGCATATGGAGGTTTGGCTTTTGCATTAACAAGATGTCTGTGAACCCTACTACTATCTTAATGACAGCTATTTTAGAATGATCTAAATGTTTCAATGTTATTGTGGTTATTGAGAGAGGGAGCTCTTTGCTAAGTCCATTTATCCATTACACATCAGATCACAAACGTGTTAATTTTACAGGTTATCACAAAAAAGCAATAAATTATGGCCTACAGTAAGAGTAACTTAAACACAGATAAAGGTACACTCAATAGTACAACGCCAACAACAAAAAGGAGGCCTTAAATAAAAAAAAAAAACACACACACAATTTGTTAAATAAAATAAAAACAGTACTTATCTTTTATTTGCAGCGTTGATAAGGAGCAGACCGGGGTTTCACCAGTATACAAGGAGATCACCAGACAAACACACAGAGAATGCTTTAAGCGTCTCCACTCGAACACCACGACTCCTAAAACATAATTAAAATATATAAGATTACTTATACAGTCGAACTTGGATAATTCAAAGCCCAAGGGATCAAGATAAATATTTAAATTAAAGACAGTTCAAATTATCCAAGTTCTACTACTGTATTTGATCACATCTTTTTTAAAATTTATAATCCAATGAATTATGGAAAGTTTGTTCTTGCTACAAAAGTCTGCTAAGTAAAGTTCCATTATCAATGGTTTCTTAGTACAAAGCAATAATGGACCCTCTATATATAACAAATGAAAACATGAACAATGAAGATGTGAATGTTTCTTTTCACAAATAAATCACAAACTTCTACTGTCCTTACTGCGATGAAAAAATGTTTGGAGGGCTTTGCTCATCAGTTGTGATCAACAGTGGTTTCATCAATTTAATCTATCAGACTGCTTCTTTAGAGCTCTAATACTGTATTGGATCATTCTGCTTATATATGCTACACTGAAAAGGGTGGAATCTTAGAAATGGTATTCAAGAAAACTATAGACATAAGCTTTTAGGACAGTAGAATTACATTATTTGTGAAAAGAAACACTTGCGTCTTAATGTCTCTTAAACCAATATCCATACAACAAAAAATTATGTTACAAGTCCAACCCCACCAGCGAGTTCAAGTAACCAAACGGGGCTCTGGAATAATTGTAAGTGCAAAGTCGAACTGCTTTTCACATATGTAGACATGTGGTGCACTTACAGTAAAAAGCAGTTGCCTACTTCTACCCACCATGATTATCATGGCCTGTACCACGTGTACTAGGGATAAACAAAAAACAAATGTTACAAGTAAAGTTAAGGAATGGTCTACAGAGAGAGAAACAAGGGACCATCGTAGACAAGGGTGATGGTCACCACCATTAGGGGATGGACCATCAGACCGGTGTTATCTGGGTGACTTTCTCTCAGTGGCCATTGTCCCACTAGGGGGACGTTCACCCCCTGCCTCCCCAATTTAGCTCCTTGTTAACCTTTGCCTCCCCTAACTGGGTCAGACCTCTCTCTCTCTCTCTCCCTTCTTCCACTTTTGTTGTTTACTACACCTCAGATTGTTGTTTATTGCCTGCCTGGGTCCCTCTTCCATTTAACTACTATCTATTTATGTGGAAAAAATATAGTACAAAAAGTGAAATTGTACTGGAATCAAAGTGGATAAATTAAGGCTCTTTCTCCTGATGTGGACAGTGTCACTAAAAAGTTACTGATGGTTTGCGCCATCTATTGGAATAAATATCAACTAATTGTTGAAGATATTTAATTATTCAAAGAATAAACCAAATATCCATTCTTCTTCTCTTCTTCTTTCTTATCTCCACTCAATCATATCAGGGTATCAAGCTTGTAAAGCTTGTTGATGGTGTCTGCCAGGGAAGAGTAGAGCTCATCAATGGATGAGTCAATACAGTTTATAATGTGTTTTGGGGTTGCAGGTTGACACTTAGTATATAGTGGGAAAACCTTGCAACCATTCTGGAAAGTCATTGTCCGTAGTTGACCAGACTTAAGTCTGGAAATCAAAGACTGTTGTTCCCTTGGGAGACCCATTTTTTTTATTTCGACTTAGAGCGCTATGTCCCCCAATTTTTAAAGAAGAGAAAGATATTTTAAATATGTACAGAATTAGTATGCAAGTTAGTTAGATGAAAAGATAAAAATATATACATATATATCAACACAATTGATATATATATACAAAGGGTTGGTAAGCAAAATGAGAGACCCATTCTTGATTGATCAAACAGAGATCAAGAGATATCAAATTCTCCTGAACTAAATTGAAGGGATACAGCCAGATTTTCTTTTTCCATATAAAGAGTTCCTGTATTCAGGAATTCCTGCATACCTCTGGACCAAAATTTGTATGCTTCTATAACTGCACACCATTGTTGGAAACACAGTTAAAATAATCGGGACACCTCAGAAATTCTTGCTATAAAAAAGGCTTTTATAACGAGGTGCCTACTGTATAGTTTTTTTTTCTTTAGCTGTACTTTGATAATATGCCAACTTCATCTCTACTGATTACACCCTGGATATATTTAAAATTTTTACCTCTCTAAATTCAAGAAGGAGGGGGCTTCAGAAGATTTATTTCATACATTAAAAATTATATATATTTGTGTAACGTTTCTTCTTTTAAGAAAGGTATATAGCAATTTTTCCAGCACACAATCAATACTTTTATTCCCTTTCTTAATAGACCTGAGGTATTGTCAAATACAGTAGAACCTCCATGAGAGGACACTCACACTAAAGGACACCTCTCTGAATTCTTCTGATGCATAATTAAAGGGAGAGATATCTCTCTAGTTATCATATACAGATGTATATGATCTCAACTACTATCTCTGCAGTTAATAAGAACTAACTGAATGTGATGGTGAAGTACCATTTGTGCCACCATCAAATACCATCACCTGCCATAAATACCCACTATTAAAACTATATACAGTAGAACCTCCCTTTAGCAGACAACCCCGCTAGTGGGCACCTCTCCACAAAGAACAGTTTTCATTCGCAAAATTACCATTTTTTACTATTTAGCAACTCTTTAGTAAGAGGACACCTCTCTCTAAAAGACAATTTGGCTCTGCAGTTAGGTGTTGTCTTTTACAAGGAGGTTCTACTGTATATATAAAATAACAGCAGTGGTGGAGGAGAAATTTAGTCAAGTTGTGTGTTGGAGACGTAGGGAGACCCAAGGTTAATGGAGAGAGGATCGGCCGACCATACTCCTTCGGAATCATAATTAGATGACTGTAAAAATCACCTTGAGGGTCAGGGTTTTTTTTTTTTTTATTTCTTTATAAATTTTTTTTTTCTCTGGTAATGATTCCAAATCACTTGTAGCTTGTTTGACCTGAAGTATTTCCTCTCAACAAATTGCCCTATTGTCTCAAGTGGTGGCAACCAGCAGTATTTTGATAATATCAGCTCTGGGATGTCCTTAGATGCTTCCATGTCAGCTTTGAGGTTGGCTACAGCCTTTGGTAGATATACCTTCTTGTGGGTCTTGATGGTACTTACCTTGAAGGTTCTTAGTAGAGTGGTATGGCTTGAACTGGAAGTTTTGTATGTATGTGTGTGTGGAATATTAGATTCTTGTCTTCTTCTTTCTTATCTCCACTCAATCATATTAGGGCATCAATCTTGTAAAGCTTGACAACCATCATGACTGGGGAAGTAGAATGCATTTGCCTTTGTCATTAAGACTTGGAGCACTACTCAGTGGCAGGCCGACTTAGCTCCAAAAGAAATGGCCGCCTTTGACATGAGGAACAGACGCCATGTACAGCGGTTCCTAACATGGAGTACAAACACTGCTCATCCTGTATCCCTGGATTAGGAGCCCTTACAGGGTACTATCAGCCGGGTCAGCTGAGCCCAGGTGTTTTAGCAAGCTTGTTACTGCTCCCCCTCCTTCTTTTTCTTCAGATCTGATGTGTAAAGTCACCTGTATGTGTGGAATATTAGATTCTTGTGATGTCTGAAGTCACCTGTGTATTGTGTGTACAGGTCACATTCACCAAACGTAAATTTGGCCTGATGAAGAAGGCCTATGAGCTGAGCGTGCTGTGCGACTGCGAAATCGCATTGATCATCTTCAGCTCCACCAATAAGCTGTTCCAGTATGCCAGCACAGACATGGACAAGGTGTTGCTCAAGTACACAGAGTACAATGAACCCCACGAGTCCCGCACCAACGCAGACATTGTGGAGGTACATCCCCATCTATATAAATCCCTAACATTCTTATCTAAACACTCGCAGAATTCCTCTTCTTCTTCTTACTTATCCTCATTCAATTGAATATAGGTATATGAAAAAGTGAAAGTTGTATAAGCTTATGATTTTACTTTGTTTTAAAAATGAATCGATGTTGGTTCCATATGATTGAATTGAATATTACACCTTACTCCCATATATTTTATTGCTTAAAAAAAGGAACACAGCAAAACAAAAAAAAAGAACTACAATTGCAAAATGATTTGATAACTAACTAAGAAAAAAATAAAATAATATCAAAAATGTTGATGATAAAAAAATTGAATATGTCTGCCAGAAAAATGTTTCTATGAATTAAAAAATATGAATAATTACAAAATTAATATATAAATTTCAAACAATAGGTGTCTCAAGTCTGTGGAGCTTTTTGATGGTCTCTGTGCTGGGGATGAGTAGAGTCATTATCCATAGGTAGCCAGATTAAGTCTGGAAACCATGGACTATCTTAAGAGGACAGACTTGATCTCTTTGCTCCGTACCAGCTGTGGCAGATATACTTTCTTGTAGGCCTTGATGGTACTTACCTTAAAGTCTCTTTGAGTGGTAGATTCAAATAAGAATATAAATAGTAGCAATGCGTTTCTCTATTTGTGCATAGTGCGGCATGGCCATGCTTATAGAAGGATTATAAAGATCTGAAAGCTTGCACTTTGCACAAAATTCAACCCCACCAGCGAGTGCAAGTAAACAAACAGGGCTCTGGCACATTTGTAAGTGCAAAGCTGAACTGCTTTTGACATGTGGTGCACTTACAGTAAAAACAGTTGCCTACTTCTACCCACCATGATTATCATGGCCTGTACCACATGTACTAGAGATAAAAAAAAATAAATAAATAAACACATTACTACTATTTATATTCTTATTTCATACTTTATATAGCAATTTTCTCTTCTATTAGAGTGGTAAACATAAGGTAATAAGACCAAATCCAAATAAATAAATAGTGTGTGACATTTCGGTAACAGCCTTGTTACCATCTTCAGACAAAAGTACTGAATGATAGTAGTGAAAGATGGTAACAACACTGTTACCGAAACACCACACACTATTTATTTATTTGGTCTTATTACCTTGTGTTTATAATCTATAATCCAAATTGTGCATTATCTATTAGAGTGGTAGATTGTCATGAGCCAGTTGTATGACCACTGTGGGTGCAGGTCCTAAACAAGAAGGAACACAAGGGTTCCCCAAATGGCTGTGACAGTCCGGACCCTGATCCAGAACAATACCTAGCCCACCGCTCACATCCAACCAAGATGGACAACTTTGACTTCTCAATACAACGAGGGCACCAGCTGATCAATGGCAACAGGGTGAGCTAGCTTCCACTCTGACACTTTTGAACAAGATCCAAGTGAATTATCTTTTTTTTTTTTAAATACAGTAGAACCTCCATGACAGGACAACTCCCACTAGAAAACCACCTCTCCAAAGGACAGTTTTCATTTATAAAATTACTAATTTTACTATTTAGCAACTCTCTGGTAAGAGGAAAACTCTCCCTAAATGACACTTTGTCTCTGCAGCTAGGTGTCTTTTACTGGGAGGTTCTACTGTATTTCCTTAAAAAATAGTATTCACCTAAAAATATGAAAAGAGAAGAAAGAGGAGAAATTTTGAAGCATTTTAAAAATAATGAAAAGGCATGATCTGAGATGCTTAATGAAATTTTTAGATGATAAAATGTCATTTCTCATACATAAAGTATACACCAAAAATGTTTTGTTTCTGTGTAAGTAATGTTAATTTTATGATTGCCATTACTCAGTTTAAGACAATAACTGAGCTTATAGTTAAAAGTAAATAGCTGAAAATATGTGATATAACTGAGGAAGGGCTTGTTCAAAATCATTGCTGTAATTGTTTTGTTTTTTTTTGTAATTGTCAAACACCTTGCGAAGTACATGTCTGATCCAGGCTGTTTATGTGGGGAGAGAAGATAGGATTCCAATCACTTGCTTATTTAGTGTCCAATCTTCCAGAACTACAAAAATCGAGAAAAATTTGAATACAAGGATCTTTTTATGTTTATAAATAGTAAGGACTCATATTTTAAATTTAGAAAATTCTGTAAATAGATCTATGATTTTCTCTCTTGGTTAAAAAAAACGTAATTGCTAAACTAGGTATATTTGTTTGTGTTTGTTTAATTAGTTGGTTGTAAATTCAAGCATGATTTTAATGTCCTTTCCTTTATTTTCTTCTTTAAACTTCTACTCAAACCTTGTAATTATTTAATTGTTTATGTAATATAGTATTTAGTGTTGTTTCTTGACGCAAGCATCCCTTGTAGGGATATCGCGTCTTATTTGTTAATAAATAAATAAAGTACATGTCTGAGGGGAGTGTCTGCGTAGGGGATCCCCATACCTGGCTCCAGCTTCCTGAATCAGGAGCTGCTTTCACCTTCAGAGATTGTACGCCCTTCTTCCTCAGGTAGATGGAGCCTGGCACTACCACAGGTGGCAGTTAGCTGACCAATGAGGTTGCAGAGTACCAGTACAAAGGGGGCGAGTCAACACCCGCTCTGCTAGACATGAACATGATGGCCAATGGCTACCACCACCATCCTGCCAGAGACAGCATGGATGGTCACAAGCCTAAACCCTCAGCCCAGGGTGCTTCACGGGCTTCCACCTCACTTCAACTGGCCTCAGCTTCCCCTACCCCTTCTACATCCTCCATGGTAGGCCCCCTTTCTTATATACAGTATCTCTATATCTCTTAGTTGAGAACACTTAGTGATGCCCTCTCTTACTCGGGGAGTTGTTAAAATGGTAATTTTGGTGATGATAAATGTTCTTTTTAGTAAATTTTTTCTCTCTCTCTGAAGTTGTTACAGAAATCTCTCAGACATATGTAGATTACTTACATCATCACCTTCTTGTATTTAGATCTTGGTACATTCAGTCCAAAACATGTTGCCAAGTCAACAAATCAGTCATTTTGTTGTTGTGTTTTCTGTATCATGAAACTCTGCCTGATGTGTTTTCTAAAAAGTTAACTGTCTGTTAACAGGCTGTGAACCGAGGAGGGGGAGCCGCTTCACCCTACACCACTTTCACCACAGTAAGTTCTTCAGATCAGGCAGGTTTTGTTCTGTTGGATTAAGGGATTCTCCCATGGAACAAGATCTGGCCCTTAATTACACTCAAACCTTGTTATAACCTCCTCATTTGGGACCAAGATTTTAGCTTGTTTTTGGTGCAGTTCAAATAATTGGAATTTAACAATTCAGGACTTTAGAAAATTGTTTAAAAGATTCCTCACTGCATGGAGATAATTAATTGGAGCCTCTTATCATCCAAACATTTATAAATTTCATGTTTTATTTATATCCTATATTCTAAAGTTTCAAAAGTCTCTCAATTTTGTGTTTGCACTGTGATTAAAAATCACACTTTAAAATCTTGGTCCTAAATGATGAGTTTTTAATTTTTTTTTTTAATGCCTGAACTATTTTTTTTTTCTTATAATTTTTCACATGTTTTAGTGTACTTTGACAAATTTGGCCGTAACTATTCATTTCTTGATTTTTCTGCAAGCCTCTTAGAGCCAGCTTTTTGTTGAGGTACAGACTGTACCATATTGACAAGGGCCAACAGCCTGAAAGAGTATTTTTTGGCCAATATTCCGAAAATGATGGGAAAAAAAATGCTATATATTCAGTCAGATAGCCTCTAAAAATGCTCAGTTAAGTAGTCAAGGCATGCCTATATATATATATATATAATTTTTTTTTTCATCTTCTACCAAGGTTGCATCTGTTTTTTTTTTTTTTTAAGCAATATTTTGTAAACAGATGTGTGTGTTTGCAGATGACTTCCAGCTCTCCGGCGACCTTACCCTGACCAGTTTCAACTCCACCTCAGTGCTTCATCCCAATTGGACCATTGCCCACAACAGGTGAGTGCCCACCTACCTACTCCCTACGCAACACAATCTTACTCTGCATGTGCAGCGTATTTGACAACAATCTCACCCATCTTGGAGGGGACTGCCTTCGAGTAAAGACAGAACCTATATCCCCGTCGCGTGAAACTTCCCAACGATCACCCGGACACTCCCTGACTTCGTCTTCATCATCCCCGGATCCAAACAACATTGACTATGAGAGCCATCTGAACAAGAGGCCGCGCCTGGCACCTGATGGCTGGGTTACCTAATTCTCTCATCCCCTCAAACAAAACATCCGTAGGTGTAATTTTTTGTACTTCCCCCCCCCCCCCCCTCCTGTACAGAGCTGTTAAATTATTAGATGTTGCTCCCCCCCCCCCTCAAGTATTATTTTCCCCCCTCCAGTGCAATAAGTCTTCTCCACACCTACTAAACCTCATTGTACATATACCACAATTATTTATTTTATCTACCATGTGCTTGCTGCTTGACATGATGGTCATGGCTTTTTTTTTTTTTTGGATCCTCTCACATCCTTTTTGTAAAATACATTTTTTTTTTGTGATTATTTATTATTTATCTTCCCTTTTTTTTTGTGCTCTCTCTTTTTTTTTATTATTATTTTTTTTGTGTTTGTTTGATGATATATTATTTTTTATTATTGCCCCCCCCTCTATCTCTCTTTTTTCCCCCTTTTTTTTTATCTCTCCCACACAATGTTGTTGTAAATTTTTACCCCATACATTACATATATGTTTACCCTTTTTTTCTATCACCTACCTTTTTTGTTTTCTCTCTATCCATCTTTGTTTTATTTTTTACACCATTCTCTCTCAGGTTTATAAGAATCTTTATTCCCCCAATGTAATCTCTCACATCAACTTACTACTACCCTTTTTTTTTTGTTGAAAAAAAATTGAATCTTTAATGTAATATTTGAAGAAAGAAAATTGCTTTTTTTTTGTGTGTATAAAAACCAACCAACAAACAGATAATTGCAAAAAAATTGTAATTTTTTATTATTATTTATATTTATACAATGATTAATGATCTCATAGATTTTTATTTTTTTTTTTGTCTTATGCTGTCTCCCATAGAGTTTGCTGCTTTTAAAAAAATAATAATTGAGCTTTTTTTTATCTGAATTTTTTTTTTTCTTTCTTTTCTCACCAATTTTATTTTAATGGGTGCCAACTTTATCTTGAGCCAACTTCCATTACATGTGGCTTTTCTTCTTTCTTTTTTGGTAACAGTATTGTCAACATTTTTAAAATCTGAAGATGGTAAAAATGCTGTTATAAAAGAATTGTCAATTACTTTCTTAATCTTATTAAGTATTGATACTTATTATAAACTGCATCATTACTGGAATGAATCTTAAGGAGTCTCAATTCATCAAAGATATTGCTAATCTAACATACATGGTTATATCAACTATTGTATTTTTAATAATTGGTACATTTCTTTTACTAACTGCTTCTTTATTTAGATTTGGTCTTATTACCTTTGGCTTAACTGATTCTTGCTTTCTTTCTTATCCCTGTGTCTGGTGGTACAGGGTAACAATGCTGTTATAAAAGAATTGTCAATTACTTTCTTAATCTTTTAAGTATTGATACTTGTTAAAAACTGCATCACTACTGGAATGAACCTTAAGGAGTCTCAATTATCAATGATAATTGATCGAATTATCAATGGTAATTTAACCTACATGGTTATTTCAACTATTGTATTTCTGATAATAGGTAAATTTCTTTTACTAACTGCTTCTTTATTTAAATTTGGTCTTATTACCTTGTGTTTAACTGCTTCTTCTTTATTTAAATTTGGTCTTATTACCTTATGTTTAACGGCTTCTTCTTTCTTATCCCAGTGCCTATAAATTAGGTGTCTTCATGATATACCATTGATTCAAAGAATCTTAAACTCCTTCTGTGACATTCTAACTTTAGATGAAATCGCTCCTAACATGGTAAACAGATATCTAAATACTTTTTATTGATTGGTATTTTTTGGTTGGTAGCTTGTTGGTTTTAACTCTATCCTTTTTGAGCTTAAATTTGTATCTTAAGCCCTTTTATTGAATTGAACTTACATTTTTGGTTGGTTTGGCTAGTCTCCTGATTGGTTAACTCCATTGATGATGATCTCTCATATCAATTGTATCATCATTTTTATCAGTATACTTAGGAATGATTTCCTTTGCAGTATTGTCGTAAAGTATTATAGTAAATACTCTCTGGTTAGGAACAAAGTTTTTAGATCATATGTTTAGATATGTATAGCATTAAATATAAGGATTTATATGAAGAATGTTGTAAAAAATGGAATTAATAAGTCCCTAATAGTATCCCAATTAATATGTTTCAAAAGTATTCTAATATATTTGCTACGTGGAAAATTAGGGAAGACAAAAACTTCAGGAGGAAACAACAATTTATTTCAGGCAAGGACAAACTAAGAATGGTAAACAAAAGATAAGACACGAGGGAAATTTACAGAGTAGCAAAATATAAAAATGACCACTGTTAATAAAAATAATAAAAACTTTGTTACAATATTTTTTTGTGAAAAAAAAAAGTTGCATTTATACCTCACTGTTACACGCTGCAACAATATGCAAATTAAATATTAAACAAGCCGCATAATGGAAGTTGACTGCCATTTTTTTTCCCTTCTTTTTTGTATTTAATTTTTGTTTTTTAGTGCAGATTCAGCCTTTCCCTACCTTATTTTTACACATCTCACATATAAATTAGGTGAAAAATAAGTACTATTACTACACTGAATAGCCACATTTTTCTCTAGGCTTTCTTGGCCATTGTTCTTATTAGTCGTTTGCACCAGCCAATCAAGAGATAGAGCAGCCATCTTTGATAAACATATTCTCCCTCATCTTCCTCCTACCACACGAGGCCTTTAACAAAATGACGACAGCCTTTCACCTATACATGGCCACTATTTTTGCTAAACAACCTCCTTGAGCCTATTAACACAATCTTACCGTTAAAATCTTTCTTAGTTATGTTTATGGAATTAGAGAAAACCAAAATGATTTTACTCTCTGAAAATATTTATATATTTTTTCATCTCTTATTGTCTTCTTTGATTGAATCTTTATCTTTTTTTTTTAATGTTTACAATAAAAACTCCTCTATTATGGTTTATATAGGGGATGATTCTGAGATCTTACTAGATAAGTTACTTTAATAATAAGGATAATAAAAGAAAAGTACTTGAATCAACATTTAAAAAAAAGTGAAAATTTTGAAATATAGTGAGATAATTACATTTAATATTAATAATGGAATTAATATACACAAGAAAATCTAAGACAAATTGAAAATTTAAAATATAACTATTTTTCTCTACACATATCTAGGATGGTTTTCTTTGTTATCCTTATATTTAAAGTCAATCAACTCAAACTCCAAAAGGATTTAAATGTTTTTTTTCAAAGAATGAAATAAATTGGGAGATATGTTGATCTCTAACTTAAAGGTGTAAACTGTAATAAGCTGTATTAGAGCTCGAGAAGCATGAACTCATGGAATTTGTGTAATCTTTACACAAGGGGATAAGAAACAACAACAACAAGCTGTATTAGAGGAGTTTTTATTGTATTCAACAATTTTTCTTCAGAATTTTTATGCCTTTTTTTCTTCAAAATTATTCCTTGTGTTTATAAAAATGAATTATCCGCCTCTCTCTTCCCCTCCTCAGCATCAATACTATACATCCTTACAAAATTTAGGAGCTTATAGAAAGTATTCTGATAGAAATTCTGATGTCGAACTGCTTTTCACATGTGTAGACATGTGGTGCACTTACAGTAAAAGCAGTCGCCAACTTCTACCCACCATGATTATCATGGCCTGTACCACATGTACTAGGGATAAGCAAAAAAAAAAAAATCTGATAGAAATCTCTATTTTTTCTTACAACTTTGCACGAAATTTATCTTGGCTGATTCAATCATGATCCTATAGCAAGATGGCAAGAACATTATAAATGGGGTAACTCTCCAATATTTACCTAAAATTCAATATGAATTACATAGCTACCATTCTAATCATTAATAATTATTTCTGAAATATATATGTTATAAAATAATTTTCTGTTGATTTTTGAGGATTATGTTATGGTAATGCAATCGTAGCAAAAATTAAATAATATTAATAAAAATAGCTTTAATTGAACTAAAAGAATATATGAAAAAAGATTTTAATAAAAGTAATGCCTGGCTTAAGGGACGTAAGAATCTAAAAAAATGAAAAAATTATTTACATAATGTACAAAGATTGAGCCGGCCATCAGGAAACAACAACAATGAGTTTTTATAGGGGAAGCGTGACCTCTGGCGGTCGATTTAACAGAGTATTTGAATCTATGAAATACTATTTTAATATAACATATATATATATATAGTCTTTATTATATCTCTATTTACATATTTCACTATGTATTTACATATGTGTTTGTAATATCTTTGCCTACCACAGAGTCATTTGAAATATTCTAAGAAAATACATTCTCTGTTGATGCTCTCTCTTGTTAAAGATAATTGGCAAAAATTTGAATAAATATTCTAATATAGGTTTGTTTTTTTCAGTCTTGTAGCTAAAATCTAATCTAAAAGAAAATGTATTCGTAATAATAAAGTATTGCTTTTCATTCAGAAAGTTCAGATGAATTAATATTTACTATAAACAGAGTTACCCAATAAATTTATAAACAAAGAGTTACCCCTTTCTATGAATTTCAGATAAAACTTAAATTGATTTTTTTTTAAATATGAGCTCACACATATGTAAGATAGAAAATAATTTTCATTATCTTTTATCTAGATTCAAAAACAGCTTTTTTTTTCCTTCTTAAACATACACCATTAAATAAAAAAAAAATCAGTGCAATTTTTTGTTGTTTAAAAATGGCACAAGTTAAAAATGAAAATTAAAAAGGCGACAAGATCCTGAAAAAAAAAAAAAGTTATTCACACAAAGAATTTTATTCAGGATTCAATCTTGTTACTTTTAAAAGTGCAAATTGTTACCTATCACCTAATGGCCATATTACTATTATAAAAAAACAAAGAGAAAAAAAAAAGTATATATATATACATATTTACAAAACAGAGTTTTTTCAACTATATATATATATTATATAAGATATGTTATATTTTTTTGGGGCAGCTAGTCATAGGTTTGAAAAAAAATAAAAAGCTGTTGGGAAAGAAAAAAAAAAGAACCTCTATATATTTGTAATATAGAGAAAGATATATTTCTATGTAGAGAATTGTATATGACATATATATATATATATAAAAAGAGAGATATATACGATATATTTTTTAGAGTTTATAGAGCTTGCGCCGTTCATTAAGGATTTCCTTTTTTTTTTTCTGGTATATAGACAATGATAAAAAAGAGGGTGCCTTAAGACATCCGCCACCCCCTTTTGGCCTATAATACTCACTACCATATTTTTCTAAGGGAATATATTATCCATAGTACCATCTTTTAAGTTTGTAAACGAATGTTCCATCCATGGACATATCAGTCCCTGTTACCCCTCTCCTCACCTTTCCCATGTTCCACCCCTCCCCCCTCTTTAATCCATACAGCATCTCTATTTTTCTATCAATGTCTCATGTTGTTTAGCATTATATATATATATATAAATATATTCTATTATATATACACATACACTTTTATCGTTCTTCACTGCATGTTTGGCATGGAAAAAAAAAAATCTCAATTTCTTTCAATTAAAAAAAAAAAGTAGAAATATATTTTGATTTATATATATTATACATTATATATTGTACATTTTTTTTTTTATTTTTTACAAAAAAAAATGTTGTAGAGAGAGAACCCTGATGTTTATTATTTGTCAAATATTTTTGAAGTTTTTTTTTTTTGGCGTGTCTGGTTCTGTTTTACATTACAGAAAAAAAATAACAGAACTCATTGTTGATGAGAATAAAAAAAAAAAAGAGATGATATTTCAGATTCTATTTCTTCATTTTTAATAACATAATACATATTTTTTATGGATTGTTTAGAAGTGGTGTTGAAACTTGTTTGTGGCAACTGAGACCTATCTTTGAAATAAACATCGATTTTTTTAATAGATAAGGCACAATTTGGATTATAGATTATAAAACAAGGTAATAAGACCAAATCCAAATAAACAAATAGTGTGTGACGTTTTGGTAACAGCGTTGTTACCATCTTCAGACAAAAGTACTGAATGAGAAATTTCACCTTAGCATGTTTTAAATAGCTACTGTTATCAAGTGTGTAATTGGGTTTTTTACACTTTCAATTCTAAGAATAATATTCTGTGTTTCTCAGATAAATATCTTCTTCTTATCTGTTATCTTGTTTACGCACTTTATAACAGTAGCTATTTAAAACATGCTGTGGTAAAATTTCTCATTCAGTACTTTTGTCTGAAGATGGTAAAAACGCTGTTACCGAAACTTCACACACTATTTATTTATTTGGATTTGGTCTTATTACCTTGTTTTATAATCGATTTTTTAAGTAAAATCTAGTGAAGTACAATTAGACAAGAAAAACAAAGTATCAAGATCAAATAAATAATGATAAAATATAATTTGAATTATAGATTCAGATTAGAACTACAAGGCAATCTCTTATAAAACATAAGAGATTAAATCATTCTCCTATAAGAATTCTGTTATAATTTTATCAAGGTTACCAATATTACCAAGGTTGTCCCAAAAGTTCGTAAACATATGATTTATATTTTGCAAGTGTTTACAAACTTTATAGGTAACCTTGATAAAATTATAACAGAATTCTTATAGAAGAATGATTTAATCTCTGATGTTTTATATCAAGGGTGGCCAATCAGCAGGTGGGCCAAGTTTCAGAATTACAAGGTTGTCCCAAAAGTTGGTGAATATTTACAAAATATAAATCATAATATGTTTACGAACTTTTTGGAACAACCTTATAAGACCAAATCCAAATAAATTAATAATGTGTGATGTTTCGATAACACTGCTATTACTGTTATGTCACATACTATTAATATAATTGCATTTTGTCTTATTACCTTGTAGATCAAATTACTATCTTTTGGGACAACCTTGGTAATACACCTATCCCCCGATTTACACGGTACTTGTTTTACACGTTTTCGCTTTTACACGGTTTTCCAAATAAGTTTTTTTTTGTTTTTATCGCACTATACTAAATGCTACTGTGATTGAACACATGCGCTGTGTACACATCTCACGAGGAATCCCGAGCTTATGTGCTGACTTGCTGCACACGCACACTGTGTCTGTATTTCTAATTTTAAAAAATTTTTAATTTTTGATTTACACGTTTTTCTCAGGAACGTAGCTACCGTGTAAATCGGGGGATAGGTGTATTGGTAACCTTGGTAAAATTATAACAGAATTCTTATAGAAGATTTATTTAATCTCTGATGTTTTATATCAAGGGTGGGCAATCAGCAGGTGGGCTAAGTTTCAGAATTACAAGTTTGTCCAAAAAGTTTGTAAACACTTGCAAGATATAAATCATTTGATCTACAAGGTAATAACACCACATGCAATTATATTAATAGTGTGCGACATAACAGTGGTGTTACCAAAACGTCACACATTATTAATTTATTTGGATTTGGTCTTATAAGGTTGTTCCAAAAGTTTATAAACAGATTATGATTTATATTTTGCAAGTGTTTACAATATGATTCACTGGCAAAGGATGATGGCTAAAATACGCTCAAACCTCACTTTAAGGGATAACTTAAAATGAGTATTAAGTTTTAAAATATCAGTGAAGTAGATACCTTGATTGGGATTGGAAATAATGGTTGGATTATCGAAAGCATTGATATGTAGAATTGATTAAATTAAGAAATCTATATTTCACAACATTCAGTTTCTAAAGATGGTAACCACACCAACATGATACGCAAGATAGATAACCAAGTGTGGGTTGAATTAGCATAAGCATTGATTTTTTAGAATTGATTAAATTAAGAAACCTATATTTTACAACATTCACTTTCTAAAGATGGTAGCTGTTACAAAAACTTCACCAACATGAGACACAAGATAACCAAGTGTGTGAACAAAATTGCCTCTGTCTTCTTAAAAAAAAAAGACAATAAGTGACATCAAAGACTTTCTACTTCCTTAAGTTTTGTCCATGAGTGTAGTTTAGAGCAAAAATGCCCTTAGTGGGAAGTGTCCTCTTACAGGTGAGTTGTTAATTAGTAAAAATGGTAATTTTGGTGATGAAAACTGTTTTTTATATAGAGAGGTGTCCTCCATTGGGAGTACCTTCTCATGGAAGCTGTACTGTATCATCCAAAGGGGGGAGGCAGAAACGCATTTTCCACTAGCAAATTTGCAAATAATTTCAATAACAGCATTGCTTCCACAGTCAATGGTTAATATAGAGTCAGCTAAACATTTCATCAACATCTATCTTATGTAGTATATTGTTTATTCTGTTTATTTAGTGTGCATATCCTTGGTGATGGTTTTTGACACAATGAGAAGAGGATTCTGTAATTGTATATATAGAAATTTCACAATATATTTGCATAACTCTTCAGTTCAAAGGACCATGTAAGAAATACAAAGCCCTACTTTATAATAAAGAATTGATGTGGCAAGGTTCACCACTGATTAACCACTTCCTCATTCGGATAATTTTGAAATTATTCTCCAAGAGAATACATATATTAATGGATGGTTGAGTGACTCGAAGTGTTTTTGCGAGTTCCTTTTGCGCTTGTGTTGGATCTTCATCGAGCCTTGCCTCTAAATCTTCATCCTCAAATTTTAGTGGCGCTACAGATCTTTCTTCGTTTACCAAATCAAAATTGCCACTTTTAAACCATGCAAACCATGATAACGAGATTTGCACTTGCCACATATTTTCCTGTAGTAGTTGGTGGATTTAATCTTATTTCAGCACGTCCACAATCGATCACGGCGTTTGATGCCTCTAAGAAAGCCCATCTGAGTATGGTTGCGTTCCCGGTTTGGATAGATGAAAAGGGAGGATACACGATGTGACTTATTAAAGTTTCCTTACTTAAGTATATATATATATATATAGCAATTTAGGCCAACAACCCCATGTATATAACCTGCAGCAAGACCTTAATGTTGTATAATAGAAGCACAGCTGTCAATGATGCACTATCGACATATGTCTTTACATCATCACATGTAATGCAATTTGTGCAAACAGGATAAATAAAATAAAAAAATAAAAAAGGGAAACTCTGTAATTGATTAAGAGTTGAGCTAAAGCAGGGATCGAGCATATAATATTGTCAGAACAAAGGTCTAAAGATGGAAACAGCCACGACACTAGTATACAATTTCATCAGACAACCCATGAAATCGTTATTAAATTGGACAATCTATAAAAGACTCCTTCTGGAGGTTTAGCAACCCACTGAAGACGCTGGGAGCTATTTCATAGAGGAAAATTATAGCAACAGATATCTATAATTTCTACAGATCAACTGTAAATAGATTCATATTAAGGCATTTTTATAGCCCAAATAACACAAACAATAGTCAAACATACAAATCTGTTTGCATCATGCCGTACCCTCCTAACCAATAGCCCGAGGAATCAGAAAATATGGTATAATGGTAAATATGATGGAATAACGCACTGAAACACATAAAAGTATAAACATTACTAAAACCTGACAGATAGATACCCTCAAAGTAGCCCTAATAAAGTCGTATTTTGCAACTGTTGCTGTGTCAATATATCACAGCAAAGATATAGTACACAACTCTATTCCAACAGAGTCGGTAGTTCTATATTTAGTACAATTTGTGAAATTAAGGTGTGGGGGTAGTACCATAAAGCAAAAGGAATGAAATATGTATGAGAGGAAACAAGAAAATTTCTCTAGATATTTATTTAAATAAATTAAAATTTGGGAACATGTCTATACTGACGATATATGCTATTTACATAGTATTCTAGATAGAGGTGACCTGAAGTTACTTAAAGCCCTTTAGGGCCCATGCGAAATCTAGGTTGGTTACTACACAAAAAAAAAGGGGGGGTGCTAAGTCATAATGACAAATGGCTTACCTTTTCTCGAAAGTGCCGGCAAAGGTCTGGTCTCCCGACTGAAGACTGTCCTCTCACTGAGCGACTCCGATTGAATCTCCTTTTTGGCAACCAAACCCTCTTTTATCTTTGTCTCCCTCCATTTTCATTTGCTGGCCGCGCCAAAGTTTCTATTGGCTGGCATTTTGATTCGTCGAAAAAACACCAATCAAAATGGCCAACGGCTCCAGTATACAATTTCACAGACGCCCCAGGCCTCTCCCATCAAAATAGAACATATAGTATTACCAAAACAAAAAAAATCTAAAGAGAGAAACAGCCACGGCACTAGTGTAAAATTTCATCAGACACCAGGCCCCCCTCCACATGGATTGAAATACGATCCTCCCTTTTTTCGGGAAGGTATATATAACGAGCCCCCTTCCCCTTGGACTGTAACACGATGCTTCCCTCTCTCGGGAAAGATATTTATATGGCCTTAGTCTTTTAGAAATCTTCCTTCTCCATTTCTTCTGGTCACCTTTACCTAGATTTTAAATGAGGGGCATATATGTACATATGATACAACAGCTTTCAGCGCGTATATATCTGGATGTCACTGGTGTCTTCTTCTCTACCAGGCATCAGCTTTCGGCATGGAAGTCTGGTGTCATCAAGAGTCTAGGTTTCTGGGCAAAAAGGTGGTCTATAAGTCTATGTGGGAGGGAAGCCATGTATCCATTTGACGTTGATCATACATACATCTTCTGTTGGGGTATGGTTACAAAAACGTGCCCCAACAATCCTCCCCCTGCCAAGTAATGGACAAATGCGTTTATGCTACTCATTATTCATCTGCTTTTCATCAGTTACTATGAAAGCAGGCCCACTTCTAGCAAAATGCATTTTCCATTACTAGGTGAAGCCAGATGTACCGAAACCTATAGGGAAAATAAGGCTAATCAAATGATGGTATGTCATTCTAGATGTTTATTATTCTGAGTATTAGTGGGCATCGTGCATCCTGACAAAGGGTTTCTCTTGTTATTATTCTGTCAGCCCACTGTTATCAACACAGGCCATTGGGGACAGTCATATCATATGTATGGAAGTAAGCAAGGTCATCTGTCTTACCATTCATGGGTATATATTCCACCCTTCCACTTTCTTCTTTGGTCTTGAGGAGTAGGCCTTCCTTGTGGTAGGTCCTCTCAACCCCATCCTTGCCTCTTGGGGTGCTGGATTCACTGCTACCTTCTTTCTGCTAACAATACAGTATTATATATTAAAAAATTGGGCGCCAAGAAGTCGTTTAGAAATAACTGACTAGTCCAACTCCTAAAACATGCCAGCATCTTTATTTAAGTACCAATCAAGACATTCGTGTGGTATAGTTATACATATACAATCAAAGGAAAGGATAATTATAGTTAGCTGAAAGAAATATCTTGGTATATAATGATTAGCCTATGACATGATGACTTTTGCTAAATTAAAAAAAAATTACAGAAACAAATTATGAAAGTAATTATTAAATAAGGCACGAAATATGTAATGATAAAATGAATCCTTCCATGTTATATGATGGGTATAATATATATATATTGAAGAAAACACGTATCATGCAGATAGTGATTAAATATGATAAAAATCATCCCATGATAGATGATAAAGAAAACTACTACAAAATTATATATGATGACAAAATATATATACATATACAGGTAAGGCGGATAAAAGACAATAAGGATAAAATAGATCATGCCTTGAGGGAAGAATAAGCCATGACAATATGTTAAAAAAAAATCGCAACATGGTAGGTAAATATTACTAATATCATGAATATCATAAGAAATAAAATTGTTGAAATGAATAGTATATGATTATAATATAATATATATGATATAAAATAATAACATATTCAATAAGAAAATGAAAACATAATATACATTTGTGCGCTGAAGGTTCAAGGTTTAGTATCTCAGTTAAGTTTTCAATCTTATCCAGTCTGGAATCACGAGTTGGTCACTGGGTAATATTCGTCTATCCCGATCCTATTGGGGGGGTGTGTTCTCTCTTGTGTGTTAGATTCCTCAAATTACAATACTCTCTCAACCCAGATGGGTACGTCATTTAGAATCTTGGTCAAATGGAACATAGCCCAGACCTCTATTAAACTACACAGTCCATTTAAATCTAGGGTGACAACCGTATGAAGAGAATTTTTTTCTGTTTTGGCAGAGCGACTAATCAATTTCTACTATTTTGTTTGTGGCTCCGTTTACCTTGCCTCTGGGGTGTGTACAGTTCAGCTACCTCCCCCCCCCCTTCCAAGAAATTCATATTACTTTCATCTACTAATATACTCTCTATTCATTGACCTGAATCCTATAAATCCACATCTTATAAGTTTGAATTTTATCAATATGAAATTTTGGTTCCTTTTACAAATTCCTTCAGAATTCTACTCCCTGTATAACTGCTCTTAATTCTACTGTCCTCAATACAACACTTCTAAAACTTTGACTCACTGGCTCGTTCTGGCGTCTCGTTCGCGGTCCTTATAGTTAACTAATACTTTAAAATCTTATCCTATCATGGAACGAGTTTGAACTCGTTGAAGGTCCTAATAATTACTTATTCTGCCTCTCGAATCGGTCTTATGCTCGAATTCATTCCAACAAAACGTATGGCAGGGCGAATCCTTTATTAGAAGAAACTTCCGCTAGCTATGGGGGATCAAACTGGTACCAAAAAAAATTCAATAGACGGAAACTACTTCGTCTAGAATAACTGGGCAATCTCTGCCTACATGCTATTCTTACAGGACCTCCCGTCTGAAACACCCTCGCTCCAGCCACGCTAAAAGCGTCGAAACTACGGTGTCAGATCGGTTACCCAAGGTCGCGCCGTTATACCCCAGGCTATACTGCATGGTTAAAACAAATCCCCCATCCTGCATAAAATTCAATCTATACCTCTTCGCTTCCTCTTGCGAGGAGGAGATGAGTGGGCTGTCGGCTTGATCCCTGCCTTCCACTATCTCCAAGTCTGAGGGTCGGGATAGGGATCATTTATCCACAATCCTTAGAATTCAAGCTAAATTAAAATAAAAGGAAATCAAAAGAAAATTATATCCTCTAACGAGGGACCTAACAAAAGGGAGCGAATATTTTCTATCTAGATAGAGTTTGTAGTTGTCCTGTTTGAGGCTTCTCGTTCTGACAAAATTAAAAAAAAATCGATCCTATTAAAGTCCTTAACCCTATTCTAATGTAATTTGGGCTCACAATATAATAGTTTTTAACCTTTTTCTACATTCATTGCACCAATTCATTCATACACCCTCCCCCCTATCATTCGCGGTACGCATACAAACTAAGGTTGAAAGCTGCTACAAAGGCCAAAATACTCATTTATCTATATCAATAGATCCTAACAAATGATAACATCTTTCAGGACACAATGTGAAATCAAATAAAATAATAAAATTAAAACAAATTGGGAACTAAAGCCCTAGGTTACTCAAAAGAAAATGCCTCTGTACAAGCTCTATATATACTAATACTTTATACTCGATAAATGATTGTTAACAATAATTGTTAACAATTCTAAATAATCTGGAAGCTAACCTACAAAAAAAAAATCAGTGTAACTTCAAAAACTGCCCTTGCCTTGACACTAAGTGACTATTCACGACAATTCTATAAAGACACACACAAATTATAATGGCGAATAAAGGACCATTAAACGTGACACCTCATAAAAGCGGAATTGAGTCACTCCCCTAGCCACCGTGGGTGAATTCACTTTCTTCCTACTTCATCTTGCGTCTGTCCCCTTTGCAGTAGTCCGACCTCAACACTCTATTGAAAGATGGATTTATAGGGTTTATGATTCACTACCCAACTCTAACATTCTCAAGTGCTTTCCAAGGATCAACTACAGTCTGGGTCTACTTAACTTCTACCCCTGGCTTAGGGTCCCTATACTTCACAACTTCACTCTGAGAGATTGACCTTTCATGTCCTCATTAGAAACCTATTTCAAAGCTACTACCTGAAAGCCAGGGATTATAGGGTTTCTTTTTTAAATTACCCAACACAAGCCATAGGATGCCTATTAGGTTTGTTGTTTTAGACATAGCCCCCCTCTAAGTTGTGATTTCCTACACCTTCCTTCACCTATTACTCCCGATAATAACTAAAATTTCAGATTTACACTAAATAATTAATTCACAATGGTATACATTATTCTCACTGGTCTTTGAAACTCGGGATTTAACAAGAAATAGTTTGAGAAAAAAAAATCCTAATGAAGTCTTACTTCGAGAAAAAAAAAAGGTTAAAAAAGAAAAGATTGAAATCTCTAAACTTCTCATTCTATATTGGGTTGATTCTTCGTACACACTCCAAAATCCTATTTAGTGGCGACAGTCTAAGTAGAATTTACACTGTGTGGGCCTTTTCACCCTTGTAGACCTGCGTAAAGTTAAACTGTCTACACTAACTCTGTCAATTTCCCCTCGGCTCATTACTTCTGAGTTCGCTCTGGTTGTCACTTAGCGGTTGTTATTAGAAATTTCCTTCTTGTATTTATACAGTATGAGGCATAGTAATTAAAAGGCTGCATTTCCATGAGTTCAATTCTCTCACAACATGCTGAAACGAAATCAAATGTGGTTATAAGATCACTGTCTATGTGGTAACAGGTGCACATTGGATTGGGAAAGGACAAAGTTATTTCGCCCTTTATGATACCAATTGTAACTGGGTTTTCTGTTGAGTTATGATGATATACTGAGAATTTGATAGGGAAATTATTTTGTAGACTTTGTTGCATATCAGGGGTCTTGTTTGTTCCTGGGTTAGAAATTTTATATTATTCCTTACTGTCAGTCTGATAATTACATTCCTGGCTCATGAGATAGGTGTGCAACTTGTATAATTCACTGTGGAAATATATGTGGACATTTAAGAATTTATAGAGGTATATTTAATATGGAGTCGTCACCTCAGCTCGATCCATCCACATTTTGTTCTGGAATTAGCGCCATATTCTAGATGGACTTCACTGCCTCATCTATAGTCCAGGCGTATCACTTTAAATGTCAATTTTAGGAAACGTCATCTCGTCCTAGACCTTTCTTCTCTGCATGCTGGCACATCTTCAATGACATTTCCAATGCGGGGGGCACACCCTTTAAGCGGTCTATCGGTATCCAGTGATCATACTTGGCAGAAAACGTCGTCAAGGGGGCCACCCTCCTCGCGTGCTAGCCATCTAATCCAATCACGATACCGCCTCACGCCTACAGGTTCCGAATTATATTCAATGTAATATTTTTGCTCGGGTGTCCCAACTTTATCAATCCTTATTCACAGCCTTTAAGTGATATTACTCCGCACTGGAGACTCGCATTCCGCTAACTTCCTCATTATATATAAGTGTTAAATCGAGCCTCGATAAACTCTCCTGTCTCCTATACCCCCATTATTAGATAGATCCTGTCTCTAACGCAGGTGGCTTTTTTGCTGCCTTGTCATCAACTTAAAACTGTCCAAGCACACCTCGGGATATCTCAGCTGTCTTGTAGACACAAGCTCCAGTCATCTCCTTTCCTTTGAATATTTTAAAAGATTATCCCAGGTAGTTGTCATAAGTTAATAAATAGTTCCACAGTGATTAAAAGGTACTCGCGCAAATTGGTCACCAGATCTACTCCTTGAGATTCTGCCGTTGGAATGTTAAAACCAGATTTCTATCCATTATTGATTTCAAATAAAAAGGTTTTACGAAGAGAAAAAAAAAGGTGCGTCTTTCTATGGTGATCAAACTTCTCTCTTCACGGGTACGCTAACTGGATCTTCAATTCTATTTTCACCTTAAGGCTCATATATTTGCCACTCTCCCAATCCACTATGCGTTAAAAAAAATAAAATCGATTAACTATCATTCAGCATGTTAGCCCTAATCTGGATGCACAGGCTAGTATGACTTGATAGAAAGCGCTATTATAATGAAGTTAAGATATTTGTATCCAGCAATAATTATCAGAACTCACCTCTGCTGTGAGAAAATTATATCAGAGCTATGATGAGAGAAAAAAAAATGCTAATTCATTTCAGTAGACTACTGTAAAACACTGATCACCGTTCTAAATTTGAACCATGGCAATCCAACCTCATTTCTCATACTGTGTAAAATAATTTAAAAAAAAATAAAAATAAAAAATGTAATCAATAAATTGTTAAGGCTTTGTCACAAACAATGTGAATCGTAAATGACCGCGGCGAGTGATGCGGTATACACCGCCTCAACATAACTTTCATTGCCTGATAAAATGCCAGTGAAACGGAAAGCATAAATTAAAATTGACGATTTATAATAGACTGTTAATCTCAGGATGCGTGGACTACTTCACCAATACTTAAAAATAGTATGGCTTTTCATTAGGTATATATTTCTAAAGTATATATATATATATAGCAATTTAGGCCAACAACCCCATGTATATAACCTGCAGCAAGACCTTAATGTTGTATAATAGAAGCACAGCTGTCAATGATGCACTATCGACATATGTCTTTACATCATCACATGTAATGCAATTTGTGCAAACAGGATAAATAAAATTAAAAAAAAGGGAAACTCTGTAATTGATTAAGAGTTGAGCTAAAGCAGGGATCGAGCATATAATATTGTCAGAACAAAGGTCTAAAGATGGAAACAGCCACGACACTAGTATACAATTTCATCAGACAACCCATGAAATCGTTATTAAATTGGACAATCTATAAAAGACTCCTTCTGGAGGTTTAGCAACCCACTGAAGACGCTGGGAGCTATTTCATAGAGGAAAATTATAGCAACAGATCTCTATAATTTCTACAGATCAACTGTAAATAGATTCATATTAAGGCATTTTTATAGCCCAAATAACACAAACAATAGTCAAACATACAAATCTGTTTGCATCATGCCGTACCCTCCTAACAGCGTAACAATAGCCCGAGGAATCAGAAAATATGGTATAATGGTAAATATGATGGAATAACGCACTGAAACACATAAAAGTATAAACATTACTAAAACCTGACAGATAGATACCCTCAAAGTAGCCCTAATAAAGTCGTATTTTGCAACTGTTGCTGTGTCAATATATCACAGCAAAGATATAGTACACAACTCTATTCCAACAGAGTCGGTAATTCTATATTTAGTACAATTTGTGAAATTAAGGTGTGGGGGTAGTACCATAAAGCAAAAGGAATGAAATATGTATGAGAGGAAACAAGAAAATTTCTCTAGATATTTATTTAAATAAATTAAAATTTGGGAACATGTCTATACTGACGATATATGCTATTTACATAGTATTCTAGATAGAGGTGACCTGAAGTTACTTAAAGCCCTTTAGGGCCCATGCGAAATCTAGGTTGGTTACTACACAAAAAAAAAGGGGGGGGCGCTAAGTCATAATGACAAATGGCTTACCTTTTCTCGAAAGTGCCGGCAAAGGTCTGGTCTCCCGACTGAAGACTGTCCTCTCACTGAGCGACTCCGATTGAATCTCTTTTTGGCAACCAAACCCTCTTTTATCTTTGTCTCCCTCCATTTTCATTCGCTGGCCGCGCCAAAGTTTCTATTGGCTGGCATTTTCATTCGTCGAAAAAAACACCAATCAAAATGGCCAACGGCTCCAGTATACAATTTCACAGACGCCCCAGGCCTCTCCCATCAAAATAGAACATATAGTATTACCAAAACAAAAAAATCCAAAGAGAGAAACAGCCACGGCACTAGTGTAAAATTTCATCAGACACCAGGCCCCCCTCCACATGGATTGAAATACGATCCTCCCTTTTTTCGGGAAGGTATATATAACGAGCCCCCTTCCCCTTGGACTGTAACACGATGCTTCCCTCTCTCGGGAAAGATATTTATATGGCCTTAGTCTTTTAGAAATCTTCCTTCTCCATTTCTTCTGGTCACCTTTACCTAGATTTTAAATGAGGGGCATATATGTACATTTGATACAACAGCTTTCAGCGCGGATATATCTGGATGTCACTGGTGTCTTCTTCTCTACCAGGCATCAGCTTTCGGCATGGAAGTCTGGTGTCATCAAGAGTCTAGGTTTCTGGGCAAAAAGGTGGTCTATAAGTCTATGTGGGAGGGAAGCCATGTATCCATTTGACGTTGATCATACATACATCTTCTGTTGGGGTATGGTTACAAAAACGTGCCCCAACAGTATAATGCTTGTATTACTATTGGGGAGGGCAATAAAATCAAGAGGGGTTGTCTTAATCAATTAATTTTCAAGCTGATTGTGCATCGGCCGTGACCTCCTTGCCATCAGAGACTTTAAAAATAATTACACTATCCTTGAACATCTTTTTCCTTAATTGTCTTAATCTGTCAGAGAGATTACGGAAAATGATACACCTGAATCGACTAAAGCATAAAATGCAATGTCATCAAAGATAATTTCGACGTAATTGTGTTCCAATTCAAAGTCTGTTCACGATGGAGGGATTTTCACACTAGCTTTCTCACCCTTGAAGGAGTGGGGCGGCGTGGAGATTGTCTTGAATGGCAGCTTGGAGAAATGGATTAGCGTCTCGGGGATCTTCCTCAGTTTGGATACATGATTGTCTGCGGTAGGTCTGGCTTCTTATGACTTAGTGGTCATCTGTTTGAAGATCTTGGGTGCTTGGCACATATACCTCAGATATCTGCATTAATCGTCGGCGTTCTCTGCAGTAACGCCTAACGTGGCCTGGACGACCGCAATGGAAGCATATTGGGATAATGCCCTAAGACCTCCATTCATCGATTCTTCCTTCTGGGGGCGTCTGGTTGTATACCTGGTGTATGGTTAGGGTACTGATGTTGCAGCATCTGGTTGAAATAAGATGTGCGGTTAGGATACTGCGGTCGTGGCAGTGGCCTTTGAATAGGTTTTGAAATTGCAGCCAGGTTATTTCCACTTTTTCTCAGATAATAGCCTACATAGAAGATGGCTCAAGGCTATCTGGCTCGGGATTTAGTGCGCGATGAACCTCCTTGCGTAAGATGCGTCGAATTAAGCCTTCCATTGATTTAGACTCTGCTAAATCGATGGCGACAACATTTGGTAGTATCTCAAAGACTATGCGTTTATTTACACGTTTTAGTGCGCGAATTTTCTATTATTGGCACCATTTTATAATATACGTGGTGGTAATGATAGATCGATATAATCTGATATTCCTTTTACCAAGTGTATGATAATTTTATTTTCGATCTCATATTGGTATCTAGTTTTCTACACATATGAAGCACATCTTGGATATAGGCATCGCTTGACTCTCCCTTTCCCTTGGCGCGTTTTAAGTTTTTCTAAAAGCTGTGCTCCTTTTGGATGATGTGATGTCTAGATTTCTGAGTGAACATCTTCATAAAATATCACAGGAAGTTATTTGTTTCTCTACGCTTCCAAACCATACTTGCGCTGTTCTTGAGAGTAAAAAAGAGCATTTTTCAGGTACATTGAGTTGTCCCAGCAGTTGTATCGAGCAACGCGATGAAATTTTTTTATTCATTTCTCCAGGTTCTGATTGGGTTCTCGCTGAAAATGGAAAGGCTTTAATGGGTTGAAAGTGATACTCACTCTTTATGGACTGTGTTTCTTGATTTACCATAGAAGAATATTCTAGAGGCTATAATCTTTGGATTCTTTGGCTTTGGGGATGATTTAGCTTCTCCATCAGTTGTCCCTGTAGTGATGAAGAGGAGTCTCTTTCAAGTTAAAATAAATTAAGATTTAAGAGTTTATTGATAAGATAAAAGTTCTCGAAAATCACAGTTAAAGATTTATTTAGAATCAATACTATAAACAAGCAAGCCAGGGGATTCACATTGTAGCAAATTAAATATATGAGTAATATTAGTGTTTCATTTTATTATTTAAAATGGCTATTTACACATGGCAAGTTGGTGGAGTAGAGGTGTTCCTCCTAGATATTGCAGGAGGGCAGCTGTTGGGTGTTAAGCTCCTAACTAAAAAAGTTAAAATTTATAATAGAACATATGTACCTAGTTATTTTTTCCCTAAAAAGATGGTATAATAGGAGTATAAAATTTAACACAAATCAGGAATAAGACGAGATCATGAATTGTTACCCTAATTTTTAAAAGTTATATATACTGCACTTTTAAAATAAAATGAATCCAAACAATAGCAATGTATTTGTTTATAATGAATAAATTTTTTTATTCTGAGATTTTTGAAATTCTCTTTTCAGTGTTGTCAGACTCTTCATTCTATATATTTTTGTTTACAAACATCTCTTGTAAGTCAATAGTTTCGTGCGTGCATAAAAGCCTAGATATATATAATTAAAAGACGATAAAAACATTCAAAAGGTATAATAATTATTTAAAAATAATACTATAAATAAACGGTGCTACAAAAAATTAAAATATATTTTGAATATATATAATAATTTGTCAAAATTCGAAACTATTTTAAACGAATAAGATTCTTTTTGAAATTAAACTATTTATACTGCCCTTACTGCACCACCAGGTTTTGTAATTAATAAAGAAGTTCAATAGAATTTAAAATAATGTTTTTGAATATTCATTAAAAACTATATATAAAATTTTTTCATTTTATTCAAATTAACGTTAAAATGATTAAGTATTCATTTTAATAATTTATTTTTGTTTAGAAACATACTATAAAAATAACAATGTAGAAAATAGGGTAGGATACAAATTTCTCTGCATCACTTGTGACAAGATTGCACAGAGTATATTAGTACAATAGATTAGGTTGTTTTAAAAATGGAACTATATTTTCATTTACAGTGATTTGGCCTAGCATGGAATAATACAATCATTGACATTTTTACATAATCCACAGAAATTTGTATCTCACTTCTTCTTCTTTCGTATCTTTGAGTGAAGTAGAATGCGTCTGACTTTGTCATTAAGACTGGGAGCACTACTCAGTGGCAGGCCGACTTATCTCCAAAAGAAATGGCCGCCTCTGACATGAGGAACAGACACCATGTAGCAGCCGCTCCTAACATGGAGTACAGACTCATCCTGTATCCCTGGATTAGGAGCCCTTACAGGGTACTATCAGCCGGGCCAGCTGAGCCCAGGTTTTTTAGTGAGCTTGTTACTGCTCCCCCTCCTCCTTTGTCATCCGGGCTTGGGACCGGCAAAGGCGGAGTTAAGTTATCTCACTGAAATACTTTAATGATTAGTATTTCTATTCTGAGACATTGCATCTAATTAACAATTTTGTTCAACAATTTTTAAATATTTATTGTAAGAAATAGTCGATGTTTTTTATTAAGTCCTGTTGAAGAGCGATTATCACTTGAAAGCTAGAATTTTAAATTAAAAAGAAACTCAATAAGGTACAATTTGGATTGCATGGTTGTGTGTGTACAGAATATTTTGCGCAGTTTGCTCCTGCGCTATGGGTGAGTCCAGTCTGGGAACTCTCCAGCTCCATCGAGTCCTGCGCGAAGCTGTGAGTTTACCAGCTCTCTCATTGTACGGAGAACAGTTGCGCATGAGTATCAAACCATACTTACATATATTACTCCTTATCTTGAATTGACACAATTTGGATTATAGATACAAGGTGATAAGACCTAATCTGCTGATGTATGCAGATGATATTGCTATTATAGGGGAGTCGAGGATAAACCTCCAAAAAAATATTAACATATTGAAAGAATATCTTGGTGAGAACTATATGACACTGAACGAGTCCAAATGGAGATGTTGCACTACTTATTTGATTGTGCTGCTCTGTCTGAGGAAAGACGAAAACTAAATGATAAAACGGGGCAACTTTGTCCTTCATTTCCAGCACTAATTAATGAAATATCAAAGAATGGGTATATAGCGGTGGCGATATTTGGATTCCACAAGACTATATCCCGGAAAAAGGCCACACAGTGTTCTCCCCATTCCTTGTGAACTGGCGAATCCTGTATAGGGCGAGAGGCCCTAAATAAAGGCTTTGTTGTTGTTGTTGATAAGACCTAATCCAAATAAATGAATAGATATTATTTCTATTATCTATATAATTATTTGGATTAGGTCTCTCTTATTTTTCTTGTATCTATCATTCCTTATATTATGATGCATACACTTCTAAAATAGTTTCGTATTTTGATAACAGATGGCGCGCTAATGCATCATAATATAATTGTTCCAATAAAAGACACAAATTGATATTTGCGGAAGAGCGATTGCTCGAAGCATATTATATATTTATAATTATATGTAATTCTACTGTCCTCAAAGCTTATGTCCATAGTTCTTCTAAAATACCCATTCCAAGAGTCTAGCATCAGTATCACTATAAAAGGAAGTTCCAAAAATACAATATAACAGCGGTATGGTAGATTAAACTGGCGAAACCGCTGGGAGGGTTCACCACTGATGAGCCAGGCCCTCCTATTAATTTTTCCATTGCAGTAAGGGCAGTAGAAATTGCTTTATTTTTAAAACAATCATACGCGTCTAAAATAGTTTCGTATTTTGATTACTTATATTGATAAGGAAAACAATTTGGACTATAGATAATGAATACAAGGTCATAAGACCAAATACAAATTAATAGCGCATCTAATGCAAGCCAGCTTTTTTTCTTAAATTCTGGAGAAGTCAACATTTCACTCAGATCAAAATTCGAAACTATTTTAAACGCGTAAGATTCTTTTTGAAACTAAACAATTTCTACTGCCCTTACTGCAATGGAAAAATTATAGGGAGGGCCTGGCTCATCAGTGGTGAACCCTCCCAGCGGTTTCGCCAGTTTAATAGTAAAAGTTCACCACTGATGAGCCAGGCCCTCCCTATAATTTTTCCATTGCAGTAAGGGTAGTAGAAATTGTTTAATTTCAAAAAGAATCTTACGCGTTTAAAATAGTTTCGAATATTGATAACAGATGGCGCGCTGGTGCATCATATTATAAATTTCAATCAGAGTTGATGTGATAAAGTATAATTTTAGATTAAAGATTTGAAAAACATAAAGGTAACATATAAAATGAAAATATCTAAGCACGAATGTTTCTTTTATACATAATACAAACTTCTACTGTCCTTACTGCGATGAAAAATATATTGGGAGGGCTTGGCTCATCAGTGGTGAACCCTCCCAGCGGTTTCGCCAATTTAATCCACCAGACCGCTTCTCAGAGCTCTGATATTGTATTGGATCACTCTGCTTTTATATGCTACACTGAAGGATGTAATCTTAGAAATGGTTTTCAAGTAAACTATGGACATAAGCTTATAGGACAGTAGAATTATATTCAAATATTTGCTTCGAGCAATGCTCTTCAGCAAACTATAAAGACGAGGTCATTAGGAATAAATTAACACAAAGAAATAACGCGCCATCTATACATATAAAATAAAAAGACTTAAAAGCGCGAATGTTTCTTTAATACATAAAACGAACTTCTACTGTCCTTACTGCGATGAAAAAATATATTGGGAGGGCTTGGCTCATCAGTGGTGAACCCTCCCAGCGGTTTCGCCAATTTAATCCACCAGACCGCTTCTCAGAGCTCTGATATTGTATTGGATCACTCTGCTTTTATATGCTACACTGAAGGATGTAATCTTAGAAATGGTTTTCAAGTAAACTATGGACATAAGCTTATAGGACAGTAGAATTATATTCAAATATTTGCTTCGAGCAATGCTCTTCAGCAAACTATAAAGACGAGGTCATTAGGAATAAATTAACACAAAGCAATAACGCGCCATCTATACATATAAAATAAAAAGACTTAAAAGCGCGAATGTTTCTTTATAAGTCTTTTTATTTTATATGTATAGATGGCGCGTTATTGCTTTGTG
The DNA here is from genome assembly GCA_030710605.1 of Cordylochernes scorpioides. Lineage (NCBI taxonomy): Eukaryota > Metazoa > Arthropoda > Arachnida > Pseudoscorpiones > Chernetidae > Cordylochernes > Cordylochernes scorpioides. The sequence continues at coordinate 8,592,328 of CP092872.1, forward strand.
TTAACATAATACAAACTTCTACTGTCCTTACTGCAATGAAAAAAATATATTGGGAGGGCTTGGCTCATCAGTGGTGAACCCTTCCAGCAGTTTCGCCAATTTAATCCACCAGACCGCTTCTCAGAGCTCTAATACTGTATTGGACGATTCTGCTTATATATGCAGCACTGAAGAGTGGAATCTCAGAAATGGTTTTCAAGAAAACTATGGACATAAGCTTATAGGACAGTAGAATTACATATAAATATTTGCATCGAGCAATGCTCTTCCGCAAACAATAAAGACAAGGCCAGTTAGGCATAAATTAACACAAAGCAATAACGCGCCATCTATACATATAAAATGAAAGGATTCAAAAGCACGAATGTTTCTTTTATACAAAATACAAACTTCAACCAATAGTATATTTCAATCCGACATTTCAGTGACTTCCTGTCATTCTATTCAGGGAAATGACTGAATCCTGGTTCTACTTATATACATACACAGTTTTGAGTGAATCATTCATGACAGAGGAGTACCTACGATTAAATATCTCGCTTCCCAACAAAAGACTAGTTGCACAACATAGAGTTTTATGGCAATTTTTCAGGGAAGAAAGAAAATACTTCTGGAAAAAGAAAATGGCCGGAACTGTTTACTTTGTAAGGATCTCATGGATGATAATTTGGTTCACTATTTCTTCCAATGCCCTCTCTTAACAGAAAAACGTCCTGAAATTTTCCCAAGACCTAACTTTGGTCAATTTAGATACCATCGCATATGTCAACTTCTCTCTTCAGCTCTGAATGATGAATTACTTATTGTTAGATACTTTAAGTTCTGCACAGAAGCTGGGCGCATGAGAAAGAATGCAGGGCAAAAGATACTGGAGGATGACCTATCTGTAAATAGGTAACTGAATGTGAGACAAACTTTATTTTGTTGTAAATGTTTCCTCTTCCCTCTCCTCTTGTTGATGTGTAAATACGGCGAATCCTATATGGGGCGGAATGCCCTAAATAAAGGCTTTTGTTGTTGTTGTTGTTGTATATATGTACACAGGAGAGTGACAGACTGAAACGTCAGGAGTTGAAATAAACTATTGGATGATGTAGCTATATATTACCTTCATGTTTTTCAAATCTTTTATCTAAAATTGTACTTTAATCACATCAACTCTGAGTGAAATGTTGACTTCTCCAGATTTTAAGAATAAATCTGGCTTGCCTTAGATGCACTAAACAAGACCTTTGGTAGAGGCCATTGCTTATCATAAAACAACTTGAGGAGCATGAACTCATGGAATTCATGTAATCTTTACACAAGGGGATTAGAAACAACAATAAAAAAGCTTCACACAGTAATAAAAATAACTATTTTTTTTTGGAGGCTTGATAAAAATCATATGGTGACAGAATTAACATAGGCAAATAACTTAGCTATGGCATCTTTTGGTATCAGCTTTTTTTACTATTGTCATTCAGTATTTTACTTTCTATGGTTTGTGCGTAGCAATGATCTTAGTGGAAAATTATAAAGGAATGACTTTGTTGTTCTTTGTTTTACCTTGTGAGGATTGAATATTTTTCTGAATCAAATATTTGAATACAGTTTTCAACCAAATTTGATTCATATATTCTTTTTAGAATCCTTCTTGATATATTTCAAGATATCTTTTGGGATAAGTTCTTGAAGCGTATCAAATTTTGGATGCTATGTTCGGAGTATTTGTGGAGTCTTTTTGTGGAGCTAGTGTGGTTCTAGCTTGGTTGTGGAGCTAGTGTGGAGCTAATGTGGTTCTAGTCTAGCTTGGTTGTGGATCTAGTCTAGTGTGGTTGGGGAGCTAGTGTGGAGCTAATGTGGTTCTAGTCTAGCTTGGTTGTGGTTCTAGTCTAGCTTGGTTGTGGTGCTAGTGTGGTTGTGGATATAGTCTAGTGTGGTTGTGTGCAGGAGGAGCAGCGTAGGAAGAACCACAAGAGGAACCTCCTGGTCCTTGTCCACCACTTCCTCCAGGATCAAGGGTAACAGACCACTCCCCACCTGACTGACTGACCCCGGTGTCTGAAATGACCACAATATTGACTCCAAGAAGGCCGGTCACCTGATCCACCTCATGTTGAAAGATTCACAATGATGCGGTGTCAGACAGATTTGACCTGAATCTATCCTCTTCCATATATGTTCACTGGTACCTTGCTTATAACATTCTGGGACCAAACACAAGGTAATAAGACCAAATTCATATAAATAAATGGTGTGTGACATTTTGGTAACAGCGTTGTTACCATCTTCAGACAAAAGTATTGATAAATAAATAGCATGTGATATTTTGGTAACAGCGTTGTTACCATCTTCAGACAAAAGTACTGGTAAATAAATAGTGTGTGATATTTCGGTAACAGCGTTGTTACTGAAAACGTCACACACTATTTATTTATTTGGATTGGGTCTTATTACCTTGTGTTTATAATCTATAATCCAAATTGTGGGTTATTATTTTGGGACCAAGATTTTATGTTGGTAGAACACCATTCAATTCACACTGCAGAACCTCTATGAAAGGATACACTCGCTAGAGGACACCTCTCTTTACAAAGGACAGTTTTCATCACCATAATTACCATATTTTTACTAATTAGAAACTCTCTGGTAAGAGGACACCTCTCTCTAAATGACACACTGTCCCTGTAACTAGATGTTGTCCTACAAGAAAATAAAGACTTATTCCAAATAATTTAATAGTGTGTGACATTTCGGCAACAGCATTGTCACCATCATCAGACAAAAGAATATTTTTGTATTTTTCATTCTTTTGTCTATGATAAGGCACAATTTGGATTATTCTATATACAGTTACGAGCGTCATTCCTCATCTCCTAATCAATCAGTCATCAGTTTTCATATCTGTCACCGTTTGCTTTTTTTTTGGAATGGCGCCCTCTTATTGGTTGGCTACGGTCACGCCACCTTTGCCCCCCCCCATCATGCCCCCCCCCACTCGCTATTTCGTCTTTGTAACTATTGTGTTGGAGCGGGTCGCTCCCTAAATAAATGCATATATTACATTTATTAGATAATAACCAGATGGAATCCTCTCCTTCTTTTTCCCAGTAAGAGAGGCCTACGGAAGCCAACAGTACATAGACAGATAAAGCACATAGGCTATAGTTATTAACTAACATATGCAATTATTTAAGGCGCCAATTTATAATTGTAACAAATAGTATTTGAATCAAAACATTCAATCGGGTAAAACACGGACGTTGCCCGGGTCATTCGGCTAGTAGAATATAAACCCAAGGTAATAAGACCAAATCCAAATAAATAAATAGTGTGTGACGTTTCGATAACAGCGTTGTTACCCAAACATCACACACTATTTATTTATTTGGATTTGGTCTTATTACCTTGTATTCTTTTGTCTAATGATGGTGACAATGCTGCTGCCGAAACGTCACACATTATTAAATTATTTGGATTAGGTCTTAATTTCTTGTATTATAATCTATAATCCAAATTGTGCTTTTCATAGATGTTGTCCTTTAAAGCGAACTTCTCCTGTATAGCCCAACTTCTTTAATACAACAACACTCCAAGGGATCGGAATGTGTGGTGTGGGTATATGCAACTATGTGTGGTGTGTGCATATGCAACTATGTGTGGTGTGTGTATATGCAACTATGTGTGGTGTGTGTATATGCAGCTATGTGTGGTGTGTGCATATGCAACTATGCGTGGTGTGTGTATATGCAACTATGCGTGGTGTGTGTATATGCAACTATGCGTGGTGTGTGTATATGCAGCTATGTGTGGTGTGTGTATATGCAACTATGCGTGGTGTGTGTATATGCAACTATGCGTGGTGTGTGTATATGCAACTATGCATGGTGTGTGTATATGCAGCTATGTGTGGTGTGTGCATATGCAACTATGCGTGGTGTGTGTATATGCAACTATGCGTGGTGTGTGTATATGCAACTATGCGTGGTGTGTGTATATGCAACTATGCTTGGTGTGTGTATATGCAACTATGCGTGGTGTGTGTATATGCAGCTATGCGTGGTGTGTGTATATGCAACTATGCGTGGTGTGTGTATATGCAACTATGTGTGGTGTGTGTATATGCAACTATGTGTGGTGTGTGTATATGCAGCTATGTGTGGTGTGTGTATATGCAACTATGTGTGGTGTGTGTATATGCAACTATGTGTGGTGTGTGTATATGCAACTATGTGTGGTGTGTGTATATGCAACTATGTATAATGTGTGCAAAGTGACTATGTATAGTGTGTGCATATGCAGTAGTTATCTGTGATGTGTGCATATGCAGCTATGTGTGGTGTGTGCATATGCAGTAGTTATCTGTGATGTGTGCATATGCAACTATGTGTGGTGTGTGCATATGCAGTAGTTATCTGTGATGTGACAATTTTTTTTTTTTTTTGACAATTGAAAATAATTTATTGTCTTCTAGACAATGTTACATCTCAAAGAGAAAGAGAGAAGAGAGGGTTATCTGTGATGTGTGCATATGCAGCTATGTGTGGTGTGTGCATATGCAGCTATGCAGGGTATATGCATGTGCAGGTATGTATGTTATGTGCACATGCAAGAATGCATGTTATATGCACATGCAGGTATATGTGGTATGTACACATGTAGTTATGCGCGGTATGTACACATGCAGGTATATGTAGTGTGTGCTGGTATATGTGAAGAATGCATGTGCAGGTATGTTGGGACTGCCGAAACATTCCGCCAGGAGGTGACAGCCTGCCCTCTGGACCAATACTCTGTTTGCGACAACCTGGACTTGGACATCATCCTGCAGGACTATGTGAGCTACTACAACATTCGCTTCCAGCGCAACCCTGCCATTGTCAAGAAGATTCCTGCCGCTGCTGACAAAGGACCACCTCCTTACACCAGACACAGGTGGGACATGTGCAAATATGTCAGGATATATATATATATTACATAATATTAGATGCAAATATATATATATATTTTTAAAACATGTATTTTATTTTCATTATTGACTATTATTTTATTTTTGACCATAGATTTAGAATACATTTTGCTGTAAATATATATGTATAGATAACCTACCTATTATTTTTTAATTCACAAATATAAGAGATTCATTTTATAAATTCTATATAATTGTGATAAATATTTAATGTATAATTTCTTTCAAGTAATTGAAAATAAAAACTACTTGATAAGTAAATAACTATCTTTCTTATTTTCACGACTGTACCTTCAATTCTTTATCATTCCAACATCAAAACATTATAATCATAACATATATATATACAAGGTCTCATGGAATGGGGTGTAGGGGTGCAGCTTTCATTGATCATTGCACCATGATCCAGGCACACTTTGGTGAAAGTCTGACTTTGCCTGTAGTTTGAGGCCGTTCCTAACATGGAAGCCTTTGCTGCTGACTCTAGCATTAGTACAGACGCAGCTCATCCGTATCCCTGGAGAGGGACCTTTGCTGAGATCCATCAACTGGGTCAGTTGAAGTCCGGATTTTTAAAGAGGTCTTTCTCCTCTTCTAACAATGCTGCTGTTGGTCCGCGACTGCTTATTTGTCAGAGTTATTCTGCTTGTTTCGCAGCTGGCCTTCATATCTGAAATTTCGTGTGTGAAAATTGGTGTAATCTTTACACAAGGGGATAAGAAACAACAACAGCAACATATATACAAGGTTGAGTCAATAAGTAATGCACAATCATCAATAATATTTTTATTTAACAAACCATAAACTTTGTATATATGAAAATCTAACTATTAGCTATATATCAGTCAATATATCTCCTCTGTACACATTTGGTCCAGCGTTCTTTCCAACTCACAACTTTGGTAAAATGTTACATCTTGTTTTCTGAACCACCCTCTAACCTCATGGAGTAACATTTCATCATTTTCAAATTTTCTACCGCATAGATAATTCCTTAATTTACCAAACAAGTAGAAGTCAGAAGGAGCCAGTTCAGGACCTGTAAGCTGGGTGAGTTTTTTTTTTTTGGGAAAATGTGCCCAATGCGAGATTCAATTCTGGGTTGTGGCAATCATAATTTGTTGAAGTCCACAAGGTTTGTGACCCTGGCTGTGTTGGTCCACAGGGGGAGTCTCCCTCAGCCCACCAGACCCAAGCTCCCTCAGTCCCAGGACAAGAAGGTGCTCAACAATGTCACAGAATCCCCGTAAAAACCCAGTAGTCTATATAATAAGGCACAATTTGGATTATAGGTTATAAACACAAGGTAATAAGACCAAATCCAAATAAATAATAGTGTGTGACATTTCGGTAACAACGTTGTTACCATCTTCAGACAATCCCATTCAGCACTTTTATCTGAAGATGGCAACAATGCTGCTACCGAAACGTCACACACTATTTATTTATTTGGATATTTTCTTATTACCCTGTGTTTCTAACCTATAATCCAAATTGGGCTGTATCAATAGTCTATGTATTCAATCAGAAGATACCTGATCCCAGTACAATTTCACTTTTGTACTACAGTAGAACCTCCCTGTAAAGGACAACACCTAATTTCAGAGCCAAAGTGTCCTTTAAAGAGAGGTGTCCTCTTACCGGAGAGTTGCTAAACAGTAAAATTGATAATTTTACAAATAAAAACTGTTGTTTGTAGAGAGGTGTCCTCTAGCACAAGTATCTTCTCATGGAGCTTCTACTGTATTTCTATACATAATTTGTTGTTCACATGCCCTTCCGGTCTTAAATACCCATTTCATGATTTTTCAGGATGCCCCCAAAGACTAGTTTTTTTTTTGGGTCATTGAGGTACAGCTTGCATCACGTTGTTGAGAGCAAACAGCCCGAAATGTGTACATGGTTAGCTTTTTTTGATTAATCAAGAAAGGGTATTTGGTTAATTCTGGAATAATTAAAAATCAACAATTTGTTGATATTTATTCTGATAGATGGTGCAAGCCATCAGTAACTTTCAGTTACACAATCAGGAGATGCCTTTTTTCATCATTTATCAACCTGATACCTGTACAATTTCACTTTTTTAAAATATTTTTTTTCATTGATACAGCCCAATTTGGATTATAGATTATAAACACAAGGTAATAAGACCATAGGTCTTATTACCTTGTGTTTATAATCTATAATCCAAATTGCATCAATGTTGATGCCATCACTTGAAGATTCTATTTTAAAGAGTTCAGGATCTGAAGCTCTCCTCTACACACACTATTTATTTGGTCTTATTACCTTGTGTTTAATTTTTTTCATATTAGTCATAATAGAGTAAAATTAATCAGACCTCCAGGGAAAAGTGTCTTTGTTCTGATTAATTTTACTCAATATTGAAACAAGGAATTATTTTATTTAAAAAAAGTCATAGTACAGCTCTTTTTTTTTCATAGTAGAGCTCATCAAAGGAGATTTGACATCCTTAATGATTGGGTGAAGTCGAATGCATCTGATTTTACCAATAAGACTGAGCATCCTAATCATTTTTTTATATACGCTGTTACTGAAACGTCATACACTATTTACTTATATGGATTTGTGGTCTTACTATCTTGTGTGCTGTGCTCACCTACCCCTGTGGGTCAACAGTAGCTGGTGTTGCAGGTAGAGGAGAACCCCAGGTTGGAGATGAAAGTGAAGGGAACTGGTGTCAACCCCGCTGCTGTCACAAAGGTTGGTCAAATCTCACCATTTCCACTACTTCTTGTGGGACTGGTGCTAGTAGAATGTCTTATTACCTTGTAATCTATAATCCAAATTGTGCCTTATCATATCAGACGCTTTCAGAGTCATCAGTTCTATAAACAACTGTGATGGAGTGAGGAATGTTTGGTTTTGGTGATTTGGGTTCTAAGAAGAATGGTGCATGTTGTTGTTGTTGTTTCTTATCCCCTTGTGTAAAGATTACATGAATTCCATGCGCGACAGGTAATGCAGTATGCGAATCCACATCTGATCTCATGGAATGAGGTATAGAGGTGCAGCTTGATCATGGCATCATGATCCAGGCACACTTTAGTGAAAGTCTGACTTTGCCTGTAGTTTGAAACTGTTCCTAACATGGAAGCCTTTGCTGCCAACTCTAACATGATTACAGACGCAGCTCCTCTATATTCCTGGAGAGGGATCCTTTCTGAGGTCTATCAACCGGGTATGTAGAAGGAAATGTGGTGCATGTGGAAAGCAAATCAAGTTTGAAAAGATGTCAAAGTTTATAAAGCACAATTTGGATTATAGATTATAATACAAGAAAATAAGACCTAATCCAAATAATTTATTAGTGTGTGACGTTTCGACAGCATTGTCACCATCATCAGACAAAAGAATAATTTTATTCTTTTGTCTGATGATGGTGACAATGTTGTCGAAACGTCACACACTAATAAATTATTTGGATTAGGTCTTATTTTCTTATAAGATATCAAAGTTATTTTAGAGAAGGTTTTAAATGTTAGTGTGACTAGATGATTGAGAGTTAGTTTTACTAACTCTTGATAAGGTACAATTTGGATTCTATATGTTCTATAATCCACAAATTGTGCCTTATCATTTATGATAGGCCTTCAATGGACCTAAGAAGTTATTCTTCCTATTTATTATGATAAGGCATAATTTGGATTATAGATTATAAACACAAGGTAATAAGACCAAATCCAAATAAAATAAATAGTGTGTGACGTTTCAGTAACAGCGTTGTTACCATTTTCAGACAAAGGTACTGAATGCAGTTTTGTCTGGTAACAACGCTGTTACCAAAACATCACACACTATTTATTTATTTGGATTTGGTCTTATTACCTTGTGTTTATAATCTACTAGCCGAATGACCCGGGCAACGCCCGGGGTTTACCCGATTAAATGCTTTTATTAAAATACTATTCGTTACAATTATAAATTGGCGCCGTGGATGTCATTCTTGTATAATATATAAATGAGTTTTAAAAATTGTAAAAAAAAAAATGCATCAGCCGGGAATCGAACCCGGGGCACCCGCCACTATAATATATAAATGAATTTTAAAAATTGTAAAAAAAAATGCATCGGCCGGGAATCGAACCCGGGGCGCCCGCGTGGCAGGCGAGCATTCTACCACTGAACCAAAAGCAAACGGTGACAGAAGTGTCTCGCGCATTGGCGGCACCAAATGATGGGGGGGGTGGCAAAGGTGGCGTGATCGTAGCCGACCAATAGGAGGGCGCCATTCCAAAAAAAAAGCAAACCGTGACAGAGGCGACGAAGAATGACGCTCGTAACTGTATATAGAATAATCCAAATTGTGCCTTATCAGTCTTATCTTCTATATGATTAGGTACAATTTGGTCTTATTACCTTGTGTTTTCCTATTTATATATATTTTTTTGGATCTGGTCTCTTATTACTTTTTATTACTAACTATTGAAATACAAGGTAATAGGACCAAATCTAAATAAATAGTGTGTGATGTTTCAGTAACAGCGTTGTTACCATCTTCAGACAAAAGTACTGAATGAGAAATTTTACCACAGCATGTTTTAAACAGTTACTGTTATATCAAGTGTGTAAACAAGATAGCAGATAACAGTAACTATTTAAACCATGCTTTTATACATTTTCTTATTCTGCACTTTTGTCTGATGATAACAATGCTGTTCCCGAAATGTCACACACTATTTATGCGGATTTGGTCTTATTACCTTGTGTTTATAATCTATAATCCAAATTGTGACTTATCATTATTCGTGAAATAAAATGTGTGACTTGATGCAAGGTTCACCTTCTTTACACCAACACATGGAAATGAGCTGGCAGACTCTCTGGCAAAGTCTGGAGCTCTTGGCCTACCTGAAGCAAGAGAATCCACCACCCAACTAGATGAAAGAGACCTCCTCCGTACCATCAAAACCCAATGCCTGCAGGAATGGAAATCTGATGCTGCACATGACTGGTACAGAGCAGGAGGGACAAGCACTGGTTCTGTCCTCCCAAGAGAACAACAGTCAGATTTCCAGACTTAAGTCTGGTCATCTACGGACAATGACTTTCCAGAATGGTTGCAAGGTTTTCCCACTATGTACTAAGTGTCAACCTGCAACCCCAAAACACATTATTGACTGTATTGACTCATCCATTGATGAGCTCTACTCTTCCCCAGCAGACATCAACAACAAGCTTTACAAGCTTGATACCTTGATATGATTGAGTGGAGATAAGAAAGAAGAAGACACCAACATGTATCTGTAGATATTTGCTGGAACTGAGGTCAGGAAACATGGAGTTGTGTTGCAGGAGGAGGGAGCAGGGGAATCAAAGGACGGACTCCTACAGCCCCTGGGAGCCTTCCCCCATTACACTGAGGAGTGGAGGGTCCTTGCTGAGGCCATATCTAGGGTATCTACCTATCTTTTCTTTTATCTTCTTTATGATGAGGTACAATGTTAAATAATTTTGATTCAGTTGTATTTGGAATATCTCTCTTTTGTACAAATTTTAAATAATCATAATATTATTCTTTTGAAAAAAGAAGTATTGTTTCATTCTTTTTTTTTTTTTTTAATTGAATGGATTTCTTTCATATCAGTCATGATAACAATGACTAAACATTTGGTAAACTCAAGAATGAAACAATACTTCTTTTTTCAAAAGAATAAAAATATGTTACGATGTACTAGAGCGCCATCTGTTATCAAATTATAAAACTATATACAAATTATATAACAGCGGTATGGTAGATTAAACTGGCGAAACCGCTGGGAGGGTTCACCACTGATGAGCCAGGCCCTCCCTTTAATTTTTCCATCGCAGTAAGGACAGTAGAAATTGTTTTATTTTAAAAAGAATATTACGCCTCTAAAATAGTTTTATAATTTAATAAAATTATGATTATTTAAAATTTGTACAGAAGAGAGATATGCAATGCCAAATACAACTGAATCAAATTTAAAGGCATTTTTTTATATTACAGAATGTTAAACCACAGGTTTCTGAAGATGAATTTCTTTTCATTTTATTAACGTAGTCTCAAGTTTTCAGGCATCTCTGCCCTTCTACAGGTGAACATAAATAAATGAATAAAACACCACCTAATGCCAAACTATTGCAATTTATTATATTATTATATATTAGGTAACAATTTGAAGATTATAGATTAGAAATAAATGGTAAGTAGTAACATAAATGTAACCCAGGTAACTCCTGGAGCGTATCCATAGATCACTAACTACCTGGGTTATCCTGCGGTTTAGGAGTCTGTATTGGTAGCCTTAGTGAACCAGTTCACCAAGTATGCCGGTTTGTTTCTTGGCAGATTCAATAAGGCAGTGTCATTGAATGAGGGCTACAATGAATGTGGGTTACAACACCCAACTCACTCCGAACCATATATACCTGGCCATCCTTGCAGCCCTCTATATGGCAGACATCAATCCAGAAGAGGACATCCATATAAACAAGACACCTCGGTTGGTTGGTATTGTGATCAGGATGCATGGGCCGATCTGATCTGCTCCATAGACAAGACACCTCAGTTGGCCGGTATTGTGATCAGAGTGAATGGACCGATCTGATCTGTTCCATGGACAAGACACCTCAGTTGGCCGGTATTGTGATCAGAGTGAATGGACCGATCTGATCTGCTCTATGGACAAGACACCTCAGTTGGCCGGTATTGTGATCAGGGTGCATGGACCGATCTGATCTGCTCCATGGACAAGACACCTCAGTTGGCCGGTATTGTGATCAGAGTGAATGGACCGATCTAATCTGCTCCATGGACAAGACACCTCAGTTGGCCGGTATTGTGATCAGAGTGAATGGACCGATCTGATCTGCTCCATGGACAAGACACCTCAGTTGGCCGGTATTGTGATCAGGGTGCATGGACCGATCTGATCTGCTCCATGGACAAGACACCTCAGTTGGCCGGTATTGTGATCAGAGTGAATGGACCGATCTGATCTGCTCCATGGACAAGACACCTCAGTTGGCTGGTATTGTGATCAGGGTGCATGGACCGATCTGATCTGCTCCATGGACAAGACACCTCAGTTGGCCGGTATTGTGATCAGAGTGAATGGACCGATCTGATCTGCTCCATGGACAAGACACCTCAGTTGGCCGGTATTGTGATCAGAGTGAATGGACCGATCTGATCTGCTCCATGGACAAGACACCTCAGTTGGCCGGTATTGTGATCAGAGTGAATGGACCGATCTGATCTGTTCCATGGACAAGACACCTCAGTTGGCCGGTATTGTGATCAGAGTGAATGGACCGATCTGATCTGCTCCATGGACAAGACACCTCAGTTGGCTGGTATTGTGATCAGAGTGAATGGACCGATCTGATCTGTTCCATGGACAAGACACCTCAGTTGGCCGGTATTGTGATCAGAGTGAATGGACCGATCTGATCTGCTCCATGGACAAGACACCTCAGTTGGCCGGTATTGTGATCAGAGTGAATGGACCGATCTGATCTGCTCCATGGACAAGACACCTCAGTTGGCCGGTATTGTGATCAGAGTGAATGGACCGATCTGATCTGCTCCATGGACAAGACACCTCAGTTGGCCGGTATTGTGATCAGAGTGAATGGACCGATCTGATCTGCTCCATGGACAAGACACCTCAGTTGGCCGGTATTGTGATCAGAGTGAATGGACCGATCTGATCTGCTCCATGGACAAGACACCTCAGTTGGCCGGTATTGTGATCAGAGTGAATGGACCGATCTGATCTGTTCAATGGACAAGACACCTCAGTTGGCCGGTATTGTGATCAGAGTGAATGGACCGATCTGATCTGCTCCATGGACAAGACACCTCAGTTGGCCGGTATTGTGATCAGAGTGAATGGACCGATCTGATCTGCTCCATGGACAAGACACCTCAGTTGGCCGGTATTGTGATCAGAGTGAATGGACCGATCTGATCTGCTCCATGGACAAGACACCACCACCATTGAATGAGGGCAGTCCAAGAAGTATAGCCATTTGGAATCTCTGTAGTTGAAATGCTGGGCAGTTTAAATTAAAGGTAATAAGACCATAATTAAATGTATGTGACATTTCAGCAACAACATTGTTACCATCATCAGACAAAAAAATAATTGAATCAATGACTAATAAAGATTGATTCTCAGCCTTTTAAATAATACAACAGATTTCTGGAGATGATTTTCTTTTGCATTTTAATTAATGTAATCTCAAGTTTTCAGGCATCTCTTTGTCCTTCTATACAGGAGGGTACACATAAAAATGATAAAAAATAAAATTTTAATATTACAGTAGAACCTCCCTGTAAAGGACAACAACTAATTGCAGAGCCAAAGTGTCCTTTAGGGAGAGGAAAAAAAAGATACAGAGGCAATTTTTGTTCACATTTGGTTATCTCATGTGTCTACAATAAAGATCACTGTAATATCTTTCAGATTTGAGATTTAAAAATTGACATCATACACAAGTCAATGGCAGTATTATAAAATAATCATAAAAAGAGGGATATATGAGAAAGATAAAATAAAAGAGTAAACTATATACAGTTTTTTTTCTATTGTTTTTTCATGTGTTAAGCGTCTTTACGCAAATTTGGCCTTAAATACCCATTTCTTGATTTTTCGGGAAGCCATTGGGACCAAAAATATTTTTGGTTGCAGTGGTTACAGCCTTCTTCACGCTGACGAGCGCCAACAGTGCGAAACGCGTTCGTGGATGGCTTTTCTTGATTTATCAAGAAATTGGGTTGGCCAAATATCACGGAGCAAGCTAAATAAACGTTTAGTTTATTATTGCTCCACTAGATGGCGCTCTGCCATCTAAAAAGCACATGTGCTTGTGGTCAGGAGATGCCTTCTTTATTTTTAATATACAGTTATGTAAAGTCCAGGAGACAACAACAAAGAGTCCTCCTCCAGACAGTAAGTTCACGTTCTCCCCCTCATCTCAAGTCTCAGAAAGAACCTGTGAATTTCTTTCAGAGTTATTGTCTGAATCCCGATATACATTGCAGAGTCAAAGTGTCCTTTAGATAGAGGTGTTCTCATACCGGAGAGTTTTTAAATAGTAAAAATGATAATTTTATAAATGAAAACTGTCCTTTGTAGAGAGGTGTCATCTAGCATTAGTGTCCTCTCATGGAGTATGTTCTACTGTATTGGTGATGAAAATTATCCTTTGTAGAGTGGTGTCCTCTAGCGTGAGTGTCCTCTCATGGAGTTTCTACTGTTTTTAATAATTATTAATATTTGGTTGGCAGGAGATCTACGTGAAGGACCCCAACGTACAGTGGCAGGACATTGTAGGACTGGAGGAAGCCAAGTCCAGACTGAAGGAGGCTGTTGTATATCCGATGAAGGTATGTATTGTGTACAGTACTTACATCACCGTGTGGCTGTCCATGCCTGGGTGAACACACATGTGGTAGCAGGGTGGTTCAAACTGGTACACAGAATACACAGCACCATATGTTAGTTGAGAATGGAATTATACAACGCTGTGTCTTCTTTCCTATTTAGGATGGATTTCTACAATGGGTGAAGAAGGACGAAAAAGATTTGGAAAGTCTTGGCTCATCTTCTCTGAGTGAAGAAAGAGATTGAGATTGATAAAAGAAAATAAGACCTAATCCAAATAATTTATTAGTGTGTTCTCTTCTTTTTTTCTCTCTTTCTTTTCTTCGTCATTCTCTTTTTCTCTTACGTTACGTATTATTTGGATTAGGTCTTATTTTCTTTTATTATAATCACACACTAATAAATTATTTGGATTAGGTCTTATTTTCTTTTATTATAATCTATAATCCAAATTGTGCTTTATTGAGATTGATGTTTTATTACATGTACATAGTGGGGGAAACCTTATAACCATTCTGTATTCTTTATTAAAGTCTGTGGATCTTGAAATTTTGATGATGTCTTCTGGGGATGAGTACAGTTCAAGAATGGATGAGCTAATACAGTTAATGATGTGGTTTGGAGTTGAAGGTTGGAAGTTGCACATAGTATATGGCAGGCAAAACCTTGCAACCATTCTGCATTCTCTATTTAAGTCTGTGGATCTTGAGCTTTTGATGATGTCTTCTGGGGATGAGTACAGTTCAAGAATGGATGAGCTAATACAGTTAATGATGTGGTTTGGGGTTGCAAGTTGGAAGTTGCACATAGTACATGGCAGGCAAAACCTTGCAACCATTCTGGATTCTCTATTTAAGTCTGTGGATCTTGAGCTTTTGATGGTATCTACTGGGGATGAGTACAGTTCAAGAATGGATGAGCTAATACAGTTAATGATGTGGTTTGGGGTTGCAGGTTGGGAGTTGCACTTAGTATTTGGCAGGCAAAACCTTGTAACCATTCTGTATTCTTTATTAAAGTCTGTGGATCTTGAGCTTTTGATGATGTCTTCTGGGGATGAGTACAGTTCAAGATTGGATGAGCTAATACACTTAATGATGTGGTTTGGGGTTGCAGGTTGGAAGTTGCACATAGTACATGGCAGGTAAAACCTTGCAACCATTCTGGATTCTCTATTAAAGTCTGTGGATCTTGAGCTTTTGATGATGTCTTCTGGGGATGAGTACAGTTCAAGAATGGATGAGCTAATACAGTTAATGATGTGGGTTGGGGTTGCAGGTTGGAAGTTGCTCATAGTACATGGCAGGTAAAACCTTGCAACCATTCTGGATTCTTTATTAAAGCCTGTGGATCTTGAGATTTTGATGATGTCTTCTGGGGATGAGTACAGTTCAAGAATGGATGAGCTAATACACTTAATGATGTGGTTTGGGGTTGCAGGTTGGGAGTTGCACTTAGTATTTGGCAGGCAAAACCTTGTAACCATTCTGTATTCTTTATTAAAGTCTGTGGATCTTGAGCTTTTGATGATGTCTTCTGGGGATGAGTACAGTTCAAGATTGGATGAGCTAATACACTTAATGATGTGGTTTGGAGTTGCAGGTTGGAAGTTGCACATAGTACATGGCAGGAAAAACCTTGCAACCATTCTGGATTCTTTATTAAAGCCTGTGGATCTTGAGCTTTTGATGATGTCTTCTGGGGATGAGTACAGTTCAAGATTGGATGAGCTAATACAGTTAATGATGTGGTTTGGAGTTGCAGGTTAGAAGTTGCACATAGTACATGGCAGGAAAAACCTTGCAACCATTCTGAATTCTCTATTTAAGTCTGTGGATCTTGAGCTTTTGATGATGTCTTCTGGGGATGAGTACAGTTCAAGATTGGATGAGCTAATACAGTTAATGATGTGGTTTGGAGTTGCAGGTTAGAAGTTGCACATAGTACATGGCAGGAAAAACCTTGCAACCATTCTGAATTCTCTATTTAAGTCTGTGGATCTTGAGCTTTTGATGATGTCTTCTGGGGATGAGTACAGTTCAAGATTGGATGAGCTAATACAGTTAATGATGTGGTTTGGAGTTGCAGGTTAGAAGTTGCACATAGTACATGGCAGGAAAAACCTTGCAACCATTCTGAATTCTCTATTTAAGTCTGTGGATCTTGAGCTTTTGATGATGTCTTCTGGGGATGAGTACAGTTCAAGATTGGATGAGCTAATACAGTTAATGATGTGGTTTGGAGTTGCAGGTTAGAAGTTGCACATAGTATATGGCAGGAAAAACCTTGCAACCATTCTGAATTCTCTATTTAAGTCTGTGGATCTTGAGCTTTTGATGATGTCTTCTGGGGATGAGTACAGTTCAAGATTGGATGAGCTAATACAGTTAATGATGTGGTTTGGAGTTGCAGGTTAGAAGTTGCACATAGTACATGGCAGGAAAAACCTTGCAACCATTCTGAATTCTCTATTTAAGTCTGTGGATCTTGAGCTTTTGATGATGTCTTCTGGGGATGAGTACAGTTCAAGATTGGATGAGCTAATACAGTTAATGATGTGGTTTGGAGTTGCAGGTTAGAAGTTGCACATAGTATATGGCAGGAAAAACCTTGCAACCATTCTGAATTCTCTATTTAAGTCTGTGGATCTTGAGCTTTTGATGGTATCTACTGGGATGAGTAGAGCTTATTGATGGATGAGCTAATACAGTTAATGGTTTGGTTTGGAGTTGAAGGTTGGAAGTTGCACTTAGTATATAGTGGGGAAAACCTTGTATCCATTCTAGATTCTCTATTAAAGTCTGTGGACAAATTACAAAACTATTTTAGAGGCGTAATATTCTTTTTAAAATAAAATAATTTCTACTGTCCTTACTGCAATGGAAAAATTGAAGGGAGGGCCTGGCTCATCAATGGTGAACCCTCCCAGAGGTTTCGCCAGTTTAATCTACCATACCGCTGTTATATTGCATTTTTGGAACTTCCTTTTATAGTGATACTGATGCTTGACTCTTCGAATGGGTATTTTAGATGAACTTTTTCCATTGCAGTAAGGACAGTAGAAATTGTTTTATTTAAAAAAAAATATTACGCCTCTAAAATAGTTTTGTAATTTGATAACAGATGGCGCGCTAGTGCATCGTAATATAAAAGTCTGTGGAGCTTGAGCTTTTGATGGCATCAGCTGGGGATGAGTGGAACTCATTGATGGATAAGCCAATGCAGTCAATGATGTGGTTTAGGGTTGTAGGTTGGGAGTTGCAATAATGGGCACATCTTGTAAGATGGCCAGACTGGAAGTCAAGGACTGCTGTTCCCGAGGAAGGACAGACTTTAGGCTAGTTCCCTCTGCTTGGTACCCAGCTGTGAGTTGCGGCCATTCCTGTCGAAATCGGACCTTGATAAGACAAATTTCCATCAAGTTGAGTGTCTGGATTCAGAGTCGGGAAGAGCTTGAAGTTTACTTTCCTCTCTCCCCCAGCCTATGCACTACATGAGGTAGCTGTATGGTGCAGTACCCGGAGCTGTTCTCTGGGATCCTGGCCCCATGGAAGGGTGTACTGCTTTACGGACCCCCAGGTAACTGCACTTCTTGTTTTCTGCACTCCTTGCTCTGCATTTCTTTATTCGCACTCCTTGCTCTGCACTCCCCTCTCTACAATCTTTGCTCTGCATTCCCCTATCTGCACTCCTTGCTCTGCATTCCCCTCTCTACAATCTTTGCTCTGCATTCCCCTATCTGCACTTCTAGATCTCTAAACTCCTTGATCTGCACTCCTTGCTCTGCATTCCTCTATCTGCACTCCTCACTTGCATTCCTCTATCTGCACTCCTTACTCTGCATTCCCCTATCTGCACTCCTTGTTCTCTTCTCTTTCCCTTGTGCCGAGGAATACTTGGTTGGTTAGGGGAATCTTGACTGTCACCACCTTTGTAGATTCCCATCCTGACACCTCTGCAACAAGACAAGAGTTGCTAATGTGGCTGCTTCCCTTTCCCTATCATGAAAGTACATAGTACAAACTAAAGAAATATGTAATAAGGCAGAGGCATATTTACCCCTGAAGATCTGCAGAATATTCCCAAGTACAAATCAGCCTGTCGCCATCCGATAAACTGGATGTCCACCATTAGATGTTAAGTCCTCAGCAGAGCTGACTTCTATAGGGCACGTCCCCAGGCGGCAGATAGGGGAACCACCTTCAGATATGAAGGCCAGCTGCGAAAAAAGCAGAATAACTATGACAAATAAGCAGTCGCGGACCACACAACACACTCACAACAACAGCATTGTTAGAAGAGGAGAAAGACCATCTTTAAAAATCCTGAGTTCAACTGACCCGGTTGATGACCTCAGCAATGGTCCCTCTCCAGGGATACGGAGGTCTGTACTCATGTTAGAGTCGGCAGCAAGGGCTTCCATGTTAGGAACGGCCTCAAATTACAGGCAAAATCAGACTTTCACCAAAGTGTGTCTGGATCATGGTGTAATGATCAATAAAAGCTGCACCCCATTCCATGTCAGCTCGAGGAGCATGGACTCATAGAATTCGTGTAATCTTTACACAAGGGTATAAGAAACAACAACAACAAATGTGATATCTAATGATAGTTGGCGACTCGTAGCTCCAGGAACCCGGGTGGTTACATCAAGAGAGAGATAAGAGGCAGAGTATACTAAAAAAAAAACCCAAAATATTGACATTCCCTGACATGATGTTATTGGATGTAACTGCAGGGATTGTAGATCAATCAACCCTAATGACAACATTAAACTCCGCCTTTGACGGCCCCAAGCCCGGATGAAAATGGAGGAGGGGGAGCAGTAACAAGCTTACTAAAAAACCTGGGCTCAGCTGGCCCGGCTGATAGTACCCTGTAAGGGCTCCTAATCCAGGGATACAGGATGTGTCTGTACTACATGTTAGGAGCGACTGCACATGGCATCTGTTCCTTATGTCAAAGGCGGCCATTTCTTTTGGAGCTAAGTCGGCCTGCCACTGAGTAGTGCTCCTAGTCTTAATGACAAAAGCAGATGCATTCTACTTCACCCAGTCATGATGGTTGTCAAAAGCCTTAAGCTCTAAAGGCTTGATACCCTGATATGATTGAGTGGAGATAAGAAAGAAAAGAGAAGACCTTATGTTTCTAATCTCTAATCCAGATTGTACCTTATCATTTAAAGCTAATGGATTGCTTCAAGGGACTTCCTTCTTCGAAAAAGTTCAGAAACCCTGTCAGTGAACACAACTAACCAAAACAGGGCTCTGGTACCATGTACACTCATGTACAAAACTTAAGGAAGTGGAAAGTCTTTGATGTTGCTGGTCATTTATTTTTTTTTAAGGAGACAGGGGTAATTTTGTTCACACTTGGTTATCTCATGTGTCTTCAATAAAGGTTACTGTGTATCAAATATCTTTCAAATTTATTATCTGAATCCTGATATACATGCTAAAAGGTACAACTTCCTTAAGTTCTGTCCATGAGTAAAGGTCTGTGGTCAAAGTTGTCTCTGTTAGATGGGTTGTTGGTCAAGGATATACGTAGAGCTGTCCTTGGTTTGAAGTCAGTTTTCCTTCTCTCTTAGAAGAACTGTCAGTTCTGACTAAATGACTCATATCTGACCCAGATTCAGCCAGTCAAATTTCACCTTGTCATTGTATCATCTTGTTGTTGTTGTTTCTTATCCCCTTGTGTAAAGATTACACAAATTCCAATGGAATGGGGTGTAGGAGGGCAGCTTTCATTGATCATGACACCATGATCCAGACACACTTTGGTGCAAATCTGATTTTGCCTGTAATTTGAGGCCGTTCCTAACATGGAAGCCTTTGCTGCCGACTCTAACATGAGTACAGACCTCCGTATCCTTGGAGAGGGACCCTTGCTGAGGTCTATCAACCAGGTCAGTTGAAGTCAGGATTTTAAAGAAGACTTTCTCCTCTTCTGACAATACTGCTGTTGGGCAGTGACTGCTTATTCGTCATAGTTATTCTGCTTGTTTCACAGCTGGCCTTCATATCTGAAGGTGGTTCCCTATCCGCCACCTGGGGACGTGCCCTGTAGAAGTCAGCCCTGCCGAGGGTTGTATCATCTTTGTGGGTTTATGTGGCATTTTACATGTTCAATGGTGTCTTGTATTTCCTAACCACACTCTGCCACACTGTTGGGCTGCAACAAATCTGCACAAGTACAGAATTGCATATATAAACAAGGACAGTAGATATGTTGATTTGCATGTTGCATCGCCCGTCGCGCAGAATAAACTCATGGAATTTGCGTAATATTTAGACAAGGGGATAAGAAACAACAACAACAGGACAGTAGATTGTTGGGTGAACTGCATCTTTTTTTTATTGGTAGAAAGGACTCAAGATTTTGAGCACGATGCTTTTCAAATGACCATAGCGATATAATACTAACAAGTGATATAACAAGAACTAAGAGTCTTTGTCGGGAGCTAAGACTTCCCTATTCTACCATCGAGCAGAGTAATCACCAACACCTCGAAGAAATTAACACTTTTAATTTTCTTTCATAACTAACTAATTTACATCATTTCTAAAACCAAATATATACATGCAAAGTAGTCCGGTTATCTGGTCAAAAATATAAAAATATAAATCTATGAAAAACAACTTATAAAAAACCTAACAGTCTTGTATAGCTATAACTACTAAAAGACCAAAAACTCTTAAAAACATCAAAAATTCACCTTCAATGGATACCCTCACACATTGGCATTGAAGGCAATGAAGCTGCTGATGTATTAGCAAAAAAAAGGCACAAAAGAACCCTTGCCACAGAAAAATAAACTTTCTTTTAAAGAAATAGAAACAGTAGCCAAAACAAAAATAAACAAGAACTGGAGGATCCCACCTAAGCACAGTTGGTACAGTGGAGTGGACCCAGGAGGAGCTCTGAACATCAGAAATAGACAGCATCAAACAACACTAACAAGATTTAGAACAGGCCATCTCAAGCCATTGAAGATAGAAAATAACAACAAAATCTACCCCACTTGCCCAAAATGTAGTTTGGTACCTGCAGCTCCAGAACACATTTTGGCTTGCATTAGATGCACTAAACAGGACCTTTGGGAGAGGCCACTGCTTATCATAAAACAGCTCGAGGAGCATAAACTCATGGAATTCGTGTAATCTTTACACAAGGGGATAAGAAACAACAACAACAACACTACTAAAAGAACCTCATGCTTGACAGCTTGCATTCTATCCACCAATAAAAGTACATGCACTTTTCTATATAGTCTTTATACAACAACAACAACAACAACAAAAGGCTTTTATTATGGCCCATTGCCCTGTATGGATTCGCCATACAACAACAAAATAATACAGTAATTTTTTCCCACATGGGGAATGTGCACGTGAGCCTTTGTTTGAAAAGGAATTTAGTTACACATCTGTTCTAAAACTTTCCTCACTACCTCTTTTGCGTATGAATCTATTTACAATTGATCTGTAGAAATTATAGAGTTCTATTGCTATATTTTTCTTTTCTGAAATAGTTCTCAGCGTCTTCAGTGGGTTGCTAAATCTCCAGATGGTGTTTTTAAGAGTTACAGTCCTTATATTTATTTTATCTTTTTAATTAAAGAAAGGGTCGGTGGAAGGCTGGGTAAACCGTTTGGTTTTCGACCACTAGGACCCGGGTTCGATTCCCGCATTGGGCACTTTTTTCTGTTTAAAAAAAAAATGCTCCAATGGCCCCCGATTCTTGCAAAAGTCCAACCCCACCAGCGAGTGCAAGTAACCAAACGGGGCTCTGGCATTTGTAAGTGCAAAGTCGAACTGCTTTTCACATGTGTAGATATGTGGTGCGCTTACAGTAAAAGCAGTCGCTAACTACCCACCATGATTATCATGGCCTTTACCACGTGTACTAGGGATAAGCAAAAAAAAAAAAAGAAATTAAAGAAATACCCAGTTTTGTGCTATATTCTTTGTACAATATAGATTGGGTTATAGCTCAGCTAGCTCAGCCATATCATGTATCTACCACTACCCAGCAGCATGAATCTAGTCAATACTTTGTTTCCAGTGCATTGTAACCTCACACAATTCCCTCAATGTTTTTGTAGCCTTCACTTCTACCCCACAACCATGGAAATATGTACATCTCTGTTATGTATTTTGGTAAAATAAATTTTATGTAACAGGAGTTTTGTGTTTAATGAAGGAATGTTTGTCACACCCACTTACCACACCTGTGTATGCATGACATGGCACTGGCTGTTCTACACATTGTCATTCCCATCACTCTACAACATTTCAGTAATGATAAAGCACAATTTGGAATATTGATTACAAAATTATATAAAACACATATATATATAATATATAATTTAATAATATATTAAATTATTATTAAAAAAATAAAAAATAATAATAATAAAAATAAAAAAATCCACTTTTAATTCTAAGAAGAATATTTCAAGTTGACTTATAAACCTTTTTTTTCTTCCTTATCTGTTATCTTGTCTAAACATTTGATAACATTACTATTTAAGAACTTGCTGTAATATTTTTTCTCATTTATTCTTTTGTCTGATGATGGTGACAATGTTGTTGCCGAAACATCACACACTATTATTTGGATTAGGTCTTATTTTCTTTCACATGTCAGTAGTTAGTGCACTCAAGTTTCACCAATTCCCTGAGAGGATACTAACAAAGATTCTTCCATGCTGTTGACAAAATCAATAAGGACTCAAGGTCTAGGTTTCTTTTTACAATTCTTTTATTTCTCTTCCTGGTCTCTAGTGATGCCATACTTCTCTATCTTAAGTTCTTCTCTTTATTTCTTCATATATCACACCATCCAGTCCAGTGCATTTTTTCTTCTTCTTCAGTTGCTCTGCTCTTGAGCACGTACTGGTCTCTAGAGATGCCATACTTCTCTATCTTAAGTTCTTCTCTTTATTTCTTCATATATCACACCATCCAGTCCAGTGCATTTTTTCTTCTTCTTCAGTTGCTCTGCTCTTGAGCACGTACTGGTCTCTAGAGATGCCATACTTCTCTATCTTAAGTTCTTCTCTTTATTTCTTCATATATCACACCATCCAGTCCAGTGCATTTTTTCTTCTTCTTCAGTTGCTCTGCTCTTGAGCACGTACTGGTCTCTAGAGATGCCATACTTCTCTATCTTAAGTTCTTCTCTTTATTTCTTCATATATCACACCATCCAGTCCAGTGCATTTTTTCTTCTTCTTCAGTTGCTCTGCTCTTGAGCACGTACTGGTCTCTAGTGATGCCATACTTCTCTATCTTAAGTTCTTCTCTTTATTTCTTCATATATCACACCATCCAGTCCAGTGCATTTTTTCTTCTTCTTCAGTTGCTCTGCTCTTGAGCACGTACTGGTCTCTAGTGATGCCATACTTCTCTATCTTAAGTTCTTCTCTTTATTTCTTCATATATCACACCATCCAGTCCAGTGCATTTATTCTTCTTCTTCAGTTGCTCTGCTCTTGAGCACGTACTGGTCTCTAGAGATGCCATACTTCTCTATCTTAAGTTCTTCTCTTTATTTCTTCATATATCACACCATCCAGTCCAGTGCATTTTTTCTTCTTCTTCAGTTGCTCTGCTCTTGAGCACGTACTGGTCTCTAGAGATGCCATACTTCTCTATCTTAAGTTCTTCTCTTTATTTCTTCATATATCACATCATCCAGTCCAGTGCATTTTTTCTTCTTCTTCAGTTGCTCTGCTCTTGAGCACGTACTGGTCTCTAGTGATGCCATACTTCTCTATCTTAAGTTCTTCTCTTTATTTCTTCATATATCACACCATCCAGTCCAGTGCATTTTTTCTTCTTCTTCAGTTGCTCTGCTCTTGAGCACGTACTGGTCTCTAGAGATGCCATACTTCTCTATCTTAAGTTCTCTTTATTTCTTCATATATCACACCATCCAGTCCAGTGCATTTTTCTTCTTCTTCAGTTGCTCTGCTCTTGAGCACGTACTGGTCTCTAGAGATGCCATACTTCTCTATCTTAAGTTCTTCTCTTTATTTCTTCATATATCACACCATCCAGTCCAGTGCATTTTTTCTTCTTCTTCAGTTGCTCTGCTCTTGAGCACGTACTGGTCTCTAGAGATGCCATACTTCTCTATCTTAAGTTCTCTTTATTTCTTCATATATCACACCATCCAGTCCAGTGCATTTTTTCTTCTTCTTCAGTTGCTCTGCTCTTGAGCACGTACTGGTCTCTAGTGATGCCATACTTCTCTATCTTAAGTTCTTCTCTTTATTTCTTCATATATCACACCATCCAGTCCAGTGCATTTTTTCTTCTTCTTCAGTTGCTCTGCTCTTGAGCACGTACTGGTCTCTAGAGAGGCCATACTTCTCTATCTTAAGTTCTTCTCTTTATTTCTTCATATATCACATCATCCAGTCCAGTGCATTTTTTCTTCTTCTTCAGTTGCTCTGCTCTTGAGCACGTACTGGTCTCTAGTGATGCCATACTTCTCTATCTTAAGTTCTTCTCTTTATTTCTTCATATATCACACCATCCAGTCCAGTGCATTTTTTCTTCTTCTTCAGTTGCTCTGCTCTTGAGCACGTACTGGTCTCTAGAGATGCCATACTTCTCTATCTTAAGTTCTTCTCTTTATTTCTTCATATATCACACCATCCAGTCCAGTGCATTTTTTCTTCTTCTTCAGTTGCTCTGCTCTTGAGCACGTACTGGTCTCTAGAGATGCCATACTTCTCTATCTTAAGTTCTCTTTATTTCTTCATATATCACACCATCCAGTCCAGTGCATTTTTTCTTCTTCAGTTGCTCTGCTCTTGAGCACGTACTGGTCTCTAGTGATGCCATACTTCTCTATCTTAAGTTCTTCTCTTTATTTCTTCATATATCACATCATCCAGTCCAGTGCATTTTTTCTTCTTCTTCAGTTGCTCTGCTCTTGAGCACGTACTGGTCTCTAGTGATGCCATACTTCTCTATCTTAAGTTCTTCTCTTTATTTATTCATATATCACATCATCCAGTCCAGTGCATTTTTTCTTCTTCTTCAGTTGCTCTGCTCTTGAGCACGTACTGGTCTCTAGAGATGCCATACTTCTCTATCTTAAGTTCTTCTCTTTATTTCTTCATATATCACATCATCCAGTCCAGTGCATTTTTTCTTCTTCTTTAGTTGCTCTGCTCTTGAGCACGTACTGGTCTCTAGAGATGCCATACTTCTCTATCTTAAGTTCTTCTCTTTATTTCTTCATATATCACACCATCCAGTCCAGTGCATTTTTTCTTCTTCTTCAGTTGCTCTGCTCTTGAGCACGTACTGGTCTCTAGAGATGCCATACTTCTCTATCTTAAGTTCTTCTATTTATTTCTTCATATATCACACCATCCAGTCCAGTGCATTTTTTCTTCTTCTTCAGTTGCTCTGCTCTTGAGCACGTACTGGTCTCTAGAGATGCCATACTTCTCTATCTTAAGTTCTCTTTATTTCTTCATATATCACACCATCCAGTCCAGTGCATTTTTTCTTCTTCTTCAGTTGCTCTGCTCTTGAGCACGTACTGGTCTCTAGAGATGCCATACTTCTCTATCTTAAGTTCTCTTTATTTCTTCATATATCACACCATCCAGTCCAGTGCATTTTTTCTTCTTCTTCAGTTGCTCTGCTCTTGAGCACGTACTGGTCTCTAGAGATGCCATACTTCTCTATCTTAAGTTCTTCTCTTTATTTCTTCATATATCACACCATCCAGTCCAGTGAAATTTTTCTTCTTCAGTTTCTCTGATCTTAATCATGCTCTGGTCTCAAGTGACGCCATACTTCTCTATCTTGAATTCTTCTTTTTATTTCTTTATAATTCCCATCCAGTTCATCAGTTTATTTTTTCTTCTTCAGTTTTCTGATCTTGAGCAGTTCCAGGTCTCCAGTGACATTCTACTTCTATATCCTCTCTTTATTTCCTCACAACTTCCCATCCAGTCTGTTAGTCCAATTTTGTTCTTATTCCAACCATTCTCTCTCTTATTTTACTTTCTTCACCCTGAGAACAACAGTCTTTGATTTTCAGACTTAAGTCTGGTCATCTACGGACAATGACTTTCCAGAATGGTTGCAAGGTTTTTCCCACTATGTACTAAGTGTCAGCCTGCAACCCCAAAACACATTATTGACTGTATTGACTCATCCATTGATGAGCTCTACTCTTCCCCGGCAGACACCATCAACAAGCTTTACAAGCTTGATACCTTAGTGTGATTGAGTGGAGATAAGAAAGAAGAAGAATACTTTCTTCACCAGCTATATTCTCATTTCTATCAAAGAACCACTTCCCTTAAAATAGATGGGAGACCAACTTCACAAACTAGAGGATCTAGATCAGTGACTGAGCCACAACACCAGATTTGACAAATCCAGAACAACCACCTGATACTACCCTTGAACTGACGAGAGCCATTAGTTCGAAACCTTGGTCTTCAGGTGATATTCTGAATATGTCAAAACTAATGTTGTGACTGTTACCGACCAGAGTCTGCTAGATTGTAGCAGTAATAGATTGTTCTTAGTTTCAGTGTCTATTTTACCAGAGAGTGGTGACATTTCTTTCATTAGATCAATATCCTCCTGGAAAAATTTCCATCTCCTATATCCCATTCAATTCTTCTGTCACTTTTTTCTAATGATAATCTTCAATAGATGCTTTGTTCTTTTATTTCAATCATTTGTCAAAAGTAACAATTAATAAAAGTTTGTGCACAAATTGGTGTGAGAATTATAATATTCTTAAAATATACATATGGTAGAACCTCTCTGTAAAGGACACCTAGTTGCAGATCCAAACTGTCCTTTGTTGAGAGGTGTTCTTTAGCGAGAGTGTCCTCTAATGGAGGTTCAACTGTATTTGTTACAGTAAAACCTCTATGAGAGGACACTCATGCTAAACGACACTTCTCTACAAAGGACAGTTTTTCATTGTCAAAATTACCATTTTACACTATTTATCAACTTTCCGGTAAAAGGACACTTATCTGTAAAGGACACTTTGGCTCTGCAACTAGGTGTTGTCCTTTACAGGGAGGTAGTTCTGTTGTAGCAACTCTTCGGTAAGAGGATACCTCTCCATAAAGGACACTTTGGCTCTGCAATTAGGTGTTTTCCTTTACAGGGAGGTAGTTCTACTGTATTTATCAACTCTCCGTTAAGAGGATACCTCTCCTTTAAGGACACTTTTGCTTTGCAACTAGTGACTGTCTTTTACACGGAGGTTTTACTGTATAAACTCTTTGGTAAGAGGACACCTCTCCATAAAGGACACTTTGGCTCTGCAATTAGGTGTTTTCCTTTACAGGGAGGTAGTTCTACTGTATTTGAAATTGCTGATAATTGGGACTGCTTTTTAAAAAAATTCTTAAAGAGTTTCCATCTAACAATAATAACAGGTGAGATTGTATACCATTCTTGAGAATTAACAGAATCTATATTACACAAATCTTAAATAGAAATCCAGAGTTGGTGAAAAAATACTTTTTTTTTGGAAGAGATGGGAAATTTTTGCACTTTTATTTTTCACAATTTTTGAAATGTGATTATAGATGCACTTTAAATGATAAAAGTTACCTACCACATATTTGCACCACGAGTATGTGAATGGCATGTAAACAGCACTCCACTGTAGATCACATCTAGTTCTGTAAACAAGCCCCTCATATACCATGTCCTGCCAGACCTTGCACTTGGGCATCCCGAAACAGACCATACCTGCCCTCACTGTTCGGGAGAACCACAGACAGTTGATCGCCTCCTCTTCAGCTGTTCAGCTTTCCAGAAACATAGGATACAAACAGCTATCCTGCTTGGACTGACCCACCTCAACCCTAGCTAGACTTTCAGACTCAACCTCAGATTGGAAAATATTTAAGCATGCAAGTTTCTTTTAAAACATAAAACAAACTTCTACTGTCCTTACTGCGATCAAAAATATATTGGGGGGGCTTAGCTCATCAGTGATGAACTCTCCCAGCGGTTTCGCCAATTTAATCTACCAGACCGCTTTTTAGATCTCTAATACTGTATTGATCCATTATGCTTATATATGCTCCACTGAAGGACATAGTTTAATACCATTTCTAAGATTCCACCCTTCAGTGCAGCATATAAAAGCATAATGGACTAATACAGTATTAGAACTCTAAAAAGCGGTCTGGTGGATTCAATTTGGCGAAACCGATCGGAGGGTTCACCACTGATGAGTCAAGACCTCCCAATATATTTTTTCATCGCAGTAAGGACAGTAGAAGTTTGTTTTATGTTTAAACGAAACTTGCGTGCTCAAATGTTTTCCAATCTTATATATAGATGGCGTGTTATTTCCCTATAATTAAATCCCTCACATGTCTCATATATATATATATATATATATATATATATGGGTTGATTAGAGATTTTACAATTGTGTTATCTATTGTGGGAGGGGATGGAGCTCATGTGTGTCAAAATACATCGAACAGATCTCAAAAAACCCTTTAAATATCGATTTATTATTTTAGATTTTTTTAAAAGGGAGAAGAACTCTCTTTTTATGAAAAGAAATATCTGATATGCGAGTAACCTAATAATATAGTATTCCCATGAGAGACCAAACATGGTTAAAACTGGTCTTTCCTGGAGGTAGTCTCTTATTAGAGACTGTCATGTCAAGCCATGAATCTTTCAACTGAATACCATGTCCTGCCAGAACTTGCACTTGGACATCTCGAAACAGACTCTACCTGCCCTCACTGTTTTGTAGAACCACAGAGAGTTGATCGCCTCCTCTTCAGCTGTCCAGCTTTCCAGAAACATAGGATACAAACAGTTATCCTGCTTGGATTGACCCACCTCAATCCTACATCTATGGCCAATCTTCCAGACTCCACCTCAGCATTGAACTTACTGTCGTAAAGATAGAGGCTGCCTGGCCGGCATCCATAGTTCTTTAAAAGTATCTCTAACCTTTTTTTTTCGAAGTCGAAACTATGATAGTGACTCCTTCTAGACCTAACTCTATATCCTGTTATCGGAACAATTTGCATAGTCGAGGTAGAAACTATGACAGTACCTTCTTCCAAACCTAACTCTATATCCTGTTATTGGAGCAATTTGCATAGCCGAATTCGAAGCTATGACATTGACTCTTTCCAAACCTAACTCTATATCCTGTTATTGGAGCAATTTGCATAGCCGAGTTCGAAGCTATGACAATGAAACCTTCTAGACCTAACTCTATATCCTGTTATCGGAACAAGTTGCATAGTCAACTGTGGTTCTGCTCAGAAATCCACTCAGGACGCGATTAAAAGCGCTTAGCACTGGTCTTTGTTATCAAGTGGGTGAAGAATAAAAAATAGATCAACCATTCCACACTATTTAAATTTCTTTTATTGAAGTCTGCCTAGCTTGGCAAATAGATAAAACATATCCCTTCAAATAGCGTATGAGTCGTTGGTATCTTCACCCACTTGTGATAAACTAAAATTGATATTTTGATACTAGTCTATACTAGTGAGGTACTAGAGGCCTGGGGGTAACTAAATATATACAAGGGTAATTCTAAAAGTTTTTGCAATCAATATTAAATAATTAAAAAATATTAAAATATAAATTATACCATTAAAATCTACATGCATTTTTTGAGCACCTATGCAAGATTTCATCCGTGAAAACCAATTATCGAAGCACTTACACTAGTCATCTTCGGGGATGGAATTTACGGCATTGATTGTATATATCTCAAGTGAAACAGTTGAAACAATCTCTGATAAGAACCTACCTCCAGGATAGACCAGATTCATCCATAGCCTTTGGTCTCTCATGGGAGACTGTCCGGGATAGTTGGCGACTTTTGTACGCTCCAGGAATCCCCGGGTTATATCGAGAGAAAGATTTGAGATTGAAAATACTTTATTACAATGTCCATATTAGTTTATGAATATTCGAAAATGATTCGCGTATGATTCTTTTGAAATTTAAACAATTTCTACTGTCCTTACTGCAATGGAAAAATTAAAGGGAGGGCCTGACTCATCAGTGGTGAACCCTACATTGTAGTAAGGGCAGTATAAATTGTTTCATTTTCAAAAGAATCATACGCGTCTATAATAGTTTCGAATATTCATAACAGATCACGCGCAGATGCATCATAATATAAGGGTAAATATAATATTGAATAAATACGGCTAAATAATGAAAAATATATGAATTAACGTCAAAGCTTGATGCCATATATTGACCGTCGCCGCAAACTAGTGGCCTCAGGTCGGTGACAAAGCCACAACACCAGCTTTGACAAACTGAAAAATGTCCACCTAGAGACCATGGTTTCGGGCTAATAGTCCCCTTTAGTCTAGGGCGGACTTTATTCCATGAGTTCTACAAGGGATATAATGGAATTTTTACAATCCGCCAAAGAGATGTTTAGCTGGTAAAAGTAGCTAGGCCAAATTTATGGCTAGATATTTTGACTGGGGAAGCCATCTTTGTCTTTGTAGATCAATATTTTCCCGGAAAATTTTTCATCTATATACAATTCATATACAAAGTCTTCATTGATGGTGACCACCGCAGGAAAAACTCCGCCACCAATGCACTGCCAGAGTTCTTTCCCACAAAGTGGGCAGGTCAATGTGATGGCTGGTGTTACCCACCTCAAGACCAAGATGGCACTTGTAGATGGCAGCCACACTTGTTACTGCCTCGTTATGGCGAGAGAGAGAGAGATTTGAGATTTAAAAATATTTTATTGACCTCATACACAAGTCAATGGTAGTAGTATATAATAATTATAAAAAGAGGGATAAAATAAAAGAGGGATAAAGTAAAAGAGTAAAATATATACAGTTATGTACAGTCGAGGAGATTCCCCCAACGACAGAGAGTCCTCCTCCAGACAGTAAGGGGGTTTTCACGTTCTCCCCTCATCTCAAGGCTCAGAAAGAACCTGTGTATGGATGACTTGGCAGACGCGAGGATGGCGAGGGCGTCGTCATCCAGTCCTTGACCGAAGAGCCAGCCTTGCAGGTCGGGTGGTTGCTGTATGATTGAGTAGGAACATAAGGACCGTCCTTCAATCACTTCAGTCAACTAGTGATGTTTGGAACACGGAACGATAAGGCTTATAAAAGATGCTAAGGACAAACCTGGGTTACCAATTTGTCCAATTGTGTAAATAACTCTAAATAATTCCCATTAGGTGTTTGAATCACGATGGATCATTTAGATAAAGAAGACATCTTTATTCTCCACCAATCATTGCCTATTACCATGAGCACTGAATCCATAATAACATATTTCATCCATCCTTTAATTCTTCACAATAGTCAATACAGTAATTTAAACCTTTTACCGGCAAACTTTTCCTAAGCAATTCCCCCTACTGCCCATAACGTCAATGAGAGCAATAAGTGGCTGGTTAGATGACAAGAAAATTATTTTAAAGATGATAAGTCCCTATTTGGATTATAGATTATAAACACAGGGTTTTAAGACCAAATCTACTTATATAATTGCCTTATTCTGTCTGTGTGAAGTTCACTGTGTGAAGTTCACGGATAGATTTTGGTCAGAATGGATCAAATAAAAAAAGTGTCAAGGGATGGGAATCGAACCCACGACCTTCCGCTTACCGGGCAGATGCTATGACCACTAGGCCACATGACCACAATTTATAATTGTAACAAATAGTATTTGAATCAAAACATTCAATCGGGTAAAACACGGGCGTTGCCCGGGTCATTCGGCTAGTCTAAATAAATAAATAGTATGTGACGTTTCGGTAACAGCGTTGTTACCATCTTCAGTACTTTTGTCTGATGATGGTAGCAACGCTGTTACCGAAACGTCAAAAACTATTTATTTATATGGATTTGGTCTTATTACCTTGTGTTTATTTTAAAGGAGAAACCTATCCTACAGCGCCTCATCGTGGCGGGAGAGTGAAATAGGTAGTACAGTATGTCGGGACTCCTGGTAGAACCATCCTAGGCTGTGCTATACACCCGGCAGGAAGGGTCAAATTGTTTGTTCTCCAGAGGAGCGGCTACAAAGGACGTCTGTACTCCATGTTAGGAGCGGTGGCCCCAAACCAAAGTCACACTGATTTGTACTTGCAGGTCCCCAAACCAACAGCACTTTCCTTTCTCCAGGGAATAAGAAACAACAGAAACCTATATGATAAAATCCCACTAGAATTCCATTTTTTGGACTAAATCAACATACATAACCACAATACATTGAATTCTGCAGTTAAAGTGACGTCCAATAATCATGTCTCTTTGATAACAACCGAAACCCATTGTTAGACCCAACAACTTAAATCACCACAAGACAAAGAATACTACCATCTAAATGACGTCCAACAATGATGACTCTTGGATAACAACCGAAACCCATTGTTGAATACAACAACTTGAATAACTGCAAGACAAAGAATTCTACCATCTAAGTGACATCCAACAATGATATCTCTTTGATAACAACCGAAACCCATTTTTAGACCCAACAACTTAAATCACCACAAGACAAAGAATACTACCATCTAAATGACGTCCAACAATGATGACTCTTGGATAACAACTGAAACCCATTGTTGAATACAACAACTTGAATAACTGCAAGACAAAGAATTCTACCATCTAAATGACGTCCAACAATGATGTCTCTTGGATAACAACTGAAACCCATTGTTGGATCCAACAACTTAAATAACCGCAAGACAAATAATTCTACCATCTAAGTGACATCCAACAATGATGTCTCTTGGATAACAACTGAAACCCATTGTTGAATCCAACAACTTAAATAACCGCAAGACAAAGAATTCTACCATCTAAGTGACGTCCAACAATGATGTCTCTTGGATAACAACTGAAACCCATTGTTGGATCCAACAACTTAAATAACCGCAAGACAAATAATTCTACCATCTAAGTGACATCCAACAATGATATCTCTTGGATAACAACTGAAACCCATTGTTGGATCCAACAACTTAAATAACCGCAAGACAAAGAATTCTACCAACTAAGTGACATCCAACAATGATGTCTCTTGGATAACAACGGAAACCCATTGTTGGATCCAACAACTTAAATAACCGCAAGACAAAGAATTCTACCATCTAAGTGTCATCCAACAATGATATCTCTTGGATAACAACGGAAACCCATTGTTGGATCCAACAACTTAAATAACCGCAAGACAAAGAATTCTACCATCTAAGTGACGTCCAACAATGATGTTTCTTGGATAACAACCTAAACACATTGTTGGATACAACAACTAAAATGACCGTAAGACAAATAATTCTACCATCTAAGTGACGTCCAACAACAATGCCTCTTGGAAAACAACCAAAACCCATTGTTGGATATAACAACTTAAATAACCGTAAGACAAAGAATTCTACCATCTAAGTGACATCAACAATGATGTCTCTTGGATAACAACTGAAACCCATTGTTGGATACAACAACTTAAATAACCGTAAGACAAAGAATTCTACCATCTAAGTGACATCCAACAATGATGTCTCTTGGATAACAACTGAAACCCATTGTTGGATCCAACAACTTAAATAACCGTAAGACAAAGAATTCTACCATCTAAGTGACATCCAACAATGATGTCTCTTGGATAACAACTGAAACCCATTGTTGGATCCAACAACTTAAATAACCGCAAGACAAAGATTTTTACCCTCTAAGTGACATCCTACAATGATGTCTCTTGGATAACAACTGAAACCCATTGTTGGATCCAACAACTTAAATAACCGCAAGACAAATAATTCTACCATCTAAGTGATATCCAACAATGATATCTCTTGGATAACAACTAAAACCCATTGTTGGATCCAATAAATCTAAATAACCGCAAGACAAAGAATTCTACCATCTAAGAGACGTCCAACAATGATGTCTCTTGGATAACAACTGAAACCCATTGTTGGATCCAACAACTTAAATAACCGCAAGACAAAGAATTCTACCATCTAAGTGACGTCCAACAATGATGTCTCTTGGATAACAATCTAAACACATTGGATACAACAACTAAAATGACCGTAAGACAAAGAATTCTACCATCTAAGTGACGTCTAACAATGATGACTCTTGGATAACAACTGAAACCCATTGTTGAATCCAACAACTTAAATAACCGCAAGACAAAGAATTCTACCATCTAAGTGACGTTCAACAATGATGTCTCTTGGATAACAACTGACCCATTTTTGGATCCAACAACTTAAATAACCGTAAGACAAAGAATTCTACCACCTAAGTGACGTCCAACAATTATGTCTCTTGGATAACAACTGAAACCCATTGTTGGATCCAACAACTTAAATAACCGCAAGACAAAGAATTCTACCATCTAAGTGACGCCCAACAATGATGTTTCTTGGATAACCACCTAAACACATTGTTGGATACAACAACTAAAATGACCGTAAGACAAAGAATTCTACCATCTAAGTGACGTCCAACAATGATGTTTCTTGGATAACAGCTGAAACCCATTGTTGAATCTAACATCTTAAATATCGTAAGACAAAGAATTATACCATCTAAATGACGTCCAACAATGATGTCTCTTGGATAACAGCTGAAACCCATTGTTGAATCTAACATCTTAAATAACCGTAAGACAAAGAATTCTACCATCTAAGTGACGTCCAACAATGATGTCTTTTGGATAACAACTGAAACCCATTGTTGAATCCAACAACTTAAATAACCGCAAGACAAAGAATTCTACCATCTAAGTGACGTCAAACAATGATGTCTCTTGGATAACAACTGAAACCCATTGTTGGATCCAACAACTTAAATAACCGCAAGACAAAGAAAGCTTACCATCTAAGTGACATCCAACAATGATGTCTCTTGGATAACAACTAAAACCCATTGTTGGATCCAATAAATCTAAATAACCGCAAGACAAAGAATTCTACCATCTAAGTGACGTCCAACAATGATGTCTCTTGGATAACAACTGACCCATTGTTGGATACAACAACTTAAATAACCGCAAGACAAAGAATTCTACCATCTAAGTGACATCCAACAATGATGTCTCTTGGATAACAACTAAAACCCATTGTTGGATCCAATAAATCTAAATAACCGCAAGACAAAGAATTCTACCATCTAAGTGACGTCCAACAATGATGTCTCTTGGATAACAGCTGAAACCCATTGTTGATTCCAACAACTTAAATAACCGTAAGACAAAGAATTCTACCATCTAAATGACGTCCAACAATGATGTCTTTTGGATAACAACTGAAACCCATTGTTGAATCCAACAACTTAAATAACCGCAAGACAAAGAATTCTACCATCTAAGTGACGTCAAACAATGATGTCTCTTGGATAACAACTGAAACCCATTGTTGGATCCAACAACTTAAATGACCGTAAGACAAAGCATTCTACCATCTAAGTGACATCCAACAATGATATCTCTTGGATAACAACTGAAACCCATTGTTGGATCCAACAACTTAAATAACCGTAAGACAAAGAATTATACCATCTAAGTGACGTCCAACAATGATATCTCTTGGATAACAACTGAAACCCATTGTTGGATCCAACAACTTAAATGACTGTAAGACAAAGAATTATACCATCTAAGTGACGTCCAACAACAATGACTCTTGGAAAACAACCGAAACCCATTGTTGGATCCAACAACTTAACTGAGTGTAAGACAAAGAATTCTACCATCTAAGTGACGTCCAACAACAATGACTCTTGGAAAACAACCGAAACCCATTGTTGTATCCAACAACTTAAATGACCGTAAGACAAAGAAATCTACCATCTAAGTGACGTCCAACAACAATGACTCTTTGAAAACAACCGAAACCCATTGTTGGATCCAACAACTTAAATGACCGTAAGACAAAGAATTCTACCATATAAGTGACATCCAACAATGATATCTCTTGGATAACAACTGAAACCCATTGTTGGATCCAACAACTTAAATAACCGCAAGACAAAGAATTCTACCATCTAAGTGACGTCCAACAATGATGTCTCTTGGATAACAACTGAAACCCATTGTTGGATACAACAACTTAAATAACCGTAAGACAAAGAATTCTACCATCTAAGTGACATCCAACAATGATGTCTCTTGGATAACAACTGAAACCTTTGTTGGATCCAACAACTTAAATAACCGCAAGACAAAGAATTCTACCATCTAAGTGACATCCAACAATGATATCTCTTGGATAACAACTGAAACCCATTGTTGGATCCAACAACTTAAATAACCGCAAGACAAAGAATTCTACCATCTAAGTGACTTCCAACAATGATGTCTCTTGGATAACAACTGAAACCCATTGTTGGATACAACAACTTAAATAACCGTAAGACAAAGAATTCTACCATCTAAGTGACATCCAACAATGATGTCTCTTGGATAACAACTGAAGCCCATTGTTGGATCCAACAACTTAAATAACCCCAAGGCATTCTGCCGTCGACGTGTGACGTCCGACAAATACGACTTCTGGATAACAACCGAATATAATTGTTGGGTGTCCAATTTATTTGAATAACCGCAAAACTTATAAATCTGCCATCTGAGTGACTTCCAACAATGGTGACTCTTGCTAACAACCCAATCCCATTGTTGCATTCTATCAATATAAATAACCGCATGAACCGAATTCAGTCGTCTAAGTGATGTCCAACAATGATGATTCTTCAATAACAACCCGAATATATATATCCCATTGTTGGATCCTATCACTTTTATTAAATTAAAGACATTGAAATCTACAGTCTAAGTGATGTCCAACAAAAATAATCTTGTATAACAACTAAATCCCATTGTTGTGTCGAAACGTTTTAAATAACCGCAAGCCATGGAATTCTGCGGTTTAAGTAACTTCCAGAAATGATAACCCTTGATATAACAAAATCCCCGTATTGTTGGATGCAATAAATTTAAATAAGTGCCAGACATTGAATTCTGCCATGGCGTCCAACAATAATGACTCTTACATAACAACAAAATCCCATTGTTGTGCATTCTACTAATAGAAATAACCGTATGAACCGAATTCGGCAATCTAGGCGATTGTTCAACAATTCTGATATTTGGATAAGAGCCGAATCCCATTGTTGAATAAAACCAATTTAAATAAACCTCAAACATCGAATCCTGCCGTTTTATAATCTCCAACAATGATGACTCTTGGATAACATCAGAATCCCATTGTTGGATCCAAACGGCTGTCTAAATGATGTCCAGCAATCATCACCTGTGGATAGTAACCGAATCCCATTTTTTACTGGATCCAATCAATTTGATTAACATAAAGAGATATAGAATTATATCATCTAAGTGACGTCCAACAATGTAGAATCTTGGAAAATAACCGAATCCCATTGTTGGATCCAATCAATTTAAATAACATAATTTAAATAATTCTGCTGTGTAAGTTCCTTCCAACAATGATGTCTTTTGGATAACAACCGAATCTCAATTGTTGGGTCCAATAAATTTTATTAACCTAAAAAGAGATATATATAGAATTATACCATCTATATAAGTGATGTCCAACGAACTCCATTCGAAGGGAAAGACAGTTGGCGGGAAACGGCGGCTTCTAAGTGGTCAGCGGATTTTGCGGGAAACCGTAGTCTCTCAAGTGGTCAGCGGATTTGGCGGGAAACGGCGGCCGCCCAAGTGATCAGCGGATTTGGCGGGAAGAATCGCGCGGAAACTGAGTTTGGCCAGGAAGAGTAAGATTAAAGCTGATTGGGTGACTAGGAGTGGGCACCGAGCGGCAAGGACTGCGGGAGATATCGACGGACGCCTCGAGGGAGCAGAAGTAAGAGGAGCGTGACCGGTGGCAGCTCCTATTGTAATTTATCTGCGGTCTTTTAAAGAGAAAGTCGCTAGGAGAAACATACGCGATGTAGAAACATATCGCGTTAATAGTTAATAATTTCGAATACAGATGGAGCGTATTGTGAACAAGTTAATTTTGTTTGTTGTTTCTGTTCAACAAAGGAAACGAAACGTTAAGATAACAGCAAAGATTTGTAACATCTCTGCTTGCGATGGCAAAAATGAATGACATCGCGCATGCGTCGCTAGCTGTCTCAATGATGTTAGATAACGCTTGAAAGAAACTGAGTTGATACATTGCTACCACAGAGCTACGAGACTGCTTAGATTATCATGATATATTTGAAAACAAAACCATGTACTTTTCATGGAATCTCTCTTTTGATTTTGTGATTGGTGTCAAGAAGGGATGTGTGGCAGGTACTGGAAAGACCCTGCTAGCCAAGGCGGTGGCCACAGAATGCCGTACGACTTTCTTCAACATCAGCACGTCCAGCATCGTCAGCAAGTGGCGAGGGGACTCCGAGAAACTGGTCAGGGTGGGTGGTGGATTACTTATACCTAGGTAATCCTTTCTTCTAGATCGACAACCTGTGCCGTTTTTACAATAAGTAAAGAAGCTCTTTGCTCTTCATTCAACAGTGGTCACGTGACATCAGCGGTAAACAGCGACGTATAAGCTGGCATCAAGGAATTATGAGAGATAGTCGCTGTATTATTTTCTTCTGGAAAACACCCACTTTTTGTTAATTCAAATAAGGCAAGCACCTGTCTGTTGTTGCATAGTTCGTTTCCAAGGCTTGGTAGCTAATACATGCCGTATATATATATGTCGTACCACAAGAAACAGCAGTCATGGGGCCAAGTGGTTTCAGGAATCTAGGGTTTCTACATGAAGGGCTAGGCAAGCTGGATGACACCTAAGAGAGACGACAACACGGACAGGAAGGTCTCATGTCTGATAAAACTGTATAGATTCTTGATAATTACGAATAATACATTGTTTAATATTCCTTTTCCACTTGTACTAATCTGAATTTCTGCCAACATACTTCTAATTATTCTTCTTTAAGAAAAGGAACTGCTTGTTCTCGACGGCTTGTATATAAGTTTATACCAAGCCAATTCTTTCTTCTCTTCCCCCCCTATTTGATACTTTGTAAAAACATTGCTGATTATTGTTACTATTGTGATTTCACCGCCACTCTGTGTTGTGACGACAGTTCTATAGAGGGAGTCACTCATCTCTATTCTTGGTCGGCGGGGTTGAAGGTGTCGCTGCTTGTACCACTTTTAAAATATACGACGAAAACAGGAGGGAAAATTATATTTATTATCAATTAAGAAAATAGTAAAGGATTATTTAATGAATCATATATTTAAATGTATTTACACTATGTGAGAATCGGGAGATCAGGGCAAATCTTCCCGTTCGAAAGTTGTTTATAAGTTTTTCTGTTTTTTTTTTTGTTTTCCTCATTCCAGCCGCTGCATCCCCGTAGCCCCTCCTCCATCGGCTTCCCATTGGCTGCCTCGAATTCCTTCTTTTCCAACAGTTACTATTACTGTGTTATTCCTGTATGTATCCTCTTCTGCTCGGAGAATCTGTATAAGACGAAAAGGTCTAAATAAAGACTGTTGTTGTTGTATATTCTGTACAGCCGCGTTGTGTAGCCGCGTTGTGTTGTCCAGGTACTGTTCGAGCTGGCTAGGTTCCACGCCCCGTCGACAGTGTTCATGGACGAGGCGGACGCCCTGCTGGGTCCGCGGCACGAGGGGGGCACGGAGCACGAGGCCTCGCGCCGTATGAAGACCGAGCTCCTGGTACAGATGGATGGGCTGGCGCGAGGGGAGAGTCGCCGACTGGTGTTTGTCCTGGCTGCGTCTAATCTGCCTTGGTAGGTGGATGGTGCATTCATGGTGGCTTCTGACTCTACATGGAGCTAAATGCTCGACTCTGCACTTACAAGGTTATTTACACTCACTCAGTTGGACTGGTACAATAATAAGAGATTTGTAACAGCTATTCTGTAATTTATAAAAAAAAAAAAGACACTTCGGCCAGTTAGAGTTTTTTTATTATAAAAATAAAGCATTTGGTAAGGTATTAAAATTTTTCAACGCCTTGCCAAATGCTTTATTTTTATTTACTTCTCCTGACGAAGACAAACGATTTTTGTCGAAACGTTGAGAAAAAAAAAAAAAAAAACTCTAACTGGCCGAAGTGTCTATTTTTCATAGAAATATGAATGCTGGCCAGACAACCTCTATCTTCAGGATAGCTATTCTGTAAGTTACCCCATGTCTTCACAGGTAGGATATTATATTACAGAAACATCTTTTCATAGATTCGTTAAACACCATCACCAAGATGGTAAACCTCAGAACACAGACTGTATAAGCTAAATGAAGAACATACAATACTTGTAGCTTAGATCTGGTGGATTGAATTGACGGAACTGTTTAAAGGTTCACCATTGATAAGCTAAGTCTTCCCGAATCGTTTTCGTCTTCAATTTACTAAAATTGTTCTTTATTAAAAAAAAGAAGAAAAAAAAATGTGTTGAATGATTCCATCTCCTCAACATATTTAATCTCTCAGGAGAATCTCTTATTAAGAATAAAATGTTTAAATGTATTTGTCGTGTCTATACGTCAACACTACGTGTAACCCTGGTTTAAACCGAGACGTGTGGAACAGGGACCTGGACCACGCCGTGCTGCGACGCCTGGAGAAGCGGATCCTGGTCCCGATGCCAGGTCGCGATACTCGCCGGGAGATGATCCGTCGCTTCCTGCCGCCCGGACCCCTGCTACCGTCATCGGCCGGCGTGAGCCTGTCCGCCGAGCTGGACTACGGTAGAGTGGCCGAGGTAGGTACCGCATGGACTCCACCGTCCCCGGCTAACACCGCCCACGTAGGTAACCGATGGCTACTCGGGGGCCGACCTGGTGCTGGTGTCCAAGGAGGCTGTCATGGACCGCGTACGTCAGGTGTTCCTTGCTCTTGAAGGTAGGTCGTCTCACCGCGTCAAAGTTCGTTTTATCTCTCTACTGAGATAGGCCGTTTGGATGACAATATATATACATATCGCCCAAGACCGGACGGAGTCATATTGAAGACGTCGATAGTTTGTTACACTCCCCCCCCCCCTCCCGGAAAAGCAGATCATCTCTCCCATAAGGAGATTTGTAGGTTTGAAGTAGTGGAGGCGGTCCTATATCATGTGAGGGAGGTACTCTCCAAAACACTCTCGACAGAAAACAAGATCATTCTCTGTGAATTCCTCAACATGGCAATTAAA
The DNA here is from genome assembly GCA_030710605.1 of Cordylochernes scorpioides. NCBI lineage: Eukaryota > Metazoa > Arthropoda > Arachnida > Pseudoscorpiones > Chernetidae > Cordylochernes > Cordylochernes scorpioides. Next base: position 8,633,882 of record CP092872.1, read on the forward strand.
CATGTTGGGGAAAAAAACTCCATCATAACCAAAGGTCTATTCAAATTCAGGGGGTGTCTTGTAACCCTTAAACTTGACGTCCCTTAGGAGAAGGCTTCGTGTTGATGTAAATATATATTTTTGTATAAATTCTATTGTTGATGTCCATAAGTATTCTTTGGATCATTGTTGACTAGAAGTTAATAAAGATGTTTCAATAGCAAGTATCTCCCTCTCATGTAGATCACATCCTCCTGGACCTTGTCCACGTCTTCGGCGTTAAGATGACATCCAACCTGCCTCGTCCCTTGTGTTACCCATTGACGCTTGAACCCGAGGCCCATGACTGCATAGTGTCTACCTACCATATATACAGGGTGTACCAGGTAAATTGGGAATTTCAACAATGGTATTTTAACTGAAATTTTTTGCAAGTAAAAATTAAAATATCCGAATGAAATTTGACACAGTAGTAGATAAAAGGATATAGTTTTTATTTATTCAATGTAGTTTCCATTATTAGCTACAACAGTCTCGAGGCGAGTGCGGAATGAAGCACAGGCCTTGGCGACGATGACCTTGTCCATTTGGGTCATCACCGTGTGAACTGCTTTCTTGACAGACTGGATGGTGGTATGAGGAGCTTTGTTGACATCTCTCTCAACAACGCCCCATACATAGTAGTCGAGGGGATTGCAATCTGGAGAATTAGGGGGCCAAATATCAGGACCCCAGTGACTAGGGACGTTAAGTGTCAGCCACGATTGTGTCTTTTTTGCCTTATGGGCTGGAGCTGAGTCCTGTTGGAAGACATACTTCCTTCCTGCGGCCACCATGTCCATCCAAGGCTCCACAACGGTCTCCAGAACATTGATGTAGGTGTCAGCGTTCATCCTAAGGCCCTTCTCAAAGAAATGGGGAGGCATGACATCACCTTCACTGCTGATAACGCCAAGGACCATTACGGAGGCAGGAAATTTCGTGTGCATCACGACAGGTATCTCTGAGGGGTCTTTACAGATCCAGCGATCATTCCTGGGATTTACCTTTTGGTCCACGTCAAAGTTCTTTTCGTCAGAGAAGAACCTTAGCATGCCAAAAGAGTCGTGTTTCAGGTTGTTGAGGAGGGCAGCAGCCTTTCCTTTTCCGTTATTCTTCATATTCTCAGTCAGCAACTGACCTTTCCGAAGGGCATAAGACTTGAGACCAAGGTCCTCATGAATAGTTCTGACAATTGTCATAGAGCCAACGTCCATTTCCTTGGCTATGGCCCTCATGCTCTTCCCAGGGTTTCCATCAATCTTCTCCTTGACATTTTTGACAAATTCTTCGCCTCTTACCCTGTCCGATCGACGCGAGTGCTTTTTCCTTGTAGCTATCCCCTCTTTGTTACTGTCGGCCTCATCAAACTGCTTCTTGACACGATAAATAGTGGTTTTGGGCAACTTAAGAAAATCCACTATCTCTTTGGGGCTCCTTCCGGCGCGCAGAGCAACGATGATGGCAGCTCGATTTTCAAATTCTCGGTTACTCTTCATCACTACACTGCGCACACATGTACTGTTGCATTTTACATGAATATGGCTACATAATGAAAAAAAAACAACAAGTTTTTAATCTCAAGTAGTTTTTGTTTTATGGACGGTCAAAGTTAGTCCCAATTTACCTGGTACACCCTGTACATATATGTAAAAAAAAAAAAAATAGAAAAAAAATAAAAAGGTCAGGTGTTGATATTAAAAATAAAGAAGGCATTATAAAGCGATTTGCTATCTAAAAATTACATGTGCTCCTGGTCAGGATATTCCTTCTTTATTTTTAATATCAGTTATTTAGTTAGCTGTAATAAGAAACTGTCAATCAGGAATTGCAGACCCGATTTTCTGTCCTTTACAAATAAACGGTGTTTGCGATTATCTTTAATTTAGTCCGCGACATAACACGAGTCGCTAATTCTTTTGCAGGTTTCCTTTTTACCTAGGACAATTACGTTCATTTGTAGGGTGATCTACATTTTTCAGGGCGCCAGTTTATTCCAAATTTATAATGGAAAGAACACAGGTTTCTTTTTTGGATCATATCTTCTTGAACTGCCAATATTACTGAGTTTATTAAAATTGAAGGATC
>CP092872.1:8636087-8672159 GCA_030710605.1 Cordylochernes scorpioides
GGAGAATTAGGTAACCCAGCCATCAGGTGCCAGGCGCGGCCTCTTGTTCAGATGGCTCTCATAGTCAATGTTGTTTGGATCCGGGGATGATGAAGACGAAGTCAGGGAGTGTCCGGGTGATCGTTGGGAAGTTTCACGCGAGGGGGATATAGGTTCTGTCTTTACTCGAAGGCAGTCCCCTCCAAGATGGGTGAGATTGTTGTCAAATACGCTGCGCATGCAGAGTGAGATGGTGCTGTACGTAGGTGATAGGTAGGTGGGCACTCACCTGTTGTGGGCAATGGTCCAATTGGGATGAAGCACTGAGGTGGAGTTGAAACTGGTCAGGGTAAGGTCGCCGGAGAGCTGGAAGTCATCTGCAAACACACACACATCTGTTTACAAAATATTGCTTACAAAAACACATGCAACCTTGGTAGAAGAAAAAAAAAAAGCATGCCCTGACTACTCAATTGAGCATTTTAGAGGCTATCTGGCTAAATAAATATCATTTTTTCGGAATATTGGCCAAATACTCTTTCAGGCTGTTGGCCCTTTTCAATATGGTACATTCTGTACCTCAAAAAAAAAAAAAAAAAAAAGCTGGCTCTAGAGGCTTCCAGAAAAATCAAGAAATGAATAGTTTTGGCCAAAAATGTCAAAGTACGCTAAAACATGGGAAAAATTATAAGAAAAAAAAATAGTTCAGGCATTAAAATAAAAAATCTCCAGTCAAAACATCATTTAGAACCAAGATTTAAAGTGTGATTTAATCACAGTGCAGAGACAAAATTGAGACTCTTGGGACTTTAGAATTAGGATATAAATAAACCATGAAAGTTCTAAATGTTTGGATGATAAGAGGCTCCAATTATCTCCATGCAGTGAGGAATCTTTTAAACAAATATCTAAAGTCCTGAGTTGTTAAATTTTCCAATTATTTGAACTGCACCAAAAACAAGCTAAAATCTTGGTCCCAAATGAGGAGGTTATAACAAGGTTTGAGTGTAATTAAGGGCCAGATCTTGTTCCATGGGAGAATCCCTTAATCCAACAGAACAAAACCTCCCTGATCTGAAGAACTTACTGTGGTGAAAGGTGGTGTAGGGTGAAGCGGCTCCCCCTCCTCGATTCACAGCCTGTTAACAGACAGTTAACTTTTTAGAAAACACATCAGGCATAGTTTCATGATTCAGAAAACACAACAACAAAATGATGATTTGTTGACTTGGCAAAATGTTTTGGACTGAATGTACCAAGATCTAAATACAAGAAGGTGATGATGTAAGTAATCTACATATGTCTGAGAGATTTCTGTAACAACTTCAGAGAGAGAGAAAAAATTTACTAAAAAGAACATTTATCATCACCAAAATTACCATTTTAACAACTCCCCGAGTAAGAGAGGGCTTCACTAAGTGTTCTCAACTAAGAGATATAGAGATACTGTATATAAGAAAGTGGCTTACCATGGAGGATGTAGAAGGGGTGGGGGAAGCTGAGGCCAGTTGAAGTGAGGTGGAAGCCCGTGAAGCACCCTGGGCTGAGGGTTTAGGCTTGTGGCCGTCCATGCTGTCTCTGGCAGGATGGTGGTGGTAGCCATTGGCCATCATGTTCATGTCTAGCAGAGCGGGTGTCGACTCGCCCCCTTTGTACTGGTACTCTGCAACCTCATTGGTCAGCTAACTGCCACCTGTGGTGGTGCCAGGCTCCATCTACCTGAGGAAGAAGGGCGGACAATCTCTGAAGGTGAAAGCAGCTCCTGATTCAGAAAGCTGGAGCCAGGTATGGGGATCCCCTACGCAGACACTCCCCTCAGACATGTACTTTATTTATTTATTAACAAATAAGACATGATATCACCACAAGGGATGCTTACGTCAAGAAAGAACACTAAACTTAGATACTATATTACATAAACAATTAAATAATTACAAGGTTTAAAGAAGAAAATAAAGGAAAGGATAGGTGGATACACTTTTTTTCAAGTATACACAGTAGAACCTCCCAGGAAAGGACATTTAATTACAGAGCCAAAGTGCCCTTTAGGGGGAGATGTTCTCTTACTGGAGAGTTGTTAAATAGTAAAATTGGTAATTTTATAAATGAAAACTGTCCTTTGGAGAGGTGTTTTCGAGTGGGAGTGTCTTCTCATGGAGGTTCTACTGTATTTAAAAAAAAAAAAGATAGTTTATTTGGTTCTTGTTCAAAAGTGTCAGAGTGGAAGCTAGCTCACCCTGTTGCCATTGATCAGCTGGTGCCCTCGTTGTATTGAGAAGTCAAAGTTGTCCATCTTGGTTGGATGTGAGCGGTGGGCTAGGTATTGTTCTGGATCAGGGTCCGGACTGTCACAGCCATTTGGGGAACCCTTATGTTCCTTCTTGTTTAGGACCTGCACCCACAGTGGTCATTACAACTGGCTCATGACAATCTACCACTCTAATAGATAAGGCACAATTTGGATTATAGATTATAAACACAAGGTAATAAGACCAAATAAATAAATAGTGTGTGATGTTTCAGCGTTGTTACCATCTTTCACTACTATCATTCAATACTTTTGTCTGAAGATGGTAGCAACGCTGTTACAGAAACGTCACACACTATTTATTTATTTGGATTTGGTCTTATTACCTTCTGTTTACCACTCTAATAGAAGAGAAAATTGCTATATAAAGTATGAAATAAGAATATATATATATATATATATTTTTTTTGCTTATCCCTAGTACACGTGGTACAGGCCATGATAATCATGGTGGGTAGTTAGCGACTGCTTTTTACTGTAAGCGCACCACATGTCTACACATGTGAAAGCAGTTCGACTTTGCACTTATAAATGTGCCAGAGCCCCGTTTGGTTACTTGCACTCGCTGGTGGGGTTGGACTTTTGCAAGAATCGGGGGGCCATTGGAGCATTTTTTTTTTTTTTAAACATAAAAAGTGTCCAATGCGGGAATCGAACGTGGTACAGGCCATGATAATCATGGTGGGTAGAAGTAGGCAACTGCTTTTACTGTAAGTGTACCACATGTCTACACATGTCAAAAGCAGTTAAGCTTTGCACTTACAAATGTGCCAGAGCCCCGTTTGTTTACTTGCACTCGCTGGTGGGGTTGAATTTTGTGCAAAGTGCAAGCTTTCGGATCTTTATAATCCTTCTATAGGCATGGCCATGCTGCACTTTGCACAAATAGAGAAACGCATTGCTACTATTTATAATCTTATTTGAATCTACCACTCAAAGAGACTTTAAGGTAAGTACCATCAAGGCCTACAAGAAGGTATATCTGCCACAGCTGGTACGGAGCAAAGAGATCAAGTCTGTCCTCTTTAAGATAGTCCATGGTTTCCAGACTCATCCCCAGCATCAAAAGCTCCACAGACTTGACGCCTATATTGGATTGAATGAAAATAAGCAAGAAGAAACACAAGGTAATAAGACCAAATCCAAATAAATAGTTGTTTATAAAACAAATGAATAGAATATTAATTTATTTGGATTTGGTCTTTCTATCTTGAGTTTATAATCCAAATTGTACCTTGTCATAAGCAAGAAGAAGAGGAATTCTGCGAGTGTTAGGGCAGGGAATAGATGGGGATGTACCTCCACAATGTCTGCGTTGGTGCGGGACTCGTGGGGTTCATTGTACTCTGTGTACTTGAGCAACACCTTGTCCATGTCTGTGCTGGCATACTGGAACAGCTTGTTGGTGGAGCTGAAGATGATCAATGCGATTTCACAGTCGCACAGCACGCTCAGCTCATAGGCCTTCTTCATCAGGCCAAATTTACGTTTGGTGAATGTGACCTGTACACACATACACAGGTGACTTCAGACATCACAAGAATCTAATATTCCACACAGACACACACACAGGTGACTTTACACATCAGATCTGAAGAAAAAGAAGGAGGGGGAGCAGTAACAAGATTGCTAAAACACCTGGGCTCGGCTGGCCTGGCTGATAGTACCCTGTAAGGACTCCTAATCCAGGGATACAGGATGAGCAGTGTTTGTACTCCATGTTAGGAACCGCTGTACATGGCGTCTGTTCCTCATGTCAGAGGCGGCCATTTCTTTTGGAGCTAAGTCGGCCTGCCACTGAGTAGTGCTCCAAGTCTTAATGACAAAGGCAAATGCATTCTACTTCCCCCAGTCATGATGGTTGTCAAGCTTTGCAAGATTGATGCCCTAATATGATTGAGTGGAGATAATAAAGAAGAAGACAAGAATTCCACACACACACATACAAAACTTCCAGTTTAAGCCATACCACTCTACTAAGAACCTTCAAGGTAAGTACCATCAAGACCCACAAGAAGGTATATCTGCCAAAGGCTGTAGCCAACCTCAAAGCTGACATGGAAGCATCTAAGGACATCCCAGAGCTGATATTATCAAAATACTGCTGGTTCAACTATTGCCACCACCACTTGAGACAATAGGGCAATTTGTTGAGAGGAAATACTTCAGGTCAAACAAGCTACGAGTGATTTGAAATCATTACCAGAGAAAAAATTTTATAAAGAAAAGAAAAAAAAAAACTCTGACCCTCAAGGTGATTTTTACAGTCGTCTAATTATGATTCCGAAGGAGTATGGTCGGCCGATCCTCTCTCCATTAACCTTGGGTCTCCCTACGTCTCCAACACACAACTTGACTAAATTTCTCCTCCACCACTGCTGTTATTTTATATATACAGTAGAACCTCCTTGTAAAGAACAACACCTAACTGCAGAGCCAAATTGTCTTTTTAGAGAGAGGTATCCTCTTACTAAAGAGTTGCTAAATAGTAAAAAATGGTAATTTTGCGAATGAAAACTGTCCTTTGTAGAGAGGTGTCCACTAGCGGGGTGTCTGTTAAAGGGAGGTTCTACTGTATATAGTTTTAATAGTGGGTATTTATGGCAGGTGATGAGTTTTTTGATGGTGGCACAAATGGTAGTTCACCATCACCCTCAGTTAGTTCTTATTAACTGCAGAGATAGTAGTTGAGATCATATACGTCTGTATATGATAACTAGAGAGGTATCTCTCCCTTTAAGTATGCATCAGAAGAATTCAGAGAGGTGTCCTCTAGCGTGAGTGTCCTACTGTATTTGACAATACCTCAGGTCTATTAAGAAAGGGAATAAAAGTATTTATTGTGTGCTGGAAAAAATGATATATACTTTCTTAAAAGAAGAAACATTACATGAATATATATTTTAATAATAAAAATAAAGAAGGCATCTCCTGACCACAAGCACATGTGCTATACGCATATAGATATACGCAAATTTGGCCTTAAATACCCATTTCTTGAAATCTCGGGAAGCCATTGGTTCCAAAAAAATCTTTTTGGTCGCAATGGTTACAGCCTTCTCCACGCTGACGAGCGCCAACAGCGCGAAACGCGTTCGTGGATGGCTTTTCTTGATTTATCAAGAAATTGGGTTGGCCAAATATCTCGGAGTAAGCTAAATAAACGTTTAGTTTATTTTTACTCCACTAGATGGCGCTCTGCCATCTAAAAAAAAAGCACATGTGCTTGTGGTCAGGAGATGCCTTCTTTATTTTTAATATCAACACCTGACCCACTTATCTTTTATTTTTTTCTATTGTTTTTTCATATATTTTAATGTATCATGTATGAAATAAAATCTTCTGAAGTCCCCTCTTCTGGAATTTTGAGAGGTAAAAATTTGAAATATATCCAGGGTGCAATCAGCAGAGATGAAGTTGGCATATTATCAAAGTACAGCTATAGGAAAAAAAAACTATACAGTGGACACCTCATTATAAAAGCCTTTTTTTATAGCAAGAATTTCTGAGGTGTCCTGATTAACTGTGTTTCCAACAATGGTGTGCAGTTATAGAAGCATACAAATTTTGGTCCAGAGGTATGCAGGAATTCCTGAATACAGGAACTCTTTATATGGAAAAAAAAATCTGACTGTATCTCTTCAATTTAGTTCTGGAGAATTTGATATCTTTTGATCTGTTTGATCAATCAAGAATGGGTCTCTCATTTTGCTTACCAACCCTTTGTATATATATTTTTATCTTTACATCTAACTAACTTGCATACTAATTCTGTACATATTTAAAATATCTTTCTTTCTCTTCTTTAAAAATTTTGTTTATTTTTAAAGTGCAAGTGTCCCTAGGGGGACATAGCGCTCTAAGTCGAAATAAAAAAAAATGGGTCTCCCAAGAGAACAACAGTCTTTGATTTCCAGACTTAAGTCTGGTCATCTACGGACAATGACTTTCCAGAATGGTTGCAGGGTTTTACCACTATGTACTAAGTGTCAACCTGCAACCCCAAAACACATTATTGACTTATCCATTGATGAGCTCTACTCTTCCCCGGCAGACAATATCAACAAGCTTTACACGCTTGATACCCTGATATGATTGAGTGGAGATAAGAAAGAAGAAGACACATCCCCAGCAGACACCATCAACAAGCTTTACAAGCTTGATACTCTGATATGATTGAGTGGAGATAAGAAAGAAGAAGACACATCCCCAGCAGACACCATCAACAAGCTTTACAAGCTTGATACTCTGATATGATTGAGTGGAGATAAGAAAGAAGAAGACACATCCCCAGCAGACACCATCAACAAGCTTTACAAGCTTGATACTCTGATACGATTGAGTGGAGATAAGAAAGAAGAAGAATGGGTATTTGGTTTATTCTTTGAATAATTATAAATCATCAACAATTAGTTGATATTTATTCCAATAGATGGCGCAAACCATCAGCAACTTTTTAATAACACAATCAGGAGAAAGAGCCTTAATTTATCCACTTTGATTCCAGTACAATTTCACTTTTTGTACTATATTTTTTCCACATAAATAGATAGTAGTTTAAATGGAAGAGGGTAAGGGACCCAAGCCAGGCAATAAACAACAATCTGAGGTGTAGTAAACAACAAAAGTGGAAGAAGGGAGAGAGAGAGAGAGGTCTGACCCAGTTAGGGGAGGCAAAGGTTAACAAGGAGCTAAATTGGGGAGGCAGGGGGTGAACGTCCCCCTAGTGGGACAATGGCCACTGAGAGAAAGTCACCCAGATAACACCGGTCTGGTGGTCCATCCCCTAATGGTGGTGACTATCACCCTTGTCTACGATGGTCCCTTGTTTCTCTCTCTGTAGACCATTCCTTAACTTTACTTGTAACATTTGTTTTTTGTTTATCCCTAGTACACGTGGTACAGGCCATGATAATCATGGTGGGTAGAAGTAGGCGACTGCTTTTTACTGTAAGTGCACCACATGTCTACACATGTGAAAAGCAGTTCGACTTTGCACTTACAAATGTGCCAGAGCCCCGTTTGGTTACTTGCACTCGCTGGTGGGGTTGGACTTGTAACATAATTTTTTGTTGTATGGATATTGGTTTAAGAGACATTAAGACGCGAGTGTTTCTTTTCACAAATAATGTAATTCTACTGTCCTAAAAGCTTATGTCTATAGTTTACTTGAATACCTTTTCTAAGATTCCACCTTTTTCAGTGTTGCTTAAAAAAGCAGAATGATCCAATACAGTATTAGAGCTCTAAAGAAGCGGTCTTGTAGATTAAATTGATGAAACCACTGGTGAACACAACTGATGAACCAAGCCTTCCCAATATTTTTTCATCGCAATTAGGACAGTAGAAGTTTGTGATTTATTTGTGAAAAAACATTCACATCTTCATTATTCATGTTTTCATTTGTTATATATAGAGGGTCCATTATTGCTTTGTACTAAGAGACCATTGATAATGGACCTTTACTTAGCAGACTTTTGTAGTAAGAACACACTTTCCATAATCCATTGGATTATAAATTTAAAAAAACATGTGATCAAATACAGTGGTAGAACTTGGATAATTTGAACTGTCTTTAATTTGAATATTTATCTTGATCCCTTGGGCTTTGAATTATCCAAGTTTGACTGTACAAGTAATCTTATATATTTTAATTATGTTTTAAGAGTCGTGGTGTTCGAGTGGAGACGCTTAAAGCATTCTCTGTGTGCTTGTCTGGTGATCTCCTTGTATACCGGTGAAACCCCGGTCCGCTCATTATCAACGCTGCAAATAAAAGATAAGTACTGTTTTTATTTTATTTAACAAATTGTGTGTTTTTTTTTTTTTTATTTAAGGCCTCCTTTTTGTTGTTGGCGTTGTACTCTTGGGTGTACCTTTTTCTGTGTTTAAGTTACTCTTACTGTAGGCTCTAGTTTATTGCTTTTTGTGTGATAACCTGTAAAATTAACACGTTTGTGATCTGATGTGTAATGGATAAATGGACTTAGCAAAGAGCTCCCTCTCTCAATAACCACAATAACATTGAAACATTTAGATCATTCTAAAATAGCTGTCATTAAGATAGTAGTAGGGTTCACAGGCATCTTGTTAATTCAAAAGCCAAAACCTCCATATGCACATATTATGGATAAGTCCCTTGTTACCATGGGGTACATCTAAGGGGAGTTCTAGATTCTGTAATGGTGCCATAGCTCACCTGTCTGTTCCTCTCATCTGTGATCCGGGATATCTGGATCTTTTTCCGGCCCATCTTAAAGGGATTGCAAGGGCGCAAAATGGTGCAGAGTGAATGTGGCAGGGTTGGACTAGGTCAACCCTTCTTTCTTAGATATCTGCAAACACACACAGCTGGAGGTTAATCATCTGTATCTGGCCATGTTAGGAGGAATCTTCCAATCCAGTCTCTGATGACAAACCACAACCAGAAGAACCATAATTCCGCCTTTGCCGGTCCCAAGCCCGGATGAAAAAGGAGGAGGGGGAGCAGTAAACAAGCTTACTAAAAAACAGCTGGCCCGGCTGATAGTACCCTGTAAGGGCTTTACAAGCTGGATATCATAATTTGATTGAGTGGAGATAAGAAAAAAGAAGAAGAGAAGAACCATATTTTTGGGAGGAGATTACTGTAGTCGCTGAAATAAAACACAGTGCAACAATGTCTTTAAAACTGAAAAAAAAAAAGTTATTGAGTTAGAGCAAAACTTTCTCATATAAGCATGGACAGCATTCATATTTGGGGATATTTCAGTCAAAATGAATCCTTTATTTTCTTCAAGGTTTGTTGAAATAACTTCATTAGGAATTAGGTGTTTGTTCAATCTCAATTCATTTTACTGATGTTCCCAATTATCACAAATTCCATAAAGTAATACAGTGAAGTCTTTTTATAACAGCGACTTATTATCCCTAGTACATGTGGTACAAGCCATGATAACCATGGTGGGCCGTAGTTGGCAACTGCTTTTTGCTCTAAGTGCTCCACCTGTCTACACATGTAGAAAGAAGTTCACCTTTTTCACTTATAAATGTGCAAGAACTTTGTTTGGTTACTTGTATTCACTGGTGGGGTTGATATTTTACAAGAATCGAGGGCAATTGGAGCATTTTTTTATTCAGAAAAAAAAATGCCCACAATGCGGGATTCAATCCTGGGTGGTCAGAATGCTTCGTTTTAAAGCAATAAGACTTAAAAAACAATGTACTCTTCATAAAAGACTGACTATGAACTTTTTGATCTCTTAATATGCAAACTATGTGGCATTACCAATCATGCCTACAAGTACAGATTTGTATAAGAATTATAAGACATAAAAAAGACCAAATATTACCAATGAGTAATATATGTGACATTTCTATGAAGTATTGTTACCAAAAAAACGTCATGTATAAATTATTCACTTAAATTTGGTGTTGATTGACATTGGTGACTTCATGCAACAAGAAATTAATGAGTAGAAGAGAAGCTAATATGCAAATGTGTGTTTCCCCAAAGTGAAAGGCCAGTGACTGTGGAAGGTGTGGGGGGGTCGGTGAAAGGCTGGTTAAACCGGTTGGTTTTCGACCACTACGACCCGGGTTCGATTCCCGCATTGGACACTTTTTTCTGATTTAAAAAAAAAATGCTCCAATGGCCCCCGATTCTTGCAAAAGTCCAACCCCACCAGCGAGTGCAAGTAACCAAACGGGGCTCTGGCAAATTTGTAAGTGCAAAGACGAACTGCTTTTCACATGTGTAGACATGTGGTGTACTTACAGTAAAAGCAGTCGCTAACTACCCACCATGATTATCATGACCTGTACCATGTATACTAGGGATAATTAAAAAAAAAAAAAGGAATGAATGAGTAGAAGAGAAGCCAATATGCAAATGTGTCCCCCCCCCCCAGAGTGAAAGGCCAGTGACTGGTCGACAAGCTCCAGTTGGCTGGCAGAGGATCACGAGGGAAAGCCAGGTGCAATGAACCAGCTGACCCCGTTTCTTCACTGGGCCAATGACCTATGGATTTACCGTTGGCGGAGGTCAGCCATGTGACCTTGCCCCTGACAATAGCGGACTGCCGCCCTCTGATATAATGGGGGTGGGAGAGTCTCTGCCGGCAACATTTTCATTCTTCCCATGGGACATAACACTTTCTGGTGTATATATATTGTGATAAGGCACAATTTGGATTATAAACACAAGGTAATAAGACCAAATCTCCAAATGGTGTGCAACATTTCGATAACAGCGTTGTTACCATCTTCAGACAAAAGTACTGAATGAAAAATTTCACAAAATTTTACTGATTACTTAATTCTAAGAATAATATTTTAGGGTTCTTAGAAAACTATCTTCTTATCTGCAATCTTGTTTACACACTCGATAACAGTAACTATTTAAAACATGCTATGGTAAAATTTCTCATTCAGTACTTTTGTCTGAATATTGTAACATTGCTTTTGCCGAAACATCACACACTATTTATTTGGATTTGGTCTTATTACCTTGTGTTTTTTACAATCAAGTCTCAAGATTTACAAGCTTGATACCTTAGTGTGATTGAGTGGAGATAAGAAAGAAGACCTTGTGTTTTTGAAATTTTGAAAAGAAACTTCCTTAAGCCTGATTTTTTTTTTTACTTAATACTCTCTTCTTCTTTCTTATCTCAAAGCCATGATAATCATGGTGGGTAGTTAGCGACTGCTTTTACTGTAAGTGCACCACATGTCTACACATGTGAAAAGCAGTTCGACTTTGCATTTACAAATGTGCCAGAGCCCTGTTTGGTTACTTGCACTTGCCGGTAGGGTTGGAATTTTGTAAGAATACTCTTTCTTGATTAATAAAAAACAATCATATACATGTTTCAGTTTGTTAGCCCCCACAGCATGGTGTAGGCTGTACCTCACTGATCAAAAATGGAAATTTAAGGCAGTACATTATATACCCATTCATCTACCAAATAATAATATTGTGCCATATTTTCCATTTAAGAAACTTTTTTGGTTTTAATAAATAATAATTTTAATGAAAATTTCATTTTTATTTTTTCAATTATATTAGCCAAAATTATATTCTAAGAGTATTTGAATATATTATAAAGCTTACATATTAATAACACATGACTATTAACCAATTAAAATTATGAACACAAAATTTAATGTACTCTAAGACTAAACCATATGTTTCAGTAAAAGTCAATTAAGCATTGATAGTTTGTAACAGATGGATTTTTAATTTTAAGTTTGGTCTTTAAAAAGTTGAAATTTTATTTTAGTTTTGCTTTCAGTATGTTCATTTTAATTGCAACTATCATTTCAAACCTGGATAATTATAACAAGTGAATTGATTACTTTCAGAAATTCCATTTTAAATCATAAAAGTAACGTTTATTTATTTTTTAACATACACATTAAAAAAAAAAAAGACAATATTAAGCATGTAGTGTAGTTTCATTTTTCAAATTTATTGATTTTTTTTAAAATAAACTTATCGTCCATGTAAACAGTGTGAATCCTTTTCCAGTTATATTTACATAGAACTATTATAAAATATTATATTACAAACATCGTCTACGAAAAGAGAGAGGGCTACTTTAAATTTACTTGTAATTAAAAAAAAAATGCCTACCTTCAAAATGTTCGTCTGCTTTTTACACAAGATCAGCATCATTATAGCTTTCCAAAATTAACTGAATTTACAAATTAAATAAAAAGAAAACAAGAAAGTCTTAAATTACTATCTCTAACAGTTTTTAAAATATAGAATACACAATTCTGAAAAACACTAAACAATAAATATTTACATAACAACTACCTCTACATAAACAGTGTAATCAAACTCTGATTTAATAGCCATCAAATTTCGAAATATATTTGGTTTTGCTATCGTAAATGATTATTGAATACTGAATTTTTAAAAATAAATTAACAATTTTATTAAGTCGAGATATTTTACGAATTATTAAATGCATATTCATTCTAAAATTTAGCGATCGAATTTTTAAAAAATTCAATAAAATACATGTAGAGAAAGGGAATAAAATACACGATGTAGAAATACAAATGAGAGCGAATTCATTGAAAAATTACTCAGAGATTTATACAAAAGAGTTAGTAGGTTTAATAATACATTGTGTAAATATAAATTATTAAATTAGTAATCAGAAACGACGTGGCCTTCATTATTCTTCCTCTTTTTAAAAATTAATTATTGAATGTCTGAACACTAGTAGGGTGGGTCTAGGGAGGGACGAGGTCGACCCTGAAAGGTTCTCACAGCCTCTGCAGATTGAAACAGTTATTTCTTTATTGTATCTTAAGAAAATATAAATATGTTTATATATATTTGAAACTATTTTTATATATACAAATGCAAAATACCTAGCCCAAAATTATGTAATGTTTTATAAAACTAGCTTCTGCGATTTGGTATGAGTTGTGTGTGTATTCAAAAGAAAAAATATGAACATTGCCAGACAAATAACAAATATAACGAAAAATATAACTTTTTTATAATATAATCAAAGTACCAAACGATTTTTTTTTTATCATACTAAAGACAAATGCAAATTAAGATATTTCAATATATAATATCAATGTTAACAAGTTAGAAAATAATCATTTATTCAATTTGGTAACACCGTCAGTTTGTTTTCCATGCTTATACAGCTTGTTCCTCTTCTTGGAAAATCTTCGAAGAAATAAACTGCTCTGTATGCCCCAAGAACCAGAGTTAACCAAATAACTAAGTGTTTGTTCCGTTAAATACCAATAAGAATATAAAAGCGAATAACAATATTATAATGTAGAAGCTTGGAGGGAGCTATTAATAATCTCCAAATATTTTCGATATTTTCTCAATCGAAATATCTTCTATTAAGGATATTACTTTACTCCTCACTGACGCATGCGCAAGATACACGATTATTAACGATTTATAGATGATTTTAAGGAGAAAATGATATTTTAAAGCGGTCTATATATTAAAATGTAAAATTTAGAAACTGACGTTTGAGATGTGTGCAAAACAATACGAACATTTTTATCGACAAACATCATGTCAAAATTTACTAATAAATAAATCTAGATGTATTTCTCTGTTCTAAAAGATGTCTTATTTATCAGAATTTCCAAAACTGGTGTATGGCTCACTAATCATTTTTCTGAATTTGAATACTCCGAGCAAAGAATATCTAATAAATGCATTGCTTTGATATATTTCTAATGAATTTTGCTAAAAGGGAGAGGCATCTTTTCTTACATGAATATCATATCCTTCACATTTATAAAAACTTAGGAATCGAATAATATGCAAATTGGAAAGCAACTATTTGAAAGTAATGTCTATATACTAAAATGTCTACAAACTCTAATTGTAAATCTCCTGATAAGACCTTCAACATCTAAAGGACGATCAACAGTCCAATACTGGCAATACATAACCACATCTTGCATCTTAAGAATCCATTATGTGACCTACTGTTATCTACAAGATTAAGATAGTTAAAGGAATATCAATCATGTTAAGAGATTTGTAGAATTGTATAGTTTCCCAAATTTATACGAAAAAATCGTTACATATATTATAATTATGCAAATTTAATATTTTATTGGTTTAAATGCAGGGCATGAGAGAGAGAGAGAGAGTGATTGTACAATAATAATTATTTTCAAAAATTTTTACACATATCATCAATTTTTTATGTGAGCTACCTAATCATTTATGAGAGCTAAAATAAAGTAGAATTGACGGGGTCATTTTACAATATTAATTCTCAGCCAACAAACATAATATTCTCAACAAAAAACATATTTACATATTTTAAAAAATCCTAGATTAAAATGTGTAAAATAAATCTGTTTTCTCTCTATAAATGTATGTATAGAAGACTCCTGTGCAAAGTGGAAAGTTACATGTCCATCAGGTAATGATTTTCAATAAACAAAACGTAACCTATAATGATAAGCTATATCCCCATCTATCCTCCCAGATTAAAATAGAATCTACTTATGATGGAATGCTGTGATAAACGTATGACGTAGGCATGCCATATGACCCCTACTACAGCCATCAATCACCGGCAGATTCTTTGTGGCCTTGAAATCTAGGCAATTCTTGTGAAATCTGGTAATCCAACTGCCATGTAACATGGACAGAACTGCGTCTTCTTTTTTTTTTTTTTAAATCGATATCCTTGATAATCAGCATTGAGCTTTTAGCTCTTTCAATCAATCGCTATCTACACCTCATCCACCCCATTGGTAACATGATCCAAGAAAGGAACATGAGTCTCCTTGGCTTTGTTGTCACCCGAGATTTTGTCTCTATGGGAGACATTCATCTTAATGGATTCCTTCCTCACCAATTTTCTCTAATAGTTACTACAGCTTACGTCTTACTAGTATATAAAACAGGATCAATAAACGTATTATATAAACAGAAGATTATATCAGATAATTTTAACGTGTTTTTAAATTAATATTTTTTGACTATTTTTGACATCATATTAAGCATAATGAAATCTGAGTAAGGTCTCTCTCTTGTCAGCACAATCTGCGAATGATCATAATTATTTTTGACCATGAACCTGCACGGTTGTCCCCCGGGACCAATATAGACTTCTCCCCCTCACCCTTGTCTATTTTAGTCCGCTCTGTCAGGGAAGATGGTCAGTCCGGATCATCTTCCAACATTGCCTAATATAACCTCCCTCGACTGAGGGGGGGATAGGTAGGGATTGGGTATCAGGGGGGGAGGAGTCAAACCACGCGTCTCGTGTAATTCCCTTACCTGTTCCTATATTGGGCAATACGTATAATTTGAATAATATAACAGGTTTCTGAAGTTTATTTTTTCATTTTTTATAATGTAATCTCAAGCTTTTTCGAGCATCTCTACCCTTCAACAGAAGTCCTAAACATTGATTTATCCTGTTCCCTGATAATTTGGCCAACTCATTTTCTTAATAAATCAAGAAAAGTCAACTACGAATTATTCAAATCATATAAATGTGTATCTTCTCTAATTTCATCATTTTAAAATTACTTATTTTATTCTGTCTTCAAGAGTGCTGGGGATAAAAGTTTATTCTAGTAACAAATTAATAAAGACAATTTTTCCGTGCGATTTTAAGATAACAATTGATGTAGCGTCTCCAGTCAATATGGTAAATATATTTGTGTAGAGGAAGTATTTTATTCTAAAATAAGTAAATTTATAGCGAATATTATATATATACTACTCGTACAGTTAAACCTGTCTATAACGCCCCCTCTAAATAGCGCTTTCCTCTCTATAGCGCCCGATTTTAAATATTAAAATGATTGAGTTAAATAAATTTAAAATATTTGCAGAGTTTCTTTATTAAGGTATCATAATATTATTTGCATCAATATTTCAAGTAAAAACATTGAAATGTAAACATTAAACATTTTTTTTTTTAATTACATGTGACCTGCCTATAGCACCCTCTCTATAGCACCCCTATTTTGGTGAGTCCCAAGAGGGGGCGACAGGTTTAACTGTATATGCAATTGTAGTTGAGAACATGGATTAGTTAAGTTTGTTTGAGATGTTATGAGTGGGTTCCAACAAAACACTGAGACTGCCATTACGTCAGGGGTCGGCGGGGCAACGCCACTCCGACCTTGGTCAACTGGTGGGCCTTCAATCTACTACCCTCATTAACTGGATTGGAGATTTGCATAGTCGTATATTGGGTCCGGCCATTGGGTCTGACCACCTTGTGATAGGAATATGACAGAAAATTGGGTTTATTCTTCAATATCTGTACTCACTCTGTGATTTAAAGGAATAGACTTGGAACGTTTAGAAGATGTGATTACAATAAACATTCTTTCTTATATACACCTTACTCATTATATTGATTTTAAATATGCTCATTTTATTTCTATAATATTTATCAGTCTGTTAATTTATCTAATCAAATGTTTATTTAATTATATACTCTTTTACTTATTATTATTAATATAACCATTGTACATATATTTTATATACTGTGAAATTTTCATTAGATAGTTTCTTACTTTGATCTTGTATAGCATGAGTGGATCACACGTGATTTAGTTTAAATCAAAGCCTTGATAAAGAGAGGCGTTTTGCCCCTAGAAATATTAGTTAAATAATAAATTTAGATCCAATATATGCCTTTTATTCATATATATATATATATATAAATTGGGAGGCTTGAAAATATATGAAATTCTACCCGCTATGGAGACCATCTCTCAAGATGAAATAGATTGAATATTAGGAATGCCTTAGTAGAGACTAATTGGACAGACCTGGCTGTACATCCCACTGTATAAGTTGGAATGGTTCAAGAATGGTATAGGACGGATTGACAGAACTGACTACATCCTATTTGACTCTTACCTTCTTGACTCCAGTATTTCCAATCAGATTCCACATGAAACCAACGAAGCCGTTCTAACGGGATAAGACCGGCGGCCACAGAATATTCCCCGCAGATAACCCAGCTAGATAAGAGCAGCGCCACGCGACGACCAGATAACCTCAACGGAATGTTCAACACAACAAACCTTCACCAACTCTTTCATCACTCAACACCTTCAACAATATTACCCATAGCCATCAGATATAACCAATTCATACATGTTAACGAACAACTTTAAACAAAAAATAGGAAAAGATCAAATATGTATTGCTGAGTATAGAGATACAAGATAAATAGATGTAAACAAATCAATATAAATCCCCTACAAACTATTATCAATATATGTAAAAACATTATTATATATTTATAAAAAGTCATCTCCTTATCGTGCAACTGAAAGTTGCTGATGGCTTGCGCCATCTATCGGAATAAATATCAACTATTCTCGTTGATTTTTAATTATTTCAGAATTGGCCAAATACCCATTCTTTTTTTATTAATTAAAAATCAAAGAGAATAGTTGATATTTATTCAGATAGATGGCGCAAGCCATCAGCAACTTTCAGTTGCACGATAAGGAGATGCCTTTTTATAAATTTAAGCACCTTATCCCAATACAATATCACATTTGTACTATTTTTTCACATTATTATATATATGTATATGCCCGTTGAAGAACAGAAAATTTGCTCTAAAGCTTACAAAACCAAAATTAAAAGAAACTCATTACCTGAATTTTATTGTTCTTTTTTCAATTAATTTCTGGGTAACTATTGCTTACATAAAAACATATAAATGGTTATAAAAAATGTGATATAATTATCGTATAACGTATGTTAATACGAAATCGTGTAAACATTGTACGTTTGATACTGATTGAACGAGTTTTCTATACTGAAGAATACCAGTCCCAATGTCTAATTGATATCCTTTCTACAACAACAACAACAACAAAGCCTTTATTTAGGGCCTCTCGCCCTATACAGGATTCGCCAGTTCACAAGGGATGGGGAGAACACTGTGTGGCCTTTTTCCGGGATATAATCCTGTGGAATCCAAATATCGCCACCGCTATATACCTATTCTTTGATAATTCATTAATTAGTGCCGGAAATGAAGGACAAAGTTGCCCCGTTTTATCATTTAGTTTTCGTCTTTCCTCAGACAGAGCAGCACAGTCAAATAAGTAGTGCAACATCTCTCCGTTGTATCCTTTCTAATTAAAATAAGTCATAAGAGATGAGTTTCTTTTAAAGCAAATCTTTGGAAGGTTTATACAAGGTTATCCCAAAAGTTCGTAAAAACTTGCAAAAAAATTGAAATATCAATATTATTCGTCGTTATGTTTAATATATTTGTATTATATATAAAGTAATTTTATGAAACTATTATAGACGCGTATGATTCTTTTTAAAAATAAACATAATTTTAATTTTAAAAAGAATCATATTCGTCTATAATAGTTTCGAATTTTGATAACAGATGGTGCGCTTATGTATCATAATAAAGTATTTAATTAAAAAGGCATATATTGGATCAAAATATAATTTATTATAAGAGATATTGTCAGAATTGTCAGAACCAATTGTCAGAATCACACACAAGGTGAGGCTTTATAAAGATCTTTATAAATACAGTAGAAACTCCCTGTAAAGGACACCTAATTGCAGAGCTAAAGTCTCCTTTAGGGAGAGGTGTCCTCTTCTGATCCAATATATGCCTTTTTTATTAAAGATGTATTTATGGATTGCTCTATTTTCATTAATATGTTTTCGCCAAGTAAAAATATTATTCTTCGACGTCTTGTTCCTCAATACCTTGCTGGATAAAGGGAGTCCGACATGTCCAGTAGCTAAAGGTCGACGGAGAACATTGCCTATCTTTCGATGAGATAAGCATGGTCATCGTCAATACCCAAACACGGCAAGACCAGAGCTGATAAGGCTACGATCAGTACATATAGGTCAGTACTTCGCTCACAGGTGCATCTTTACACGCCACTTCAATCATCATCATCATTGTAAACTGGAACTTCTCTCAAAATGGCCCCCCTTTCTTCAGATACAATTCTGATTTCCACTTTTCGATCTTCACAGGAACTGCAATAACTGTCATAACATCTAACTCACTCCGGATCATATATACCCAGCCATCTTTGCAGCCCTCTATATGGCAGACATCAATTAAGAAGAGGACATCCATATGGCACCTCAGTTGGCTGATATTGTGATCAGGGTGCATGGACCGATGTGATCTGCTCCATGGACAAGGCACCTCAGTTAGCCGGTATTGTGATCAGGGTGCATGGACCGATCTGATCTGCTCCATGGACAAGGCACCTCAGTTAGCCGGTATTGTGATCAGGGTGCATGGACCGATCTGATCTGCTCCATGGACAAGACACCTCAGTTTCCCGGTATTATGATCAGGGTGCATGGACCGATCTGATCTGCTCCATGAACAAGACACCACCACCTTTCGATCTCTAAAGTATGCAAATTGGAATCCTAATATTGAAATGTCACCATTTTGATGTCTCCTGAAGAATAAAACGATAACGTAGGTCTCATTTGCAGCACACAATTCTATCTGCCTTTAAATATAGAATTTCCTTTTTATTCTAACAAGAACTAATATTAGCCAAGTGCCAAACAATAACAAACTATGAAATGAGCAGAAGAAATCTCTAAAGCGTATACACGTAGTCCTACCAAATAAAGTAAAAAACACATACATATAAATACATAAATAAAAATCATTTATAAAAAGCTTTATATAACATAAGAGACCAAAATGAATTTTTATCAATGAAAAAAAAAGTATGCAAATACCTATATTTCAAATTTGCATAGCCGAAGGACTGGCATAAAAGGTCAAGTCATTAGCCCAGAATATTCCAACTTTACTTTCTCCCAATTTTTTTCCTCTCTTCCGTGATAATTCAATTTAGAGAAAAAGAGATTTTCGATAACAAGGTTTTCTCTTCTGTGAAACCATTTTTTTTTTAAATTGACTCTTTGACCCCCTTAAATATTGAAAATTTCACATACAGTGGACAGACATTTAAAAACCAAGTGACATTTTCAATATTTTCATGACATGCTTGCAAGTTTTGTTCCATTTTTGCATACTCTGTCGCAATACAATAAACCAAAAGACCTATAAAAATGAGTTAGATAAAATATATTGCCATTAACACAGGTTTAAGTACATATACAAAGCAACAACGGAACGATGTGGTTTTCGTTTGATATACAGTTAAACCTGTCTATAGCGCCCCCTCTAAATAGCGCCTCCCTCTCTATAGCACCTTTTATTGGTGAATCCCAAGAGGGGGGGGGGGCGCTATAGACAGGTTTAACTGTAGTACGATGCGATTTACATTAAAAGTGACCTGACTATAGCACCCCCTCTCTATAGCCCCCTTTATTGGTGAGTCCCAAGAGGGGGCGCTATAGACAGGTTTAACTGTAGTACGATGCGATTTACATTAAAAGTGACCTGACTATAGCACTCCCTCCTCTCTATAGCACCCTATTTTAGTAGGTCCCAAGAGGGGGCGCTATAGACAGGTTTAACTGTATATATATTCGTAATTTAATTTTATATTTTATATAAACGAGTTTAAAAAAACAAGAGTACGTACTTGAATATACAACGAATTCAAAATATTTGACAACAACTTTGTTCAAAAGTGCCTCAGGCTTCAAACGCCAGAATGGTGGCCGACGTTAATCCCAAATATTTGATAGCGAGGTATTTTTGCATTTATTTCAACACACAAAACACCATATCCCGGCTAGGGATAATTGCGTCGATTTACATTTTTTAAACAGAAACAGTTATAAACATATTATACAAGAAAAGGTAATCACAAATATAAAAAGAAACAATAATATATATTAGGAACCCTGAACCTTTCAGGTTAGAAAGATATATAATCATAAATATATTTACAAAAATAGTTAAATCTATGATAATTCTCTCTGCTATTTACAAATTGATATAGATCTACAACATTATTTACTGTCTGTGGTCTAGCGCTAAAGAAGAGTGGACATTCCAGCAGTAGGTGTCTTGAGTCCTGGAATTCGTTGCCACAATGACAGCTAGAGTCTTATAGCGATAGTGAGGTAAAAATATAGTTTTTTTCAACTGATTTCTACAAAAGTCTTGGTAGAATCTCTGGATAGCTTAGAGGCCCTCAGATAAAACATAGAAATATATAGAAAAATATCAATAGTTAATTTGTGTATGTTGACTACTTTGATTTCCTTTTCATTTTTACTTCTCTCCTTTGTTTATGTTTTTTCTTCCTTTTCTCCATGAAAATGATGTATGGCGAGTCCTTACAAGACGGAATTGTCCTAATAAAGCTGCTGCATAAAGAAATAACGCGCCATCTATATATAGCAAATGAAAACATTAAGATGCAAATGTTTCTTTTCACAAATAAATCAAACTTTTCTATTGTCCTTACTGCGATGAAAAAATATTGGGAGAGCTTGGCTCATTAATGATGAACCTTCCCAGCGGTTTCGCTAATTTAATCTACCAGACCGCTTTTTCATATCAAGTCGGTGGATGAGAGGGTAACACGCTCGATTCCCAACAGTCATGAACCGGGATTGAATCCCGCGTTAAAATTTTGTTTAATATGTGAATAACCTTCACATATTATTCACTGTTTCAATTATCATGAACTAGGTTGCTCTTGCTGAGCGGTACCTATTTATGTGAATTTGAACCAGGCAGACCGCTTTTTAGAGCTCTAATACTGTATTGGACGACTCTGCTTATATATGTTACATTGAAGGGTGGAATCTTAGAAATGGTATTCAAGAAAACTATGGACTTTACATTCAAAGATGTTGAAATTGTTTAACTCTATATGAAAGATTGTAGATAATTCTGTAGATTTATTTAAATAAATAGGTGTTAATGTATAACGTGTCAATGCCATTGAGTAGTTTATTGATTTCTCTGTTATTTATGCCAATGTAGATCATCTAGCCGAGAGAGAGAGAGGGGTCAAGTTTCATACGTCAATATAGGAAAGTTTGTAGACCGTTCTGTAGATTTATTTAAATAAATAGGTGTTAATGTATAACGTGTCAATGACATTGAGTAGTTTATTGCTCTGTTATTTATGCCAATGTAGATCATCTAGCCGAGAGAGAGAGGTCAAGTTTCATACGTCAATATAGGAAAGTTTGTAGACCGTTCTGTAGATTTATTTAAATAAATAGGTGTTAATGTATAACGTGTCAATGCCATTGAGTAGTTTATTGATTGCTCTGTTATTTATGCCAATGTAGATCATCTAGCCGAGAGAGAGAGAGGGGTCAAGTTTCATACGTCAATATAGGAAAGTTTGTAGACCGTTCTGTAGATTTATTTAAATAAATAGGTGTTAATGTATAGCGTGTCAATGACATTGAGTAGTTTATTGATTGCTCTGTTATTTATGCCAATGTAGATCATCTAGCCGAGAGAGAGAGGTCAAGTTTCATACGTCAATATAGGAAAGTTTGTAGACCGTTCTGTAGATTTATTTAAATAAATAGGTGTTAATGTATAGCGTGTCAATGACATTGAGTAGTTTATTGATTGCTCTGTTATTTATGCCAATGTAGATCATCTAGCCGAGAGAGAGAGGTCAAGTTTCATAAGTCAATATAGGAAAGTTTGTAGACCGTTCTGTAGATTTATTTAAATAAATAGGTGTTAATGTATAACGTGTCAATGCCATTGAGTAGTTTATTGATTGCTCTGTTATTTAGACCAATGTAGATCATCTAGCCGAGAGAGAGAGGTCAAGTTTACTAGCAGGTTATCGTCAAACACAATCCTGTCGACAGTTTTCCTTCACTATACTATACATAGTGAGATAGCCATAAATTATTAAATTGTAGTCTAAGAAATAAGACAATTTTTTTCTATTTATAAACCAATCAGTTGAGATTAGACTGGTTCATGGTCAAATATAATTGTAGAGATATTTCATAGATTTTTTTCTTCTTAATCATAGCTGTTTTTTTTTTCTTTTTTCATATTAAGCGGGTTGTAAAGTTCGTGTAACTTTCCTATGTATGACTCTCTTACTGATCATTTTTGAATGTATGAAAATATGTAAATTATCTTCAAGGAATATAAGTTTATTGTTTTATTCAAACGATCTTACAAGCTTTCGGATATCGCAAACCCTTCAACAGGCGTATATAACGAATAGTAGTTAAAGATTAGGATTCATTTCGTTGTATACTGAAATATCTCTACAATTCACACAAACACACAAAAACCTTTATTAAGACACACTGGTCTTACAGAAGATTCTCCTTGGGGTTACAAGACGGAGAAACCTATGAAAGTGGGAAATATACAAAGGGGTAAAAATGGAGAAAGATTATATACACATGATAAATATATACAGATTATTATTTGAATGATCCTATAGAAAATAAGAATATGGATTTGGAAATATGGATGGAAGAAGTGGAGAGCGAAAAGAGGAAAAAACAGGTATTTACGTATGGAGCATACATATAATGGAACAGTCAATTTAAGCTCTTCTGCTCACACAGCACAGGTGGACCATGGCTTTTTTCAAGAAATCTTTAAGAGATTTTCCAGGAAAATCCGAGTGTTCATATCTCTACAATTATATTTGACCATGAACCAGCCTAATCTCAACTGATTGGTTTATAAATAGAAAAAAAATTGTCTTATTTCTTAGACTACAATTTAATAATTTAAGGCTATCTCACTATGTATAGTATAGTGAAATAAAACTGTCGACAGGATTGTGTTTGACGATAACCTGCTAGTAAACTTGACCTCTCTCTCGGCTAGATGATCTACATTGGTCTAAATAACAGAGCAATCAATAAACTACTCAATGTCATTGACACGTTATACATTAACACCTATTTATTTAAATAAATCTACAGAACGGTCTACAAACTTTCCTATATTGACGTATGAAACTTGACCTCTCTCTCTCGGCTAGATGATCTACATTGGCCTAAATCACAGAGAAATCAATAAACTACTCAATGTCATTGACACGTTATACATTAACACCTATTTATTTAAATAAATCTACAGAACGGTCTACAAACTTTCCTATATTGACGTATGAAACTTGACCTCTCTCTCTCGGCTAGATGATCTACATTGGTCTAAATAACAGAGCAATCAATAAACTACTCAATGTCATTGACACGCTATACATTAACACCTATTTATTTAAATAAATCTACAGAACGGTCTACAAACTTTCCTATATTGACGTATGAAACTTGACCTCTCTCTCTCGGCTAGATGATCTACATTGGCCTAAATAACAGAGCAATCAATAAACTACTCAATGTCATTGACACGCTATACATTAACACCTATTTATTTAAATAAATCTACAGAACGGTCTACAATCTTTCCTATATTGACGTATGAAACTTGACCTCTCTCTCTCGGCTAGATGATCTACATTGGCATAAATAACAGAGCAATAAACTACTCAATGTCATTGACACGTTATACATTAACACCTATTTATTTAAATAAATCTACAGAGCGGTCTACAAACTTTCCTATATTGACGTATGAAACTTGACTCTCGGCTGTAATACTTGAAAGCTTAAGAGATCGTTTAAATAATACAGGAAAATTATCCTCGTTGGCAGCGTTTCGTTACAAATAAGAAAGTGTTCGAATTTTTTTTGGTCCTTGAGGGAAAGTCCCAGTGTGTAAGGGACTTAATGGTATTTGGACCCCCCGTTAGCTACGCTTGGTCATCCTTCGATGCAAGGACAGGTCCCAACGATTTATCCCCGGCTCAAGTATTCCAAGAGGATTGGACACGATACAAGTCAATTTTTGACGATGTTCAAACGCGCTATAGATAATTGGAACACATGGATATTGACTAAAACAGCTCTAAGAGATCATCGAAACGTAAATTTATAGAAGAATATGATGAAATTATCCTTATATATAAAGCATATATATAAAAGCATCGGGGGGGATAAGTCTGACCACACCTCCCTGCGGTCCCCCCTGGACCCTTGGAATATTAGACCAAATTCTGGTTCGTATCCAAGGAGACTAACGTGGCAACGGCACCCATTTTCCAATGAAGAGCAGATAGTGGATATTGCTGCTGCTGTGCTGGAGATGCATGTAGACATCTGAGACTCTTCTTTGGACACGACAACAACAACATTAAAAGCATCAGGCGGTGTTTTGTTATGTATGTTCTACTGTAGAAGGACAGAGATGCCTGAAAGTTTGAGACGGTTTTAAATAAAAAGAAATTCATCTCTGGAAACCTTTTTAATTGTTTAATTAATGTCGAAGAGATATAAAACACTTGAGTATTCCAGTGTGGTATCTATTTGATGATAGATTACAATTCCCATCAAGTTTTTTTTTACAAGGTTATCCCAAAAGTTCGTAAACATATTATGATTTATATTTTGCAAGTGTTTACGAACTTTTGGGACAACCTTGGTAATATTGGTAACCTTGGTAAAATTATAACAGAATTCTTATAGAAGAATGATTTAATCTCTGATGTTTTATATCAAGGATGGTCAATCAGCAGGTGGGCCAGATTTCAGAATTACAAGGTTGTCCCAAAAGTTCGTAAACATGATTTTGAAAATAGAGCAATCCATAAATAAATCTTTAATTAAAAAGACATATATTGGATCAAAATATCATTTATTTTACTAATATTTCAGTTAGCTGAACGCTAACCTTTATCAAGGTGTTATAACATATTAATATAGGTATTAATCAAGGTAATAACACCTTGATAAAGGTTGGCGTACAGCCAACTGAAATATTAGTAAAATAAATGATATTTTGATCCAATATAAGCCTTTTTAATTAAAGATATTATGATTTATATTTTGCAAGTATTTACGAACTTTAAAATTGGAATATTAAGGATTAATTGGCATCCAATTTAGAAGAACTAGGGTGAATGTTTGAGTCTTGAAGAGCTGTGGAATACAAGCTGGTGAGAGGTATTGTCTTGTTGAGGGTGACGGTTGAACTGGCTGTTTGGCCACTTGTGGTCACAGGTGGTAGCATGCACTCATATTCCAGATATCTCCTATTGCGGTCGTGTAGGAATGAACGGTAAAAGATTGATGATTCTGTGGTGAGATTGTGCACATTCCTCTTGTAGATGAAGGCCGGACGGTTGGCGAGCAAGGTCGGGCGGGGCGGCCGTCTCAGACGACCTCCCTAGGCCTAAACGGGGTCATCGGTGTATTACGATCATACATTTTTTGGTCAAAATCTCTCTTCCTAATAACCTTTGTTTAACTTGGTCAAAATCTTCATGGAATTCAAGAAGAACTATTCTATGACTACGTATATCTTTTTTAAGTAAAAGCGTTTCAGTTTTTAATTTATATTATTGATAAATCTTGTCTCCTCTATTTACAAAACCTTTCCGTGATCAAATTTCTGTTCTCAAGAATTTCTTGAGCGAGAGATTTTTGTCTTATTCAGAATTTGCTTATGTTTTCTTGTCTAATATTTTCTAAGGACTTTTAGGCATAAATATCCTTTCTTTCTCTTTTTATAGGATGTCCTAAAACTAGGAAATTCTGAGAAATGTATGCAAATTCACAAATATTGTTTTATGAAGGTAGCCAATGTTCTCTCGATTTAGTGCTTACACTTATTCTATTGTAATATAAAGTAAGATTACAGTAGGGTGGTATTCATGTACCGAAAGAGATACCTTTTTATTTAAAGAGGCAACGAAAACATTACAGACCGTACTGGTAGTAATAGAGAATGTGTTACAACATTCTAATGTTTTGGAGGTAGAATTAATTCTTCACAAAATTTACTTTTTAATGTTTGTGAGGTTTTTAGCGATTTTGGTGAGCTTTAAAAGAAGAACTATTTTTAAATGTCTAACTGAATAGATTCTGCAGCGTGTCTCTATTTGCTGGAATTATATATCAGGGTGAAAAACAATCAAGTTTGGATTTAATGAGAGAGCTAAAGAATTTTTAATCTAAATGGTCTGTAGATATCATTGTGTTTTGATAACAGAGGTTTATGTTTCACAGCAAAGATTTCATGACAAGCGAAGCCACGACAAAGCTCTACAAGGAGGTAAGTAGACAGTGGAATCTACCAAGCCGACTTAGCGGGAGGTAAATTGCACTACAGTAAGCAGCTCATTTAGTTTGTTGTGATGGAGGCCACGTTAAAGTGGCGGTAGTCTCACCTGGCGACCATTCCATTGGTCCTGAGGAAACATCTTTTAGCGATACAATATTACAGAAATAGATGACCTAAAGATGACGCTCCGTGTCTTCACAGAGATCCTGGACATTTCTAAAGACATTCTATATCAATGTTATATTCCCCTAAAATGATACTTCAGTAGAACTATAGGGTTTGTGATTAGAGAAAGAATAGAAAAATAACTCTGCGGGGATGAAGAAAACATCAATATAGGGCGTTACGTTTTACAGGTCAATTATACCAAGAACAAAAGAGTATAGCAAAATTGGCTCCCAAATGCTAAATCGCTGATACACATGTTTAAGTTATTGTGAACATGTTTTTGGTTTCTAGGCTCTTTGTGGTGCGGAACTATGTATTACCTAAATATGTGAGTAACTTAAGCCTTGTTAGATAACTAGTCGTTCTTCGGGCTCAAGGTTTAGGCTAGTTCGCCCAATATTTACATATTGGCTTGGTAGGTAAATAAGAGGAATGTGTCTCCCTGTGGGTCAGTCGCTACAGGGATTTGACATATCGCGGCCACGTGACATAAAAGGGGTCAAAGGTGGTGGGGAGTGAGCACTAAATATGGCGACTTTCTTCGGGAAAGTGGCGGGAACGAGGTCGAGGGTCGGGGACCGTAAGGTCAGCTCGCTGGCCTACATCCACGGCCAACTTTCCCCACAACCCTTGCCTGTCGTCAAGTGTACCTTCCCTTGTCCGGCTGTAGCCTCGCTTCTATAGACTGTTCTACAACCCTTGCTTGTCGTCAAGTGTACCTTCCCTTGTCCGGCTGTAGCCTCGCTCTTCTATAGACTGTTCTACAACCCTTGCCTGTCGTCAGGTGTACCTTCCCTTGTCCGGCTATAGCCTCGCTTCTATAGACTGTTCTACAACCCTTGCTTGTCGTCAAGTATACCTTCCCTTGTCCGGCTGTAGCCTCGCTTCTATAGACTGTTCTACAACCCTTGCCTGTCGTCAGGTGTACCTTCCCTTGTCCGGCTGTAGTCTCGCTTCTATAGACTGTTCTACAACCCTTGCCTGTCGTCAGGTGTACCTTCCCTTGTCTGGCTGTAGTCTCGCTTCTATAGACTCTTCTACAACCCTTGCCTGTCGTCAGGTGTATCTTCCCTTGTCTGGCTGTAGCCTCGCTTTTATAGACTGTTCTACAACTCTTGCCTGTCGTCAGGTGTTCCTTCCCTTGTCCGGCTGTAGCCTCGCTTCTATGGACTGTTCTACAACCCTTGCCTGTCATCAGGTGTCCCCTTGTCCGGCTGTAGCCTCGCTTCTATAGACTGTTCTACAACCCTTGCCTGTCTTCAGTTGTACCTTCCCTTGTCCGGCTGTAGCTTCGCTTCTATAGACTGTTCTGCAATCCTTGCCTGTCATCAGGTGTTCCCTTGTCCGGCTGTAGCCTCGCTTCTATAGACTGTTCTACAATCCTTGCCTGTCATCAGGTGTACCCTTGTCCGGCTGTAGCCTCGCTTCTATAGAGTATTCCACAATACTTGCCTGTTTTTATATATATAAACACCTACGTATTCATCCCCTTGTTAATGGAATGGTATTGCTTATCATTTTGCATATATTAGAACAATTTGTAATTTGCATAAATAGAAACCAGAATGCTAAGTGGTAGTTTCCTTTAATATAAAGATAGATATCATTGAAATGTCGGAGATATTAATAAAAATATCTTATTATATTGATTGATGTAGCCTTTTTGATATTCTCTGTCAATGCCCTATATCCATATGGAGGCGATCAGTTATGACATATGCAAATCAAATTCAAGGGAGAGAAAAAAAGAAGGTTCGCGCAGAGAGAGCGAGTCAAAGACCCATTAGGCCAAGGACAATAATTACCTGTAATTAGGGTAAATGGAGAAAAATATCGGAGCAAATTAAGCCTTAATGGGATTTAACGGATTTGGGATCTCTACGTTCTGCCTGCTACAGGATTATGTGGGAGATAGATGTCCTCTGATTGGCTGTCTTCAGATCTTAAAACAGAATTCCTTCCCATTATAACCAGCCTTTATACCAATGTTATACAAGTGTGGATATTCAAATCAATCGTGATACTCCTGTGGAAGGACTGACAGGTCCGAAAGCTAGAGAATAAAATTTGAACAAGAAACTTAGTCCTGGAGACTTTATTTTCTTTATAATGATATACACTGATGGATAAAACTCAAGGAAGTTTCCTATTTGATATAGCCGGCCCTTTTTTATAGGACTACAAGTCTAACTTCTTTTTTAAATAAAAAGGCATATATTGGATCAAAATTTCATTTATTTTACCAATATTTCAGTTGGCTGAACGCCAACCTTTATGAAGGTATTATAACACTTTAAAATGTTATAATACCTTGATAAAGGTTGGCGTTCAGCCAACTGAAATATATTGGTAAAATAAATGATATTTTAATCCAATATAGGCCTTTTTAATTAAAGATTTATTTATGGATTGCTCTATTTTCAAAAGTTATAACTTTAAGTTACTGGTTTAACCTCTGAAGTAAGGGTTTGAGGAGGTATCTATGGTACTAGTTGGTTGACGTGGAAGGAACTGCCGGTCAGCATGTAGACAGGGTACTTCTTGGTACTGCTTTTATGACCTTATGACCATTGTCCAAAATGTCATCTTTCCACAGAACAATTATCCACCTGCTGTCATCACTAGACCAGTCTTGCAGAGTGTCACCATCGTCGACAGTCCAGCATGTTCTCCTTATTTATCCCCTAGTGAACATATGTGGGATGATTCCATGGAAAATACACTCATAGACAAAACTTAAAGAAGTGGAAAGTCTTTGATATCGCCACGCTGTTAGTTTTTTTTAAGGAGACAGAGTCAAATTTGTTCATACCTGGTTATCTCGTGTGTCTTCAATAAAGCTCAATGTGTATCAAATATTTTTCAGAGTTATTGTCTGAATCCCGATATAAATGCTAAAAGGTAGAACTTCCTTAAGTTTTGTCCATGAGTGTATATCTGATTTAGATATTATAGATTAATAAAACAAGGTAAGGAATATTGTGTATATGAATGTATACACATTTGGTTATCTCGTGTATCTTCAATAAAGGTCACTGTAATATCTTTCAGAGTTATTGTCTGAATCCCGATATACATGCTAAAAGGTATAACTTCCTTAAGTTTTGTCCATGAGTATATCTTTCAGAGTTATTGTCTGAATCCCGATATACATGCTAAAAGGTATAACTTCCTTAAGTTTTGTCCATGAGTATATCTTTCAGAGTTATTGTCTGAATCCCGATATACATGCTAAAAGGTATAGCTTCCTTAAGTTTTGTCCATGAGTATATCTTTCAGAGTTATTGTCTGAATCCCGATATACATGCTAAAAGGTATAACTTCCTTAAGTTTTGTCCATGAGTATATCTTTCAGAGTTATTGTCTGAATCCCGATATACATGCTAAAAGGTATAACTTCCTCAAGTTTTGTCCATGAGTATATCTTTCAGAGTTATTGTCTGAATCCCGATATACATGCTAAAAGGTATAACTTCCTTAAGTTTTGTCCATGAGTGTATCTTTCAGAGTTATTGTCTAAATCCCGATATACATGTTGAAAGGTACAACTTCCTTAAGTTTTGTCCATGAGTGTATCTTTCAGAGTTATTGTCTGAATCCCGATATACATGCTAAAAGGTATAACTTCCTTAAGTTTTGTCCATGAGTGTTACATCTTGGTAAGTAGTATAAACAAACGTCCACAACATTTCGAATATGTAAAGTATGTAAAGTATAAACAACCTGTGGGTTACCATTATAAATCACATGAGGGTATACATAACCTGTGAATTCATAGTAAAAATTTACTAAGAAATAGGATTCACAGTTGTGTACTAAGCCTACAAGAGGAAGGACTGCGGAAGACCTTTCATAAAAACGCAAAAAAAAGTCATCTTAAATGTTGCCCTCGGTTTTTCAAAGAACTGGAAGAACTTTTATTCGGGCGATCCACTTGGGTGCAGGTGCGTGGAAGCTGCAAGGTCGGGCTGTCAGCTAGTACCGCTGTAGTAGCTCGTGATATCTAGGTATTTACCTAGGTACTGTGTTTGTTTACGTCCTATTTACATATAGTCCTATACACATCACACTTGGCAGCTAGTTCGATCAATGCTAGTGGCTCGTTCATCATGATCTACGTTAAATCCAGTTTTTTTATATATCTCCTCAACCAGCCATAGGTTAACAGTTTTCTTGTCTCTCTGAACTTCCTTTCTATAGCTACTCTATATTAAACATAACGAAATTGCTGAGAGAATTCACCTGAACCCTGATAAAAAGGTATTGAGAAAGTTAGATGTTTACAAACTCTTAAAAACTGGTGGGAACTCTGGAATAAGCATCGCCACCACTAAGAATGAGCCAAGACTTCCCGAATATTTTTCATTTTCAGCTTTTACCAATTGTGGTAATTCGTTCTATTGGATTAAAGTAAAAAGAGATGAATAATTACATCCTCAAAGCATTTAGTACTTCATTATCATCTTCCAAAACTGTCTAAACTGCTTCGAACCTTGGTCAGTGGATTCATAAAAACGGTATTTAAACCAAGAAGACACAAGTTTTTCACGGGTAGATAGTCCTCTCATCCTGACAATCCGAGCTGGAGATGCACCTGGCTTGTGTCGACGGCCAAGTTGGCCAAGTTAGGGACTGGGGCACGGTGAAAGAAAGCCTACGGTACGAAGTCAATTGGGTGAAGTGTCTTTTTTATTTTGTTTTAAAAGGAAGCCTGACGTTCTCAGAGCGCTGGGAGGCAAGTTTCCTTGACGGCCATCGATTGGATTGATTTCAATAGCGTGATACACCGGCCGTCTCGCCTCTACAGCGGCCGCCTCAACTCTACAGCGGTGTTGTATCTACATAAGTCGTCTAGGCTGTACAGCGATGGTGTATCTACATAGTTAGTCTAGGCTCTACAGCGATGTTGTATCTACACCGGCCGTCTAGGCTCTAAACTGGCCGTCTCAACTCTACAGCGGCCACCTCAGTTCTACAGCGGTGTTGTATCTACATAGGTCGTCTAGGCTCTACAGCGGTGTTATATCTACACAGGCCGTCTGTACAGAAGTGTTGTATCTACACCGACTGTCTAGCTCTAAAGCGGTGTTGTATCTACAGCGGCCGTCAAGGTTCTACAACGGTGTTGTATCTCTACACCGGTCGTCTAGGCTCTACAGCGGCCATCTAGGCTCTACAGCGGTGTTGTATCTACACCGGCCGTCTAGGCTCTACAGCGGTGTTGTATCTACACCGGCCGTCTAGGCTCTACAGCGGTGTTGTATCTACACCGGCCGTCTAGGCTGTACAGCGGTGTTGTATCTACACCGGCCGTCTAGGCTGTACAGCGGTGTTGTATCTACACCGGCCGTCTAGGCTGTACAGCGGTGTTGTATCTACACCGGCAGTCTAGGCTGTACAGCGGTGTTGTATCTACACCGGCCGTCTAGGCTGTACAGCGGTGTTGTATCTACACCGGCCGTCTAGGCTGTACAGCGGTGTTGTATCTACACCGGCCGTCTAGGCTCTACAGCGGTGTTGTATCTACACCGGCGTCTAGGCTGTACAGCGGTGTTGTATCTACATAAGTCGTCTAGGCTCTACAGCGGTGTTGTATCTACACCGGCGTCTAGGCTCTACAGCGGTGTTGTATCTACACACCGGCCGTCTAGGCTCTACAGCGGCCATCTAGGCTCGACAACGGTGTTGTATCTACACCGGCCGTCTAGGCTCTACAGCGGTGTTGTATCTACAGCGGCCGTCTAGGCTGTACATCGGCCGTCTCAGCTCTACAGATGTGTTGTATCTACACCTGAAGTCTTAACTATACAGTGATGTTGTTTCATTTTACATCAACCACTTCGTCTTCTTTCTAAAGCTGTTAACCAAGCTGTCGAGAATATAGGTTTGAGGTAACTATGATATCCCAATGTCGTGTTCTTTTCTAATGAGCGTGTTTGAAACTCAATACTACTGCAAGTTGGTCCGTCCTTTCTTTTGAATTCATCTGGAGAATTTTTTATAAGAAACTTTCTAATAAATGATACGATGAATCATGATTTTTTTTTTCAAATTAAGGTATCTCTCTCTGAAAAAAACGCAAATTTTAATAAATATTCGAAAGGACAATTAGATTTGAAGTAAATAAGACAATATACTTTCTTTTATTTGTTATAACGGCAAGAAATTATGCGCTAGTTGGCAAAGGTTGGCAGAAAAAATCTAGCCAACGTTAGAGCAAATTTGAAAAAAAGCATTACAAATCGTATATACTGCGCATATTCAAAATAATAATCTTTTTACATATACATACATACATACAGCTTCATTAAGACCATGGGTCTTATACAGATTCACCACAGGAAGGAAGCATAGATGGAGCTCCTATATTCCAAGCAGAGCAGAAACCAACAGCCTACAAGTCTGACGCATATACAGTGGCCACAGAATTCAATCCCTTGTATCAGTATGTCACATTTGTAAGTGCAAAAGTCGAACTGCTTTTCACATGTGTAGACATGTGGTGCACTTACAGTAAAAGCAATCGATAACTACCTACCATGATTATCATGGCTTTGAGATAAGAAAGAAGAAGAGAGTATTAAGTAAAAAAATCAGGTTTAAGGAAGTTTCTTTTCAAAATTTGAAATAAGAAATTTGTGTGTGTTACTGAAGAAATAATTAATATACGTAGTTATTAAGTAATAATAAAGGGCTTCCAAGAAGAAGTTTATTTTCAAAATTTGAAAATAAACTTCTTCTTGAAAGCCCTATATTGTTTTTTACTTAATAAATACTCATATTATTTATTTCTTCAGTCACACACACGAATTTCTTGTAGTATAATAACAATTTGAAGTAAACACGCCTCTCTATCAAAAATATTTTAGTCAATACAATTTAAAAAGATAATATTTTCCGAGAGCAAATAGAAGATGGCTCCTGAGAGAGCTGTCCCAATTTAAGGAAGGGAGATGGCCAAAAGTGGGTCGAAGAATATCGCTCGACGGTCGTCGACCACTGAGGGATTAACCCCTTTTCTCCAGGGAGCTCTGGGTCAAGAGATTTCGTGGCGGCGGTGGTGGCACGCCTTTCGTCTGCTGAGGATAGAAAGTAGGCTTCAACAACGAAGGAAAAAAAACCTTGCGGCCAAGAAAGCTGCTTGTAAATAAATAAAATCCATGGACTTCTGAAACCAGCATTATTCTACTATGCAAATCTGCTTGAAATTGTCCACAGTCTTAAGTCTTCATCAGTATACTACGCAAGTATATCCAGAGCCAATATGCATATACGTCTCATAAAAACTTATATATTAAAAAATTATTGCAATTCTGACACCAGAATGATTCTACTATGCAAATCTGCTTGAAATTGTCCACAGTCTTAGTCTTCAGCAGTACACTAAGCAAGAATATCCAAAGCCAATATGCATATACGTCATAAATACTTATTTAAAAATGCACGGAATTCTGAAAACATCACGATTCTACTATGCAAATCCTCTTGCCATTGTTCATGGGATTAGGTCTCAGCAGTACACTAAATAAGAATATCCAGAGCCTATTTGCATATACGTTACACATATACAAAGAGGAGAACGCGGTTCGAATTTATATGTATGGGAAATCTACTGTTATATAAACAAATAAGGAGTGGTTTATGGTATTTAAATACGAAACTTTCTTAAGTTTTGTCTATGAGTGTAAAATGTGTGGCGAGACATGTGCAGTTACATTTAATATGAAAAAAAAAAAAGTTTTTTTTTAAAATGTATTTTCTCATATGTCAATATACACCATGTCATGGAGACTATATTCATATGCAATTTGGGATAACATTGAGAATGACAGTTTAATTAGAACATTTTCCATTTCATCTAAATTCCATACTTTTAAAAAAGAATTTATCTATGATAAATAATTCTTTCAATCTCCGTTAATAAATATTTATTTTTAAAATGAAATAGCTAACACGGTTTTACACCTAGCTATCTTAATTTTCTAAACATTGTGGAAAATATAATTATTTTTTTTAAAAAGTCAAAAAATATTTTTCAAGGAAAAAAATCATTTTTTTACAATGAAAATAAAAACTTTGAAATAAAGAAAATATCAAATATTATTCGAAGTTTTATTTATTTTGCCGCGCACGTAAATTTCCTATTTAAAAATATTATTAAATGTTTCAAGAAAATATAACTTGTTTTTTCCTTGAATTATTCTAAATGCGCTTTCTGCGAAAAAAAAAATATTGTTTCTTATATAAATAGAAAGAGAAAATTTCAATTATATGATAACTCAATTTAAAAGTTGAAAAGTTTTTTATGAAATATAAATTGTATGTTATTTTTATCGATTTTTCATTCTTGTGTGTGTTTGCTTATTCTTTTGGGTGGAAAGATATTTTATATGTAGTGATCAAACATTTTTTTTTTTAAATCAAACGACCATTTTAATATCAGAAAATGAATTTGAAATAGACATAGATTTTTTTTCAATTAAAATATCGATTTTTTTAAATAAAAATTTTTAAAAAATTAGACGAACACATTTATTAAAAAATAGACAAAAACATTAAAAAAAAATAATCTATAAATGAAAAATGAAAAAAAAAAAAAATCAGACGAACATTTAAATAAAAGCAGACGAACATATAAAAAACAGACGAACATTTAAATAAAAGCAGACGAACATATAAAAAAACAGACGATGATATAAAAAAAAAAAAAAAAAAAAAGATGGGG
The DNA here is from genome assembly GCA_030710605.1 of Cordylochernes scorpioides. Lineage (NCBI taxonomy): Eukaryota > Metazoa > Arthropoda > Arachnida > Pseudoscorpiones > Chernetidae > Cordylochernes > Cordylochernes scorpioides. Next base: position 8,671,822 of record CP092872.1, read on the forward strand.
GGAAAAACGGCCATTTTAAAGGATTGAGACGACACACAGTTTGTAAAAGCAGCAGCCGGCTATGAAACGCAAACAGCAGATTCTAAACTAATGGGGACGAGCTTGATCTCTGGTTGCTAGGCGACCGCATTAAATCTTGAGGCGGTGGTGGTAAACAAGAGACGACCTTTACGTCCTCTCGCACGTAGTGGAGTCACGTAGGGGGTTTGTCCAAATATTTGCCGTTTATATGACATCTAACGCTTCTCTTTACCAATTTGTTATCCCATAGCACTTGGCAAGAAACCTTTTTACCATTTACCAAGCATTAGTGGAGGGAACACACATTTTCGATCAAA
>CP092872.1:8672259-8692006 GCA_030710605.1 Cordylochernes scorpioides
CTTATTTTCTTAAAGCTAAAAAATCTCTTGTTGTCGTGTCCAATGAAGAGTCTCCGATGTCTCCATACATCTCTATCACAGCAATGTTCTCTATCTTGGGTGTGTAAAGCTGCCGCTCTGGGTCCATGTCAATTTTCTGTTGTTGTTGTGGTGTCCAATAAGAGCCTTAGTTGTCCCCGCGTACCTCTATCACAGCAGTCGCAATGTCCACTATCTTGGGTGTGTAAAACTGCTGTTCTGGGTCCATGTCAATTTTCTGTTGTTGTTGTCGTGTCCAATGAAGAGCCTCAGATGTCTCCATACACCTCTATCACAGCAGTCGCAATGTCCACTATCTTGGGTGTGTAAAGCTGCTGCTCTGGGTCTATGTCAATTTTCTGTTGTTGATGTTGTTGTCTTGTCCAATGAAGAGCCTTAGTTGTCTCCATGCACCTCTATCACAGCAATGTCCTCTAGGGTGTGTAAAGCTGCTGTTCTGGGTCCATGTCAATTTTATGTTGTTGTTGTTGTGTCCAATGAAGAGCCTCAGAGTCTCCATACATCTCTATCACAGTTGTTGCAATGTCCTCTATCTTGGGTGTGTAAAGCTGCTGCTCTGGGTCCATGTCAATTTTCTGTAAGACTGCGGCCATTGCTGGACATGAGAATATGTGGGTAGGTGTTAGTTCCACACCAGGATAATTGTTACATGTCCTATAGGTTCTTGTGTCATCTGGATGTATTGACATTCCTTTATAGTGTTTCGTTCTAAGTCTTATAGATTTTGTAATTCTTCTCTCAGAGTTTAATTCGCATATATGATCTTTTCTTATTTTTTGGTTGAATTATCTTGTATTTTTCAAAAGCATCATCAAATACACTGACATTTTTTCCCTTTGCCTCAACTTTCTGACTAAAAAATCTCTTCCCTAAAGTTATAAATTTGTTCAGCACAGATACAGGCGTACAAGGGTAAACATCGAGCAAACATCAACAAGTGTGATAACCCGGCAGAGAAACAAGGAAATACAAGAGAGGATGGATTAAAAGAGAGAAAAAGGAGTTGTATAATACAAGTTTGACATAGATGTCTTGTAGAATTTGTGAATTTACCTTGCTACACAACTTGTTGCCATAATTTAAGTCTTCTCTAAAATAGTGGAATGATATAGATAAAAACGTCTATACAAGTATTATGCGTCCAAAAACCGCTGGGAGGGTTTACCACTGATAAGTCAGGCTCTCCCATTAATGTTTCCATTACAGTAAGGGCAGTAGAAATTGTTTAATTTTTAAAAGAATGCGTCTATAATAGTTTCAAAATTATTAGTATGCAAATTAAAAACGGTATGTATAACCTCTATGTAATGTATTTTTACATATGTTCCATATGTTCTGATGGCAAAATTAGTACAAAGCAAACCCAATACATTAGCTTTTCACAAATTCTGGAAAATAACACAGACAATAGGCGTAACAATAAATGATGGATCCAACTTGAAGAAAGATCGATCTTAATCTCTACTTCTGTAGATAAATGTTTTGATGCATTAGAGCGCCATCTGTTATGAAAATTATAGACACGTTGATTCTTTTAAAAAATCAACAATTCCTACTGCCCTTACTGAAATGGGAAAATTAATGGGGAGGGCCTGTTCCATTGCAGTAAGGCCAGTAGAAATTGTTGATTTTTTAAAAATAGAATCATACGCGTCTATGATAACTGTTATGTTTACTTCTGTATCTGGTAGAATCCTGTATGGGACAACTGTCTTTAATGAAAGCGTTTTGTTGTTGTTGAATTTCCTGGATATATTAGAATGACGAATCCTGTATGGGACTTTGATTCCAGTAAAAGGCTTGTTGTTGCTGTTGTATATAGTCACAGTGTAGAAAATACTACACTATACCTACTACATATAGGTTTCTCTCTGTATTCTTAGTTCTCTTCTCTTACTCTGTAAACTGGCGAATCCTTTATAGGACGAGAGGTCCTCAATAAAGGCTTTTGTTGCTGTTGTATATAGTCACAGTGTAAAAATATACTATACTATACCTACTACATATAGGTTTCTCTCTGTGTTCTTAGTTCTCTTCAATTACTCTGTAAACTGGCGAATCCTTTATAGGACGAGAGGTCCTCAATAAAGGCTTTTGTTGCTGTTGTATATAGTCACAGTGTAGAAATATACTATACTATACCTACTACATATAGGTTTCTCTCTGTATTCTTAGTTCTCTTCAATTACTCTGTAAACTGGCGAATCCTTTATAGGACGAGAGGTCCTCAATAAAGGCTTTTGTTGCTGTTGTATATAGTCACAGTGTAGAAATATACTATACTATACCTACTACATATAGGTTTCTCTCTGTATTCTTAGTTCTCTTCTCTTCAATTACTCTGTAAACTGGCGAATCTTTTATAGGACGAGAGGTCCTCAATAAAGGCTTTTGTTGTTATTTGTTGAATTTCCAGGATATAAATTAAAATAATGCAACAGAAATTTCTGAAGAACAGTTTCATTTCATTTTATTAGTATATTCTCAAACATTCGGGCATTTCTATCCTTCTACAAGAGAACAAAACGAAGAGCAGAAATACCTGAAAGCTTGAAAAAGCACAAATAAAATGAAAAAGAAAGTTATCTCCTGAAACCTGTTGCATTATGTTGTATATATATTAATTAATTGTTACCACAGGGTGTGTGTAAGCTCACAGGTAAAAAGGCGCTAACCGAAACAGAAAAAAGTTCCTTTGTTTAATATTAGTTTCCCTTTTATATTTTGTTCTCTCTCTTGTAAATCAATAAATATAATGTTTAATTAATAATTATTGGAATCAGTTTAATTAATAATTCTAAGCAAAGTCAACACATTATCTTAATTAAATTGATATATTTTCAACTTCCAATGATGGAACAACCTCTAGGAGAGTTCACCACGAATATTCATGGTAATCTTATGGGATATTTTCAATTGGATATACCGAAAGGGAATATAAATCAATCAATCGTACATCTATTTTTACAAGAGAATGGTTCATGTACCATTCAATTCCAGCAGGTCAAGTTTAGAAAGACAATTTATATCGAACAGCTAGCATTACAAATTTGAAAGAATAGATGAATACCTTTTTTCCATTTTGAAAATGGTAATAGAATATAGATAGGATATTTATAAACCTTTGATTCATTTTTTTCAGGGAAATTCGATAAAAATGAACCTCTAATAATATATCAAATATGATGTTCTATGTAGGTTTTAAATAAATAAATCTAATTCTCGCTTTTGAACTGGTAACCCAGGAATGAAAATGGATTTCATAGGAAAATAAGATGAATAAAGAATTCAATTTTTGAACTGATTTGATCACTATATATATTATATTCTCAATTCGACATCAAAATTTTCTATAACTTTCTTTAAATATTATAAACCTTTTTATAACTATATATAGCTAATATATATAACAAATTATTGATTTTTTTATTATTTCATAATTGCCCAAATACCCATTCTGAAAGGCCAGTTTTTCGATCGTTGAGGTACAGCTTTTACTACGCTGATGAGTATCAACAGCTTGAAAGCCGTATGTGGTTATCTTTTCTTGATTAATCAAGAATGAGTATTTGGTCAATTTTGGAATAATTGGATCAATGATTAGTTAAAATTTATTTCGCCAGATGGCGTCAGTTGCCATCAGAAACTTTTAGTTGCATGATTAGAAGATGATTTTTTATTAAATTATCAAACTGATCGCATTACAATTTTAATTCTGTGCCATTTTTTGCACATAACACAATTTATTAATCAATTTACCGCTTCTATATATATATTTTTTTTTTTAATGGAGAAATATGCAAAATTGCTCCCTTCGGCATCTGTATTAAATTTCCTATAACGATATAATCTAATCAACACCAGTTTGTCACTATTTTTTTTAATCAATAATTTAAAATCAAAAAATATTAATCTATATATTGGAAAATGATATAATAACCAAACAAATGCTAGTATAGTTAGCTATTATGCTAAAGCCTTAGTAAATCTACAAGTGTGGACACTATATTTTATTCATATTATTTTTATACTCTGTGATAATTCAAAGTATTCTAAGCCAATTTGGTACTAAATTTTATTTCTATAGAAATTTAGATATTTAGGATTTCTCTCTTCTATTGAAGAATTCATCAATGGCCGATCGTCATGAAAAACTGTTTATCTATAGATAGCAATTAATTGGATTTGCTTTATCATATTCCATTTTTATACTTTTTAAAATAGTTTATAAAAAAAAAAGTTTATTTCGCATGTATATTCTTCGAAAATCCTTATATAGGAGCATTAACACGTCATTCCGTCGGTCTGAAGCCGAAAATGATGATAAAATAATGATCATAGAATCGTTTTCGATAATTTACTCACAATATAAGTATTATACGATATACGATTATACGTTAAACATCAATGTTAATTCTGTGTTCAACTAATGGAACAATTGTGATCTTAAGGAAATGGATATTTACTTAAAATTATCGGTCCTGCTCAATTGTGCTTATTGTTGAATATCTTCTTTCTTATCTCCACTCAATCGTATTAGGGTATCAAGCTATTGTTAAATATGATTAATTTAATTGTGTGGTGTTGACATTTTTCGCTGCATTCTTATCCAGTTATAAACTAATGTTAAAATCGGTTATTTAATATCCAGGAACCTGGGTTATAACTATCTCTCTCTATATAAATAAAAAGTTGATAATGTTTTAAATGTTTTAAGAATATTATATACTCGTCGTCTTTTTACTCTATATATATTGATTAAAAATAAATATCAAAAGATATATTTAAAATTCCTCACATATTCTTTTTCCATTTTAAAATACATACAAATAAATTCCCTTAAATAAAGATTCTTAAAACTTAAAAGCGCTTTTTAAAAAAAATATATGTATAAATAAATAATAATTATAGCTAAAGGAAATTTATTTTTGAAAAATAAAAGTATCGATATATTTTTTCTAAAAGTCTTTAGAAAAAAAAAAACAAAAAAAAAACGATCTTTCTTTAAATTGCAGAAATATATTGAAATAATCTCAACTAAAATAAAATTTTAAAACGTTAATGTAGATTAATAATTTCAGAATAAAATAGCAGTGAATACCAAAAGTTTATTTTAACAATGTATTTATAATAATAGTAGTGGTAGACAGCAATAAATAAACCTGTGTTTATTTATTTAGTTATATTTAAACATATAAAAATAGAGACTCGTAAAAAAAGGACAGTTTAAAAATATAATTACATGTGGTTACGTTATAATTTATCGCTAATTACCGATATAAATTATGGGATATCCTTAATTTTTAGGATTTTTTCCCGTATTTAGAATAAATGATAACATGCTCTTAAAACATTTATGCGTAATTATAATAACTAGGTACAGAGAATTACTCTATTCTTATTAATTATTGTAACATAGAGAAATTGCAGTTAGTCGAGTACATTTTGGCGAGAAATGTGACTTAGAAAAAAATGTTTAAAGTTTTCGCTATTTTATAAATAATAATATAAATATGCTTATTAAATATTAATGATGTATTTTATTATTTTAAGTATAAATAAATGTATTTTTATATTCGTAGTAAAATAATTAACCCAGGTTCCTGAATCGGACAAAAGTATATTCGTAGTCTTATTTTTTTTAATTGAGATGTTTAATTTAATGTTTTGTATTTTAAATTATAAATAATTTGTTATTAAATGTTTAGACGTTTTAAATATTCTCTGTACTGAATTTTTAAAATAAAGATTATAAAAACAATAAGTGATTTAAAAGTATATCTGAGATAAAATAATTCAAGTTGAAAAATGATGAACTTTTAAATATGTATTCATACAAGTTTTATATTTGGCATACATTTTGGAATATTTATTTTTAGATTTTAATATTCTCCTGACTTTCATATATATATATATTTATAAGTAAATTTTTTATAATAAATCGCTATCCATATGGAAACAACTACGAACTGGAACTATATATATTTTTGTAAAATGATATTACTAACGCGGAATCAGGTGAATCAAAAGATATATATTTTTAATATATAAATATATTATATTATAAATCTATTTTAATACTCTGAAAAATTTCTTTTCAAATATTTCCGATTTTTCAATATAGTTTTTTTTTTCAAAATTCATATATCTTATTACAATCCTAACTATCGGGGGATATCAAAATTTTTTATTGAATAAATTTTATAAGTGAAAGTAAATGTTATCTTATACCAATTTTTAAGACTATAAATCATTTTCGACATAAATATCGAATATATTTCCAAAAATTATAGATACAACGCGCGAATCGTAATGTCTATGAGTAAACTAAATAAGAAAATGGTTGAAAATCGGTACGGCAGACATGTTGTTTTTAGCCGACCGTTTGTATGGAAAATTGTTCTTGTTTAGAGACAAATTATTTGGCAGACGTACCTGGTTTAAAAACGGCGAGTCTCGCAGGCGATAAAAGCACGGCGAGGGGAATCAGACGACGTTGGAGTATCCGTGACGATCAGCCGACACATCAGACTGTGACCGTATGCGCCTGCGCGCTGTAATGACGTCACTGCTCAGCGCCATCTAGCGTGCCACATTAAAAATCATTTTATACACGCCGCTATTTCATTCAATTCAACGTTTGGCTTTTAATATCTTTTTCATTAAGCCTATCTTATTTTTGTTTAGTTGCTTTCTTGTAACTTTAGTTTATTTTTCTCTTACGAGGATAAAATTTCCTTTCAAAAGAGATATTTCTGTTTTTCTTTCTTTTTTTTTTTGCCTAATATAAGATACGGTAAAATACAAATTTAATAATTTATTTTTTTGAAAGATTAATTAAACCTGGGATATATAATCTTAAGCTGGCAACCCTGCTATATTTCTGTTTCCATCGAATAACCCTATCGTATGCTACTAATTAATTTGTATTTTGGTCGTTATATTTAGGTATTATTTTCAATAACATTTTTTACTTTTTAATAATAAAGAATAATTTCCTCTCTACTTTTTTTTAATGAATAGTTCTTCTATCATAAAAAGAATTCCTATTACTCACAATTCAGAAATTTTTAATTGACAGAGAAATAAATTCGCTTTGATAATATGATCGCTATGTATTCTTATGTCATTAAATATGCAATTATTCACTTATTTTTTACAAGATTCTTCATTATAGTCGATTAAAAAGAAGTCAAATAGGTGATATATTTGGCAAACATGTGTTTTTCTTTAGAATAAACGATATCTCTCGTCCAGTACTATATATTTTTGCTATTTAAAATAAAACTATAAATGTGGAAAGGCTTTAAAAATGTATTTTGAATTCTCATGTTCGTTTTTACGCAATGCTACAAATTAAGAACAGTAACTATGTCCCAAACATGCCTTCTTTCAATCATATATATAAGGTCAGATCTCTTCTTGATCATTTCAATGACATCTTCATTGTTTAGTTGGTCAGACCTTGTTATTCTTGTTATTCGCTACCATCTAGAGAAAGCCTATAGCTTAACCTTTTCTTTCTTTTTAAGAGTCGCGGAGATGTGTTGATGTGAAAACTTATAGAATGATGATGATTCAACCAAACGCGCGGATGATGATTTTTTTTAAATTTTATTATCCCTAGTATACGTGGTATAGGCCATGATAATCATGTTGGGCAATAATTGGCGACTGCTTTTACTATAAATGCACCACATGTCTACACGTGTGAAAAGAAGTTCAACTTTTGACTTACAAGTCTGCCAGAGTTTGGTTACTTGCATTCGCTGATGGGGTTAGACTTTGGTAAGAATCAGGGTCATTTGGAGCATTATTAAAATTAGAAAAAAAGTCCCCAATGAGGGATTCGTTCCCGGGTTGTAGCCGTCGAAAACCAATGGTTTAGACCATCCTTCCACCGACCTCCCCGGACGATGTTGAATCTATACAGTACATTAAAGAATATAATGCAATAACACGTCACATATATCTATACATAAGAAATGAAAGCATTTAAAAACACGAATGTTTTTTTTACACATAAAACAAACTTCGCTGTCCTTACTGCGATGAAAAAATATTGGGAGGTCTTTGTTCATCAGTGGTGAACCCTCCCAGTGGTTTGTATGAAAATCATAGGCTTTGGTTAGTAGCCCTTCTTCTTTCTATTCCGGGTTAATTGACCATTTAGAGCATGGTATTCTAACCCCCATGGCAGACTTCCAGTGGCAAGGTATCCGTGGATCTGGCAGCAAAGATGTCTCGCAGGGATGGAGGAAACGTAGAGATGGCAGGGGAACAGTATCTGGGAGCAGTGAGAGGCAGGAGTCTTGGCTGGTGAGGAAATACAGTAGGATGGGACACGGCGATACTACTTCTTTTTATTCCGTGTTAATTGACCATTTAGAGCATGGTCTTCTAACCCCCATGGCAGACTTCCAGTGGCAAGGTATCCGTGGATCTGGCAGCAAAGATGTCCCGCAGGGGTAGAGGAAACATAGAGTTGGCAGGGGAACAGCGCCTGGGAGCAGTGAGATTCTGGAGTATTGGCTGGTGAGGAAATTCAGTAGGATGGGACACGGCGATACTACTTCTTTCTATTCCGGGTTAATTGATCATTTAAAGCATGGTCTTCTAACCCCCATGGCAGACTTCCAGTGGCAAGGTATCCTAGGATCTGGCAGCAAAGATGTCTCACACATAGAGATGGCAGGGGAACAGTATCTGGGTGCAGTGAGATGCAGGAGTCTTGGCTGGTGAGGAAATCCAGTAGGAGAGGACAGTGAAGGTGGAGGCAGGAGGTCCTGGTTAGTACCCCGTAAAACCATTTTCTCTCTCCCAGCGGTTTCACCAATTTAATCAACCAGACCGCGTTACTTAGAGCTCTAATACTGTATTGGATGTTTCTGATTATATATTGTTGCATCATGATTAATGCGCCTATTTTTCAAATTATTCATAATAATATTTTTCAACTTTAAATTTTATATTAATTTATTTTTATAAAACAGAATATTATTATAAATTATAAAGGACTGCGGCGTGTTGTTTTAGAATATTATTATGAAATATTATGTACTATAAAATCATTTGTATTTTGATACACTAAATACCCAACTTGCTTTAAAACTTTGATGTGATAAATAAAGAGAGATTCTAGGTGCTACCTAAATATATAGTTGTCTTATTATTGACTGGTTTAACCTTGTAGAATGGTTGAGACACGTTCTGGAAAGATGCAAGACGCGTCTGAGGAGAGAATTAAGACTGAAGAATCTGCCAAACCGCAGCTTGGTGTAACAATATGCTGCAATGACGGGAAGTTTTATTTTGGTATTTGAGCAAATTATGGATATAAGCTTTAAAGTCGTAGTCCTTCCAAGAGATTTAGCGTTGTTGAAGAGGGTAGAACAAATAATAATGAGTATTATAGTCTGTTAAAGTTTTTAACTTATTATCAAGTTTTTTTCTCCATGGTAATAAAATTCTTATTTTTCTTTTGAAGTGAATTTATTTGAATATCTATACTTCTTAGTGGTATTAAAAATTCAACATTTCTTGACATAGGGAAAAGAAATGTTGAACTTTTAACATCACAAAGATGTAGATATTCAAATAAATTCACTTCAAAAGACAAGAATTTTAATACCATGGAGGAAAAACTTTAAGTTTAAAACTTTAACAGACGATATTGATAAGTTTATCAATGATTATAATCATTATATATTAATCAAAATAATCTTTAATACGAAGCAATAACACACCATCTATATAACGAATGAAGACTTTTAAGACGCGAATGTTTCTTTTCACAAATATATCAAACTTCTACTGTCCTTACTGAGATTCAAATATTTAAATATAATTCTACTGTCCTAAAAGCTTATGTCTATAGTTTGCTTAAATACCATTTATAAGATATCACCATTCAGTGTAGCATATGCAAGCATAATGATCCAATACAGTATTAGAACTCTAAAAAAGCGGTCTGGTAGATTAAATTGGCGAAACCGCTGGGAGGGTTCACCACTGAGGCACCAAGCCCTCCCAATAGTTTTTCATCGCAGTAAGGATAGTAGAAGTTTGATTTATTTGTGAAAAGAAACATTCGCGTCTTAATGTTTTAATTCGTTATATAATCTTCATTAAGACCTATAATATAAATAAGGACAGACATTTTTCCGAAAGGAAATCGAAATATAAAAGCATTTATAGAACAATTTTCAATAGATGGCGTCTAGTTTTGACGTTTATTTTGACGGGAGAGGCGCGTCCTATGCTCTTATAGATAAAATAGGACATACAAAATTTAAACAAAATAGATGATATAAAATAGAAAACATAGAAAATATAGACAAACAAAATATTCTTATATATAAAAGTCAATGGCTGTTTCGCGATAAACTCAAAAACTACTGAATCAATTGGTACCAAATTTTGCATGTCGCTTTTTATAAACCTGAGGAAATTTTTCGGTTACATTTTGATCAGTATTTTTGGCTTTTTTTTTTATCATTTGAAGAACTTTATTTAACTCGGAGTAAATACGAGGCGAAATAACAACACCAGGCCAAATACAGACAGACAATTAGGTATAAAGATACACAATCGGACGTTTATAAACATAATAATAAATGTCCATATGAATTAAAAATTAAGAGAAAATCAACAGAGAAATATTGTAAATAAAAGACAACTTACTGAGGAAAGAGTTTCTATATAACGGCAATACAAGCTTTCAACAGCCCTTCGACAGGTTTAACTACGCTACTGAGGTTTATCGAATTTAATCCATATAAATATGTTATATAAAAAGATGTTTTTCAAATATATTTCATATATTCAAATACTCTGATAAATCGACCACCAGAGGTCACTCTTCCCCTATAAAAACTCATTGTTGTTTTATCCCGCTGGTTCAAAACTTTTGTACCTTATGTAAATAATCTTTTGTTTTCCTTATTCTACTCGCCTTAAACCAGGCATTACTTTTATCAAATTATGTTATTTTATATATTCCTTTAGTTCAATTAAATTACTGATCAAAATTATTATTCCTACAACTGCAGAACAATATCGTAAAATACTCATGGATTCCAAAATACACCAATACCTCGCTTTGCGTTTTTTTCGAAGTTGCGTCGCTGCTTAATTTTTACTGATTTTCACTGTGCGTCGTTAGATTTTCGAAGTTGCGTTGTTTTGGATTCGAGTCTTTAATTTTTTTTTTTTTATTTTTTTTCCCTAAAATATGGCAACACCTTTGTTTTTGATTGCGCCTTCACATATTTTCACTTTGCGTCGTTTCAATTTGCGTCGTGTTTTTTTGGAACGTAACCCCGACGCAAAGCGAGGTATGGGTGTATATCAATCTCAAGATCTTAATCTCAAGTCTAAAAAATAATTCCAAAATACAACAGAAATCTCATTTATTTATTTATAACATATACATACAATGAAGTAGGAATATAAGAAAGATATGCAAAAAGCTGATTAATTAATATTTACATAGTACAGTTTAAAAATGGATTATCGCTCTATATTATAGAGCAGTGGATTCACCCATTTTTAATCTACCAGACCGCTTCTTTAGAGTTCTAATACTGTATTGGATCATTCTGCTTTTATATGCTACACTGAAGAATGGAATCTTAGAAATAGTATTTAAGTAAACTATGGACATAAGCTTTTAGCACAGTAGAATTACATTCAAGTAGTATTACATTCAAATCGTAGAAGTTTGATTTATTTGTGAGAAGAAACATTCGCGTCTTAAGTCTTCATTCGTTATATATAGATGGCGCGTTATTGCTTTGTATTAAAGATGATCAAAATTCGAAATTATTATAGACATGTATGATTCTTTTAAAAATAAACAATTTCTACTGCCCTTACTGCCTACGGCCATACCACATTGAAAACACCGGTTCTCGTCCGATCACCGAAGTTAAGCAATGTCGGGCCCGGTCAGTACTTGGGAGGGTGACCACCTGGGAACACCGGGTGCTGTAGGCTATTACCTTTTTGCCGGCTTGTGGACCTTCGAGGTCTGGGTAGCCATTACTGCTCCAGGGATGCCCTTACTGCAATGGAATTTTTTTTAAAGAATCATACGCGTCTATAATATTAATGTTAATGCTCTATTGAGGTTATATGATTACAGTAAATAACAAATTGGGAAGTCGGAGATTTAGGTAGGAGGAATTATACTATGATATATGTCGAGTAAATTTATGGCGTATCGGTAACGTAGTTAAACCTGTCGAAGGGCTGTTGAAAGCTTGTATTGCCGTTATATATAAACTCTTCCCTCAGCGAATTGTCTTTTACTTGTAATTTGACCGAAGGGATTATATTATCAAGAAGAGAATTATTGATAAATCAGACAAGTAAAGGCAAAATAGACGATGGTTTTAAGTGCCAAATCTATGTGTGGTAAGACAGAAAGATAGACTAATGAATGGTGAGACATCTTGAAGAGAATGTAATCTAAAGAATAGACATAGCCGAATGTATTAATCTATGCCAAATCTAAGTGTAATAAAACAGAAAGATAGACTAATGGATGGTAAGACATCTTGAAGAGAATGTAATCTAAAGATCAGAATAGACATAGCCGAATGTATTAATCTATGCCAAATCTAATTGTAGTAAAACAGAAAGATAGACTAATGGATGGTAAGACATCTTGAAGAGAATGTAATCTAAAGATCAGAATAGACATAGCCGAATGTATTAATCTATTTTAAATCTAAGTGTAGTAAAACAGAAAGATAGACTAATGGATGGTAAGACATCTTGAAGAGAATGTAATCTAAAGATCAGAATAGACATAGCCGAATGTATTAATCTATGCCAAATCTAAGTGTAGTAAAACAGAAAGATAGACTAATGGATGGTAAGACATCTTGAAGAGAATGTAGTCGAAATAGCAGAATAGACATAGCCAAATGTATTAATCTATGCCAAATCTATGTGTAGTAAAACAGAAAGATAGACTAATGGATGGTAAGACATCTTGAAGAGAATGTAATCGAAATAGCAGAATAGACATAGCCAAATGTATTAATCTATGCCAAATCTATGTGTAGTAAAACAGAAAGATAGACTAATGGATGGTAAGACATCTTGAAGAGAATGTAATCTAAAGATCAGAATAGACATAGCCAAATGTATTAATCTATGCCAAATCTAAGTGTAGTAAGACAGAAAGATAGACTAATGGATGGTAAGACATCTTGAAGAGAATGTAATCGAAATAGCAGAATAGACATAGCTGAATACATTAGGACCTTCGGCTATATTTGGCTGTGGAATAGCTGTTACCCAAACAATTCAATAAAACCTAACATTATTGTAATACATCCCTACCTCGCTTTGCGTCGGGGTTACGTTCCAAAAAACACGACGCAAAGTGAAAATATGTGAAGGCGCAATCAAAAACAAAGGTGTTGCCATATTTTAGGGAAAAAAATTAAAGACTCGAATCCAAAACAACGCAACTTCGAAAATCTAACGACGCACAGTGAAAATCAGTAAAAATTAAGCAGCGACGCAACTTCGAAAAAAACGCAAAACGAAACGATGCAAAGCGAGGTATTGGTGTATTTATTTTTTCTCGACTTTTTATTTTCTTTTCCATTTCTCTTGCAAGATATAAATGAAAATACTGTAAATAAGTTCCGCTTCAAATTTTTATTACCTCCATTTTTCAGCTGAGAAATTTTTAATAAGACGAAAGATCTCTGTAAAAAGCTTATGTATGTATCATATGTAAATACCAGTTTTTTTTATTAGTTTATATATTTTTTGTATTTTTCTTTTTCTCGGATTTACCCAGAATAATCTGTTAATGAGCTTAACTGTCATAATTAAATTTTCCTGTATATTGTTGCACCAGGTTGCGGCTTGGCAGACTCTTCAACCTTAATTCTCTCCTGTGCCGGGTCTTGTATCTTACCAGAGCGTGTTTCAACCATCCTACAAATTTATATAAGGGAATAATGAGATAACTTTAAGTAGCCTCCAGAATTATTTATTTATTTCTCACATCAAAGAGAGCAGTGAAGTCACACAGTGTACCTAAATACAAATGATGATTCTATAATACATAAATCTGTTTATAATACATTTATTCTGTTTGATAAAATAAATAAATATGAAATATAAATTTGAATTTAAAATATATGAAAAATAATATTACAAATTAAAATAAAATAGGTGTATTAGCCATAATGCAACAATATATATTTAATTATTACTATTAAATGTGATTAATTAATTAACTTTATTAACATCATGAAACGCGATATCCCAAACTCAGGGATATTTGCGCCAATACATTTCACTGCATTACAGCAATTCGGCTATATACAATCCTGTTCAATTCATTATTTTACATAAATTAACTAAAGAAAATTGTCCAAAGAGAAAAACAAACAACAAAGCAAAACACACAGAGCAAGCATCGCAGTTCTTTTTTTTTTTTTCTAAGATTCCTTCTCTTTTTTCCAATTCAAGAGAAAGTTGTATATGTATTTACAAAATTGATCAAAATTTTTATACTTTTCTTTTTTGTCTACAAATTCATCAAGCTGTCCAATACGACCAAATCTATTTTCCCTAAAATCCCGGAAAATTGGGCACTCCAGAAGTAGATGTCTCGCGTCTTGAATTTCACCTCCGCAGAAGCATCCTGGTTCCTTCACGGCGCCGATAGTTGCCAAAAATTTCCCAAAATTGCCATGATCTGTAATGAATTGGATATTATAAAAATTTGGACGGAAAAATCTTGGAATTCCTAATACGAAAAAGCTTCTGAAAATTTCATTAGTGTTCTCAAAAATTTCATTCATTTTTGCGTGTAAGAATGATTTGACTATACTTGGAGCATGGGGTTCGTAAGTAATTAGATCTTCAATGGACATTTGAGCTAGATCAAATTTGATTATTCTGGATTCTATATAATCTGTTAGGAGTGGAATTTTTGCCAAGCTATGCACACAGTTTGATGAAGTGGTTTTGTATGCTCTAACTGCCCATAAAATGATCTGGTACTGCATGAAGTTCAGTTTTTGTTTACAACGATTGTTTAATGCAACAATATATATTTAATTATTACTATTAAATGTGATTAGATTTTATTTATATTATTTTCAGACTCCATATACATGTGTGTGTATTCGGCTGTAGATGTGCATTTTAATCCTAATTATGTAGTACAGTCATCTCCGTTACAGAGGTCGGCCATCATCGAATACCATCTCGCCCTGTTCTGAGCAATTCTCTTCATCTCTTCTTCTAATTCCAGACTGTTCTATTAGATTATCAAACCAATCCTTCCTTGGTCTACATTTTTCTTTATTCTTCAGGGTGGATTCCTCCAAGATGGACAATAGACAATCTGCAAATGATTTGTTCTTCGGTTAATTGGCCAATTAGGTTATGATCTTCTAACCTAAACCCTCAAATGATACTCAGAGTACATGTCTTACAAACTCCATTTCCTTTTGATTACTTCATTTAGAATTCAAGAATCTCCTTTGAATCCAAACTTCTTTGTTTGTCATCCTATCTGTTCATTTCATTTTGGAGTCCAACCCCACCAGAGAGTGCAAGTAACATAACAGGGCTCTGGCATATTTGTAAGTGTAAAATCGAACTGATTTTCACATATGTAGACATGTGGTGTACTTACAGTAAAAGCAGTCGCCAAATTCTACCCATCATGATTATCATGGCCTATACCACATGTTAACACAAAGCAATAACGCGCCATCTATACATATAAAAAATGAAAGGATTTAAAAGCACGAATGTTTCTTTTATACATAATACAAACTTCTACTGCCCTTACTGCGATGAAAAAATATAAATATATCCATTTCTGAGATTCCAACCTTCAGTGCTGCGTATATAAGCAGAATCGTCTAATACAGTATTAGATCTCTGAGAAGCGGTCTGGTGGATTAAATTGGCGAAACCGCTGGGAGAGTTCACCACTGATGAGCCAAGCCCTCCTAATATATTTTTCATCGCAGTAAGGGCAGTAGAAGTTTGTATTATGTATAAAGGAAACATTCGTGCTTTTAAATCCTTTCATTTTATATGTATACCACATGTACTTAGGGATAAGAAAAAAAAATCATTTTGGAGCTTAAGCAAATGAAGATAAATGTAAAAATGTATAAGTCGATATGTAAATAAAAATATCTTGAAGAAAATTGGGCATTGAAGCCTAAACTGAAGAAACTAAGCCTTTTTCAAAGCTTATAGGGTTGTTGTTTTCTATTAAGCTTGAAATTCTTTTGATATTGAAACTACTTTATTTCAAAGTCCATATAAGATTATATAAGGTTAAATACAGAATAAATATAAATATGAATAAATATGATTATATACTGATAAAAATATGAATAAATAGATAAAAATAATTGATAAATATACAACAACAACAAAAAGACTTTTATTAGGGCCCATTGCCCTGTATGGATTCGCCATACAACAACAAAATAATACAGTAAATTTTTTCCCACATGGGGAATGTGCACGTGAGCCTTTGTTTGAAAAGGGATTTATTTACACATCTGTTCTAAAACTTTCCTCCTCACTACCTCTTTTGTGTATGAATCTATTTATAATTGATCTGTATAAATTATAGAGTTCTATTGCTATATTTTTCTTTTCTGAAATAGTTCTTCGCGTCTTCAGTGGGTTTCTAAATCTCCAGAAGGTGTTGATAAATATACATATATATGTTATATTAAATTATTATATATTTTTAAAAATATATTTCATAGATACAAATATTGTTAATTCGACCGCCAGAGGTCATACTTCCCCTATAAAACTCATTGTTGTTCTTCCCCGTTGGCCGGCTCAAAACTTTTGTACATTATGTAAATAATCTTTTGTTTTCCTCGTTCTACTCGCCTTAATCCAGGCAGTACTTTTATCAAATTGTTTTTTTTTATGCATATATCCCTTAGCTCAAATAAATAAATCTCTAATATTCAATATTGCTATTATTCTTTCAAAATTATTAACCACGACTGCATTTCCATTACCATAATCCTCAACATGATCAAAAATCAAGCAGAAAACCAAATCTCTTTTTTATTTTTATAAGATATATATATATATTTAAAAAAGATGCATATATTGGATTTCTAGTTATTTTATTGTTCCAATATTTCGAGGGGCAACTCGCCTCTCTTTATCGAGGATGTTTGTGTTTTTCACTAAAACATGCGAGCACGCGTACACCACTCTCGTTCTACAAGGCCAATGAAAGAATTGTATCTTTGATTTAAATATTGTATTCAGTATATATACACAGCTAATAATATTTTTTTTTAAATATAATTTTAAATATGGATTGCCAAATCTCTCTTCAATATATATATATATGAATTGAAATTGTTTTGATAACTCTCCGGTTTAGATAGTCCACGAAGAGCGGAAATGGGGGCAGAGCAGGCTGAGAGTCCATGGAGGTCCAGATGGTTTATTCCCCAAACATCTATTTCTGGACGCCATGTGGCGCCATGGACAATTTCCTGCGACGGACCTGGTGGCTGACGACAAACAGAACAGACCATTGTGCTGTCGACCAGAGCTGGGTTCAGCCAGAGAACAAACAACTTGGACTTTCCATAGTGCAGATCCATTGTGCTATAGATCAGAACAGGGTCTGGTATCTCAGAGACCAGCCAGATGATGGAGTTGTCATGGTTCTGTCGAGAATCGTATGGAAAGAGATCAGAACCATTGACTGGTTTCTTGTATATCAAACAGGTAATAAACAACTTGGAGTTACCATGGTGCAGCTCCATTGTGCTATAGATCAGAACAGGGTCTGGTATCTCAGAGACCAGCCAGATGATAGAGTTGTCATGGTACTGTCGAAAATCGTACGGAAAGTGTTTAGAACCATTGACTGGTTTCTTGTATATCAAACAGGTAACAAACAACTTAGACTTGCCTTGATTCAGGTCCATTGTGCTATAGATCAGAACAGGGTCTGGTATCTCAGAGACCAGCAAAATGATGAAGAACTTGCAGTTGTCATGGCCGAGAATCGTATGGATAAGGTTCAGAACCATTGACTGGTTTCTTGGATTTCAAACAGGTAATAAACAACTTAGACTTGGTGCAGATCCATTGTGCTATAGATCAGAACAGGGTCTGGTATCTCAGAGACCAGCCAGATGATGGAGTTGTCATGGCACTGTCGAGAATCGTATGGATAAGGTTCAGAACCATTGACTGGTTTCTTGGATATCAAACAGGTAATAAACAACTTAGACTTGGTGCAGATCCATTGTGCTATAGATCAGAACTGAGTCTGGTATCTCAGAGACCAGCCAGATGATGGATTTGTCATGGTGCTGTCAAGAATCGTATGGAAAGTGTTTAGAACCATTGACTGGTTTCTTGTATATCAAACAGGTAATAAACAACTTAGACTTGGTGCAGATCCATTGTGCTATAGATCAGAACTGAGTCTGGTATCTCAGAGACCAGCCAGATGATGGAGTTGTCATGGTACTGTCGAGAATCGTATGGATAAGGCTCAGAACCATTGACTGGTTTCTTGTATATCAAACAGGTAACAAAGAACTTGGAGTTACCATGGTGCAGTTACATTGTGCTATAGATCAGAACAGGGTCTGGTATCTAAGAGAACAGCCAGATGATGGAGTTGTCATGGTACTGTCTAGAATCGTATGGAAAGTGTTTAGAACCATTGACTGGTTTCTTGTATATCAAACAGGTAATAAACAACTTAGACTTGGTGCAGCTCCATTGTGCTATAGATCAGAACAGGGTCTGGTATCTCAGAGACCAGCCAGATGATGGAGTTGTCATGGTACTGTCAAGAATCGTATGTATAAGGTTCAGAACCATTGACTGGTTTCTTGTATATCAAACAGGTAATAAACAACTTAGACTTGATGCAGATCCATTGTGCTATAGAACAGAACAGAGTCTGGTATCTCAGAGACCAGCCAGATGATGGAGTTGTCATGGTACTGTCAAGAATCGTATGGATAAGGTTCAGAACCCATTGACCGGTTTCTTTTACCAAGACTGGGTCTTGGATTTTAAACAGGTAACAAAGAACTTAGACTTGTCTTGGTATAATTGAGAATTATCTAGAAAGCGTACTAAGCCATTGTATTGTGGACCAGGTCAGATTATCAGAAACTAAGCAAACAAAACCGAACTTGTAGTTGTCACGATGCAAATGTCAAGGGAGATGCGAGTCAAGTCCACGTCCTCGATCCTTGGGACCTTCCATGGTTTAGTATATAAATTATATTACAATACAATATAATGCGGCTTATGATTATAAAACGATATTTGAAATACTATCCCGCATGAGTTTATATTATATTGTAATATAAATTACTTTATGTATTATTTACGAACGGAAAAATATGTCCAGGGTAGCCTAGTGGACATGGCATCTGCCCAGTAAGCTGAACACTGTGGGTTCGATTCTCATCCCTGGACACTTTTATTTTTCCGTTTATCATTACTCTTCACAATTCATCCATTCATACCTCATCCCTAAGGTTGGAAATAATCGTTATTTCTCCTTGGAATAAATTTTGGTTTTACGTTGAAAAGAAACTCATGCGGGATAATTTTCAAATGTCGTTTTATATATATTATGGATGCTAACGGACCTCTGTCAACAGGCAACATAACAGAGGAAGAT
>CP092872.1:8692106-8710469 GCA_030710605.1 Cordylochernes scorpioides
AATCAATGTCACAACGGTGTTATTGCGCGGAAGAATCTTCAGAGGAGAATACCTCTATGACCTGGGCTGTCAGTACCCAGTACTGCATAGGGCACAGGTGAACAGCACTGTCTGCATCCATGTGAGGATAGAGTACAAAGATGTTAGGAGCGGTCTCCCTCAGAACTGCTACAGTGAGTACCTCCAGCTTTTTATAGCCAACAGAAGTCCTAACCTACCATGATTCAAGTGTCACCAACCAGAAAAGAACAAATGTATTATGAACCATCGTTTTCTCAGCACTCTAGGCCTTACTAGATCTCCTATTACATCTATTGTAAACCAAGACTGACTTCACAGAAACCAATAAAACAACAGAGAATTGGAGTTGCCATGATACTGGTTAGAACGTAATTGATAAGGTATCAATGTATTGTAAACCAAGACTGGCTTCACAGAAACCAATAAAACAACAGAGAATTGGAGTTGCCATGATACTGGTTAGAACGTAATTGACAAGGTACCAATGTATTGTGAACCAAGACTGGCTTCACAGAAACCAATCAAACAACAGAGAATTGGAGTTGCCATGATACTGGTTAGAACGTAATTGACAAGGTACCAATGTATTGTGAACCAAGATTGGCTTCACAGAAACCAATAAAACAACAGAGAATTGGAGTTGCCATGATACTGGTTAGAACGTAATTGACAAGGTACCAATGTATTGTGAACCAAGACTGGCTTCACAGAAACCAATCAAACAACAGAGAATTGGAGTTGCCATGATACTGGTTAGAACGTAATTGACAAGGTACCAATGTATTGTGAACCAAGATTGGCTTCACAGAAACCAATAAAACAACAGAGAATTGGAGTTGCCATGATACTGGTTAGAACGTAATTGACAAGGTACCAATGTATTGTGAACCAAGACTGGCTTCACAGAAACCAATCAAACAACAGAGAATTGGAGTTGCCATGATACTGGTTAGAACGTAATTGACAAGGTACCAATGTATTGTGAACCAAGACTGGCTTCACAGAAACCAATCAAACAACAGAGAATTGGAGTTGCCATGATACTGGTTAGAACGTAATTGACAAGGTACCAATGTATTGTGAACCAAGACTGGCTTCACAGAAACCAATAAAACAACAGAGAATTGGAGTTGCCATGATACTGGTTAGAACTTAATTGACAAGGTACCAATGTATTGTGAACCAAGACTGGCTTCACAGAAACCAATTAAACAACAGAGAATTGGAGTTGCCATGATACTGGTTAGAACGTAATTAACAAGGTACCAATGTATTGTGAACCAAGACTGGCTTCACAGAAACCAATCAAACAAAAGAGAATTGGTAAGCTGTAACAAGCCACTACACTGTAACAAGCCACCACACTACACTAGAACTGCTGTAAATATTACGTAGCAGGATATATAGACCGTGTTACCTGATACCCACCGCGGATCTCCGGGTTCCCCTTATAACTCTTCATCGCCGCGGTGGAGAAAGATGGTCCGGGAACAGCGTAGCTCTGTCGTTCTCTCCCCTAGCTTCCCCTTTTTAAAACTATTCAATTGACATTACAGTCAAAGTTAAATCATACGAGCACATTTTACATTCAATAAGAGGGAAACACAACTCGAAACGTCGAGAGAATAAAACATTTATACTATCAGAAGTGTTTTTGATATTTAAGAACTAGGAATGCTGGCCAGGAAACCTCTTATCTTCAAGAAAGGGAAACAATAAGAATATGCAAAATTATATACAGTCAAGGAAGCTTCCTTAAATCTAAATAGAGTCCGCCTTCGGAAAATCAGAGTTCTTTGTTATCTCTTCTCACCTCAAAATTCAGGAAAAACTTATTGATGGACTTTTTTGTTGACGCAAGAATGGCATTGCCATCCATCCTTTGTCCGAAGAGCCAGTCTTACATGTCAATTACCAATTATTTTATTTCCAAAGCGCTATATCCCGCAAGGGATACTTGCGCCAAACAAGGAGAAAAGTTTATTTACATAAGTTATTTACATTATTCAACGCATGAAAACATTATAGATCCAGATTTTGTAGAAAGTTTAGAATGTATTTACAAAATGAATTGAACTTTAAATATGATTTTTTATCGGAAATCAAATCGTTAAGTTCACAAACAACTAGTTCATTCTTCATTCTATAATCTTGAAATGCTGGGCAATCGATCAGTAGATGTCTTGAGGTTTATTCCTCAATACCACAAAAGCAACTTGAATCCTCCACTGCCTTTATTCTATTTAAAAAACTTTTCAAATTTCCGTGGTTTGTAACAAATTGATAATTATAAAAATTTGGACGAAAGTATTTAAAAAAGTATTATTTGCTTCGTTTTTCCGAACATTCATTCTTGATTTGAGAAAGGTATCTATAATTCCTGGAATGTCGGGTGTCGATTTTGAAGGCCTCTTGGTTGAGAGATCCGACGCAGTGGCATGATCAGCATCGGTGGGCCATCACTATATCACTGCAGTCACAGGCTATGCAGAAATCCCGGAAAGAGGCTGATTATGCAGGGTGAAGATGAGCCAAAAAAGCTGCCGTGTCTGCATCGTTCCCCGAGTAGCAACAACGCCTAAGTGATTCGATGAAGGTAGCGAGTAAAATTACACTCATAGACAAAAGTTAAGGAAGTTGTGTACATTTTATCATGTATATCGGGATTCAGACAATAACTCTGAAAGATACACTCATGGACAAAACTTGAGGAATTTGTACCTTATAGCATGTATATCGGGATTCAAACAATAACTCTGAAAGATACACTCATGGACAAAACTTGAGGAATTTGTACCTTATAGCATGTATATCGGGATTCAAACAATAACTCTGAAAGATACACTCATGGACAAAACTTGAGGAATTTGTACCTTATAGCATGTATATCGGGATTCAGACAATAACTCTGAAAGATACACTCATGGACAAAACTTGAGGAATTTGTGCCTTATAGCATGTATATCGGGATTCAGACAATAACTCTGAAAGATACACTCATGGACAAAACTTAAGGAAGTTGTACCTTTTAACATGTATATCGGGATTCAGACAATAACTCTGAAAGATAGACTCATGGACAAAACTTAAGGAAGTTGTACCTTTTAGCATATATATCGGGATTCAGACAATAACTCTGAAAGATTGACTCATGGACAAAACTTAAGGAAGTTGTACCTTTTAGCATATATATCGGGATTCAGACAATAACTCTGAAAGATAGACTCATGGACAAAACTTGAGGAATTTGTGCCTTATAGCATGTATATCGGGATTCAGACAATAACTCTGAAAGATACACTCATGGACAAAACTTAAGGAAGTTGTACCTTTTAACATGTATATCGGGATTCAGACAATAACTCTGAAAGATAGACTCATGGACAAAACTTAAGGAAGTTGTACCTTTTAGCATATATATCGGGATTCAGACAATAACTCTGAAAGATATTACAGTGACCTTTATTGAAGACACGAGATAACCAAGTGGAAACAACCTCTGTCTCCTTGGGAAAAAAAAAAAAAATAGACCACCGGAGACATCAAAGAAATTCCACTTTCTTAAGTTTTGTTTATGAGTGTAGACCAAGCGAAATTTTACATTTCTATACTTAAATACATATTGTTACGACGCTTCTCAGCCGTCGATGTTTGCGTTCAAGGTTTACTGAGAAGACAATGTGAGTTCGTTTAGGATACAGCTTAGTGCGGTATATTTATTATAAGAACTTAAAAAGGGATATTAATAACTATACATGGGAGATAAACACTTGCCTTTAATGCCGCCCCAGGTAGGTTTCTCCTCGTCCTCCACTTGTTAATCCACACAGTCCCTGAAGGAGCCCCTCATACATGGGAGGTAAACATTTGCCTTCCAAAGCCGTTCCAAACTGTTCTTTTCTCGCGCGCGCGTGCTCGCGCGGGCGTGCCTTGCCTCCCTTGGCTTTCCCACTTCTTCTCTTCTACTTTTCTGCATCGCTTCACTATATTGGATTTAAAAATAATTTATTTACCATTATTTCGGTAGGTTGAACGTAAACCTTTATCAATTCACAACAATTTATTTGTTTTGTATAAGTTAACCCAGTGCCACGTGACGTTATACTCTATTTTTGACGCTTATGATTCTTTTAAAATAAATCAATTTTCTTCTGTCCTAACTGCAATAATAAAATAATGGAAGGGTGAGGACTGATGTATCATCTTACAAAGCAATAACGCGCCATATAACGAATGAAGACATTAAGACTCGAATGTTTCATCGTAGTAAGGACAGTAAAAGTTTGATTTATTTATGAAAAGAAACATTCGCGTCTTAATGTCTTCATTTGTTAGATATATATGGCGCGTTGTTACTTTGTATTAAAGATTATCAAAATTCGAAATTATTATAGACGCGTATGATTATTTTAAAAATAAAACAATTTCTACTGCCCTTACTATCTCCGGCTTATGGACCTTCGAGGTCTGGGTAGCCATTACTGCTCCAGAGATGCCCTAACTGCCTACGGCCATACCACATTGAAAACACCGGTTCTCGTCCGATCACCGAAGTCAAGCAATGTCGGGCCCGGTCAGTACTTGGGAGGGTGACCACCTGGGAACACCGGGTGCTGTAGGCTATTACCTTTTTCCCGGCTTGTGGACCTTCGAGGTCTGGGTAGCCATTACTGCTCCAGGGATACCCTTACTGCAATGGATTTTTTTTTTTTTTAAAGAATCATACGAGTCTATAATAGTTTCGAATTTTGATAACAGATGGCGTGCTAATGCATCATAATTAAAGATTATATTGATTGATATATAAAGCTCATTATGATTTGCTCTACTCTCTTCAACAACGCTAAATCTCTGGGAAGGACTACGACCTTAAAGATTATATCCATAGTTTGCTTACCAAAATAAAGATTCAACCCTTCATTGCAGCGTATATAATCAGAAACATCCAATACAGTATTAGAGCTCTAAGAAGCCTGGTTTGGTAGATTAAATTGGCGAAACCACTGGGAGAGAGAGAAAATGGTTTTACGCGCTACTAACCAAAATGTATGAATTTCGTACAAACCACTAGACAATTTAAACAATTATATTGATTCTTCTAATCAATTGTCACAAAGGTGGGGAAAATATATAATAAAATAGTAAATAAAGGGTAGATAAAATGTAGGGGAATATATATAGTTGTGTATGTGTACAATTTTCTTCAGCAAGGAAGGCTTCCCCACCTTGAGAGAGTCCAGACAAGGTCTTCACTCCTCAGTTCCACGCCAAGGAAGTACTTATAGATGTGTGTCTTGGCAGACGCCAGGATATTTTAATAGATATAATAGATCATACAACACAAATATTATTCCAAAGTATTTAGACAAATGGTGATTAATGCCTGAATACATTTCAACGCCAAAAGAATTAGGTCTTATAGTCCTACTCAAAGGCCGCGTCAAGTAGACAGTTCAAAGTGGACTGTGGCAAGATACCAGTAAGCAGAAAGCCACCAACGCTGCAGTGAACATCCCCGGGTCCAGGGCGGAAAGAGAGCTGATGTTGTCGTGTCCAATAAAGAGCTTCAGATGTTTCCATGAAGAGAGCTGAAAAGAGCGAAAAAAAAAGTTCAACAGAAAGATATTTTATAGAGAAAAAAATGGTGATATTGAATGTTTTGTTAAATAGAGATTTCCTCGGATTTACTCTTACAAATCTGTTTATGAGCTTAATTGTCTTAATTAGGTTTTCCTGTATATAAATTTGATCATCAATATTGATTGTGATTAGCTTTTACTTTTTATCTTCATTTTCAGAGACTCCATGGTAAATCCATGTATAAGAAATTTCTTTTTCTCCAATTTTCCCAGACTAACCTATATATTAGCTAGATTGTCTTAATTGTTCATATTACCAATTTACTATTACTGTTTTTCGTACTCTACATTTCTGCTTGGAGAATCTGTATAAGAATAATAAGTCTTAATAAAGCTTTTAAGTCCGCCTTTGCCGGTCCCAAGCCCGGATAAAAAAGGAGGAGGGGGAGCAGTAACAAGCTCATTAAAAAACCTGGGTTCAGCTGGCCCGGCTGAGAGTTTCCTGTAAGGACTCCCAATCCAGAGATACAAGATGAGCAGCGTTTGTACTCCATGTTAGGAGCGGCTGTACATGGCTTCTGTTCCTCATGTCAGAGGTGGCCATTTCTTTTGGAGCTAAGTCGGCCTGGTACTGAGTAGTGTTCCCAGTCTTAATGACAAAGGCAGACGCGCATTTTACTTCACCCAATCATGAGAGATAAGAAAGAAGATGAAGAAGAATGAAGCTTTTTGTTGTTGTTGTTAAAAAGAGCTTGACTAGAAAGTGAGAGTGTGCTTTGTGTAAATATATTTTGCGGAGCAGGGCGATGGGAACGGGTAGTGTGGGGGACGCTGTGTCCCACGCTAACCACATGGACGACTGACCAGATGCCCCCCTCTCCCCGCGTGTCGTCTGTTCCTCTGTTCCTTCCCACCCCGGGAACACCGATTCATCAACATGTCATCTAAGATCCTCTTTTTCCCACATCTCACTTGATTCAACGAATCCCGATTGTCCCATTGCCATGTACTAGCGGCTATCTCCACTGATCAACCACTTTGGCAAAATAATAAATAAAATAGATTTAGATAATTTAAATAATGCAACGGTCGGTGGAAGGATGATCTAAACCGTTGGTTTTGGACCGCAATGATCCGGGTTCGAATCCCGCTTTAGACACTTTTTTTCTAATAAAAAAAAATATATTCAAACCAAAATTTCCATACATAGGTAAAAAAAAATACGGGGAAGACGATAGGCTATTTTAAAAAATATATAAATCAATTATTAAAACTATATATTCAAATTATTCTACTTAGCTCACGAACAGCGCCCTCTATCAAAGATTAGATTAAATTATGCTGATGCAAATAAATAGATAATGCTAATAAAAAACAATTATAAAAAAAGCTTATCTAAATATATATCACTCGGGTAGATATGCACACGGGTCAATCCCGGGGCGAAGCCCGGGTCACCCGTCTAGTATACTATATTATCTAAAATGCAAATATTTCATTTTTTTAAAACACATATTTTATTTTCATTCATTGACTATTATTTTATTTTTGACCATAGATTTAGAACATAACACTTTGAATATTGTTGTAAATATGTATAGTTAACCTACCTATTTTTTAATTCAAGAATATAGAGAATTCATTTTATAAATTCTATATTACTGTGAAAAATAATTTTATGTGTAATTTACTTCAAGTAATTCAAAATAAAAACTACTTGATGGGCAAATAATTTATTTCCTATTTTTTTTTCACGACTGCACCTTCAATTCCCTATCTTTTTCAAAAACAAAACAAAATATTCATAACATATATATATTCTCCAATGATCCCTGATTCGAGCAAAAGTTCAACCACATCAACGCGTACAAGTAACTAAACGGGGTTCTAGCACATTTGTAAGTGAAAAAGTCGAACTGCTTTTCACATGTGTAGACATGTGGTGCACTTATAGTAAAATAAGTCGTCTACTTCTACCCACCATGATTATCATGGCCTGTATTACGTGCACTGGGGATAATATTTTTTTATTTATTTACATTTATACAGTAGAACATACTCCCGACCAACAGAAACATTGTTAGAAAGAGGAGAAAGACCTCTTGACTTCAACTGACCCAGTTGATAGACCTCAGCAAGGGTTCCTCTCCAAGGGATACAGAGGAGCTATGTCTGTGCCCATGTTAGAGTTGACAGCAATGTCATCATGGCCTGTACTACGTTTTCTCCTCTTTCTAACAATGTTTCTGTTGGTCGGGAGTATGTTCTACTGTATATATATGTAAAAATATATATATAATCCCTAGTACACGTAATACAGGTCATGATAATCATGATGGGTAGAAGTAGGCGACTGCTTTTACTATAAGTGCACCACATGTCTACACACGTGAAAAGCAGTTCGACATTTGCACTTACAAATAAAAAAGAAAAAAGTGCAACATGTATCTGGAGATACGTTTATTTATATTAACCCAATCTCAAGATTTCGGGAATCTCTGCCATTCTACAGGAGAACATAGAGACGAATAAACGCTGCTAAGATGCTAAATAATTATATATTCAGTGTGGCCCGTAAGTTCCGATATATCATTAAAAAATTTACCTAAAAAATTATTTATAATATTTGTCTAATTAACATATGTGTGTTCAGGTTCCATCCAAGTTTAATTCAGTCATCCCTCGATATTAAAGAAAGAATTAAAATGATCAAACTCTATTATCAACATGGTCATAACTCTACGACGTCAATGGTCAAAACATTCTGAAACTTCTGCATCTTCTAAATCAACCGTAACAAGAATAATTTGAAACTACCGGTAGTGTGGCAGATCTCCCTAGATCAGGAACTCTGCTACCTATGAAACTAATATAAACCTAGTTAAAACATCTTTAGAAGCTAGTCCTCAAAAATCAACAAGAAGGTTGTCTCAAGAGCTAAAAAATACCCAGAACCTCCATCCAAAGAATGCTTAAAGGTCTTGGTTATAAGCCCTAAATTAATTCATGCACTTCATGAAGATGATTCTGTATTGACTCATCCATTGATGAGCTCTACTCTTCCCCGGCAGACACCATCAAAAATCTTAAGCTTTACAAGCTTGATACCTTAGTGTGATTGAGTGGAGATAAGAAAGAAGAAGATGAAGATGATTGGGATAGAAGGATGGAATTTTGTGAGAAAAAAAATCCTTGAAATGATCCAAAATGATGAAAAGAAACTCATTGTGAGAAAATATTTTGTAATTTCAAAGCGTTTTCACAATTTTATCATGAATAGAGATATACGTATATTTAATTAAAAAGGCATATATTGGATCAAAATATCATTTATTTTACCAATATTTCAGTTGGCTGAACGCCGATCTTTATCAAGGTGTTATAACATTTTAAAGTGTGTCTGTTATAACACCTTGATAAAGGTTGGCGTCCAGCCAACTGAAATATTGGTAAAACAATTGATATTTTGATCCAATATATACCTTTTTAATTAAAGATTTAATTATGGATTGCTCTATTTTCAAAAAGAGATATATATATGTTATAAATAAAGATGAATGAGATTTTCTGCTTGATTTAGGAATATCTTGAGGATCATACTATGTTAATGCAGTCGTGGTTAAATCTTGAAAGTATGACAATAAAAATAATTTTGATCAGTAATTTAATTGAACTAAATGAATATATATATAAAAGAGCATAATTTGGTAAAAGTACTGCCTGGCTTAAGGCGAGTAGAATAAGGAAAAACAAAATATTATTTACATAATGTACAAAAGTTTTGAGCCGGCCATTGGGATAAAACAACAACGAGTTTTTATAGGGGAAGAGTGACCTCTGGCGGTCGATTTAGCAGTGTATTTGAAGCTATGAAATTATAATTTAAAATAAAATTATATTTTAATATAACATATATATGGCGTCTATCTTTGACGTCTATTTTGACGGGAGAGGCAACCATTATCTTTTTAGATCAATATCCTACCGGCAAAATTTCCATATATATATATATCCCCCGAAAGCCCCTTATGTTTACACTTTAACAAAGTAGGAAATTGCTTTTATTTAAGACAAAAACACACTTTATTTATTTATTCAAGCGAATGATTTAATAATTGATATATGTGTTTATTTATTAAGATGTATTTATCTTTATCTAAATGTAGTTTAATCCTTTCAAGAATGGAGATTTCTAATTTTGTTGTTTTTTTTTATAAATTTCTTTGGAAGAATCAACAAATAGATCTAATGGTATCTAACTTTTGTTTCTTATCGCGGTGATAAAATTGTCCAATGATTTCGTTTCCCTTTCATCAATGGATTTCAACAACTGTGTTTACACTATCTTTTGGATCAAAATATTTATTGAAATTCAATATTTCGACGAGGCTGTTCGTCTATCTTCTTCTCGGAAAAATTCAAAAACCTTGTAAGCTTATTATCCGCGTGATGCGCTCATGAGAAGTGTTGTTTTATATCACATAATAAACTTACAAAGTTTTTGATTTTTTCCTAGAAGAAGATAGGCGAAGAACCTCGTCGAAATATTGAAATTTAATAAATTTTTTTCAAAAGGTTCAAAATCACTTTATTAGGTACCGCTCAACAAGAACAACCTAGTTCATGATAATTGAAACAGTGAATAATATATGAAGGTTATTCACATATTAAACAAATTTTTAAAGCGGGATTCAATCCCGGTTCATGACTGTCGGGAATCGAGGATGTTACCCACTCGTTCACCAATAAATATTTTGATCCAAAAAATATGCTCCTATTTAAATTATTATAAATGGATTGCTCGTTATTTAACAACTACTCTATCTATGACTGGTAAAGAGAATTAACATAATTTGATTGACATATTTGTTGTCAATGCATGCAAAACTACACATATTCTACGCTAGAATTTTAAAAATGATAATTAGATATATCACACACACAAAAACCTTTATTAAGACACACAGGTCTTACAGAGGATTCTCCTTGGGATTACAAGACGGAGAAACCTATGAAAGTGGGAAATATAAAAAGGGGTAAAAATGGAGAAAGATTATTTACACATGGTAAATATATACAGATTATTATTTGAATGATCCTATGGAAAAATAAGAACATGGATTTGGAAGAAAAAAAAAGAAAAAAAAAACTTTGGAAATATGGATGGAAGAAGTGGAGAGCGAAAAGAGAAAAAAAAACAGGTATTTACATATGGAACATACATGTAATGGAACAAGTCAAATGATAATTAGATATATATACAACTATTTGTTCTGAGCAATCCATACTTAAATCATTAGATATTAAAAAATGCATATATTGAATCGAATAAAAGATTTATTTGCCAATAATTCAGCTGGCTGAACGCCAACTTTTATCAAGGCATTACATTTTTGTAAACACAAACTCAGCGCCGTATAGCGTTATAATACTACAGCCTCAATAAAGGTTGGCGTTCAGCTAGCCGAAATATTGGCAAATAAATATTTTATTTAATCCAATATATGTCTTTTTTACTATTTAATATACAACTATGTACAATGTATATGGTGTTTCTGCCAGCGCTGCAGAGTTTGGTGAAGAATCACCAGCTGATCTCCAGCGACACCACGTATTTCGCGATCTACGAAGAATACGTAGATCGCGGGCTTCGTCACTGAGGAGATGGTGATGGCGTGGTCCTCGAGACCAACCGAAACTGGTATAGATAACTTTGTATATAGTAATAGACTTCATATAGAAAACAAAGATAAAACTACATCGCGCTTAGCTCCTGAGTTATAATATGAGATTAAAGTTTTAAAAACATCATTGCACTATTTGAAAGATTGATATTGAAACTACTTTATTTCAAAGTCCATATAAGATTATAGAAGGTTAAATACAGAATAAATATAAATATCAATAAATAAGATTATATAAATATAAATGTATGAATAAATAGATATAAATAATTGATAAAAATATACATATTTATATATAAATATATATACAAGTCGTCATTGGTGGCGCCCACTGCGGGAACGACTCCGCCACCGATGGACTGCGAGAGTTCTATTTGAAGACAATGTTAGGTTATCACTTTTCTCTAATAGTTTAGGCAGCATAGTAATTTGGATGTATTGCCGTCATGCAACAGTTGAAAATAGGCTTTTTCTTTAAGATTTAACCATCTCTGGATTACAAGGACTTGTTCTTATTCCCATAACTTACATATTGGACATCTCTTGAAGGCTCTAGTCCCTCTCTACACGCTTGTTCGGCGGTACAACTACTGGAAAGATACAGAGAAGATTAGCAATGGCCTCTGCGCAAGGTTGACATGCAAATTCGGGAAGCGTTCCAGCTCTTCTCTATACGCTTGTTCGGCGGTACAACTACTGGAAAGATACAGAGAATACAAGGTATGTCCCATAAGTTCCCGGACTGGGTCCATAAAAAAAAGGTAAGATATGTTTTTTTTTAATATTAAAACTTTTCAAAGTAATCCACCCTTGATTCCAACGCACCAAGGCCATCGTTTCTCCCAAATGTCGAAACAGTTTTTATAGGCCTCTTTTGGAATGCTCTTCAATGCCAACAGCGATTTTTCTATTATATCATCCCTGGTGTCAAAATGTCTTCCTTTTAGAACTCCTTTAAGTTTGGGGAACAGGAAAAAGTCATTTGGTGCGATGTCTGGGGAATAGGGTGGTTGAGGTAGGATTTGTGTCCCGTTTTTCGCCAAAAAAACTCGTCATCAAGTGCGCTGTGTGAGGGCGGGCATTGTCACGGTGTAGGATCCAGTCACCATTAGTCCATTTTTCTGGCCTTTTTTATTTTCGAATCGCTTCCCTTAGACGGCGAAAAGTGCTCAAATACATTTCCTTAATAACTGTTTGGCCTGCAGGAAGATAATCGTGATGAACAATGCCCTTGTTATCCAAAAAAGCGACCAGCAACACCTTGTTTCTAGATTTCAATATCCTGGATTTTTTGGGTCTAGGCTCACCCTGACCTCTCCACTCGGCAGATTGACGCTTGGTTTCAGGGTCATAGCCATAGACCCATGTCTCGTCGCCTGTGATTATCTTGTCATTCCATTCCGGATCCGTTCTTGTCATTTCCAACATGCCCTCACAGGTTGCAAGCCGACACAGTTTTTGCTCATTAGTGAGGAATCTTGGGATGAATTTTGCAGGAGTCTTTTTGAGCTTCAAATATTCGGTTACGATCCTTCCAATCGTTGTTTTAGAGATGCCTGTGTCTTGCTCTAGCTCCAGCAAAGTGGTTCGAAGATTTTCTTTTATAAAATCGGTGATTTTTTTGCACATTTTCATCAGTCCTTTGAAATTTTGGGCGTCCTTGACTAAGATCATCTTCAATGGAAATTCTGCCAGCTTTAAATCTAGAATGCCATTCAAAACAGTTGTTCTCTTTGGGGCGTCATTGGGGAATGCTTTATTAAGCATTTCAAAAGTTTCGGTTGCTGATATTTGAAGTTTCACACAGAATTCTATGCAAATCCTCTGCTTCAATTTTTGTTCCATCGTAAAATCGCCGCAGCGCTAGGTGTAACCTTTAAATAAATTAGAATGACCTTGGCGCGCGCGCACGTACCGCCTCGATATTGGTACCATCGTGTTGCCAAATATTTTTTCAGTAATAAACAGTCAAATTTATTTACATTTTTCATTTATTTATTTATTTATGGACACAGTCCGGGAACTTATGGGACATACCTTGTATTAACATGGCCTCTGCGCAATGATGACACGCAAAATGGTGAAACGTTCTAGTTCCTCACTACACGCTTGTTCGGCAGTACATATACTACAATTGGAAAGATACAGAGAAGATTAGCAATGGCCTCTGTGCAAGGTTGACATGCAAAATCGGGAAGCGCTCCAGCTCTTCTCTACACGCTTGTTCGGCGGTACAACTACTACAATAGGAACGATACAGAGATTAGCATGGCCCCTGAGATTCCAGTTCGGCGGTACAACTACTACAATAGGAACGATACAGAGAAGATTAGCATGGCCCCTGTGATTCCAGTTCGGCGGTACAACTACTACAATAGGAACGATACAGAGAATATTAGCATGGCCCCTGATATTCCAGTTCGGCGGTACAACTACTACAATAGGAACGATACAGAGAAGATTAGCATGGCCCCTGTGATACCAGTTCGGCGGTACAACTACTACAATAGGAACGATACAGAGAAGATAAGCATGGCCCCTGAGATACCAGTTCGGCGGTACAACTACTACAATAGGAACGATACACAGAGAAGAATAACATGGCCCCTGTGATTCCAGTTCGGCGGTACAACTACTACAATAGGAAGGATATAGAAAATATCAGCATGGCCCCTGTGATTCCAGTTCGGCGGTACAACTACTACAATAGGAACGATACAGAGAAGATTAGCATGGCCCATGTGAATCCAGTTCGGCGGTACAACTACTACAATAGGAAGTATACAGAGAAGATTAGCATGGCCCTTGAGATACCAGTTCAGCGGTACAACTACTACAATTGGAACGATACAAAGAAGATTAGCAAGGCCCCTGTGATACCAGTTCGGCGGACAACTACTACAATAGGAACGATACAGAGAAGATTAGCATGGCCCCTGTGATTCCAGTTCGGCGGTACAACTACTACAATAGGAACAATACACAGAGAATATTAGCATGGCCCCTGAGATACCAGTTCGGCGGTACAACTACTACAATAGGAACGATACAGAGAAGATTAGCATGGCCCCTGAGATACCAGTTCGGCGGTACAACTACTACAATAGGAAGGACACAGAGAAGATTAGCATGACTTCTGCGCAAGGATGACACGTAAAATCGTGAAGCGTTCTAGTTCCTTTCAACATTTCCAATCGGTTCTAGATCATCCACTCTTTCTCCTCTAAAAATCCTTTGATCTAAACTTGATCTTTGAGACTCTTACCTGAGAACTTATCAACAAATAAGGCTACAAGATGCGCCTAATGACGCCATATATAAACCAGAAATATAATTTTATAAGAATATAAAGCTCATTTTCGTATTATTTTGTGTTAAATAAAAACAATTTTCTACTGTTGAGGTGTAAAAACATCAGGCTCTTTCGGGGATATAGGTTTCTTTTTTTTTTTTTAATATTCAATATGTGACTCTCTAGCTTTCGGGTTTAAAAGAGGCTTTCTACCATTAATAAACGGAAGATGAAAAAGATTTGGAAAGTCTTGGCTCATCAGTTATGGACATTTTCAGCGATTTAATCCATCAGACTGTCCATTCTGTTCATATAGTCTGCACTTGAAGGTTTCTACTTGGTGATGGTGTTTAATGAAATGAAATGGGAAGAGAATTCTGTAGCTGTAGAAAGGTCATAAATATTATTGATTCAATCAATTGTAAATATGTAATATAGGTCTTGAAGATAGAGGTTGGCTGACCGGCATTCATTGTTCCTGAAATAACAGACACTTCGGCAGTAGAGTTTTCATTTTTTCGATGTTTCGACAAAAATCTCCATATTTAGAGGAATAGTTGACTGTTTAGGCAACATTAGCACCACCGGCAAGATTCCTCTATGCCCAACATCTGCACGCCTTCAGCCTCCAGCTTCAGCTCTTTTTCTATGTCCAACATTTGCACGCCATGTCCCATCCTGCCCATCTGGCTTCAGCCCGATAGCTCTGTGGGTCCAACGACCTGTCACTGGCCAATCGGTTCTGCTGTTGCATCAGGCCTCTCATCCGGGAGGCCTTCACCATCATCCAGACGGCCTCCTGACCTAAAGTGCTGGGTTTTCGGGAATGGCCTGGATGATGACATTCTGACCATCCTATCTAAGACTTTCTTGTACAAGTTCTTCCTTAGTACAGATATGTTGGAGGGCAAGAATACTCTATCTGTGGGAGAATTCTCTAGATGAAGGAAGCATGAAATTGTAAATATGTAATATAGGTCTTTAAGATAGAGATTGACTGACCAGCATTCATTTTTCTTGGAATAACAGACACCTCGGTCAGTAGAGTTTTATTTTTTCGACATTTCGATAAAAAATATTTTGTCAGTAAAATAGGTTTCTAAAAACATTTTAAACGCCTTTCCATAAAGTTTATTTTCAATTTTTTACTTGACGAGGACAAAAGATTTTTGTTGAGAAACGTCGAAAAATAAAAACATACTAGTCGATTTGTCTATTATTTCAAAAGAACAATGAATATAGGTGTTTCTATCTATATTTTCCATTCTATTTGATCAATCTAAGTGTGGAGTCTGATGCTCAATAAAGGTCTCTCTTCTTTCTTATCCTCACCCTGGGTGAAGTAGAATGCGTCTGCCTTTGTCATTAAGACTGGGAGCACTACTCAGTAGCAGGCCGACTTAGCTCCAAAAGAAACGGCCGCTTCTGACATGAGGAACAGGCGCCATGTACAGCCGCTCCTAACATGGAGTACAAACACTGCTCATCCTGTATCCTTGGATTAGGAGCCCTTACAGGGTACTATCACCCAGGCCAGCTGAGCCCAGGTTTCTTAGTGAGCTTGTTACTGCTCCCCCTCCTCCTTTTTCATCCTGGCTTGGGACCGGCAAAGGCGAAGTTCTGATGAAGGTAAACTGTCCAACATGGAGTCGACCGGGTGGTAGCCATCTTACGTCTGCTAAAAATACCCCCGGACGGACCGAGGTAAACCCAGGTGGTCTATCCCTGCCTTACCTCCTCTTTAAAATAAACAAACTCTGTGGATTTATTCCGAGAAATTCTTGCTGTTGCGACCATTTCTTACAACATTCAACATTTCAAACAGTTTTGTATATAGACTTCTCGTAAGGATCTCTAAGAGAGGCCACTTCTTATCATCAAATAGCTCGAGGAGCATGAACTCATGGAATTCTTGTAATCTTTGTTGTTGTCGTATCCAATGAAGAGCCTCAGATGTCTCCATACATCTCTATCAAAGCAACAGCATTGTCCACTATCTTGGGTGTGTAAAGCTGCTGCTCTGGGTCCATGTAAATTTACAGCAAGGCTGCGGCAATTGCTGGGCATGAGAATATGTGGGTAGGTGTTAGTTCCACATCAGGACAGTTGTTGCATGTCCTGTAGGTTCTTGTGCCATCTGCGTGTGATCTTTGCACAAGGGGATAAGAAACAACAACAGACTTTTCGTAATCCGGCTGTAATTTGAAGAAGAAAAATAGGAGGAATCGCCAGTTATCATTGTTAAGAAGAGATCTTCTTCTTTCTTATCTCCACTCAATCATATCAGGGTATCAAGCTTGTAGAACTTGTTGATGGTGTCTGCTGGGGATGAGTAGAGCTCATAAATGGATGAGTCAATACAGTCAATGATGTGGTTGTTGTACTACATCTTCTTCTTTCATATCTCCACTCAATCATATCAGGGTATCAAGCTTGTAGAACTTGTTGATGGTGTCTGCTCTGGATGAGTAGAGCTCATCCATAGATGAGTCAATATAGTCAATGATGTAGTTGTTGTACTACATCTTCTTTCTTATCTCCACTCAATCATATCAGGGTATCAAGCTTGTAGAGCTTGTTGATGGTGTCTGCTGGGGATGAGTAGAGCTCATCAATGGATGAGTCAATACAGTCAATAATTTGTTTTAGTGTTGCAGTTTGACACTTAGTACATAGTGGGAAAAACCTTGCAACAATCTGGAAAGTCGTTGACCATAGATGACTTAAGTCTGGAAATCAATTAAGAAGATATAAAAGATAACGATGGCGAGTTTCTATTTTGAAAAGGTACAAGTCAGGATAACCTTTCGCATTTATATTCAGCCTGTTGAAGAACGTTATTGTCTGAAAGCTCGCCAAGCTTGTATATTTTCAATAAAAAAATTCATCGCCGTTAGATTGCATCTCTTGTTTGAAGAAGAATGTTTGAAGAATAGGTGATCCCTTTATAGTGATTCGCATCTCTCTTTTACAAATTTTACCAAATTCTGGTTCGTTTCCAAGGTGACTAACGTGGCAACGGCATCCATTTTCCAAGATAGTGGATATTGCTACTGCTGTGATGGAGAGATGCATGGAGACATCTGAGACTTTTCTTTGGACACGACAACAACAACAACAAATTATACCGCGATTTTTCAATAAATTTCCTTATTTTCTCTTTTCCAATTGTTGATGAATGATGTGTATACAATGAGATGTATAGTATTTGGTAAATAACTTCAAAACAATTGTGATATTGCATTATAAGTACGAAATAAATATCAATTATTTTGCAATGCTTTGATGGGGACCAACCTCTACACCCATGGACAAAAATTAAGAAAGTGGAAAGTCTTTGATGTCGACAGTCATCTATTTTTTTTTAAGGAGACAGAAGCAATTTTGTTCACACTTGGTTATATCGTGTGTCTTCAATAAAGGTTTACTGTAATATCTTTCAGAGTTATTGTCTGAATCCCTATATATATGCTAAAAGGTACAACTTCCTTAAGTCTTGTCCATGAGTGTATCTTTCAGAGTCATTGTCTGAATCCCTATATACATGCTAAAAGGTACAACTTCCTTAAGTCTTGTCCATGAATGATGTACTTACAGTTTGAATTGACGCCTCAAAATTGAAGCATTTTATAGAAATCAATCTACTCAGCACAATTCTATTCTTTCACAAATAAAACGCTTCTTCTGGTCCTTACTGCTTTGAGAAAATATTCAGAGAGCCTGGCTCATCAGTAGTGAACCCTCCCAGCGGTTTCGCCAGTTTGATCAACCATACTACTATCAACGA